>JAMLFY010000009.1:7352802-8000473 GCA_030441495.1 Dalbergia oliveri
AGATATTTTTCTCTCTTTTTCTCCTCATGACCAACGGCCATCCTCCACCATTTCATCCTTGATTTTGTCTTCTATAAATACCATGCTTGGATGAACTTGGTTACCCTTTGTTCATTTGCAAAGTTTAATTTCAAAGAGCAATCTTAAGTTCTCTTTTTTTCTCTCAAAGCTCAAAGAATTTCTTCACCATTTCTTAAACACATTTCCTTCCTTCTCTTCCTCCCTTGGCTGAACCTATATCAAGCTCCAAGGAGATCTTGTGTTTCTCTTTTCATCTCAAAGATCAAGCTTTTTCTTTCCTTCAAACAAAACTTGGTAGGGAGTTATCTTTAAAATTATTTCCTTCTTAGTTAAGTGTTGTTATTGGTTTAAAATGATGTTGGATGATCTCCTTCTTGTCTCCTCATTCGGTTTTTCCTTTTCCTTTCCTCTCTTGATGTTTCGGCCTTATGTCCTAGATGAGGATGGAACCATGGCTTGATGATGAGGATCTTAGGTCTGGTTGCAAAACCATCACATGTTTGACCTCTAAAGCTTGAAGGTTTCACTTGTTTGCAAGTCTTGAAGAAATGATGTTGTTATGTTGTAAAAATGAAAATCTTGAACTTAGGACTTAATGCATTTACATTCATCTTTCATTGCTTTGTCAAGACTTGGTTCTTGGTTTAAAAATGATGTGTTGAAGATTTTTCCTTGCTAGATCATTTTGGTTTTCTCTTTTCTTTCCTTTTCATTTTGCTTCAAGGACTTTAATAGTTTCCCCATGATAGCTTGATGATGAGAGTTTCTAGATGATGACTATGATTTATCACAATGAAACCTCAGAGCTTGAGTTGCTTTCTAAAAGTAGGATGATTATGCTAAGTAGTTTGCTTAAGTAAGTTTTACTAAAAGGTATTGTTATGTTGTTAAAGTGGTAATCTTGAGCCTAGAGCACTAAAATAAATAAATACTTGCATTCATGTTTACTTTCAAGTCCTTGCATTCATGTTTATATTTCCTTGTCTAACATATTTATTTTCAAGTTATCATTTAACAACTAATCTCAAAGCCTACCTATCTCAACCTTAAAGTTGAGATGTGATTTAGAGTAAATACTCTAAAAGGCCTAGAGCACTAAAATAAAGAAATGGACTTGCATTCATGTTTACTTTCAAGTCCTTACATTCATGTTTATATTTCCTTGTCTAGCATATTTATTTTCAAGTTATCACTTAACAACTAATCTCAAAGCCTACCTATCTCAACCTTAAAGTTGAGATGTGATTTAGAGTAAATACTCTAAGATACCTAGAGCACTAAAATAAAGAAATGAACTTGCATTCATTTACTTTCAAGTCTTTACATTCATGTTTATATTTCTTTGCATAGCATATTTATCTTCTGCAATCAACCTAAAAAGACTAAGAATAAGGCTTGCATTACATGTTTATAATTATGTCATCACTAAAAAGGAATGGATCTAGTGCTTAAGACTTGCCATTTTGATTCACATAATAAGAGGTTTCTTATGAAGCTTAGTTACTAGAAATGCTTTATTTTATGCTTATGGGTTTCTTATGTTTCAGCCTTGTCTACAAGTTTATAGCACTTTTAAATTCTGTTTTAGATTATGTATATGTGTTAGATGACTTGTTATTTGATGAGATAATTATTCTTGATGCTTTGGGCAAACTTAGTAGCTAAAAAGGATTAAAAATGAGAATTCTATAACTCTTGAGAACAAGAAATATGCATTCTGTCCAGCACCTTTTAAATTTATGAAAATCATATTTTACCATGTTTAGTTAGGTAAGAATGACTCATAAATGGTTTAGTAATTAATTTTAGCATCATAGAAAAAACCGATAATGAGAAAGGATGAAAAATGCAACTTCTAGCACATAAAAAATCCTTGAAATTGTTTTATTGCCTATGCTGTCCAACATTGTTGAATAATGTTCTCGAGCCATGTAATTAGTGATAATGTTGATAATAGATCCCTTATATGCATACGAAGATAAGTTGACAATTAGAGTTGCTGATTTTAGAGTATTGGTTAATTAAGGGAACATTTATGTGAAGATTTGAGATAATGGTTCTTTGATGCTTTGGGATTATAAATTCATGTGATGTATAATGCTAAATGAGTACTTGACCTGTAATTAGTAATTCCATGACTTGCATGTTATAGTTCATTAGGAAGCATTGAAGATGCTTATGCATGAGATATGGGAAAATGTTATGATGATGATGAATTATGAATTGCATCATGATATAACATGCTAAGACTTAAGGTGACTAAGAAACATGAAAAGATGATCCTTTGGACCCATCAAACTATAGGTGGTGAATTCGGGTCTTGCCCCCTAACCCGTACTTTTAAGTCCTGACTAACTTATCAAAAGGGATAAGTATATGTCAGTGACGACTAGTGAAGTATGAGCTCATAACCTAGAAGTACTCTCAAAGGGTAGAGTATAGGGTGGCCCCAAGAAATAATGATGAACTAACCTAAGTCGCCTAAAAAATTAAGATATGCCATTCATGAATCATATTTTGTGCATAATGTGTTGTTATAATGTGGAGATACATGGTAGAGAGCTAAGTTTTGCACAACATGTTAAAGTATGATGCATTACAAGACGCATGATAAAATGAACGGGCCTCTGGAATTAATGTTTTAAAACTTAAATAAATGAACCATTGTATGTTCACCGTTTCATAATAACCCGAGGTTCCTGAAGGATGTTGATGATGTCACTTAGTTAGGAGGATGCCCTACCGAGATTCTTTAGTAAGATTCTCACTCCCGTTTTCTTTCCATCACGTTTTCAGATTTCGATGGCGACATTCGTCCGTCATTGACACCCTGACCTGGGAGGTGCATTTTGATCCCTACACCGATCATATCATTTTGAGGGATGTTGCGCTTCAGTGTGTTCATGTTTGTGGAACATCTATTCTCACATCTCTCCTAGCTACCGATTCTTTGACATCCCCCTATAGCGATGACATGGTCTTCAAGCGAGTACGCACGCATAATGAGAGGATTCTACGCACGTATCCCTTCGCACTCTACTATCGTGACTTCCCAGACTATGTCCTCGTTCGAGGCATTCTGAGATGGACCCGTCGGAGGACTCGCCTACCAACGTCTACTCAGAGCTCTGCCCACTCCTCCACTCATGAGGGAGGGTAGCGAGGACACGATTGTTCAGCGAGGTTGGCACAGAGGCCATCCATGCTTCCACAGATGGAGCATCGTGCGTACCCCGCCCGAGGAGTTCGCTATGGATTGGTTACGTTCCACCTTTTCGGGCCAATAGCCATAGAGTTCTTGGAGGCCTTTTAGTGCAGACACACCACTAGCTTAGGATAGCCTTCTTTTGTGTTGAGGTTATCTATCATAGGTGCACTAGGTGGGTATATTTTCCATTGTATTTCCTTTTCTATGTATTTGCTCTTATGATGATGTACGAACTTAACTCACCTTTCATGGGTGGGTATTTTATTATACATTTTAGTATGGTGTGCTTATGGATGATCTTTATGGAGCCTATATGATGCTTTTGCTTATGTTATTATTTTATATCTTCCGTTTTATGTTGATGATTGTTTATATGTGCATGGCTCATATTTTGTTTATGTTTTTTAAAAAAGAAAATGGCTCAAATTTTTCTTAAGTATATTTTAAGTATGATTAAAGAACGGAAGCAAAGAGTAATATCTAATAATCAATGGAATACGTCCTAGGCGTGTTTTAATTATTAGGGTGTTATATTAGAGCCAAGGACAAACTCTTCCTTTATGAATTCATCATGTATAACAGAAAGCTTGACATTGTAAGATTCAAGGTATCCACAAGAAGCATCCATGATAAGAGTTTGAATATCTTTTTATCAAGATGGTTGTCTCTTTAGGTAGTCATCTTGTAAGAAAGCTTATAAGTATTCTCTTAACCATTTCAGAGGAAGTACTATTTGCCAAGATCTTCAAGTAGCATGTGCGCTGCCTTGTATAATCTTAGTTGTGACACATGCTTTAATATGGTCATGTTCATATTAGCTTAGTGCACGTTTGAGTAGGAACATGGCTATTGAGTTCAATAGAACTTTTGACTTTTATAGGTATCCGCTCCTTAATCCTCTTTATCATAGATGATGCCTTATCAGAATTTGAAACCACGATAGAGGAAGACAAACATGAGAGAAATATTCTTGCCGTGTAGATAAATCGTGCCATTTGTCCCTTTAATCTTTCTCCTCTGCAGCTTGTTGAACGCTGAACCCCTTAGAAGCCTGGCTATAATACCACTTGTAGATATAAAAGTGCACGAATAGGAGGGTTGAATCATGCTTAGCTTTTTTTTTGCATCTGAAACATTTAATAAAAGAACTATAAAGCATTAAACTTGAAGTGCAATGTAAAACGGATTAGTTATTTCGAAAGTGAATTTTGAAACCTTCAGGATACAACATTAACGCTTAATGGATATATGATACAAATTGTTATGCCTAAAGTAAAAGAGATTAAAGAAGAAGGTATAACATAGCAGATTTTATACTGGTTTACCAAAACTCCCTATATCTAGTACTCAACACATGTTGAGGTTCCATTGAAACATCTTTCTCAAACTAGAGAAAGAAATTGGATAGTATTTGCATTAGCCTTCCCAACCTTTCACTTGACCATGGCAACCCCACCAAGTTGAGTAGTTATTCACCAATCTTTCCAAGTCTAACCGATTATTTACCAGCCTCTCAACGAATCACGAGAAGTCTTACCCCAACCTCTCCAAGCTTGCAACCCGTGATCAGGAGACTTTATTGTCACGTTAAAAGTAGTTATTCACCAGCCTTTCCAGCTAAACCAGCAAGTCTTTCCCCAGACTTAGACAACCTCTATTGTCACATTGAAAGTAGTTATTTTAGCCTTCAAGCTAAACCGTGAGCAGGAATATTGGTTACTATCGCGTTGCAAGTAGTTTTACATTAGTCACTCCAAGCTATCTTACTGATCACCACTGGATCAAGGATACAAATGTTTGTGTTTGGATTGCCACTCAAACTAACCTACACTCAAGTTTCCTTAAAATATACATGAATGATCCTGGATAACTTGAATGACTTCTTTCCTACAACTTTCCTAGGAAGATTATAAAACTATTCAAAAACCAGGAAGAAGATTTTTACACGCAAAACACTGATTACATGATGGTATGATGAACCTTGGTGTACATGAAGAGAGATTTGCACAAAGTTTCCTCTCTAGTGCGGTATCAATCTTAATGACATTGAAGCATAACATCTTTATATAGATGGTCTTCCATTGTGACTATTGCCCTTGATTAGATCTCCAAGTGACACATGTTAATCATCCATTTACGTCTTGGAAAAGTAATCTAGAAGTTAGCCTATCCATTGTTAGCTTTTGCTGAAGCCGTTGTGATATATGTGGTTTATGATATTACTTCAGAAATTACTCTTACTTTCTAATCATGGGTTCTAACTTTTCGTCTAAGCAGAGGTTGTTAACCATTGGGAGAAGAGATGACTCACTAGTTTGAAATGGGTTTGACTTTAAATTTGAATTCCAAATTCCTATTTTTCCAATAACGTTATGTTCCACACTAAGTGAGCTTTCTAGTTTAAGTCCCTCATAAATCTTTAGTTCACTTCAATCCAAGCTTTATGATGTCGAAAGATTTGAGATCATGATGATTGAAGATAGTGGAACACATTGGCTTTGGAGATTGATAAATATCTTCATTTCAAGTGTACTTTCTGAAGTCTCATGCTACTTTCTAAAATCCTAAAACTTGGTTTCATATACTTGTCTTTATTTTTATTGAAAGGCATGTATGTATACTTTGCACGATATAATATTCACTTGTATTATGTTCAATCTCTTTATATGATATAAATCATGTTTGCATATACAAAGTGAAATTATTCTCGCTTTAAGTTCGCTTTATGCAATTCGGAAATAACCTGGATGCTTATGACAAGAAACTCAAGGAAGACATTATCGTTCTTCAAAATGTTTTCATTTAATTGGTTTTGTCATCACTCAAAACATATTGCATTAAAGCTTTCTGAAGGGTTCTGGAGCTAACACATATAAATAAAGAAAACTAATTTCAAACATATAGGTATTAGAGCATAAATATAGCATATTAAACATAAAGAGAATTGTTCAAGGCTAGTTTATGTAAACAGGAAATAAATAAAGAATGATCTACGATATGCATGTAAAAACTTCATGTTAAAGCTTGAACTTTTTGTAGCTCCCCTCAACTTTGACCCTTGACATAGTACAACACACAAAAGATTTTTTTCTTCTCTTTCTCCCCTTTTGTTATTAGCAAAAAGGTTTGCATATGGTTACACTATCATTGGCCTCCTTCCAATTCATGAAGAATTTGCAGTAAGTTCTCATGTCTTTTGAGTTATGCTCCAAGGTCTCATTAGGCTTCCATTCTGTCCAGCCTTAGCCATATCTCTCCTGGTTATGCATCAATAGTTGGACTTCAACAAGATGTGGTTGAGACTCTGGTTGAGGTTGAGGTTGAGGTTGGTTTGACAAATGAATGGTTAGTGTGGGGCATCCTTGGGTGCAACTTGTTCTTTTGGAACATTCAGGGAACAGGAATCCCACGCTTGTGATTTCTGAACTTCTTCCTGATCAAGTTTAGTGTGACAGGAGCAACAGGAATAGTGGTAGCAGGAAGTGGGAATGGTAATATCATCAGGAGTGGAAGTTTGGACTTCCTCTTAATAGGAGTTAGTTTCTAAGGCTTCATCACCCTCCTCTAAAGAAGTAAGTCTGATCAATGGTGGAGGTTGAGGCATGTTCAGTAGAATATGCAAGTGGATGACTTAGCAGGTTGTTCTTCCTTAGGCTCCTCAATAATGGGGTCCAAGCATGAGATAGCTTACTCATGTACAACTTTAACTTTTCAGACCCCTTCAGGTTGAGGCTCTTCTTCCATGTTCTTGGAAATAGATTTTAAAATATGATTCTGGGCCATAGAGTCTTCAGGATCTTCAGGGATGGTTTCTAGAACTTCTTTCTTAGCATATGTAGGTTAAGAAACTACTTATTCAATTTCTGAGGGCGTTCTCAGCCGCAAAGCCTTTTAGCTTCTGGCAGAAGTTGCTTTCTTAGGCCCCATTGAATCTTCAATGGCCTTCTAAGTGCAGCACATGCAACTTCAAGAGCAGTTGTAGACTCTATTATGGAAGTGGTTTTTAAAGGTGCTTAACTTATTAGGGGTAGGAGAGATTAGAAAAGATGTGTACCCAAATTGTTGAGTCATGAGCCTTGAAGGTTGATCCTTGATGACCACAAAGGGTTATTCCCTTGACCTATTGGACTTTCTAAGCTTCCTCCATCTTTCTTTTTTCTTGGAGAATTTTGTTCTCCATGAGAAGTTTTTCAACCTCTTCTTCATATAAATATCATCAATGAAAACAATTTCATGCATATATAATATCATAATGGTGATCCAAGGTTAATAGGCAATGATTGATATACAATTTATCATGTATGATTTACTCCACTGTCTAAGTTATTTTTCACCACATTAATATGATTCAAAATTACATACTAAATTTAATAATCCGCGCAACTACACGGGTCCAATACTAGTTTTTATGGTAATAAGACTTTAGTCCAAGCATTCTTAACATTTTTATGATAATATATATTTTTTAATGTAAAACTCCATCTATGCACGTTTTTTCATGGCAGTTCTAAACTTGCCACTGCCGAGTTTGTTTTGGTGATTTTGTTTACAAAATCATGCCATGTTATATTTAAAAACTTAAAATCCCATAGTGTTACAGTGTTACCAAAACAAAAAAACTCAAATCCTATATAAAATAATTAACCGTGGATCTCACCATGACCAACCACGTCAGTTGTCAGGCTGACGCCAGTAAGCCTAGAAGCCCAAGCATCCACAAGCTCAATTTGAACATTCAGGCCACAAACTTATAGGAGTATTTTATTTTCGGTCAACGATACGTTTATTGACATTTGACAATAAATGTACAATCGATTCTCAGTTGTGTGAGGGTTCTACCGACACACCAACACCACCCACATACTTAAATCCCATCGTTCGCTTCGAGGCTGTCATGCTGTCTGTGCTGCTGGTTGAACCTGGTTTGTTGTCTCCAATTCCTTGATTATTGTTATTTTTTTGGGCAATTAATAAATACAACCCTTGAGGTTTACAAGAATAGCACTCCATCCCATCCTAATAAAATATCATCACTCCACCCCATCTGAAAATAACAGTGTTAGTCACTCATCCCTTCTCCAATTTCGCGGCTGATTCCTTGTTTCAATCTTTTTTTTTTATGTTCCTTTGTTGAAAGAATCTTTCATTAATCATGCTCCGAGTTAGATTTATTGACCACTTCTAGGTTTCACAACCATGTCTTTATCTTGTTGCCATGATTGTAATTGCTGTGAGTGGCAGGCATCTCTTTAATTTGTCTAAACAAGCTTCACTATAGTAGTAAAATAAAATATAAGAAGCATTAACGACCATCTTTCAATTTCTTACTGGTTCTACAAGAACCGTATCTATAACAATGAATTTGCCTAAAAGCATTTGCACCACTAAAATTGAAAGAGAAACTTTGCAAGTTTATAAAATGGGATGGGGAGCTGGAAAGGATTTCGAGATACGAGGGATAATTGAAAGATTGGAATTGGAAAGGTATGTGGGTCGATTGGAACGGGCATGTTTATAAAGCATTCCACTTTAGTTATTTCTCCAACGATTGGGGAGGGTATCGGCTACCCCATGGAGGCGGGGACATGCCCCACTCCCATCTTTGTTTAAAATTTTGCTCCCGATCCTCATTAAAAACCCCAGAAAAACCCACCAAAACCCAATTCTCATAACTGGTCCTCATTCCCCATCTCCCTAGGGGTTCATTAAAAAATAAATCCCCATGGAATAATGATTTTATATGAGAATGAGATAGAGTGTCATCCTTGAAAACCTCGAGGGCGGTATTTGTTAATTACTTTTTTTTTTCAATTTGCCACCAGTCACAATTACTTCAAATTTCCCCTTTTTGTTTCAAAAATTATTTTATTTAGTTCTACGCTTTTATCTTTTTTTCAATGTATATTTCTGGGTGTCTTTGGAGTAATTACAGGTTTTATATAATCAAGTTTTCTGGGTTGGGGAGATTTTATTATGAACCGGACTTCTTTCTACGTTGAAGTATTAGGCAGATGCAGAGTCCATTGAGCCTATCCCAAATTTTCTGAAACAACTTTGTGATTCATTGGTATCTCTGGACATAGGTGAAAGTCTTTTAACCGAAGCAGTATGAATCTGTTGTTATTAAATTAGAGGGATAATTTTGAGTGAACACCAAGGAGGAAAGTAGAAGACCATAACTGCCCTATCCCTAATATTACATATTTCTTCCATGGAGACTTCAATTTCACATTCTTCTGGTACTTCAATTTCACAAGTTATTGATTGTTATATTGGGTGTTATTCTTAAGGATCAGGAACCTATGTCTATGGCCTCAATCTATCCCCTCATCCTAACAATCATAGTTATCCCCTGGAGGCCAACTTCTGCTATTTTGTATATCAATATGATTTTAGATCTACCTTCAATTTGAATCAGTTGATGATTGATGATTCCAAAGTGTTAAAAGAATATAGATTATAAATATATTTTTAGAACATGATTTTACAGAGTATTTTTTTTTTCAAATTTTACACCTGATGTGAGTTTGCAAAATCCCATTGTTTGGTAATTTATTTATGATGCAAACGAGTGATAAATGCAGAATTAGCAAAAGGTTGTGTTTTACTTAATCCATGCTTTCCTAAATCTTAAATAGTCTGATATCGCTATCCATCTATTTGTGTTCCATTGATGAAACTCCTCGTCTTTTTCAATCTCTTGCCTTCTTAAAAAGAATTCCTTATCTTCAGTGTGTCACAGCTGTTAACTTTTTTCCAAGCTGATATCCTGAGAGCAATTGTTCACAATGTTTATTTCTGATCATACCATTATTATTAGCAGAACTAATGGAGCCAGAATCATCAATTCCTCCATATTCACTTTGGGTGTGATTTCTGAATTTAAGGCTATGGTCACAGAAGCATACAAAAGAAAGCCAATCCCCTATTGGATTCTTCTTTTTCGGCATCATAGCAATGCTTGTGGCGTTCCTGCTTCCAGCATTCTTTCTCGTGTTTATTACGACAATGGTGGCCAGAGCAAGTGGATTATATCTTGGGTGGCTGTTGCTGGATGGCCTCTAACTGCCCTGATATTGTTTCCTACATACTGCATTAGTAAAACCTTTCCTCTCCTCTGAGTTTAGTACTCACTCTATCTTATGTTTGTCTTGGTTTCCTGAGTGCTGCTGACAACTTGATGTATGCTTATGCCTATGCTTACCTCCCTGCATCTACCGCATCACTTGTGGCATCGTCTTCCCTTGTGTTTTCTGCAATTTTTGGGTACTTTCTTGTGAAGAACAAAATCAATGCTTCAATAATAAATGCCATTGTTGTCGTAAGTGCTGGATTGACCATCATTGCCTTGGATTCAAGTTCAGACAGGTATCCTAATATCAGTGACAGTGAATACATCATGGGATATATATGGGACATATTGGGATCAGCTCTTCATGGGCTTATTTTTGCACTCTCGGAGCTGGTTTTTGTGAAGTTAGTGGGAAGAAGATCCTTCATTGTTGTTTTGGAACAGCAAGTCATGGTTTCTTTCTTTGCATTCCTGTTTACTACTGTAGGGGTGATTGCAAGTGGTGATTTTCAAGGAATGGCATCTGAGGCTGCTACTTTCAAAGGCGGTAGAGGAGCTTATTATCTTGTTCTCATCTGGGGTGCAATCACTTTCCAGTTGGGGGTGCTTGGGGCCACTGCCGTTCTTTTCTTGGCTTCTACTGTGCTGGCCGGTGTACTTAATGCAGTACGAACCCCAATAACAAGCATTGCAGCTGTTATACTGCTACATGACCCAATGAGTGGTTTTAAGATCTCCCTGCTGATTACCGTCTGGGGATTTGGCTCATATATTTATGGCAGTTCTACGGGTGAAAAATTAAATTAGCATAAGAAGTACAGTAAGTGGTTCTAGAGTCCAGTAATGAAGTCTATTTTCTTTATCCTCTTTCCGATCGGTTGAATGGGAGAAAAACCAGCATAAGAATGTGGTTCTAGTGTCCAGAAATCAAGTCAGTTTTCTTTATCGTCTTTCCGGTTGAACACACTGATCAAATATTAATGGATTATCATGCTGGGACACTGGGCACTCTCGAATATTATGTTTATAGTATACAATTACTCATGGAGTATGTCACAACGTCCCGGAGGACCTTCCTGGGGATGACAACCAATTTAAAATAATAAAATAATAAAATGAAGTTGTCGCCAATTTTAGTTTTGAATAAAATTGGAAAACCTTTGATTTGATCAATACTGATTTTTGAAAGAGATTTGGTTTTAAATTCTATTATGATTAGAAGAAGGTGAAAATTTAATTCCACTGTACCTCTAATATATCCGTATAAATATGGTTATTTTAGAGTTCATTATGCAATTTAATTATAATTTTAATAATATTTATTTTTCCCCAAAAGTCATAATAATTATATAAGAATAAAGTAAAAGAATAAAATTAAATACAAAGAATAAAATTTAAAGAAAAATTAATTTTGACTTGATAGTTTTGGCTTGTCGACGTATCTTCTGTCAAAATATTTTTGTGTTTGGTGTATTTTAATTAAAAGAAAAAAATAAAAAAAAAATAAATGTGTTGATTGATTTTATTTGTGAAAAGAATTTATTGATGAATTATTTTAAAAACTTTTGTATTGGATTCAAGTTACATTTGACCGTTCAATAAATCCTTAAAATTCAATAATACATTAAAGGAGGTGTTCATCTCTTAATCACAACCATCGACTGTTGCCGAGAAAGAATATATATATATATATATATATATATATATATATATATATATATATATGATTTTTTATTTTTTAAAAGAAAGTCCTAAAATCTAAACAAAATAAAAGAAATTTTTTTAGGGACAAGGCTTAAAAAGTGTAAAACACAAAAGCCCCAAATCATCCAAAAATGAACAAGCCTCCAAAAACAAACCAAGCCTGAAAAAAAAGAGAAAGAAAATAGCCCCAAAAATAAAACCAACTTGGTCCAAATATCCCAAACCTAAATCTGACCCCCCACAACAAAAGAAATTAAGAAGCAAGTCCAATGACCGATAAACAATGGAACCAACGCCCCCATAAAAATGATAAAACAAACTTAACCCAACAACAGCCCAACATCTCAAAATAAAAATAACAAATTGACAAAAACTAAATAGCCCAAATCCAACCAAAAAACCTAACAACATAAAACAAAATAAATGATAAAAAAGAAATTAACCTTAATAAAATCACAAAAACCAAAAAAACAAACAAACCCAAATCCCCTTTTTGACTCCCAAATTCCTAAACCTACTCTTTTCTCAAAGACAAAGAGATAGAGCATGTGACATAGAGTGAGGTGGAAGCAACATTGATAAGGATACAGGGAGATAGGAGCTCGCGGAACGGCGAGAGGGAAGAAGGCGATTTGCGCGGTGGTAGGGAAGAGTGGGGACTTTGCGATTTCACAACGGACGAGATGTAGAAGTTCGGAGCTGCCGCCTAGGTGTGCCTAACACCTAATATTTAACCCCAATACGCCTAGGACGTATCAAGACTAATTATTAGTTATTACTTCTCTTTAAATTCATTTACAAAATACTTAGCGGAAAATACAGGTAAATTTTTTTTTGAAATGATTCATATAAAACAAAGTAAGCCTTTGCGCGTGACATATACAACGTGAAGTGGAAGAATAAATAAAATATACAGAACATAAGCATTAAAGAACACATCCATCATAAACATCATTCCCCATCACATTAGATAACATAGTTTAGTACTCATTACAGAAATATAGAAATATAAAGTCTTACCCATACTAGTGGGCAGAGCTTGCAGGTATAATAACATGAAATAAGAAACATGAAGACAAATACATGAAACAACCTCAAGAAGATACTCCAAGCTAAGACTCTCTCTCTCCTCGAGCTATGGATGACGCTCTACCATCCCTCGGTGGCACATATCCAATGAACTGGGCAAGCTCCTCGAATGCGTGAAGGCGGAAGGATGGGCGAGCATGCCCCCAGATGAGGGTGCATCTTTGAACGTCGTGCTAACTTCCGCCGTCACCGTCTCCTCGCTACCCATCCCTATATCCATGGGTACGGCAGGGGCGGAACCTTCCGAGAAAGGATGAGAAGGAGGATCCTCTGATGGGTCGGTCTTCGAACGTCTCGAGCAAAGCACGTACTTGGTAACCTCGCACCGCTGAGATGCCGAACGGTATTACCCTCTGCCCGTCATCCTGGTCGCGTCCTCTCAAAAATCATGTCGTCGCCAAAAGGGGAGGTCGGAGTGAATCTGAAGCTGAGACGGAAAGGCAACGGACGTCCCATGAATGTAAAAATGCGTATAGCACAACAACCCTCGAAGTGGTAAGATTGATGATCAATCGTAGTGGCCTCCACACTGCGTCAACAAAAATCACGAACGCCATCGATCTGAAGACGTAAAAGAAAGAGAGAGAGGGGTGAGAATTCTTGCTAAAGAATCTCAGGAGGGAAATCCTATATCCTAGTGTCATCGTTTACGTCCCAGGAACCTTGGGTTTATTATGAAAAGGTTAAGCATGCATAGGTTTATTATGAGGTTTCGCAAAGGTATTTATCCAAGGTCCATGTCTTTTATAATGATTCTTAATGCATGTATGCAACATAATAGTTCATGGATGCATGACAGACTTTAGGTAAATCAAACAAATAACAAACAACATATAAGTGGCATGTAACTTTTCTCTTGAACATCTTTCTTTCTCATACTTGTGACACCAATCATAATAGTAACCGCACCCCTTAAACTAGGCTATGAGCTCATACCTTAACTAGTCGTCACTAGTTCTTGCTTATCCTCTTGATAAGCGAATCATAACATAATCATATTCATCATAATCCCGACTCTGAGTACGGGTAGGGGCCTGAGGATCACCCATCATGAGACTTTTTCCTTCTTCGAAACGCATCGATTGGTAAGACCAGCGACTTTGTCCTCTTTGGAGGCCAATGTCTATGCCCTCACCTTTTACCTTCTCTTACGGAGCAGGAGAAGTACCTCTGTGTCACCTTAAACATCATATATTTTTCTTTTTTCGAAACGCATTGAACTGGTTAAGACCAGTGACTTTGTCCGCTTTGGCAGGCAAATGCATTTGCCCTCACCCTTTTACCTCCTGATTTCAGAACAGGAAGTACGTCTCGGCATGTCATCATTAAACATCATTTTCTCAAAAACTTTCTTATGTCCCTCAATTTGACGGAAATTCGCGGCATAACAGCTACTCTCGAATTTCCTCAAATTTGAGTCATGCCACATAATCTCGGTCACATGCATCATTTTCATGGAACTTTCTCAATTCAATAACTTTCTAGTTCACATGAGCATATTTCTCAATTTCATTCATATTTCGAAACCTTATGCATCTTAAATTAAGGCATAATACTTCATCATATCAACATGCCAATCACACATAAAGTTTCATGCTCAAGGAACTAACATAATCACATCATCATAGGTGCATGAGGTTCATCATCATAATTATTCTCTCTATCCACCTATCTCATAGTATCTTATGCTTTGACCCTTACGGGCTTTAAACTTGTATTTGCATCTTTATTACCCTCAAGAGGTTAACACTTAGACTTTTCTCTAAGATTTGAACTCATTAAAATTCCATAATAGCATTGCACATGAAAGGGCAGAATATCATTTGCTTAAGGGCTTAGAATCTCCATTCGTGACCCTTTTAAGATCCTCTTCGCCTAAGGCTCCATAATTAATTCCTAGACCAATTATGAGGAATTCCTAGGCATGTTCTCTAAGTTATAAACCATTTTAATCTCTTACTATCACCTTAACTTAGAAATCAACACCTAATCATTTATGAAGGGATCTTGTACATGTCTTACTAATTATGAATCATTTATCCTTGAATTAATCATGCTAGAACAGATTTGCATTTCTTTGCATTAAGGTGTTCTAGAATTCTCATCTCTAATCCCTTTTAAGTTACTTATTCTTTTCTAACTTTTCTAAATCGATCCTTGCTTCACTCAACATAATTTTACACATTTAACACCTTAGAACAACATTTATACAGGAGCCAAACATAGAATCAAATCATGAACCCATAAAATCACATAATCTCTTGGGTTGAAATGCATATAAGTTACTAGTTTTCTCTTGGAACATTTTTAGGAAACAAAAGGTGTTCTGGTAATCGATTACATGTTCCTAGTAATCGATTACCAGGAGCTCAATTCATTCTGGGTTTCAAAACAACCGGGTAATCATTACATACAATGGTAATCGATTACTTAGGGTTAAATATGTTTCCAAAAATAAAGAACATAGGGTAATCGATTACACTATAAGGTAATCGATTCCAGGGTTTCCAGAACAGGTTCTGGGCATAAAGAAGTTGTGGTAATCGATACACGCCTCTGGTAATCGATTACAGAAACCAAAAGTCCTTCGGAAAAAGCCTTCTGGTAATCGATTACATGGATGGTAATTACCAGACCTCCAGAATTTGAGAAAACATGATTTTTGACACATTCCAAACTATTTAAACACCTTGAGACCTCATAAAATAGTTTTCCAACATTTTCTTGAAATTATTCATGCATTTTACAAAATCAAACCATTATTGAATCATACTAAAACTCATCCATTTCTTTTTGACTTGGAGTTTCCTTTTTAGGATACTTAGGGCAAGTCTTTGAGCTCTAGAGTATTTAGGTGATGACATAATCTTAAACATGCTATGCACTTTATTTTACTCTTCATTAGAAAGTAAAGTGAGAGCATAAAATAAATATGAGATGCAACTTCATTATTATCTTTAAGGATTAAGTGATGACTTGAAATATAAACATGAAATGCAAGCTTGGGAATTTAAATATGGTAATGCAAGTTCATTCATTTACTCTTGTGAAATTAGTGATAGCATCAAAATAAACATGAGATGCAAGACATAAATTTAAACATGAATGCAACTTGTTTTTATCTTAACTAGAGCTCTTGCAAGACTTTTAGAGGAACATAAACCTCAACCCATTATGTATCATAAGGCAAGCTTAGAGTTCTTAGCACCTAGACTTCAAAGAAATCTTAAGGTTTGAACTTCATCATCAAGCTTAAGGAAATGGACTCAAAGTTCAACACTTTGTCTAAACAAAACTACAAGGACTAAGTCATATTCTTTATTTTATTGCTCATGGGCTTCAATCTAGAGTAAAACTCTTAGAACGGCTGACCAACTTTAAGGTTGGCAAGAGTAAACTTAGAGCTCTTTGAAATCATAAGATTAACTTTCTTAACAAAACTTTTGTGATCTACTTGACATATTTTACAAACTTTGTTCAAATCCAAAGAAGAAAAACTGAAATCCTTAAGGAAAGAGGAGAAGAGAAACGAAACTTAAGCCAAGAAAAGAAAAGAAATCCAAGCATGTATGGTCCAAGACCAAGTTGTTTCAAGCTTTAGAGGTTTCTCACATGATAACAACAAGTCATTATCTTGAAACCTTATCATCAAGCTCATGTTTTCTTTATGAAAGGGCCTCTTGGCCAAAAAATAAAGGGAAGGGGAAAAGAGCTTGAAACCAAGAGAAAACCTAGAACTTTCTTGAAGAACACAAACAAAATCATCAAAACTTAACCCCTACCTTAAGAAGTCTTGAAGAGAGATGTAAGAAAGCTTTGTTTTCTTGATGAAAGGAGAAGGAAATCCTCTTGAAGTCTTGAGGAAGAACTTGGCCTAAGTGAGGGAGTTTGAGAGGAAATGAGAGGATTTTGCAAGAAGTGTGAACTTACCAAGTGAACCAAAGTGTGACAAGGTTCATCAAGGCTTAGTATTTATAGAAATTTTCAACAATGAGGCTTCCAAAGAGGGGAGGGAACCGGCCACATGAGGGAGGAAGGAGAGAAGAAATATCTTGCAAAGGTATGGTTGTAGGCATGGTTGAAGGTATGGTGAGGTATGGGCAAAGCATGGCTTGAAGTATGGCTCTTGAGTGCAATTGAAACAACACATGATGGGCTATGGAGGGGGGAAGTGGCTGGCCACCTTAAGGCCATGAGGGAGAGAAAATTAATTCATCTAATTGTGGGTTAAAGATGTATTTAGGTGTGTCTTTGATTAGGCTCTTGATTAGGAGTTTATAAGAAGGTGTTTAAATGAGGTAATTAGTAATTAGGAAGGTCAAGACTTAATTAGGAGAGCAATCTTGTTAGATTAGTAATTTAAAATAATTCTTTTGGTCAAATGAGGTATGGCTCAATTCCTTAATTTAAGGAATTGGAGAAGAAAATACTATTTAAGATTCCATGACTAGGAATCTTGAATTTAAAGAATGCAATTAGAGTTTATCTAAGCAATCTTAGGTTCTAATTAATTTTAATAAATTATTTTGATTCTAGATTAATTATCGAAATAAATTAATCTTCGATTAGAGCCTAATATTGCTTAGGTTTGCTTAATTGCGTCATTAGGCTTACTGTACACTGTTATAGGGGCAAAATGGTAATTATGCGCTAAAACTGCCCGGACCTCAAGCTCAACTAAACATCAAACATTGCTCATAAACATCATTCTAAACTTCCTGGAAAAGTTTGGGCTTAAACGGCACCTTTTACCCGTGTAGGCACAACAGGGGTATTTTGGTCATTTTGAGCCGAAAGTTTAGAAAACGATTTTCACCTCGAAAATCATTCATAACAGCATAATCCCCTTTAAACATCGAGTTGACCCATTCGAGGGTTGCCGGGACAACTGCCCTTTAATTTCCAAGTAAAAATTAGGGCATTTCGGTCATTTGAACTCTATCAGGAATTGAAGGCGTTACATGTGCAACGGCTGCCCTTGTTCGGAGGAGGCTGAAACGGCGGTTGCATGCAACGGAGAGAGAGATCATAGGGAGCTCGCGATTGTTCCAGGGAGGGAGCCGACCACCGTATGATGATGCCTGTTCTGGTTGCCACCGGCTTCAGGCGGAGGTGCGCTGGGTGCGGTTTCCATGGCGCATTGGGGGAGGGGCTAGTGGTCGCGACTCTGTGGCTTCTGACAGTGGTGGTTGTTAGTAGTGGCCGCCGTGATGGTTTGCGTTTGAGAAGAAGGTGCATGGAGGAAGAGGTCATGGTGGTGGCTATGGTGTTAGAGGGTGGTGATGGTGAAAGGAAGGGAGCCGGATGATGACGATGGCAGGAGGCAGTGGTGGTGGGAGAGGAGGATGTCACGGCCTCTCCCCCTTTTTTTTAGTTTTATTTTTATTTTTGATGATGATGATACAACCGCCTCTATTACCTTATTCTTTCCTTTTTGTTGCTCCTGGTTTGTGTTGCTAGTTTCCCCTTGTATCTGTTGGCTTGCCTGATTTGTTTGTGTATATATTTTGATTTTCTGTGTGTTTGAAAATTTTCTTTCCCAATTCCCTAATGTGTGTTCTCTCGGTCCTTTGTGTGTGTTCCCCCTCCCCCTTTTGTTGTTGCTTATGTATAAAATAGTCATCCCCTTGTATAAGAAAAATTATTGCTTAACCCATTTGGTCCAGCCTGGCTAGTAAGAACCCAACTCATCTGTAATCATGAAAGTCAGAAAGAAGCATCATTGTTGGGAGTGAGGGAGAAGCGCCTACATAATGGTGTCCCACCACTCCGCTTCTTTTTTTTTGCATTTGTTTTTTTTTTGGTCAAGCGGGCTTGAAACGGATCAACTTTTGTGTTTGAATCAACAAAAGGAAATGGGCTAGATTTTTTTTTTAATAAAGATTGAAAGATAAAATACCCAAAAAGTGTGGTATTCACAATTGCCCCCTTTACTTCTTTCTTATTAAAAATACAAGAGACGATGGCTCTCTACATTTTACTGTAAGAGATAAATAAAGATATGAACACATATTTTGTTCAAATGTATGTTGATGATGAGTACTTGGTGATACAATGATGATAACAATGTTGATGAATGTATGATGATGATGCATGACTTTGGAGGGAGAGATTGAAGTAGAAAGACAGAATGACGTGAGGGACAAATGACATGACAATAAAAACATATGACTCGACTTTTGAAATGTGACAATATGATGATGGGTGAAAAATGAATTATGATTATGGTAGAAATTGATAGTTGCTGATGATTTTTTTTTTAATACGATGGTAAGATAATGATGTGTGTATGATGGTAATGATGAATATGCAACAATGTATGTAAATGTTCTTATGGATTATGCTAGACCAATGCATGATGTCGATGAATGCGAAATGATAGAGTGAATGATGCTAATATGACTTAATGATTATACAATGCTAGTGTCAAGTCCCTTATGAAATGCATGTGGAAACAAGCTAAATGCATATGGAGTTTAAAGGCATGTGAAATAGAATGAGAATTTAGAAGCATGTGAAATGTGAAAGTATGTGAAAGCTAATGTATGTGAAAGTTAAATGAAAGTAAATGCATGCGAAATGCAAAAAAAAAAGCATGTGAAAGCAAATGTTTGTGAAATATAAAAAAAACATGTGAAAGTAAAAGCTGAACAGTGATGAAGTGTGTGAAAGTGAATGATTGACATTGCTAAAAGTATGTGAAAGTAAAAGCTCGTGAAATTAAAAACATGTGAAAATAAGAATTTGTGATGAGACAAAAAGTAAATGATTGTGATTAGACTAAAAAGTAAATGATGTGATGAGACAAAAAAGTAAATGATATAATAAAGCGAAGAAATAAATGATGTGATTGTGATACTATATAAAAGTAAATGATGTGATAATGCAATGAAATAAATGATGTGATAATTATGAAAAGTAAATGATGATGATAAATGCTGGAAAGTAAATAATGTGATGATTGTAGAAAAGTAAATGATGTGATGATTGTGTGTAGATAAGCAAAGTAAATGCTATAATAATTGTTGAAAATAAATTATGTGAGAATTGTTAAAGTAAATGATGTGATAATTGTAAAAGTAAATAATGTGATAATTATTGAAAATTAATGATATGATAATTACTTGAAAAATAAATGATGTGATAGTGTTGGAAAGTAAATGATGTGAAAACTGAAAATTAAATGATAAGTGCTGAAATAAATGATGTGATAATTGCCAAAAATAAATGATGTGATCAAGAAATGTAAATGATTGGGACCAAAGGAAATAATTGGGATATAGATAGAAAAGTAAATGATTAGAATCAATATAGAAAAGTAAATGTTGTGATTGAGACAAAAATTAAATACCTATTGTGTTGATAGTATGTGAAAATAAATGCTATATGATCCAGAATGTTTGTGAAAGTATGCAAAATCAAGTGCTTGGCATGTGAACAAAGGAAATGACTTGTAGAGCATTGAAAAATGCATG
Organism: Dalbergia oliveri; assembly: GCA_030441495.1. Taxonomy (NCBI): domain Eukaryota; kingdom Viridiplantae; phylum Streptophyta; class Magnoliopsida; order Fabales; family Fabaceae; genus Dalbergia; species Dalbergia oliveri. Next base: position 7,373,372 of record JAMLFY010000009.1, read on the forward strand.
ATTGATGGAAATGAATGATTATGTGCATGATGTGATATTTACAAAGGATAATGATTCATGGTGTAAAAGAGCAAATGCCTAGGGATGATTATGCAATGATGGCATGATGAATGATGCAATGACTATGATAATTGTGCCTAGGTGATTTAATAGTGTAAATGATGATGAGATAACTCCATACAAATGTTAATAGCATGAGCATGATGAATGTCCTAAATGATTTGATGATTAAAAAATGTTAAAACCCAAATTTGATAAGAAAACTTTGCACATGATGAATGATGTGATGGTACCCTGGATGATTGTAAAAATTTCACAAAGGAAGAATGAGAGAGAGAGAGAGAGAAGAAGAGAGAAAAGCAAATTGCATCATTTTTTTAATATTTTATTTTGTTTAGAGAATGATGATGACATGTTTTGATGATTGATGAGGGAAGATGAATGACTTGATATATAGGAAAACTATAGAGAGAAATGGAAGGAAAGGAAGAAAATTGCCCAAGTTTGCCATGTCCAAACATTGTTTCTTTTGGAAAGCCTTAGTTCGATTTCAAATGGGTCATTTTGTTTAAAGAACCACTGCTATTGACTTCTAGTGTGGATAGTCCACTTTATCTTTCTCTTTTTTACTACTCATGGATTTTATTTTCAGCTCTTGCCCTGCCCTATGTTGGAGCCTAACTTGATTATGCTCTAACTTTGCCTAGATTGCCATTTTTGGTTTTCAACCTAGAGCTTTTCCCTTTGTTTACTTGACTTTTGCCTAGACCTTTAGGTTTTCGATCTAGCAAGCACTCTTTTTTTTCCTCTCTTTTTTGAAGTTTTTTTTTTTGGCAAGATTTCTCATGAACTTGTTAGCTAATGCCTTTTGACTTTGTATCTTGTGTGATTCAAGGAAAGTTGAATAAAGTAAAATGCATTCCTTCAAAGAACACACCTTGTGAAGACGATGGAAAGGAAAAAAAGGCAAGGATGAAGTATGCAAATTAAAAAAGTGCGGATTAACCAAATCAACCCATTTATTGATTACTTAATTACATTGAGCTTGAAGCCATGACCAAGACTGCAATTCTTTACCATGTGATAATCAAGTCTATGTATGAAGTTGACTTTTCATCTTTTGTCAATTGTCTCTTCATTGATCCTTTGCCACACCAAATCAATTTGCCCCAAGTTTAGCTTTCTTCAAAAGTCCTTGCTTTCTATTGATGCATTTTTCTAAGTCACCTTTTCGAGAATGGGTTTCTTGCTCTAACATTTGCCTAAATTGTTTTTATTACCAATCCGCGAGCCTTTTCCTTTCTTTATTATTCCAAAATGCGTGCTTTACAGGTGTCCTGCATACTTATTCTTTATAGTGCTTTCTTGCAAAGTACTGCATATTTGCCTGGGTTGTCTAGTTGATCCACTTCAAAACTCAGTCATTTGACCAAGTAATTTGAAGCCAAATGCTCTTACCATTATGACAACAAACTGCATGATTCCCTTAGGTGATGGTGGCATTTTGATATTGATTTGACATTCTTCAACATTTAAATTATTTTCATAGTTTAGGATCTTCATCATGATCATGATTATTCAAGCTCATTGTAAAACAACAATCAATTAATGGGTTTTCAAATTAGTTTTTAGTCTTAGAGAGAGGAGAGGATTAAAGAAATAAGGTGAAAGAACAACTAATAAAAAAAGGAAGCAAATGAAATAGTGATTGGAAAAAGAACCACACATAATCGTGAACAAGTCTCAAGACATAAGCAACCTCATAAAGATAAATCTAGTAAAACATATTCAGGCACTACCATTTCCAATAGAGGCTTATTATGCTTTTGCATCTTGTACTTCGATAGCTTTGTTAAATCAGACCCACACAACATTTCTAAAGCTTCCATTATCGATCGAGTGTTAAGAATGTTGGAATGATATTCACACACATGATTTGGATTAAACTAATGAGGATATGGTAGCAACACAGGCAAGACATGAAGCTAATAGATTTGCGTGACATAAGCTTTTAAATAGTTCAGAGTTGCTTACTCTGAAGTCGGGAAAGGACAATTGTTTCTTGGTGGTCTAGGACGGTAGTGTTAAGAGGAGGCATGGTCTGTAAAGGCAAGTGTTTAAAAGGTTTATGTGGATGAGGGGAGGAGATATGATTGACTTGATATGGTCGAGGTAGGTAGTGTGTAAAGGATGGATAAGGTGTGGAAGATGGTAATGTAGTGTGGGTAGGATGGATAGTGATTTGGCCAGAAGGTAGGCATAGAGGATTGGACAGCTATTGTGGTTGTACGAAATTTCACAGGATCTTTACCTTATTATACAGCGATCGTTGCTTATATTATAGCTTATTCGATTCATTTTGTAACTCCAATTTCCTCAAGGATATTTGCTTCAATCATTCTCCTGATTTCCACCAAGTCCACGTGTCGCAACGGATCGCGACGGACGGCGAAAATTATTATTAAAATTGGAGTCGCCACCAAGTTTATTTAAATTGGGAAAACATGGAAAAACCCGTGTTATTAAAAAATGGTCTTTGAAACCAGACTTTAGCTTTAGTTCGTTATGCATGGGAAGGGTAGGGTTTTAATCCTACGCACCCTAATACACCCGTCTTTACCCGGACCTTAATTGATTTGTGTAAATTATTAATAACCTTTCAAAATATTCATTTTTATATTTTTATTTACAACAAAATTTTAAAAAAAATTGAGGAACACCAGCTGTCACACTCAGGTGTTCAAAATACTGTGTTAACAACCGTCGGTTAAATTAACATTTTTATTCAAAATACAATATTTCACAAATAAGTAACAAATTTAAACTAAATATATGAAAATGAAAATCTCTTATGAATTATAAATATTTACAAGATAAAAAAATTATTTTGATATTTTTTACAAAGGTAAAATAAAATATAAAAGAGAACATACTTTTAAAGAAAATTTGGAACATCAAGCTCACAACTCAGATGTCCAGAATATTCAGTTAACAAGCGTCCTAAATTAACCCTTTTATTTGAAATAAAACATTTCCTAAAGAAATGAAAATTAAATGAAATAAAACGTCTCATAAAAAAAACTCATGAAAAATTTACAATTAAGACAAAAATTATGAAAATTTAATTTTGACTTGACAGGATTTTGAATCGCCTCCTACATATCCTCCGTAATGGGGAATTCAAAGTCACGTAGTTCCGTTGAAAACGAGTGAATTAATTGGTTTTAATTAAAAGAGAATAAAAATGTATTGATTATTTTTAATTTTTAGAAATGGATTTTCATTATTGAATGGAAGGAAAATATTTTTTATAAACTCTAAATTCAACAACACTTCCAAAATTAATTCATAAATAATAATACACAACACATAAACATTTACAATGATTAAAGTAATAATAAAATTAATTTATGAGCACAATTACACAATTAATTTAAGCGCAACACAAAAACATATAAAATGATTAAACTGAAAAGAATCTAATTATTATTTATTTTTTTACCTTTTTACTACAAATATTAAACTCACACCTTTTTATTTTGTTTTGCATAATCAAAGTACCAAAGATTTATTTTGAACCAAATTATATAAAACTTCCTTTTTTATTATTTAGATCAAAACAAATCCAAACCCAATAAATAAAGCTCAATATACCAAAAACATAAAACAAACACTGATTAACTAAACAAATTAAACCCAATAAACTAAGATTGATCCAACTAAAAATATAACAAAATAATAATAATAATAATAATAACACACACACACACACTCATAACCCACTCACACAAACACTCTTTCACTGTCACATGCTCACATCACTACCTCTTCTCACTCATTGACTCTTAACACACACACACAAGGAAAGAAGGAGAGCAGAAGGAGAGAATAAGGGAATGAGAGAGAAGAATCCTAGGGCCGAGAGAGAGAGAGGTGAGGCCGCTTCGCTTTCGACGGGCATGGAAGGGAGCCGCGCTGGGCCTGGGGCACGCCGCCCCGGAGGGACGGAGGCCGAGCGGGCTTCATGGTCTCGCGAGCTCTGTCCCTGAAGCGGGTCACGGCGGAAGTTCCGTCCTCGAAGATCACGGTAACGGAAGGGATGGCCGGTTCGTTGCACGTGCTCGGGCACGCGAAGAGGGGTCGTGCGGCGGGCTCAAGAGCGCGGTTCGCGGTGCGAGACCGCGATGCATGTGCACAAGGAAGAGGAGGTCACAGTGAGGTTGGTGGTGAGCAGACTCGGAAGGAAAGAAGAGGAACCCGGGCGGTGGGCTTGAAACGCGTCTCAGCGGTGGTTTTGGAACGCGGATCAGACTACGTGTGGCGCGAGCGAGGGTGTGGGCTGCGGTGGTGCAAAAAGGAAAAGGGGGCGGCTGGCTCGTGGCCGAGAGAGGGAAGGTCGCTGTGGTGGGCGTGGTGGAGTCGTGGCTCGCGATTCAAGGCGAGAGGAGAGGGGCTGCGATGGTCGGAATGATGATGATGGTGATGTTTGTGGGTAGATCGGGAGCTCCACGAAGGGAGTGGCTTGCCCGGTGGGAAGCAGAGCACGACGCGCGGTGGTTCTTGGAGGGGAGGCTGCGATGGAGTGAAGGGAGGATGATGATGATACAAAGATGATGATGATATGAGGCCGCGGTGGGGAAGACCCGCGGCCTCTTCTCCATTTTCTCCTTTTTAGTTAATTTTTTTTTATGATGATGATCCTGTCACCTGCCTGGATTTACCTTCTCTCCTTTCTTTTATGTTGAAATTTATATTTGTTTTAACTGATTGGGAACTTTGTGAATTGATGGACTGTTGATGAATTTACGATTTGTATCAATTGAATTGGTGTTTGGATTTTGATCTGTGATTTTTGGATTGCTTGGTTTTTTTCATGGTTCAGTTTGTGTTGATTATTGCTGAGAATTGAACATGATTGGTTTTTGTTTTTGATCTTGGTTTTTTTAGATGAGGGGTTGATGATGATGAGGATGATGATTGATGGATCCCCTCCTAACCTATTTTTTCCTTTTTGTTGTTGTGTCTAATGGCCGTTGTAGGATCCAGCCACCCACCGAAAGAAAATTTTGTCATTTGCAACCCAAATGATGATGTCCAGTATAATTTACATTTCTCCCTCCCCATGGCTTCACGGGTCCATGTTTTATTTTGGCAGGAATGGAACTTGGAACAAAAGAATTAGGAGTCCGTGACTCCTGTCTCCTCTTTCTTTATTTTATCTTTTATTGTTAATTGTAAAATAAAATGCAATGGAGTGTATGGATTGGATTTTTTTTCATTCATTTTTTATGCACATGAACAAGGAATGTAAAACCATGGTAAAATGAAATTAAAAAATCTAAGCTTGAATTCGAATTACACACAATAAAGAACTATAGACAAGACTTGAAACGTTTGCAACTTCACTCATCAAAATAAATTACCAACATGAGTCTATAAATGAGCAACACTCTAAAATATGCTAGCAAAATTTTTATTTTTGTTTTATGGGTCGGACAAAATTTTGTGTTCACACTGCCCTTTACTCATTTCCTATAAGAAAATATGAAAAACCTAAGTTTTATATTGTCTTCATAAGGAATGAGTAAAGACATGAACATTGATTTTGTTCGACAATGCATGAAATGCAAAATGCAAGAAAGATTGAATTCTAAATTTGAAAAAGTCTAAACATTAAAGAAAATTACATGCAAACTATGCAATTTAGAAATCACCATGCAAAGAAAAGAAACTAAGCTGACACAAATTCACAAATGACGAGAAATGTAAAAACCAACGGAATTAACATGAATTTAAAAGCCAATGGGTTTAGGAAATTAAAAAGCCGACAAGACTCATGTTTAAAGGTCTTACGACTTAATGGATATGGGTCAACAAGTGAAAAAAATAATTGCGACCAATATAGATTCACAAGTGACAAAAATGTAAAGCCGAGGGGCTCATAGGAAATTTGAAAATCTTGCAACCAATTGGATATCGGCCACAAGTGACAGGAAATTAAAAGATGGGCGAAGGCGACATGAAATGTAAATGGCAATCTAGGCCGACTAAAGTAAATGGTGGCAATTAAGGCCGACTGAAAAATAAAGTGGCAATCTGAGGCTCAGGAAAGAAGCGAATCTCAGGCCGGCTGAAAAATAAATTGGTGGCAATCTTAGGCGACCTAAATAAATTGGCAATTGAGGCGACAGGAAGTAAAGTGGCAATCTCAGGCGATTGAAATGTAAATTGGCAATTGAGATCGACATGGAAAAGTAAAGTGGCAATCTAGGCCGACTGAAAAATAAATTGGCAATCTAAGGCGACAGGAAAAATAAAGTGGATATTAGGCCGATAAAATAAATTGGATCTGAGGCCGACTGAAATGTAAATTGGTGGCAATCTGAGGCCGACTAAAAAAAGTGGCAATCTGAGGCCGACTGAAACGTAAATTTGGCAATCTAGGCAGGCTGAAAATAAATTGGTGCAATCTGAGGCCGACTGAAAATAAATGGCAATTGAGGCCGACTGGAAAATAAATTGGCAATCTGAGGTCGACTGAAGTAAATTTGGCAATCTGAGGCCGACTGAAAGTAAATTTGGCAATCTTAGGCCGACAGGAAAATAAAGTGGCAATGAGGCCGAACTGAAAGTAAACCGCAATCTGAGGCCGACGAAATGTAAATTTGGCAATGAGGCCGATAGGAAAATAAATTGGTGGCAATCTAGGCCGACTGAAAAATAAATTGGCAATCTGAGGCCGACTAAAATAAAGTGGCAATCTAGGTCGACTGAAATGTAAGTGGAATCTAAGGCCGACTGAAATGTAAAGTGGCAATCTTGAGGCCGCTGAAAATAAATTGGTGGCAATCTGAGGCCGACTGAAAAATAAATTGGAATGAGGCCGACTGGAAAGTAAATTGGCTGAAAACAACAATTTGAACTTGCTCCTTCTTTTTTATATGCAAAAGTCATGAATTTATCACTCACTTAGCTTATTTCAGACATATTCTGAAGACTAACCGTACCCAAATCAAGCAAACCTCGAGGAAGACTTTAACCGATCAAACTTGTAATTCTTGAGCTGGACTTTCTGCACAAATAAAACTTCCTCTTCCTCTGTAACTTTGTCCACTTCTTTCCATTCTTTCTTCTTTTCTCTTTTCCCCTTTTTAAGGATGATGATTGCTTTTCTGCCAAGCTTAATTGAAACTTCTGAATTTCTTGGTGTGATGCTAGTCATTGATGTATTGCTATAAACATTGTTAGGTTGTATAATTTAAACTTAAATATATCCTATTTGAGACATCGTAAATAAACATGCATTCAAAGAGAAAGTGGAAGAATTAACTGAATGGACATATTTATTGCTTGGTGTATTGGATGACAAAATATTTGGAAAGAGACAACCACAAAAATGAGATAGGATTGTGAAAGACATGAAAATTTTGCCCAAGTTTGGGTTCTTTGTGGCTCATTCAATTGATTTTCGCAGCAAATTGGATGCTATAACCATTGCTTCCATTGCTGAGCCTTCAATCTTTTCTTTCTTAATTCCCCAAACTCCCCAGCTTCAGCCCTAGCTTGCTTTGCTCGAGGATAAACTCTTCATTAAAATTGCCCCAATGTAGATTGCTTGAGATGATGCTTTGCTCTAACTTTTGCTTAGGCCACTCTTTCGAGTTTTCAACCTAACGAGCTCTTTTTTTTGTTTTGCCCTAATTTTTGCTTAGGCGCTCTTTGAGTTTTCAACCTGGGTATTTCTCTCTCTTTTTTTAAGCATCTTTTCAAGCATAAAACCTTTTGACTTGGATAAGCTTGATTGGTTTAGGCAATTCTTGTCCATCCATGTTTTGCAAAATCAATGCCCCACCTGAGAGCGCTTGTTTGACAATGTAAGGACCCTCATAACTCGGAGCCCATTTCCCCGTGCGTCCTCCTGTTCGGGAGATTTTCTTCAGAACCAAATCTCCGATAAAAATCTCTAGGACGAACTTTCTTGTTAAAAGCTTTGGCCATCCTACTTTGGTACAATTGGCCATGACAAATAGCTGTCAATCTTCTTTCTTCTATCATGTTCAACCGTTCACATCGAGCCTTCACCCATTCAGATTCCTCTAGCTCAGCCTCCATTAGAACCCTTAATGACGAGATTTCCACTTCTATGGGGATACAGCTTCGTTCCATATACCAATGAGAAGGGAGTCATCCCTGTGCTCGATCGTATACTGGTACGATATGCATGTAAAGCATACGGAGCATCATGCCAATCTTTGTAATTTACCACCATTTTGGCGATAATTTTCTTGATGTTCTTATTTGCAGCCTCAACCGCGCCATTCATCTGAGGTCTGTAAGGAGCTGAGTTGTGGTGCTTGATTTTGAAAGTTTTGAAAAATTTCTGAACTTCGGCACCATTGAGATTAGGAGCATTGTCTGTGATGATTCTTTCTGGAATTCCATATCTCAGATAATGTCCCTCTTGATGAATCTAAGAAACACCTTCTGTGTAATGCTAGCATATGAAGCAGCTTCCACCCACTTAGTGAAATAGTCTATTGCCACCAAAATGAAGCGATGACCATTGGATGCTTTGGGATTAATTGAGCCGATCACATCCATGCCCCACATCGAGAAAGGCCAGGGAGATACCATGTTGTGTAATGGAATTGGAGGAGCATTGACTCAGTCGCATATATTTGGCATTTGTGGCACTTCGAACATGATGATAAATCATTCTCCATGGTGGACCAGGAATAACCACTTCTTAGGATTTTGCGTGCCATCATGTGTCCATTGGCATGAGTTCTGCAAATTCCTTCATGGACTTCAGTCATGATTATTTGAGCTTCATGAGCATCTACACATCTAAGGAGAGTGGTGTCATGATTCCTCTTGTAAAGGACTTCACCATTCAGGAAAAAGGACATAGCCAGTCGGATTGTCTTTTTGCTTATCTCATTTGCCCCAGCTGGGTATTCTCCCTTTTGAATATAGCTTGATATCATGATACCATGGTTGACCGTCTGTTCAGCCTCTACATTACCACAGGATATTGGTTCATCTTGTACCTCTACATGGATAGGTTGGACATTGGTGTGGACTTCCAATTTAGTCATTACAGCCAAAGTCGCCAATGCATCCGCATATTGGTTCTTGTCTCGAGTTAAGTGAGAAAATGATATATCATCAAAGTGCTCAATTAGTTGAGACAAGTGTTTTTGATAAGGTACCAATTTGGGATCCTTTGTACGCCATTGTCCATTAACTTGGTAGATTATGAGTGCCGAATCTCCAAAGACTTTTAGTTCTTTGATTCCCAAGTCAATTGCCACTTGCAAACCATTTGCACATGCTTCATACTCTGCAATGTTGTTGGTACATTCAAAATCTAATTTGATGGAGGGGTACCTTTTTCCAGCTTGGAGACTACGACAGCTCCTACTCCACATCCATTCATGTTGACAGCCCCATCAAAGTACATCTTCCATGTATTCTCCTCTTCTACATCTTCTTTTTCCACCACTAATACCTCGTTATCAGGAAACTCAGTGGTGGGTTGTCCATCCTCCAAAGGGTTTTCAGCTAGGTGATCAGCAATTGCACCTCCCTTGACAGACTTTTGAGTCACATACTTGATATCAAATTCTAACAGGTATCACTTGCCACTTTGACATTCTCAATGACACATGGGGACTATCAAATATGTATCTCAATGGATCCATTGAGAGATTAACCAAGTAGTGTAGTATAACATGTATTGCCTCAGCCTTTTAGAGGCCCATGCTAATGCACAACAGGCTTCTCAATTGCCAAATAGCGGGATTCATAGTCATTAAACTTCTTGCTCAGAATAAATAGCTTGTTCCTTCTTTCCATACTCATCATATTGTCCCAACATTGCCCCAAGTGACGTGGGCAACACTTGAGGTACAATATTAGAGGACGACCTGGTATAGGTGGGGCCAAACTGGAGGTTTTACTAAATAAGCCTTTATTTTGTCAAAGGCTTCTTGGCACTCTTCATTCCATTCTCCAGGCTTGATGCTTTCGTAACAGCTTGAATATCGGCTCACAAGTGCTAGTCAAATTGGCAATGAATCTAGCAATGTAGTTGAGCCTCCCAGAAAACTTCTCACTTCCTTTTCGGTTCGGGAGCCGGCATCTCTGGATCGCCTTTACTTTGTCTGATCTACCTTTATCCCCTCTCCTGACAATGAATCCGAGCAATTTCCCTGGAGATGCTCCAAAGACACATTTATTCGGGTTCAGCCGCAGCTTATATTTTCTGAGCCTTTCAAACAACTTTTGTAGAACCTTACATGACTTTCTCCCTCTTTAGACTTGGCGACCATGTCATCCACATACACTTCAATCTCTTTATGCATCATGTCATGGAATAATGCAACCATGGCACGTTGGTAGGTGGCACCAGCATTTTTCAATCCGAATGGCATGACTGGATAGCAGAATGTTCCCACGGCGTTATGAAAGTAGTTTTTCCTTTGTCGTGAACGTCCATAGGAATCTGATTATACCCTGAGTACCCATCCATAAATGAAAAGCGGTGATTTCCAGCTGTATTATCGACTAGGACATCAATGTGAGGGAGTGGAAAATCGTCTTTTGGGCTAGCTTTGTTTAGATCCGATAATCCACGCACATTCTAACTTTTCCATCCTTTTTAGGCACGGGCACAATGTTAGCCACCCCAGTGTGTCTTGACACCTCCAAAAATCCGGCCTAGCTGTTTAGTCACCTCCTCTTTTATTTTCAATGACATTTCAGGCCGCATCCTTCTCAACTTTTGCTTTTCGGTTCAGCTCCCGCATATAAAGGAATCTTATGTGAAGCTATTTCTGATTGCCCTGGCATATCATGGTAGGACCATGCAAAGACATCCAGGTATTCTTTAAACAATGCAATCATTTCTTAGCGTTTTGGATTTTCCACTATTTTCAGCTTTTCTCTTCTTCAGTGCCCATGTTAATCAACTCGATCACCTCATTGTCTAAGTCAAATCCCTTTTCTGATGTTCCAATAAGTCTGAAAATTGCCCAACAATTTCTTGATCTTTCAGATTCATGGCTATCACAATCAATTGCAGCAAGAGAACCAATTGACGAGTTTTCAAATTCCCTTTCATGAGGCAAAATTTCTATAGCATTTAGATTCCTGGAAAGCAATTGTGGTGGGTTGGAAGGCCAAAACGGATAGTGGAAAAGTGCAAAATAAAATAAGAAAAATAAAAATTAATGAGCTAAAAATGATGGTAAAGAGAAAGCAAATAGAGGATTGAAACAAGGAGAATGAAAGACACCAAGAAATATAAAAGATGCGGGAATAGGAAAGAGATTGCTGAATAAACACACAAGTTTATTTATGATGTCTTCAAGTAGCATAAATAAAAGCATAAATAGTCTTTACTGATACAACACAAATAATTACTTTGCAGCAATAACATCAATCACTGGTTCATCTTCCAAGTTCATTAGCATTTCATCATTGTTGGCAGCATAAATCTTGTTGCTCTCTTCAGTTGTCTCTATGTCCAAGGTGTTGATGGTGAGACGGAGCAAGGGGAATGAACTTTTCCACCTGTAATCACTTCAGCTGGACTAGGAAATGTCTCCTTCAAGTGAGGGATCTGCTTTATTTTCTTCTCATGTTTCTCCTGTTGGAGGGCCATGTCATCCATTTCCTCTTCTAAGTGCATTATATCCCAAACCAAATCGATTAGGTTTCTTGGAGAATCATATAGGTACTCTAATACCTTGCAATGGTCCTAACCCTTTACCATGTAGGTATCCATTCTTAGCCATGATATGAGCCACTATTTGATTAACATTCTGCATTATGGACCCACTGCATTCATATCCAGGCTTCACCAACTCCAGGCTATGCCACAAGTTATTGTCTATCGACTCCACATTCTCCACATATGGTAGTGAGACTGGTTTGGATACAATGATGTCCCTTTCTCCATGGATTGTGACAACTGATCCATTCTCAATATATTTAACCTTTTGATGCAAGGTTGAAGGGACAACACCGATATCATTAATCCACGGTCTTCCTAGCAACATGTTATAATCTGAAGCCAATCTCCATCACCTGGAATAACACTTGTGATTTGCTTGGCCCAATCTCTAGTGGCAACACCACCTCACCTAGAATGTTTTTCGTAGCTCCATCAAAAGCTTTTACAACCATCACTTGAGGTGATATATCATCCACACTCATTGATAGTTGTTTCAAAGTGGACAGTGGTAATACATTTAACCCTGATCCTCCATCAATAAGGACTCTAGGCACTATGTGGCCTTTGCATTTGAGGGTTATATGTAGCGCTTGTGGGTTAGCCCGTGATATCACTTCTTCATCTAAGAATGTGATCATATTGACACGTTTCACTGGATCCACCATACTTATCATGTTCTCCAATGAAGTGTCGGGCTTGACATAGGCTTCCTTCAGGACCTTCAATATTGCCTTTTGATGAGATTCAGAGGACAAGATTAGTGACAGGAGAGATATTCTAGCAGGAGTCTTCTTTAATTGTTCCAGAATATCATACTCGCTCTGTTTCATGATTTTAAGGAACTCTTCTTCCTCCTCTTCTTTTTCTTTTCTTCCTTGACTCTAACCTTTTTCAACACTCCCTTCATCAACAAATTTCCCTTTTTCCAACTCCTTGGGTCCATACACCCTTCCACTTCTTGTTATTCCTTTTACCTCCATGACACTGGTCACTTCCTCACCTCCTTGAGCTTTTGAGGTTTCCCCTATGTCACTTTTCATTTCAACCTTGGTCTCATAATTCCAAGGTACGGCATGTGTGTCCTCATACACAAAGGGTGTCGGTTTCTTCACAGTGATCACTACCTTTTCTGGCTTTGGTGCTTGATTAAGCAGGCACTCGAAGTACAAAACGCTCGATCACATTCACCTCCTCAAGGACATTTTGTTTCTTTTTTGCTTGTATAACACCCAAGTTAAGCAATCCCTGTACATGAACCTTGAAATCCCAACAGTCCTCAATATCATGCCCCAGACTTCCACAATGGTATGCACAACTTGATTCCGCATCATGTTTCTCATGCTCTATTGTCAGAGGGGTGCTGTTATATTGTAACCAACCTCCTCCTCAAGCCGATAAAAATTTTCTGCATAGGGGTTTGAAGATTCAAAACCTTCTTGATCAGTGGTTCTTCTACCTCCAAAGCATTTACTCGACCTCCTCCTTCATGATTTGGAATTGGATTATGGACAATATCTGGTTTTGACTCCTCTTGAAAATCCACCTCCCACAAGCAATTAGCTTCTTCACTCCGTCTTGAAACCTTCACAATCCTCGATGGAATGTCCTGCTATGTCCATATGATATTTGCAAGTTAAGTTTGGGTTATACCAAGCTGGGTATGGTGGTTCTAATGGACGCAGGATATGCTGAGATGAGATGAGCATCAACTAGTCGTTGAAAAAGATCAGCATTTGAGATGGATAGTTTCGGGAAAGGTGGTAAGTTTGGGAATCGAGAACGACTTTGGTTTTGGGTATTAGGCCGTGGTGGTGTGGTATTTGGGTGATTCTGAGGATGTATGGTTGGGTTGTAGGTGTATGTTGGGCGAGCTGGTTGGTATGGGCGTATATGGATGTTATTGACTTGAGGTTGGTGGTATGGAATTGTATTTGCATTTGGAGTGACTTGGTATAGTGGGTAAGGAGAGATGGATGGTATTTGGGGTCTTGGCCGTGTCGAGGTATATCTTGGAATGAAAGGTTGCTGACCTTGCACATAACTTACTTCCGCCTCTTTTTCCTAGGCGGAATCCTCTTCTCGTGTCCTCATTGCTCATAGGAAGTTTCCAGCTTTAGCCAAACTCTCAATTCTTTCACCTGCGGTTACTAGCTCAGAAAAGTCTTTGTATGCTGCTCCTCCATTGTCCCAATATAAGGAGATCCTAAGGTCCCCAAAAAGTACGAACACATTTCAGAAGGGATGAGTGGCGTTGCACTGCTAAAGTTCTCCATCTTTGAGCATATTGTTTAAATGACTCCTCCTTCTTCCTTTGCATTGTGCTTAATTGCTCACGGGTGGGTGCTATTTCCATGTTGAACTTGTACTGACTCATGAATTGATCAACCAATTCTCTCCAACAGGAAATTTTAGAATGGTCTAACTGAATATACCATTCTAAAGCAGGACCACTTAAGCTTTCATGGAAAAAGCTGATGAGAAACTTCTCATCTTTGGACCATATCGCCATTTTACAGTAACTCTTCAAATGGAACAAAGGATTGCCGGTCCCATCATATTTTGAGAAGTGAGGAACCTTGAAGTCTTTGGGAACTATCAGATCTCCAGGAGGACATAGTTGTTCAATTTCCACATAGCCATAGGTGTTAGGTCCCTGAATGGCCTTAATTTGATCTTGAATCTTCTTCATCCATTCTTCTCTAAATTTGTCTTTATTCACCTCTGGACGGCTATTCTGAGGAAAATGGTTGTTTTTGGATGACAACATGAGGTGGCTCCCAAAGAGGGTAGCATGCCCATGCCTTCAGGATGAATGTTCTCTAATGGACGATAGCCTTCCCCAATTGGGATCACCAATGGCATTGTTGGTGGTGGCTGTCCATGAAGGTTATTCAGAATTTCATCCCCTCGTTCACCCTTGAGTGACATTTACAGCCACATTTGATGTTCCCGGTATGGCTACCATTGCAGTGCTTGGTTGTACCACAACGTCACTATGTCCTTTGGATTAGCTCCTAATAAATCCAGTGACTCCTTCATGGCTCTCATCATTTCTTCCATCTTTGCTTGGTTATTTGACATTTCATTCAATTTCCCTCTCACATCAACTTCCATGCTCAAATTTTTACTTGGTCAGAAGCATTTTCTGGTTCATGATTACCACCAGCCATCTTAGTCCGAGCTCTGGTATTGTGAATACGAGTTAGATCGGTATCTTCTTTCCTTGGGCGCCCAATTGTGACACAGTTTTACCTTGTCAC
This sequence comes from Dalbergia oliveri, assembly GCA_030441495.1. NCBI lineage: Eukaryota > Viridiplantae > Streptophyta > Magnoliopsida > Fabales > Fabaceae > Dalbergia > Dalbergia oliveri. Next base: position 7,388,372 of record JAMLFY010000009.1, read on the forward strand.
AAGAAGAAGAGAAAAAAGAATTAGTGAAAAGATAAAAATATTGCAATTTGTTAGAGAGGCAAATATATCTGGCTTGACGTGAGTATCTTTGATGATAACTGTTTCCAGAACGTCTCGTTCAAAGGTACTAAGTTATAGCTATTGCCATGAGACCAACACAATGCAAAGAAACAAACATTCTTTTATTTATCATTTGTCACAATCATCATTTTTCATACAACCATTCAAAAGGAAATACATCATAAATGTTGACAACAATGCTACCCAACAGAAAAGCCTTTATGTGTCTTCAACGTCTTCCGCGATTATTTGCTTCATTCTCCCAATCAAGTCCTTACAATAGCCAACAAAGCTGCTAATTTCAGTTTGGGTTTCAAAAGGGATGATTTCTGCTCAGCCAGCTTTAAGTGTCTTGGAACGTCTTCTATTGCCGCATTAGCCAACCCTGTAAGTTCAAAGCGAATCTTCAACTCATGAATGACATGATCTTGGTGTTGCACCTCAAGATCCAAATTTGCAACTTTTTCCTTTTCTTCTCCTAGGGCAGCTTGATACTTCAGGATCTCATTTTTCATGTGTTGATTTAATTCCTTGCTTCCTTCTGATATTCCTTGCTCATTTCTTCTATTTGTTGCTTCATTTGTTCCTTTTGCGAGCGCGCTTTCTCAGCAATCTTGGCCTTTCGAAGTAGCTCCTTTAGTTGCTGATTTTCAGTTATTGCCATATCACGTTCTTGCCTTCGAAGCTTTAGTTCTTTATTGGCAGCTTCAAAACATTCTTTGGTCTTTACCATGTGTTCCTGCCCCATTTTTAGCCTTTTACTGGTCCCTTCTAGAATCTGATCTTTTTCAGCAATTTCTCGCTTTAAAGTTGCATAATCATGCTGAGCGTTTTTCAACTCGAACTCCACTTGTACCTTTTCTTGTTTAGCCTTGTCCAACCTTTCTTTCATTTCTTTGATTTCTTCATTTTCATCAAAATGCAAGGCCGATGTCTTGTCAGGAATAATTGTTGTCAAGATTCTGAATGGCAACTTGACCTCTTGAGCCCTACTTTTCACCCATTGGCGGTAATTTTCTTTTACCGCACAACTCCTAGCTCCCAATTCTTTTCCTTTTCGAATGACATTGTTCCAAGCAAATTTGACCTTCGTAGTAGGCCAATGTCATGGGAATCTAGGTAATAAAGGACAAATGGAGTAACAGCTTGGAAGGCCCATCATGGGTAACCAGCTGGCGCAACACCAATGCTGGATTGTAATTTATACACCCTCGAGTACCCATAAGGGGTACATTTGGAAAGTCTCCGCACTGGTAAATCAAGGTTTGTCCATCTTCCCACCAAGGGTACCATCGGATCACCTTTTCATTCAATTTAACCAGGTCTTCAGCCCATTCTCGCCCACTTTTCTTCTTGATACGATGCATTTTTAGATCATCAAGGGGACAAGATGCCTTGTAATTTCTTTGGAAGATATGCGCTGAACCCACACATATAGTATTGGTAAACAACACAAAATTCTCTTACCATTCCTCTCATGACAAAAATCCAAGGAACAGGAGACATCTGGAGGAACAAGATTGTGACCATGAAACTTTCTAGCAAGGAATACATCAATTGCTGCAAGATCTATGAAACCGTCAATATTGGGAAACAAGACGGTGCCATAAATGGTGAGGGTCAACACATCTGAAAAAGTGTCCCATCTTCGGCTTGAGCTAAGCTGTGCAAATGCTTCTCCAAATAATCTCTTGTGAATCCCTTTGTCCCATTTCTACATTTCTGGGCTTCATGCAAATTTCTTACATTTACCTTTAGGACATTTGCTATAGTGTGCAAAGAAGCATAATGTCCTTGGTAATTGTAAGGTTTTTCTCCTTCTAGTGGTAACCCTAGGATTCGTTCAAATTCTTCAAGGGTTGGTGCCAACTGAAAATCTTGAAAGGTGAAGCATTTGAGTGGAGGATCATAACACTGGGCCAATGCCTGATTGCCTCTACCTGTATTTCCACTTCTAATAGGCTCAAGATTTTTCCATATTTTCTTGTGAGAGAAAGACGTTGCGGTGCTTTCAACAGCTGACTCAAGGATCTCAGGCTTTCTGTTAGGTTTCTTGGTTTTGAGTTGCAAAGTCTTTTTCAATTTCTCTTCATGATTGTTTGGTCTCATGTTTGCTTCCATTTTTAGATACTCACAACAAGACTTTGATATGGTTCTCTAACAAACTGCTGTAGCAACGAAGAAAAAGTGAGTTTTTTTTTATTATATATAAAAAGGCAATAAACACTTGCATGTTAAAGAATTTATGTACATAAAATAAATAAATTAAAGAAAAGGTATGCTCCCTTTGTGTCCTATTTGAGGTAAAATATGGGTGTAGAACTGGTACTATGGTTGTTCTATTTTGTGAGCACTTTCACCAGGTAGGTCTATGATCTCAGGATTCTACAGTTCTAGAGTTAAAGGCTCATTTTGGAATGTTATCCCCACAGCAGGTGAACCGCTAGATGTAGGACATTCACGAAAGAGTCACACTCTAGACGAGATTTTCGCAATAACCAAACAGGATGTACATCCAAAATGGCTACCACTACACAATCTCTTACCTATCTCAAGTTGCACTTAGACCCGGTATAGGGCCCACTCGTGTGTGATAAATGTGTGAGTGTTGTGTGTGAAGGGAGCATACAAACCTGGAATCCTATAACTACCCATGGTAAAATACCTGCAAAATAAATACAAACAACAAATATACAAAACCAACAATAGTCGCCTACCCTAAAGTTTTCACAAAAAAAACAAACAAAAGTCGTCTACCTTATGGTTGTCACAAAGAAATAAAATAATGCTGACAAAATTCTAGCATAAAAAGAAAATAACAAGATAAAAATATAAAATAAATAAATATCAAAAAATAAAATAAAATAAACTAAAAAGAAGTTATAATAATGTGCACAATCAATTATTTAGGCTTGACTCTACAGAAATCCCAGTGGAGTCGCCATCTGCGCACCGGATCGCGACGGAAGCGAAAAATTATTGTTAAAATTGGAGTCGCCACCAAGTTTATTTAAATTGGGAAAACATGGAAAAACCCGTTTTATTAAAAAATGGTCTTTGAAACCAGACTTAGCTCGGAGTTCGTTGACATAGGGAAGGGTAGGGTTTTAATCCTACGCACCCTAATACACCGTCTTAAGACGGTACCTTAATTGATTTGTGCAAATTATTAATAACCTTTCAAAATATTCATTTTTATATTTTTATTTACAACAAAATTTAAAAAAAAAATTGAGGAACACCAAGCTGTCACAACTCAGGTGTTCAAAATACTGTGTTAACAAACCGTTCACGGTTAAATTAACATTTTTATTCAAAATACAATATTTCACAAATAAGTAACAAATTTAAACTAAATATATGAAAATGAAAATCTCTTATGAATTATAAATATTTACAAATAAGATAAAAAATTATTTTGATATTTTTTACAAAGTAAAATAAAATATAAAAGAGAACATACTTTTAAAGAAAATTTGGAACATCAAGCTTCACAACTCAGATGTCCAGAAATTGAGTTAACAAGCCGTCCCTAAATTAACCCTTTTTATTTGAAATAAAATATTTCCTAAAGAAATAAAAATTAAATGAAATAAAACGTCTCATAAAAAAAACTCATGAAAAATTTACAATTAAGACAAAAATTATGAAAATTTAATTTTGACTTGACAGGGATTTGAATCGCTCCTACATATCCTCCGATGCAATGGGGAATTCAAAGTCACGTAGTTTTGTTGAAAACGAGTGTGAATTAATTGGTTTTAATTAAAAGAGAATAAAAATGTATTGATTATTTTTAATTTTTAGAAATGGATTTTCATTATTGAATGGAAGGAAAATATTTTTTATAAACTCTAAATTCAACAACACTTCCAAAATTAATTCATAAATACAGATACACAACACATAAACATTTACAATGATTAAAGTAATAATAAAATTAATTTATGAGCACAATTACACAATTAATTTAAGCGCAACACAAAAACATATAAAATGGTTAAACTAAAAGAATCTAATTATTATTTATTTTTTTACCTTTTTACTACAAATATTAAACTCACACCTTTTTAGTTTGTTTTGCATAATCAAAGTACTCAAAGATTTATTTTGAACCAAATTATATAAAACTTCCTTTTTTATTATTTAGATCAAAACAAATCCAAACCCAATAAATAAAGCTCAATATACCAAAAACATAAAACAAACACTGATTAACTAAACAAATCTAAACCCAGATAAACTCAAGATCTGATCCAACTAAAAATATAACAAAATAATAATAATAATAATAATAATAACACACACACACACACTCATAACCCACTCACACAAACACTCTTTCACTGTCACATGCTCACACACACCACCTCTCTTTCTCACTCATTGACTCTTAACACACACACACACACAAGGAAAGAAGGAGAGACAGAAGGAGAGAATAAGGGAAAGAGAGAATCCCTGAGAGAGAGAGAGGTGAGGCCGCTTCGTCCGCGGCATGGGAAGGGAGCCGCGCTGGGTTAGGGCAGCACCGCGCGAGGGACGGAGGCCAGCGGGCTTCATGGTCTCGCGAGCCTTGATCGGCGAGAACGGGGTCACGCGGAAGTTCTGATCTCGAAGATCGTGGTAACGGGAAGGGATGGCCGGCGTGGCACGTGCTCGGGCACGCGAAGAGGGTCGTGCACCTGAAGAGCGCCGTTTCGCCCTGTGACGCGATGCATGTGCACAAGGAAGAGGAGGTCACAGTGAGGTTGCGGAGCAGATCGGAAGGAAGAAGAGGAAACCTGGCGTGGGCTTGAAACGCTGTCACGGTGGTTTGGAACGCAGATCAGACTACGTGTGGCGAGTGAGGGTGCGGTGCCTGAAAAGGAAAGGGGGCAGTGGCGGTGGCTTTGGCCGAGAGAGGGAAGGTCGCCGTGGTGGTGGCGTGGTGGAGTCGTGGCTCGCGATTCAAAGGCGGAGAGGGAGAGGGGCCGATGGTTTGAATGATGATGATGGTGATGTTTGTGGGTATCGGGAAGCTCATGAAGGGAGTGGCTTGCGGCGGTGGAAAGCAGAGCACGACGGCTCGCGGTGGTTCTTGGAGGGGAGGCTGCGATGGAGTGAAGGGAGGATGATGATGATACAAAGATGATGATGATATGAGGCCGCGGTGGGGGAAGAACCGCCTCTCCATTTTCTCCTTTTTTAGTTAATTTTTTTTGATGATGATGATACTGTCACTGGATTTACCTTCTTCTCCTTTCTTTTATGTTGAAATTTATATTTGTTCTGACGGATTGGGAACTTTGTGAATTGATGGACTGTTGATGAATGAACGATTTGTATCAATTGAATTGGTGTTTGGATTTTGATCTTGATTTTTGGATTGCTCCTGGTCTCTTTTGTTGATGGTTTGAGTTTGTGAATGATTATCTGCTAGAATTGAACATGATTGGTTTTTGTTTTTGATCTTGGTTTTTTTAGATGAGGGGTTGATGATGATGAGGAATGAGGATGATGATTGATGGATCCCCTCTCCTGAACCTATTTTTTCCTTTTTGTTGTTGTGTCCTAATGGCCGGATCCAGCTCACCCACCAAGAAAATTTTGTCATTTGCAACCCAAATGATGATGTCCAGAATACCGACATTTCTCCCTCCCCATGGCTTCACTGTTCATGTTTTATTTTGGCAGGAATGGAACTTGGAACAAAAGAATTAGGAGTCCGTGACTCCGCCTCCTTTTCTTTATTTTATCTTTTATTATTAATTGTAAAATAAAATGCAATGGAGTGTAATGGATTGGATTTTTTTTCATTCATTTTTTATGCACATGAACAAGGAATGTAAAACCATGGTAAAATGAAATAAAAAAATCTAAGCGAATTCGAATTACACACAATAAAGAACTATAGACAAGACTTGAAATGGTTTGCAACTTCACTCATCAAAATAAATTACCAACATGAGTCTATAAATGAGCAACACTCTAAAATATGCTAGCAAAATTTTTATTTTTGTTTTATGGTTCGGACAAATTCGGTGTTCACACCACGAATTCCCTAACATGGATCCCCAACATATTCTTGAAGAATAGACCCTCTAGTGTGTGAATAAAGTAGGAACACATCTCTTGCTCTAGCATCGGTAGGACAACTTTAGCGACCATAACTCTCCACCTTTGGGCATAATCTTTGAACGCTTCACTCCCTTTCTTTCTTAACCCTTTCAGTTGATATCTGGTGGGTGTGACATTCAAATTAAACTTGTATTGGTTGGTAAAAGTTTGATCCAAATTTTCCCATTCGATTTGCGTTTGACCCATCTGCATGTACCATTCCCATGTAGTCCTATCCAAATTTTCAGGAAAAAGCTGATTAGAAAATTCTCATCTTTGGACCATATTCCCATTTTGGTGCAATACATTCGAAGGTGCATAATAGGATTGGTGTTACCATCGAATTTGATGAATCAGGACTTTGAAATCCTTGGGAATGACAACTAGGAGCTAAACATAGGTCATTAATACTCATTGGGCCGTAGAGGCTGGGCCCTCACAACATTTGAAGCTGTTCTTGCATGCTTTCTTCTAGTTCTTGTTTGAGTTTCAATCGCTCCACCTCTTTCTCCGGCTTGTCACGCGGTTCGTTGTTGTCATTCCTATTGTCAAAACCGAGCCCTTCATTATTGTAGTTGTTGCTTCTACCTTCCCGTTTTTTAGTATGGCTGAAGCTTCTTTGACTATCTCTAACTGTTCATTCATGGTAACCTTCAAATCATCGATCTCTTTTCCAAAATCCTTTACATCTGCCATTATTTCCTATGACTCCTCAAACAAGGCTACTTAGAATCAAATAAAGTTCCTTTGCGGGTGTAACATTTGGAAACTGCAAACCATTGAAAACAAATTAACTAAGAAAGTAAAGAATGAAAGGAAAATGGATCCTCCTACAGAGGTTATGCTAATATGCCAAGATGCATGCATGCTGGATGAACTACATGTATAGAAAAATGCATGAGATGAAAATGATGAGTTTTCTTTTTTTTTTTCTTTTTTGACTTGCTCATTACTCTCAAACACAACCTCTTGGATCAAACAAAATTTCTCTTGGATGAGCAATGCCTAGAGGCAAAATGATGCATTTTTTTATTTTTACAAAATGAAATGCAATCTATATGATGCATGACAATGCATATTGGACAAGCTTTTTTTTTTATGTATGCTATCCAATTGAATGATTTAGGAGAAGAGATTTTTTTAAAGCTTATTGTTCTAAAGGAATACAACAAAAATTGAATATTGCAGAACACTAACAGTAGAAAGGGAAGAAACACACACAATTACGTGGTTCACTCACACTACATGTGAGCTACATCCACCGAAGAGTATGGTTTCCTTTTATGAATCTTGAAAGAATTACAAATGAGAATCTCTCACTCTCACTCTCATACATCAACTAAAAATTGGCCTTGTTCATATGGCTTCACACCTTTTATATCACTAAAATTGAGTGAGATGGTTGTAACTTAATATTTAACAACCAACTAACAAACTTCACTCTTAACAGAAAAATAACCAAGTTAGTTAGTTAGAGTTCTCAAGCTATAAGTCAACAAATCTCCACCTTTGATTGAGAAACCTCTACTACAAAAACAGATCACATACTCTTTCCACCTCCATTTCAGAATTGTTATTTCCAGCAATCAACATTAAGCAAATCCAAGCAATGCATGAATTTGCTTCTAGGACAGGCTTGGTAAACATATCTGGATATTCCTTAGTGTTGATCTTCTGAACCTTTACCCTTGATTCAGTTCGGATAAAATGGTACCCCACATCTATGTGTTTAGTCCTCTCATGATGGACTTGATCCTTGGCCAGAAAAATAGCACTTAGGCTGTCACAGAAATCACAACCTTGTCTTGAGGAAAACCTAGATCAGTTATTAATCCCTTTAACCAGATTCCTTCATTGGCAGCTTCAATTAATGCCATGTATTCGCTTCAGTCGTAGATAAGGACACTATTGGCTAAGGGTGGCTTTCCAGCTAACAAGGCATTTGCCAATGGTAAAGGCATATCCGTTACAGATTTCTGGCATCAATTAGTGGCATAATCTAAATCTGAGTAACCTGTTAAATGTAGGTCTGCATTTGTGCCATAGATGAGAGCAACATCAATGGTCCCCTTTAAGTACGTAAGTATCTTCTTGACTGCTTGCCAATGTTCCTTTCCTGGTCTTCCCATATATCTACTAACCACACTTACAGCTTACCTAAATCAGGTCTTGTGCACGCCATTGCATACATAAGAATTCCAAAAGCATTTGCATATGGTACTTTGGCCATATATTCAATTTCAGATTCTGATTGAGGTGCACAAGCTTTAGAAATTCGAATATTGTTGGTTAGAGGTGTGCTGACTTGTTTTGCTGGTCATGCCAAACCTTGTTAGGATTTCTGAATGTAATCTTTTTGGCATAGAAAGAGTTTCTTCTGATTTTTGTCTCTATATATTTCCATGCCTAAGATTTTTCTTGAAGCCCCTAAGTCTTTCACATCGAATTCAAAGTGTAGAAGAGATTTCAGCTTCTGAATTTTAGTTTTGTCTTGAGATGCAATGAGCATATCATCTACATATAATAGTAGATAAATGTTCTGATCCTTTCTCCACCTTGCTGTGATAAACACATGAATCATATGGACTTCTGAGTAGCCATTTGAGGTCATGAATTGATGGAATCTTTTGTATCATTGTCTTGGAGATTGCTTCAAACCATAGAGAGATTTTTTCAGTTGCAACCAGATTTTCTTTTCCTTGTTCTTCATATCCTTCAGGTTGTTTCATGAAAATTTCCTCCTCAAGATCTCCATGTAAGAATGCTGTTTTAACATCTAATTGCTCTAGTTCCATGTCTAGATGTGTAACCAAAGCAAGGAGAACTCCAATTAAAGTGTGCCTAACTACAGGGGAGAAAATTTCATTATAGTCAATCCCTTCCTTCGATTATAACCCTTAGCAACAAGCCTTGCCTTAAACTTGACTTGTTCAGTTCTGTTATGCCTGGCTTCTTCTTATAGATCCATTTGCATCCCAATAGTCTCCTTCCTTCAGGTAGTTTAACAAGCTCCCATGTTTTATTTTTCTCAGTGATTCCATTTCCTCATGCATGGCAGTGACCCATTTGTTTGATTCAAACAGCTAGACTTCATGGTAGCTTGCTTGTTCTGCCTGGATCAATCACCTCAGGACTTGAAGGGCATATGAAGTCATGTCTTTAAAACCATACCTCGGGGTTTTATATTCCTTTGAGATTTTGATAGTAGCTTCAGTTTGAGGAGTAAATCCAAATTTTGCTTCTGTGATATCAGTGTTAGATTGATCAGGTAATTCAACTTGATTATCATCATTTGGATCAGAGGACTCCACCCGTTTAGGATTTTCAGAATTATCCAATTCCTTTTGTGTACAGGATTTGGATGGTAGTAGGAAGCTTCATGAAAGGTAACATCCCTACTTAAAATGACCTTATTTTCTAATGGTGAATAAATCCTAAATCCTTTTACACCCTCTCCATAACCAACAAATATTCCTTTCTTAGCTCTAGGCTCTAATTTTCCTTCATTTACATGGTAATAGGCAGGACATTCAAAACTTTTAATAGAGAGAAATCAGCTGGTTTGTTTGACCATACCTCAATAGGTGTCTTCCAATCAATGGCTGGAGAAGGAGTTCTATTTGTCAAGTAAGTTACTACAGCCCATCCCAGAAAGTCTTCCCCAAACCAAATTTGATAGCATACACCTTGCCTTCTCTAGCAAAGTTCTATTCATCCTCTAGGCAATACCATTTTGTTGAGGGGTATTTCTAACTATGTAGTGTCTTGTTATTCCTTCAGTCACACAATAATCCTTGAACTCTTCTTAGAATTCCAACCCATTATCAGTTTGAGCCTCTTGATTTTCCTTCCAACTTGATTTTCAATTAAGGTCTTCCAATGTTTGAAACACTTGAAAGCTTCAATTTATGCTTCATCATAAACACCTAAGTCATCCTTGAGTAATCATCAATTATAGAAAGGAAGTATCTAGCTCCACCTAGAGATGGAACTCTTGAAGGTCCCAACAATCAAGAATGTATGTAGTCCAGGGTAGCTTTAGTATTGTGTTAAGCCTTTTGAAAACTTAGTTTGTGTTGTTTTCCAAAAACACAATGTTCACAGAAGTTCATTGGCTCTAGCTTCTGAATTTCCTAGTAGCCCCGCTTGTTGAGAATTTGCATGCCCTTATTACCCATGTGACCGAGCCTCATATGCCATAGGGAATTAATAACAGAAGCATCCTTTTCCATGCTTGTGAAGGCTGCCATGGAATCTATCAGGAGAGCCTTGCAATATGTATAGATTCTTATGCTTGGTTCCCTGATAAGAGAATTAGCATCCTTTTTGATTTTCATGGTCCCATCTTTAGCAATGCAGGTATAGCCCTTTGAGTCTAATGCTCCCATAGAAATCAAGTTTCTTTTTAACTCTGAACATGCCTTACATTGGTCAAGGTTCTTACTACATTGTCATGCATTTTAATTTTAATTGAACCAATACCAATGGCTTTGCAAGGTGCATCATTTCCCATAAGAACATTTCCTCTAGTCTTTTCTTCGTAAGTATTAAACCAATCTTTGTGAGGACACATATGATGAGAACATCTCAAATCAAGAACCCAATGCTCAGAATCTTCTTTGACATCAATGACATTGAGAGCAAAATCAGAATCGATTGACTTATCATCTTGAATGTTTGCTACAATTGAATCTTGCATTTTCTTCTTCTTAAGACAGTCTTCTTCCAATGACCAGCCTCTTTAAGTAGTTGCATATATCCTTAGGATTAGCAGTAGTCTTCTTCCATTTCCCCTTAGACTTGTTTTTAGATTTAGGGGGATTGGAAACAATCAACCAATGTTAATTTTCTTCATTTGAGGCTTTAATCCTAAGTTCTCTTGAGTATAGACTTGATTTTACTTCTTCTAAAGTAATACTATCTTTCCCAATAGTTAGAGAATTGATAAAATTCTCATAAGAGGGGAAGAAGTTAACAGAATCATAGCTACATCCTCATCATCTATTTTAGCATCAATGTCACGTAGTCTTAGAAGAATTTCATTCAACTCATCAAGGTGTTCTTGCAATTTCGTACCTTCTTTCATCTGAAGACCAAATAACCTCTTCTTCAGGAGCAACTTATTGCATAAGACTTGGTCATATAGAGTTTCTCCAATTTGAGCCACAAACCCATACGGTTGTTTCATCAGCAACCTCATAAAGAACTTCATCAAAAAGGGAGAGAAGAATCAAAGAATGAGCCTTTTCCTCATGTTGTGCAACAGCTTCCTTGAGAGCCTTCCCATTGACCTAAAGAGGAGCCCAAACCCCTTGTTCCTTTAACAAAGCACGCATCTTAATGCACTAGAGATTGAAGTCGTTCTTGCCATTGAACTTCTCAATCTTGATCGAGTTTGTCATCTTTCTTGAATTGGATAAGCAGAGACCTCTATGTGCAGAATGAGTGGTGAATCTTGAAAGATCACCTTGAACAGAAGTAGAAGATTGTTGGATCAACTGAGCTCTAGATACCAATTTGTTATGAAGGAATACAACAAAAATTGAATATTGCAGAACATAACAGGAGAGAAGGGAAGAAAAAAACACACACACAATTATGTGGTTCACTCACACTACATGTGAGCTACATCCACGGCAGAAAGAGTATGGTTTCCTTTTATGAATCTTGAAAGAATTACAGATGAGAATCTCTCACTCTCACTCTCATACATCAACTAAAACTGGCCTTCATTCATGTGGCTTCATAGCCTTTTATATTAGCTAAAATTGAGTGAGATGGTTGTAATTTAATATTTAACAACCAACTAACAAACTTCACTCTTAATAGAAAAATAACCAAGTTAGTTAGTTAGAGTTCTCAAGCCATAAGTCAACACTTATTGATGCATACTATCATGCGCGGAAAAAATGCATGATGCAAATTAGGGAATGGATAGAGAGATGAGAATGCATGTTCGACTTTTTTTTATATGGATGTAGTTATGATATGTGAAAAGAAAACATGAATGCATGTCAAATGATTTTTTTTGCTTTTTTGACATAGACTATGGATGAGAAAGAAGATGTGAGAATAAATGCATGCCATTTTTTTTTATGAATGTGGACTTGTGCATGAATGCATGTCAAATTTTTTGTGGAAGTAGATATGGGTGAATGAAAATGTATCCGTGAATGAATGCCAAAACTTTTTTATGTGGACTATGTGTGAAAAACGATGTATGAATGCATGCTATTTTTTATGATTGCATGAAAATGAATGTCAGATGATTTCTTTTTTTTTTGGATGATGTCAATGTGATGAGAATGTATGCATGGATGAGTGGTAAGGGTGAGTAATGTGAGAAAGGAATGCATGCCATGTATGCATGAGATAGAGTGTATGTGAAATGAGATCCATTTTTCTTTTTTAATGGATGCATAATGTATGACATGTTTGCAATTTTTTTATTGGAAAATGTATGCATGTATGTTGGATATATATACAATGGATGAGTAAGATATCAGGGGAATGGATGTTCCTTTGTGTCCTAAAAGACTTAATGTTTGATGGTTCTAATAAACCCTATTTAAGGTAGCCAATTAAAGTCATTCTAGTAGTGCAAGGCTTCTGGTGGATCTAGATCCTCAAAAGTTGTGGTCCTTTGGTTGCCTTTACCAATAAGATAAAGACGTAGTTCCATGAGTTAAACCACAGGGACATGAAAATTACAATATGGCAACCTATAGTTTTAGTAACAACCTGAAATGTGAGTCAATGACTATCAGGGAAGCATAAGCCTCACAATAACAACGTCAAAACCCCTTCTTGTTATATGGTTTTGAGGCTCGAGGATAGGCGAAAAGTGTGTGAGGACAATGACAATGGAAGTGTGTGTAGGGAGCATACCGACCTTTTAAGCCCTATGTACTATACACATCCCTGCAAGACAAAACCAAAATAGCATATATATATAAGAAGTCATCTATCATGAGATTTTAATAGATAATTACAGATAAAGTAAACAATTATATATAAATAAATAAGAAGAAAAAAATAAAAAATAAAAAGCAAATGTGGTGTGAAAGGGAAAAATTAAATATTATAAATTTATAATTATTTGCATAATTAACTCTAATGGCTTGACTCTTTAAAATATCTCCAGAGAGTAGCCAAACTGTCACAACGTCCCAAAGAACACCGCGAAGGAATGACAACCAATTTAAAATGATAAAATGGAGTTGCCACTAATTTTAATTCTGGATAAAATTGGAAAACCTTTGATTTGATCAAAACTGGTCTTTTGAAAGATATTTGAGGTTTGAGTTGATTATGATTAAGGAAAGGTGTAAACTTAATCTCACTGCACCCTAAATACATTCATATAAATACGGTTAACCTAGAGCTCATTATGTAATTCAAGTATACTTTTAATAATATTTATTTTTTCCCAAAAGTCATAATAATTATACAAGAATAAAGTAAAAGAAAAAAATTAAATAAAAAGAGAATAAAATTTAAAGAAAAGTTAATTTTCGCTTGATAGTTTTGGCTATGCCAATGTATTTTCTGGACAAGGAGGAACTCAAGTCACGTCGTTTGGAGAAAATTTTTGTGTGTTTGATGGATTTTAATTAAAAGAAAATAAAATAAAAAAATAAAAAAATGTTGATTGATTTTATTTGTGAAAAGAATTGTGATTGATAAATTATTTAAAAAACAAACTTTTGCACTAGATTCAAGTTAGCACTTGATTGTTCAATAAATCCTTACAATTCAATAATACATGAAGGAAGCGTTCACCTCTTAATCATGACCATTGACTGTTGCGGATAAAGAAAAATATTTATTTTTATTTTTTTCTAATTTTTTAAAAAGAAAGTCCTAAAATTAAAATAAAAGAAATTTGTTTTAGGGACAAGGCTGAAAAAGTGTAAAAAACAAATAAAAGCCCAAAATCATCCAAAAAATGAACAAGCTTCCAAAAACAAACGCAACATAAAAAAAAGAAAAAGAAAATATCCCCCAAAATAAAACCAACTTGGCCCAAATATCCCAAAACCTAAATATGATCCCCCCCAAAAAAAAATAAATTAAGAAGCAAGTCCAATGACCCATAAACAATGGAACCAACGCCCAAAAAACATGATAAAACAAACTTAACTCGACAACAGCCCAACATCCCAAAATAAAAATAACAAATCTAACTAAAAACCTAAATCTAACCATAAAACCAACAACATAAAACAAAATAAATGATAAAAAAAAAAAAAGAAACTGAACCTAAATAAAATCACAAAAAATAAAAAAAACAAACAAACCCAAATTCCTCTTGGACCCCCAAATTCTTAAACCTACTCTTTTATCAAAGAAAAAGAGACAGAGCATGTGACATAGAGTGAGGTGTAGGCAGCATGGTAAGGGTACAGGCGAGATGCAAAGCTTCAAACTGCGAGGTGAGGTGGTTTGCGGTTGTTTGAGGAGAAGGCTGAGCGGAGTTGCATGCAACAAGAAAGAGAGATCGCAGGGAGCTCGCGGTTGTTCGAGGAGGAGAGAGTCGACCCACCGCACGATGATGCAATTGTTCGCGGTTGCTGTAGTTGGTTTCAAGATGGAGGTGCACGGGGCACGATTTCCACTGCGCATTGGGGGGGTCAGCGGTCAAGACTCAGATCCGGGCTTTCTACGATGGTTGTTAGTGGCAGCCACCATTATGGTTCGCGGTTGAGAAGAAGGTGCATGGAGGAAGAGGTCATGGTGGTGGCTATGGTGTTAGAGGGTGGTGATGGTGAAAGGAAGAGGGAACCCTGATGATGATGATGAGGAAGGCCGCGATAGTGGTGGGAGGAGGACCACCATGGCCTCTTCACCTTCTTTTTTAGCCTTTTTTTTTTTTAATGATGATGATACTACTGTTGCTGTTGTTACCTTATTCTTTCCTTTTTGTTGCTACTGGTTTGTGTTGCGGTTTCCCCTTGTGTCTGTTGGCTTGCTAATTTATCTGTGTATATATTTTGATTTTTTTGTGTGTTTGAAATTTTTCTTCCTGATTCCCTTAATGTGTGTTTCTCTTCATCCTTTGTGTGTGTTCCTCCCCTCCTTTTTGTTGTTGCTGATGGGTATAAAATGGCTGTCCCCTTGTGTAAGAAAAATTATTGCTTAACCCATTTAGTATAGCCTGGCTGGCAGGACCTAACTCATCTGTAATCATAAAAGGCAGAAAGAAGCATCATTGTAAGGAGTGGGGAGAAGTTCCTACATGATGATGTCCGCCACCACTCCTGCCTTTTTTTTTTTGGGAACAGGCTGAAGGATTCGGATTTTTTTTTTTGAATCAACAAAAGGAAAACTGGATTTTTTTTTTAAAATAAGATTAAAAGATAAAATATCCAGACAAAATATGGTGTTCATAGTGTAAAATGGTTAGATTTGTAATCTAGTGAAAATAGAGTGTGTATTGCATAAAGTATTCATAAATTTCAGGGAATTTAAAATGTAAAAAAATTTATCTGCATCTTTTGAATTCTTTTCATTTTTAAATTAATTTGTTTGGATAAGGTAATTTATATTAGTTTATTCACAAAATACTTTGTTTACGTAATGAATTTAGATTATCTTTTTCTATGAGTAAGAGTAGACTATAGGAACTGGATGACATGCAATGACTTGCGGGTAGATGTGGATGGAGGTTGACAACTGGCAATGGGTGGCATGACACTAGTGGCGACATCGTATGGTGGGCAATGATGGTAAATAGTGGCTGATTGGATGTTGGTACGATAACAGGAATGGCGGCATTAGGTGGCTCGCTAATAGGATGAGGAAAATGTTATGGTTTGCTTGTTACAAAATTAACAAATTTTAAGAAAATTCGAATTGTAGTAAAAATATAGCATAGTGATGCAACTTGAGTCTTCTCGTGGATGTTCAATCATTATTTGATCAAAGGTAGAGTAAAAGAGAGAATTGGGGTTTTGTAAATATGTAAAGAAAGCAATGAAGAAAAGAAATTGATAGCTGCAAACAATTAAACAAACACCAAGTCAAGGATTTCCAAGTGACAATGACATATTGATCAACGACGCACAAATCATAGACACATAATATAGTTAATTTAAGTTATTGTGGCAAATACTATATTTTTATCACTTTATTGTACTTATTTGTGCAGGCGAGGGAGTTAAGTCACCCTCAACACAGGGTGAGCTATTTTGGGAGACCTACACCCGAAGGGTGAGCAGAGGGTAAGTCTTAGAGAGGTCTGGGTAGACCTTGCTCTGAGACAACCTATGTAAGTTTGAATTAGAAATATCTTTACTTAATTTTTATTATTATTTTCATTTATATCATAATTATTACTTACAATGTGTTTTATCTTTTTTTCTTTGTAACGTGAGTTTACAACTTCTGGTAGTAGGCATAGACCCAGGACCAAACCTAAGTGGCTGAGGCTGGACCTTATACTAATATCCCTCCACCTCCAAATGAGGAGGATGTCTAGGCCCAAGTGGTTGGCCTTACAAGGGTCACATATATGGGATGAGGTACTACCCTAGAGTAGATCCTCATCCTTCGCTATTGGGTCAGCTATAGGGATGATGCCCTGAGGGAGCGTGTGTATGCCCCAACCAGGAGCTTAAGGCGGGCACATTTGATCCATAGTAGTAGGAGTAACAAGCACACTTTAGTAACAGGGCGGGGCGAGCAGCTGTGGAGTGGGAACTGGGGATATCGAGAGCTTAAGCTCTCCTTGGAGCGGAGCGGAGGAGAAGGCAAAGAAAGAGAAGGCTAAGTTCTAGAAGATGAGGAGAAAATCACTGCTAATGTGATGACCTTCTTTCGGGACATGCATGCTTCTGGATCTTTCCTCCAACTTGGCAAGAAGCTCCACCAGATCCCACTCCCTTCCATTTCGAGGGTCAGTCATCGTCAATGGCACAAATGGTAACGATGGTTTGAATGATGATGATGTTGCTAATGACGACCAAGAGTTCAAGCTAGTTTTTATCTAGCTTCATTGTTTTTTCATTTTGGATATTTTTTACATTTATCGCAATTTGTATATATTTTATTGTGATACTTTGGTATTTTATTTAATCAGTTTAATTTTTTCATTTTATTATTTTCTTATTTAATATCACTTTAATTGATAATTAGGTTATTATATAAATAAATAAATAATAAAATACCAATCATTCATAGTTATATCAGAAATAAACAAAATTATTAATTCTTTACCGATGAGTAAGACCATTGGTAATAAGTCGTATTCTAAAATAAAATATTTTTAAAAAATACAAATTACCCGTTAGTAAGAATTGATCTAAAATTATTTTATTTATTTGAATACTCATATGTTAAATTAAATTTGGCATCGGTAATATTACTTATCTGATGACCACGGTGATGCCTTTAATCTGATTGTATCGACAGTTATATATTTTAATACCCATCAGTAAATGCATCAAAAGTTACCGACCAGTTTACATAACCATCAGGAATATTCATCAACGGTCAAAAAACCAATGCCCATGTATTCATTAGTACAATTAGTTCTTGTCGACAAACCCATCGTTTCCACGCTTTTCTTGTAGTGACCTTAATCAGCAAATTTTAGCTCTCTTGAAATAAGTAATTATTAGAAAACTAACCAAATTTTTAGACATTAAAAAGAATCAAAGTCTTAAAGATTTATAAAGAGAAAATTTTGAATAAAGAAGCTTGAAGAAAAGTAAATGAAAGAAGTATTTAAGTGTATGTTAGTAAAGCTTATTAATTATCTTGCTAACATAAAGTTTAGTAAATTTCAAGGAATAAGATTGTAAAGCTTTATGATGAAGTTTAGAGAAATATTCTATGAAAAAAATAAAGTTTAGTCCATGTAGAGTACATGAAAGAGATTTTTAGAAATTAAAGTATAAATCTAAAATTTCTAAGCAAGCTTTAAATTTTAAGCATAAGATTTTTACCAAGAGCTTTTAATAAGATTTTACACAAAGGAAAAGTAAGTTGGAAAAACAAGTATTAAAGTATTTATATGCTTAATTGTAAGCTTATGTGCTCAATTATGTGGTCATATAAAGCATGACAGTTAGAACTATATCAATGATCTATATAAGGTTATAGTATGACGTACTACATTGATTGAAGTATATAGGAACGTGATATGAGATCTCTATCCAATAGAAATATAGCAATTGATGAGAATGAGAACTATGTTGGTGATCTATATAAGGTTGTAGTACTAGGTACTACATCAATTACACTATACCAGTGATCTATATATAGTTATAACACAGGGTCTTACATCGTTGGCAGTATATTAGATGAGAAGTATATCAAAAGTCCTATAAGTTCTAGATAAGCACAATAATCTATTAAATTAAGAATAATAAAAGAAATATTAATAAATCCCAGTTAAATTACTTAGTAACACAATACAAACCCATTAAGTTAAACAGAGCTAAGATAGAAAGTTAATATGCTAGCAGTCTAGGATTTCTTATTGAGAATTTGTTATACTCATTCCTACTATTGTTATATTTTTACATAGATGGCGATGATGATGATCTTTGTGGAGTTCCCTAGCTAGTATTGGCACTATGGTCCAAACCTTTTGATGAGCCACTGATAGAGAACTTAGTCAGCCTTTTTATTTTTTTTAATGAATTTTGATAAGTGCCCTACCTAGACTAGATGGTTCTTGAATGAACCAGGGTAAGGGTTTGATCTAGTTATGTACATTATTTATTCATTGATGCATAATACAATTATATTATTTCTCTACTTTATAATGACATATTATTTATGTTTAAACTTTGTGATGTAGAGGAAAAAGTGGTTCATGTTTTTTACAAAAGCATGCTCATATTTAATATCACATATACACTTTATATTCTAAGATCAGAATTAACAAGTAACAACTACTCACTATAAGGTTATGGCTTAAGCATAACTTTATGATAGAAAGAGTGTTACATTTTGGTATCAAAATAGGTTGTCCTATTAGAGCCTGAGATGACCTAACTTGCTCTTAAAGCATACTAAATTTTAGTGTCATACAATAGGATTTTATCTACTGAGATAAGAAGTAGAATTTTATATGCATGACTACTTAATTTTCAAGTAATTAGTAATGCCATGCCTAGCTCTATATTGGTCCTGATCAACTCAATGCTTTTTGCTTTATGTGATAGGAAACTAATGGCTTTGAGTAGGTGTAGTAGGACTAACAATAATGATCATGGAGTGCTTGAAGAGGAAGCTGCAAACTTTATGCATGATTTTCAGAATATGACCCAGGCAATTAGGGAGCAAGCAATGGCTAGAGGCTTATCCACTTCCCAACATAGATAAACTCAACGATGAGGCATTAGAAGCAAAGCTACTAAGCTTCATGGATGCCTATTGGTTATAATCAGATTAAGATACTTTCTATTGATGAGCAAAATACTGCTTTCATTACTAAGAGTGCCAACTATTGCTACAAAGTGATGCCCTTTGGGTTGAAAAATGCAAGGGCAACATATCAAATATTGATGAATAAGGTGTTCAAGGAAGAAATTTGCCGAATCATGGAAGTTTACGTCAATATATAGTAGCAAAGACTACCGAAAAAGGTGAGAATTGTCAAGACTTAGCTGAAATCTTCAACAAAGTCCGAGCTTATAATATGCATCTGAACCTTGAGAAGTGTGCTTTTGGAGTGCAAGCTAAGGAGGAAAATTCCTCCATTTTCTATTAACCCAAAAGGGAATAGAAGCAAACCTAGAAAAGTGTCAGGTGATTCTGGATATGAAGAGTCCAAGCACCATCAAGGAAGTCCAACATTTCACCGGAGGATAGCTGCCTTCGCGATTCCTATCAAGATCGCAGAAGAGCTCACGCTTTCTTCAACCTTTTGAAGAAGCAAATAGACTTCATATGGACAGAAGAATGTGAAAAGACCTTCCACGACCTAAAGAAATTCCTAGCTCAACCGCCAAATCTCAACAAGCCCAAGAATGGGAACCCTTATGGGTGTACTTATTAGTGACCAATTCGAAGAAGAAGGTCAGCCGAAGCTAATATACTATATTAGCAAAGCCCTACAAGGAGCCGAATTGAAATATTAGAGGATAAAAAAGCTAGCATTCGCTCTCGTCATTACTGCTAGGAGATTTCAACCTTATTTTCAGAGCCATCACATCATAGTTCTCATCGAACACCCAATTCAACAAGTACTGAGGAAGCTTGATCTCATAGGAAGGATGATTGCGTGCTTGGTCGAGTCTCCAAATTTAGCATTGAATACAAGCCAAGAGCCCAATGTAACATCCCTAATTTTCTCTTATATTAATTACTTTATTTTTATGAGTTATTAGAATATATAATTAATCAATTAATCAAATATTAATTTAATAAATGAGTAAAAGCTTAGTTAATTAAGAAAAGTCAACCCAATTAGATGAAGGATAAAATGATAATTTCAAACATTTAATAAGTTTGTTAATTTTAAGAATTACAATTAAAACTAAATTTAAGAAGATCAATAGTAGCCCACAACAATATTTAAATTAGGAAAGTGTGTGCAAAATTTTAAAAGATTGATATCTTTAGTTTCAAATCTTAAATAATAATCTCTCACTAAATCACTACCAATAATGATCATATTAACTACAAGATATAATCTTTCCCTTAAACTTCTACATTTTAGTAACAAACAAACAAAAAATTATTCCAAAACTTGAATTGATCTTTCTGTATATATATATAGTGTATCATATGAGAATGATAATTTATTGTGAGAGTGAAAGATCAAATTTAGATCGTATAACCATACATGGATGTCATCATTGAAAGTTGATTAATGGTAGGTAATGCTCATATACTCATTTAAAAAAGTTACATGATTTTATGTTTTAATCTTGACCATTTATGTACATCCAATGGTCAAGATTCAATCCTCTCATTCTGATAGTAAATTGATTTTCTCATATGATACATTCCCATAATAGTTATATAGCATATTATATATATGTAAATTATATATCATATTTTAGTTTCATATTATATATTTCTACAAAAAAAATATTGTATATACGTAATAGTTATATTATATATATTATAATAAATAAAGTAAACGTAATAGTAGACGTAATATTACATATAATGAATAAAAATAAATTATATATAAAGTATAATAATCAAATGTTAAAAATGAATAATAGTAGGAATAGATGTAATAATAAAGATGAAAATAAAAATAAATATTACATTGAAATTTAAATTTGGCTGGTTATTTGTTATCTAAATAGTTTCTATTAAAAAAAATGAGAGAGAGACATACACACATAAACCCTAATCACACCTGCAATCTATAATCTATCTATAATACTAATATTTCAGACTCATTCTAGGAAAAGTTTTACATGTGTCACTTATAGAATAACTTATGGCGTACGATTTTTATAACCTTGATCATTAATTATTTTGTTATAAAAATTACATTCGTATCTATTTCATTCATACAACATAAATATTTCACATTAAATATTTGATTTCAAATCATTACAATTCTTAATTTAAATTATATAACTGATCAAAATATGTCAATCTAAATTATTTATCATTAAAATTAAAATGGATATTCACGTGGTACATATCTTTTTCTATTTTCTTTATAATATTTTTTTATTTTTTCAATTAAACACATGTTTTTCCATATTAATTATAAAATTTTAAATTTTGAATTCACCTTGATATTTTGAATTTTGAATTCAATAGACTACTTAATTTCTATTCCACAACAAACTAGAATCCAATCAGATTAATGCAAAAATAAAAATGGAAACAAAAACTATTGCAACTAAGAAAGGTCCACCATAATCGAAGTATAAACCCCTTAAATTACTCTAAATCTGTAACATATTCATTGCCGCAAAAGATGGCCACTTATACTAATCAAACTTAAAACCCTTAACTTCTCTTAGAATCTACAATATCACTTTGTTACTGAGATTTTTATTGCCTAAAGCTTTAATGTGAAATGCTAACACCTCATTTTATTTCTCCTCTATTCCACAACTTTATTTTCTCTTCATTCTTCCTCTCATATTTTCATATTTTTCATTTTTCTTCGTTCATTATCTTTTAGTTATCTCAAAATACATTAATTTACTTCATCTTTTAATTTTCTTCTTTATGGTTTATATTAAGGAATAAGAATTTGTAGATTAGAAAATTCAAATATTCCACCATTCTTCTTTGAAGCTCTTTTCTTCTTTGTGAGATTTCTTTTTTTTTTGTACAACATTTTTCTGTTTATTTAGTATTTTTTATTTCTTTATATATTTTATACATTTAAATTTTTCCTCAATGAAATAAAGATTTGATTTTTTTAAAATTCTTTTAAAATAAACCAATTTATTTATCCTTTTCATTTTCATTATTTATATCCAATTTATTTCTACCTTTATTCTTTGTAATTTTTTTTCGTTTTGTATAGAGATTTATATTTATTTAGTCTTTTGTTTTGTGTATATATCTTAATGGTCTTTTTTATATTTTGTGCATGAGACAACCACTAGACTATATGCTCAATCGCATATTGTTCAATCCTTTGTGTCAAAGGTAATTGTATTTTTTATAAATAATTTAATAAACATTTTTATTGAATTTGAGATTAATTTTATTGTTGCATAAACGAGTATTAATGATTTTATAATTTTTTTCTTTTCAAAATTTGAAGCTACAATTAAGTAAAGGAGATGTGATTGATGAATTATCTCAACTGGTCATTTTACTAAACTTAAGGTAGCAAAGATTAAAGACTAAGAATGATTGAAAATTGTGTTTGGTTTTATTTCGACTTTTACGTTTGATTTTATTTTGCTGATTTGTTTGGCAGAACATTTATATGAGAGGGAATTATGCATTCTTGTGTTCAACACTTTCCAGTTTGTTCAGTGTATAACCAAGCTAGCTGATAATTCCAATAGCAATATTAGACAAAATGTATCAGCTAATTTTTATTGAAATTTGTTTATGTTGTTCCACCATTTTCAATTTATTTTTTTCTTCATTATTTTATAAGGCTTAAAGATTGTTGAATTCAATATATACATAACCATTGAATTAAATTTTAATTCCATTTACAAACACTAATTATGGAGTATCAGTTTGTTACTAAGATCTGTACCTTAAAGCTTTAGTATGCAATGCTAATACCTCATTTTATTTCTCCTCTCCATTCCACAACTTTCTTTTTCTTCCATTCTTCCTCTCATATTTTCATATTTTTTATTTCTCTTTGTTCATTATCATTTAGTTCTCTTACAATACATTAATTTATTTCATCTTTTAATTTTCTTCTTCATGGTTTATATTAAGGAATAAGAATTTGTAGGTTGGTAAATTCAAATGTTCTACTATTCTTCTTTGAAGCTGGTTTCTTCTTTGTGAGATTTCTTTATTTTTTTTTGTACAATAATTTTTGTGTTTGAGTAGTATTTTTAATTTGTATATATATATATATATATATATATATATATATATATATATATAAATGTTTCGTCAATAAAACAAAGATTTGATTTTTTTATGTTCTCTTAAAATAAACTAATTTATTTATCCTTTTCATTTTTTTTATATCCAATTTATTTCTACCTTTATTGTTTGTGACTTTTTTTTTGTTTTGTATATCAATTTTTCTATGTTTATTTAGTCTTTTACTTTAATTTATATATATATATATGAATGGTCTTTTTTTATGTTTTGTGTAAGAGACAACCACTAGGCTATAGTCTTAACCGCATATTGTTCAATCCTTTGTGGCAAAGATAATTATATTTTTCATAAATAACTTAATAAACATTTTACTAAATTTGAGATTAATTTTATTGTTGTATAAACGAGTATTAATGATTATATAATTTTTTATTTTCAAAATTTGAGGCCAAATTAAGTAAAGGAGATGTTATTGGACTATCCCAACTGGTTATTTCATTAAACTTAAGGTAGTAAAGATTAAGGACTAAGAATTATTGAAGATTGTGTTTGGTTTTACTTCTATTTTTACCTTTGATTTTGTTTTGCTCATTTGTTTGGCATAACATTTACATTAGAGGGAAATTGTTGTTGTTGTGTCTAGAATAATACTTTCTTGCATAAGTTTAGTGCACAACCAAGCTAGCTGATTATTCCAATAGCAATATTAGACAAATTACATCAGCTAATCTCGATTGAAATTTGATTACGTTGTTCCACCATCTTCAATTTATTTTTTCTTCATTATTTTGTAAAGCTTAAAGATTGCTAAATTCAATATATACATAGCCATTGATTTATAATTTCAATTCCATTTACAAACACTAATTATGGAGAATGAATAATATTTTGGAATAAAATTCTATTTTTATTTAAAATTTTCATTATGCGTTAACATTGTACAAATTAATTGTTAACTATTATTCTTTTTTATTTTGATATGAATCGAATATATTGATATATGTGTAGCTACTGATTGATTTTTCCAGCAATATAAGCATTTATTATTCCATTTTCTTTTTTCATGCTAAAACTTTTAACTAATTGATAAAATTAAAAATATTATTTTTCTATCTATATACAATCAGCTGTGTTTCCTTTTTTAAGGTATAATCATTATTAATATATTATTATAATTAGAAAAAAATATAATTATTGATAGATTGCTAATTTTATTTTTGAAATCCCCACCTAACTATTTAAGTGACATATTTCATTTTCTAATTCATAAAAGCTAATATCACACAAACATCAAAAAATTAGAAACATAGCAAAAATTAATAATAAATAATATTATTACCTTATTTTTATAAGGCTAATATTAAAACCTTTAATTGATGCTGATATCCATATCAATTAATAACATATACATACTAATATCATTATTATCCTTTCCATTACCATTTTTGAAATTTTTCTTTTTGTGAAATTCTTTTTATAAATACATAAATACACGTACCCATTCAAATCTCCACAATAAATAAGGAATGGAGACTCATGATGGGGATGATGCTAGGGATGAGAAGAAAATTGTAAATGAGGACGAGGTTGGGAGAAAAGTTTCTAACTTCTAATCTAATTTTTTGAAACTTAAACATTTCAATTTATCAATTCTGCAATTGTTTCATATTATTTTATTGAGGAAAAATTTAATTTTTCAAAATTAAAATATTTTTAAAAATCAATTCCATAGTTTACACTTCTTTAATAATGATACTAGTTAGTTATTAATTTTTTAAAATTAAATAATTACATTACTTTTTAAATTGAAAATAATTATGTAATTGATATACTACAATAATTGAGATGACATAAATTAAGATTATATATGATTATTTTTACTAATTATAACATATTTTAAAATTTATATTTTAATTTACTAAAGAGTAAACACCCAAATTGGTCCTGATAATTTCTTTGATGGATAAATCGATCCCTAACAATTATAAACACCCAAACCTGTCCCTCACAATTGTTGAAATAGGACATTATAGGTCCCTGACTGCCTATCAATGCTCAATGAAGGATGTAAAAAAAAGCTCTGGGAAAAAGTGGAACTTGTCAGAGGAAATATAGCTCAGCAGGACTAGGCATAGCTCAGCTAGACTGAGAGAGCTTTGCTCAGGTGGTTGAGACTGATAGGTATGTGACGGCTCAAACACTTATCATCCTAGCTCATCCTCCTTAGCCAAGCTCCGCCTTCTCTTGGTCGAGCTCTATTTCCTCTCAAATGAGTTTCACCTTCTCTGAGGAGCTCTTTTTCATCTTTGTCTTTCAGCCAAGCCTTGACAGGCTGGCAGGACCTATAGTGCCCCATTTTAACAATTGTGATGGATCAATTTGGGTGTTTACAATTGTTAGAGATTAATTTATCCATCAAAGAAATTGTCATGGACCAATTTAGGTATTTACTCTTTTCTAAAATGATGTACAAGGAGAGGATGTGTAATTGAAATCACATAATTAAATTTATTCATTAATTTTTATGAATTAGAAAAATATTTTTATGTTTTTATAAATTTTAATTTACTAAAGAGATGTAAATGACTATGAATGACAAAATAAAAAAAATATCAATTAAAGTGGATACACATGGGGATTACCCACAATAGGATGAGAATAACAGATTTTGTCCTCTTAGGATGACCAATGGTGGAGAATTCCCGTATGTTAAAAACTCAGAAAGATAACACACCTTCATTTTTCAATTATCTTTGTTAGATTTGCATTATGTATGTATTTTTTGTTTCAATTTAGTTTATGTTTCATTAGTAGTATTTGTTACTATAGATATTTCTTATTATTTTTTATTTTTCTTTTTGAAAATTTTTAATAACCCATAAATACCTAGAAGGATTCAAATCTCAGGCGATGAGGAATGAGGATCCATGACAGAAATGAGGATGAAGAGGCAAAATTCCAAACGGAACGGGGCGTAAAACATCCCCTTTGTCATGGATACCATTGTCATTCCTATAAATGGCTCATGATATAATAAAATTATTCATTTATTCTCTTTTATTATTCAACAATTTCAATTTTTAAAATGTGTAAAATATTCATAAAATAAGCTATTTATTATTAGTTATGGGTCATTTGTTGAGAATTTTTCAATCTTATAAACATGATATCTTAAATAAGAGATAAAATATAATGATACATTTATATTTTTTTCATTTATTTAATTATTCACTTATTTTGAAAATAAATTTATATATTTAATTTTCTATAAAATATATTTAAATAAATTATAATTTGTTTTATTTAATGGTTAATAAACTACTTTTTATTATCATCCTGAATACACGGGTAGACGACTAGTATAAAGAAAAGTTAGCACACTCCCCCATAGGAACGATTTCAGCATCCTCGTCCATTCTCTTTCTCTCCATCATATTTTTCTCCTTTTTCTTCAAACCACTCCATTCCCAAATACTTCCTCAATTAGTGTGAGGATTACAAATTATTAATCCATACACTCTCTAAACACAAATCTTGACACCTTGAAAGATACAAAAATCATCCCAAAGTGCACGATGGAGGCTGCGGATTACACATGGATAAAGGGAGAATCTTTGTGTTTAGATCCATATCTTGAGCTATAGAAGTCCCTAACCCCTTTGATCTCCAATCAGGTAAGGGTTTTTTACCAAACTTTCTATTTTATTATTGTTTGGAATCCTAGAATTTGAGGCTTTAGTCAAAAATAAATTTTTTATTAGAATAAATGGTGGATCACGACTAAGTTAATGATTGTTTGCATTATTTTGATGTGAGTTGGTAATATTTATTGTGCAATTTTCCAACTGATATGCAACTTTTCAATTATTCAATATTGTCTCTGAAAAATCCTAAGTTTTCCTGCGGTATATGTTCTTTCTCATTTGTTTTAACTGAAAAGTTATTATATTAATGTTTTGCTTACGTTTATACCAAAACACATTTATCAATTGTACATCGCTTCAACGTTTCTTTCATTATTAGATTTTTTTCTTTTTACTGCTCCAGAATGTGTTGTGTTGCTTTTGAACGTATCATGTGTTTATATTTTTTATTATTTCATTTGAAAACTTATTATTATGATTTTTTCCTGTTCTTTTGAATTTTTTTTTTATATGGTACGGGGCAAAAAAGCCCAAAACGAAACAAACGCTCAGTGTTCTTTTGAAATATGATGAAAAATCTATATATATATTGGAAAATCTTTGTAAGTTAAATGTCCTTTTCATTTATTTTATTACCATTGTTATATTTTCAGAATATAGTTACATTTATCTAGTAATTTATTTATCATCTTATCTTTATGTTTTTAAAATATCCTAACATGTAATTGAAATACACGTGTTTGCCTTCACACATAGTTTTGCTATTAGTGGTTGTTCTATGACAAATTTTATTTATTTTTCCTTTGCATGCTTTCAATAGCTTATCTCGCTATTGCCTAAATTTTTAGGGTTTGATTACATTTATTTCACTTGCATTATGACCTCTTGAAAGTTTATAAAATGATTTGAAATTTTAGTCAATCTTGGGAC
Organism: Dalbergia oliveri; assembly: GCA_030441495.1. Classification (NCBI taxonomy): domain Eukaryota; kingdom Viridiplantae; phylum Streptophyta; class Magnoliopsida; order Fabales; family Fabaceae; genus Dalbergia; species Dalbergia oliveri. The sequence continues at coordinate 7,416,571 of JAMLFY010000009.1, forward strand.
AAATCCTTCTAAAGTTCTCTTTGATATATTTTGCAATTTTGATTGTCAAGTTATGATGTTGTATATGAACTATTAAGTTAATGACGATATGCATGCATGATACTGTTATGTAACAATAATAAATATGTGTATATTTTATAAGGTATATGTTATAAGTCAAATGCCAATATGTATGTTATGTATGATTTCATTATGTGTACCTATATTAAAATAAATTATTATGTATATAACAAACATTAGACATAGTCTCCTTGATAAAGTATTGATGTGATAGATTGATATGAAAAGACATTGGACATAATTTCCACTGATAAAATATTAATGTGATATATAATATTAAATATGTTGGTATTAGATTCCATTGATTTGGAAATAATCCTTGATAGAAGAGGTAATCGCCATTGTTTCAACACCTGTTTATTCCACTGTATTTGTCGATAACAATCAACTTCTAGTATGAGCTCATTATCTCATTTAGATAAACTGGATGTATAAAGAAAAGCATGTACAAAGAAAAAGATCTATGAAAGAGATGTATAAAGAAAGAGATAATTAAAAAGAGAAAGAAAATGAAATGGCTAAACTACATACTTTATGTGACCGAATATAATTTTATATGTATGTGTATGTTCATTTATATTGTAATGCATACATGAAATACATTATTGCATTCATGCTAAGAAAGACCATGTTAAAAGATACGCCTACATTGTGTAAAGATTTTTGAAACTTATTAATTTAATTTTAGTGTATATTCATGTTTTTTAGAAATAAACCGAGGTGTTGGAGATGATTTTAATGACACCATATTATATGCATTTTATAGGAAACTTTAAGTTCTCACCCCATTTTATTTCCATGTCATCTCTAGATGAAGAGCAAATAACTATGGATCATCTAGAGGAACACGTTCAAGGAAAGTAGATAATATTTTATTTCAGTTCATGAAATTTATTTAGATAGGTTATAACTCCATTGGAAGCTCGATTACTTCATTGATTACCCAACCATTCAGCTGAAAAATATTTATTATTCTTGTTACTTATTTAGTATCTATGACATACTGTTTGGATTTATTTACATATTTATGGTATATATGTTATTCGGATGTGTGATTTTGACAAATGTATTTATAATTATTTGGCTAGTTTTGCAATGATTTAGAGTTATATATAATTATGTACACGCAAGGCTTCTACTTTGATTTTTATTAAAAAAAAATTACTACTATTTTCTTTATATCTTATTTTATTAGAAAAATTTATGAGACAAGAATGTGATAACTAAATGTTAACCTTAACACAACTTGAGCGTTAAGGGGTTAAAATTCAAGGTGTTACGCCTAATCAAACCAAAAGCATTATCCGACTTCATAGTCAAATTACCACCCTTTAAAGCTAAGCCTAGACATACATGGATTTTATATGTGGATAGGTCATCCAATAACAAGGGGAAACGGAGCTAGGATCATCTTGGAGGACCCTAGGGGGATAGGAATTAAGTAATCCAACTTCATATTCAGGACCATCAACAATCAAGCCGAGTACAAAGCCCTAATTGTAGGTCTAGACTCACACAAGAAAGCATGACAAACCTCATAATTGGTCGTAGGACAAGTGAAAGGAGAATTCCTAGCTTGAGAGGCTCAACTAATAAAATACTTAGAGAAGGTACTAGAGCTGAAAGCAAGCTTTTAAAAGTGTGAAATCGAACACATCCCCAGGGACAAACAATAAAATTGTCATTCAACAAGAACTTGAAAGCCGAGGATCAATAAGGAAGAGCATAAAGTGCTAAGCTTAGACAAGCAAGACCTGGGATGGAAATGCCCTGCCTTGGATATCTCTTGCAAGAGCAAGAGTAAGAGCCCGAAGACTAGAAAGAGGCCAAGAAGTTCAGAAAGTCCTCAAGCTTCTACACCATTGTAGTTGGAGAGTTGTATCACTAGGGGTATACCTAACCTTTGCTAAAATGCATAGGTCTCCTCCTAGACTAATGGAAGAAGTTCACCTAGCATAATGTGAAAACCACATTGGAGGACGAGCTTTAGTTGCCAAAATACTTAGAGCAGGATATTTTTAGCCAACCATGAAGAGAAATTACTACAAATTTGTCCAAAAATTGACAAATGCCAAATGTTTGGCAACTTTAAGCACACTCAGCAGAAGAGCTACATTGCCTGGAAGTCAGTTGGCCCCTCAACAAATAGGGCATTGACATACTTAGACCTTTCCAAGCTCTAAGTTAATTAAAATACTCTTAGTTATCATGTTCTAGTCAAGCCCTCAAATCACGTGCTTGGCATCAACAAATTGTATCTATTGATTACTTCACTAAATAATAGAGGCCGAGCCTATTCCTCGAATCATGACCGAGAAGGTTAGGAAATTTGTGTGGATGAAAATAATATACAAGTTTGGGATTCCCAAGTACTTCGTCAGTGACAATGGCACGCAATTCACGGATTGGAGATTTGAAGACTTCTATGAAGAACATGAAATCACACAACAATTGTCATCCATGGAGTATCCCCAAACCATTTTGCTAGCCAAATGGGCCAATAAGGTCATCCTATCTGGACTCAAAAAAGGTTGGATAGTGCAAAAGGCCTTTGGGATGAAGAATTGCCAAGGACTTTAGGCCTATTACACAACTCCTCACTTTTTTACAAGGAAAACTCCTTATAGGTTGATGTATGGAGGTGAAGCAGTCATTCCAATGAGCTTACTAAACCAATTCTAAGGACCTCAGCTGGTATTGCTGACCTAGAAATAGACCTTAGAGAGTTTAGCTAGATCTAATAGAAGAAGTTAGAGAGAATGAGAGTGTGGGAAGAAGCCATCAAGTAACAAATGGCTAGAAAGTACAACAAAAAGTCAAACCCTAAGAGTTTGACAAAGGAGACCAAGTGCTCAGAAAAATTAAGTCCTAGATAAAGCCTCAAGGCAAAGGAAAGTTAGCACCCAAATGGGAAAACTCATTTGAGTCATTCAGAAAGTGGGAAAAGGAGCTTATTAGATCACCAAGCTCACTAGAGAGCTAGTGAGACCTAATGCTAACAAAGCATACTTCAATTTCTTCTGTCACTACACTCATCAAGCCTCTTTAAGGCATATTGTAATTAGCCTTAGCACATGTTGATTTCCCATTTAAAATGGAGTTCATTTAAGGTTATTGGTGCTATATCCATTGTTCTTCTTTAGGTGTCTGGTACTTTTTTGTGGAGATTTTTCCATTAGAGTAAAGTCGATTATTCACTTTTATGATAATCTTTGTAGTGCTCTCCTTATCATGCTTATGGGACGGTGGCCTCCTGGGGAATACAGCCTAACTCTATCTTGGAATTTGAAATTGAAGTCTCGAATGCGCAATAAAATGTTGTTAGGATATCTAGAAAATAACAATTATCATGAATATCTTGCATTACCATTGACATGTATTATGGTATCCTCACATTGTGACTAGAATCCACTATGGTTTGAATTGTTTAATGAAATACCGAATAACTTTTGAGTGATCTCAAATCCTCAATAATATATTTGGTAGTCATGTACTTCTTTCTTCCTCATTTCTTTGGAAACTAACAAAACAATGTATTTCAACACTATCTTGATTCAATTCAAGTTGATTGTTTGTTTCTTTGTTTAGTCATGCTTTGTAATTTATTTTCAAATGTTAGTCATATGGGAATTTGGTGTTTTTGGTGTTAGACAGCCATGTTATTGTTTTATTTTCCCATTTGCTCCCATCTTCAATTTGTTTTGAAGTTTAGTGCTAGGAATGTGTTTAGTTTTAAACTCAAAGACAAATATACCATGTATGAAGGCGCTTCTATTTATATTTCTATTTCAAATTGTCAAGCTCAAGCTTCTAGTGTCCTAAAAACCTAAATGCATAACAATTGTGCTGGCCAATTAGAAAGAAATCATATGTTTATTTATCTTTGTAACTAATTTTTGTGCAAGACTATCCTTTTGCTTGTTGATTTCTGTGAAAGACTATACTTTCTATTTTTCATTTTGCTACTAGTGATTTGCTATCATGTTTATCTCATTTCTTTCCTGATTTTCTGCTAGTGCAACCTTGGTGTGATGCTCATCTAATCTGTGGCATGGCTATAATAGTTTTGTTGTTCTGCTCACTTATTATACATGTTACTATGTGCCAACTCCAAAACCCCTGAGAAAGCTATTATAGCTTAAGTTTTGAATGATCACAAAAAAATTTTGTTAAAATATTTTGAAGAAAGAATTAATGGTTTGCTTGAGTTTTTGTAATGCTTAACAAGGATTTTCTAATATACATATAATTCAATTCTTGCTTTATTTTTCATATTGTCATGATTCAACATGATAAAAATCTCATTCAAAGAGATTTAAATTCTCAAAATGTGAAAATAGCTCAGAAAGTTAATTACAGTATGTAAGAAACTTAAGAAAACAAGTTAAAGGAAAGAAAAAATTTTCAGAAACTAGTTCGTGATGTTAGAAAGTAGCATGACAACTCAAGAACGTGCTCTTTCATGATCAAATCAAGCACATTATCATCATATTCGTTCGTGCTCATCATTTAAGAAAAACAACATCATTTGAAGATTATCATCCATCTCAAAAGGAAGCTCATAAATATAAAGAGCTTAGAAAGTGTGGAAATGCATTAGAAACTATAACATATATCATAAACCACACTAAATCATCAGAAATGAAAGGAAATTTGAATTTCAATGAAGTCAAAGCCTCAAAAAGGGATGATTCCGATATATCATCTTTATATATGAATGTTCACCATCCCCAATGAAGTCTTCACAAAGAGAGAAGTTTAAAAACCATGGTATGTTTGAAGAAGTAGTTTCTAAAGTCACCTTTAACAATAAAGGACAATGGTTTTCTATACTATATTAGTTGTTACTGACACAACTAAGCTCACATGTTTAGAAGACTAAATCATAGGATAGACAAAGTTTGATCAATACTTGTCAAGAGGAGAAGAGATCAGGGGTAACGGTCTTATTCAATTTCAAATATAAAAGGAGAAAGCATTCAAACAAGAAAGGAATTTTCTTTTGCGCACAAAACTTTCAAGCACTCTTACTTTTTGAATTTCTCCTTCTTCATATCAATTTTAGTTTCCCTAAAAGAAAATCTTCTTTCTTGTATTACTCACCAAATATTTTTCTTTAGAAGATCATGAAGAAGTCTCTCAAGTATATTCCTTACTCATTTCTTTAAATTAGGATATTTGAGTGTTTATTGGAGTGAAAAAGACCACAACATTAGGGTATGTTTGGTTCCAGTTTTAATTTCATTTTCATTTTTTAGTTTTCAGGATTTTTTGAAGGAAATACTGAAACAAAATGAAAACTGAAAATTGAAATTTGTAGTTTTTAAATTTTCATTTTTTCACAAAATTGAAAACTAAAATTAAAATGAAAACTAAAACTTGAAATTCCAACCAAATAGGCCCCTATATTTCTCGTACCTTAATCCATTAGTGATAATTGTAATTAGCTTGGAGAAACTAGGATCAAAACTACTTGTGAATGACGGTTACTATACAAACCACTAATTGGAAATAGCTTGAGAAAGTTAGTAAAAAGAACATATAGGTTTCTCGTGTAGAAAGAAGTTGATAGTGAAACTCGACGGATTTGGTTGAGAATTGGATGTAAACAAAGTTGTAACCGGATAAAAAGATCTCTATGATATCTTTCTCTCTCTCTTAACCTGTGTGTCCTTCATTTCTAGTGTGAGATTTATATATTTATCTTGATATATTTATGAAGTTATTTCAAGTTTCTAGACACTTTGTGAGTAACTTCATGAAGTCTACTAATTCAAGTTTTTTCACTACCTTCAAGTTTAAATACTTACAGAATTTGTTTTAGCTTTAGAAAGTTAAAAAGAATTTAAAATCACAATTGAACCCCCTTCTCATACTATATCTTCACCTACACTATGATGCCAAGGTTTCTTTGTTATTTGATAAGATTCGGTTGCTATATATTGAAGTCTTGATGCATGATGTGGCTTTATGGTGCTGCCTTGTTAGTTTTTTCTTGACAAGTTGTTTGGTGTCATGTTTATGAATATTTATATTTGAGCTTTTGATTTTGACAGTTATGGTTGGTTGACTCAAGCAATTTGGACAAGGTTAGTACAAGTAGCAAGGGAAGTAAAACATTCAGATCTCACAAAGGCTAGATAGCATATTTGAGTGAGCATTGCATTTAGTTTTCATTTTAGTCTTGATGGGAATGTTGAAGGGGCTATTATGAGAATTGCGTCTTGCTTACTTTAATTGAGGACAGGCTTTGGACTAGCCTTTTCTTCTTCATTTTCCATGGTATAAATGTTGTTATATGCTTGCGGGACCTCCTTAAAACAGTTATTTTTAGCTTCTTGAGCAAGAAATTTGCTACACCAAGTAGTATGACTTGTCTAGTATCATTCTCTTGTAGGGACATTACAGCTACTGAATAGAGGCAAAGCTTTTGATCTTACATTGGCTCATGGATTGGTGCCTTTTCCTCTTTTCATTTCTTTTCTTGCTTTTGTTTTAATGTATTAAGGAGAATGATGTATCTGCTTTTCCTTTCCTTTTCGTTTCTGTTTTCATGTTTTGGGACCTGGTTACTGACTTGTGTTTGGTTCTTTTTGTTAAAATCTTTTGCTCCCCTCATTCATATGAGTGGTTTGAGTTACTCATTTATCCAAAAATTTTTTTTTGTAAGTATAAGAAATAAGCTATAAAAATAATATATAATCAAACAAGTCCATAATCTTGATACTCAACTCTTGATTGGCTCAAGAAAAGAAATGTGACGATAACTTTTTATGTAGTTATATGTCTAACTAAACATGATTGATTGTGAATTGAATTCAACAATGAAAAAACAAAATACTTTTCAAGGTATTGAACAATAAATGCAAGTGCAAGATCATTTTCTTAGGAAGCCATTCAGATCATTTTCTTAGGAAGCCATTCAATTTACACTTGAAGAACATTTTTGAAAATCCCATTTGTGTGGGTCCAGTTGCTGCTTCCTTTGAAAAATTGGAAAGGAAGCGGAAAAAGAAAATGAAAAGGAATCAGCGAGGATGTTGAAAACTTGAAAAGAAGCACATGCATGGAGAAATTCTTCAAATGCACATAAAGGGTGGTTGGCAACGTGTTAGAATTCTTCCTTTGCGGTGCCAAACTTTTTAGTGCTTACACTGCATTCATCTTTTATAAATAGAGGATGATTTTCAGTAATACACAACGAGAAGCAACAAGAGAAAAATAGTGTTGCAAGAAAAAGAAAAAACAGAGAGCATGTTATTTTTCTAGTGAGGGGAAAATAGAGAGTGTGAGTAAATCCCAGAGTGTAGGGTATAGGTAAATACACCAGGAATATTTTTTGGGTATCATTTTTATTACTCATTGGTACTATAAAAGTGTAGTATTTGAATAGGAGTTCACCGAGAAACACTATATTTACCTCTTGGGTTAGAGAGTGTGGAAAAGATATTTTGTAATTATCCTGAATATAGTGGAATATTTTTAGAGTTTGTCCCATGGTTTCTTCTGGTATTTGGGGATTTCCACGTTAAAAATTCGTTGTGCAATTTCTTGATCTATTTTGAGCGTGAATAGTCACGTGGGTCCTACTCTAGTGAATAGTGACACCGATAATACTATTCACGAGATTAGTGGTGTGGTTCGATTGTTGAGTACTGTCCACGTTATAGTGATAGCGAGCCCACGTGAATAGTGACAAGCGGGTCCCACCATAAATTACCATTCACCCTGATATTTATTTTCACTGCGCTTGCTGATTGGTAGATTTAATTCTATCAGATTTATTTTGGTGCTCATTGCCATACATTGGCATTATTTAATTACACTTGAATCAGTCCCTTAGCCCAACAAGTGGTATCAGAGCTCAAGTTGAGTTAGGATTGTGTTGTGTAAATTAAATGGAGGAGAATATGGGTACCATGATCAAGTTGAGAGCAGCAAATTACTCCATTTGGAAGCCAAAAATGGAGGATATACTTTTCTATAAGGATTTGTATGATCCTGAGAGAAGGGAGATGCAAAGCTGCAATATGTGTCAGAGGAGAATTGGAAAAGATACATGGAAGGCCATTGGGTTAATTAGGTAGTGGGTGGATATTAGTGTATTCCACCATGTGGCCAGAGACAAATGCCTATACTCTGTGGAAGATTTTACAAGATCTTTATGAGAGAAAGACTACACAGAAAAAAAGTTTTTACAATCAGGAAGCTTGTGAATCTCAAGTGCATAGATGGAATGTCTATTGTTGAGCACTTGAGTGACTTCCAAGATATGGTGAATCAGTTAAGCACCATGCATAGTGCCTACGACGAGTTACAAGCACTATTACTTTTGAGTTCTTTGCCGGATAGTTGGGAGACCTTGGTGGTGTCACTAAGCAACTCTGCTTCAAGTGGAAAGTTGTCTTTATTCCAAGTCAAGGACAACATGTTCAATGAAGAAACCAGAAGGAAGGACTTGGCGAGAATAGATAATTCCCAAGCCCTTGTCACGGAGAACAAGGGGAGAAGCAAGAGCAGAGGGCGATCTAGAAAACTAAAGGATCGATCACAATCCTAGTCAAGAAGAAGGTTCAAATGTTACCATTGTGGCAAAGAAGGGCATATCAAAAGAAATTGTAAAGCTTGGAAGAATAGAGACAATAAAAATCGAAGAAGTTAGGACGTGACGATGATGAAAATACTACAACCCCTGTGACAAATGGGGAAGTGGTGTTGCTCGCTTTTGTAGATGAAGAATGTCATGTTGCAGATTCATGTGTTGAATGGGTCGTTGACTAAGGCTTCGTATCATGCTACTCTCAACAAGGAATTCTTACTGTACAAACCAGGAGACTTTGGCAAAGTAAGGATGGGTAATACTAGTAATTCTGATATTGTGGGAGTTGGTGATGTGTGCATTTAAACAAATATAGGATGTACACTGACATTGAAGAATGTGCAACATGTGCCGATTTACGCCTGAATCTGATCTCCGTGCATGCTTTGGATCTAGCCGAATACCACAGCAACTTTGATGATGGCAAGTGGAAGCTTTCCAAAGGTTCGATGGTGGTTGCTAGAGGAATACAGGACAACACTTTGTACAAACTGAAGTTAAGATTAGAGGGTTGAATGTAGTGGAGGATGATGCTTTGCCAAATTTATGGCATAGAAGACTGGCTCATGAGTGAAAAAAGATTGTAGATTTTGGCTAGGAAATCCTTCATTCCTTATGCCAAAGGTATAAAGTTAAATCCTTGTGATCATTGTTTATTTGGCAAGCATCATAGAGTGTCTTTCAGGAAATATTGAAGCTGAAAAAGAATATTTTGGATATGGTTTACTCTGATGTATGTGGTCCCATGGAGGTGGAGACTATGGGTGGTAGTAGATATTTTGTGATGTTCATTGATGATGCTTCGCGAAAGTGTGGGTTTATTTCCTAAAGAGGAAGGATCGGGTGTTTCAATACTTCAAAAGGTTTCATGCAATCGTGGAGAGAAAGAGAAACCTTTGAAGTGTCTTCGCAGTGACAATGGGGGAGAATACATTTCCCATGAATTCAAGAACTATTGCTCTGAACATGGCATCATGCATGAGAAGATTTCTGGCACCCATAGCATAATGGTGTAGCCGAGAATCAACAGAACCATTATGGAGAAAGTCAGATGTATGTTGAGAATGGCTAAGCTGCCTAAGCCATTCTAGGGTAAAGCGTCAAACGCGTGCTACCTAATTAATAGATCTCGTATGTTCCTTTGGGCTTTGACATTCCTGAGAGAGTATGGTCCAGACATGATGATAGTTACTCTCATTTGAAGGTATTTGGATGCAAAACCTATGATCACGTAAGTAAGGAGAGGCAGAAGCTTGATGATAGAGTTATTCCTTGCATATTTATGGGGTATGGAGATGAGGAATTTGGCTACAGGCTATGGGATCGAAAAAGAAGAGGATTATTAGAAGCAGAGATGTAGTGTTCCATGAGCAAGAAACTATGTTGGATTCTACTATTCTAGAGAAAACTAATGAATCTGGTGGTAAAGTTGATTTTACACTAGTATCTCTCCCTAAAGAAAATGCCATAGAAGGGGAGAGGTTCAAGACCATGGGGTTGATGATGAGCCAACAATTGATAATGCTGGAGATGGAGGAGGTATTGAGGGGGAGCAAGCTACACCAAGCTCAGAAGATCTAATAGAGTGCCACAATAATCCAGCAAGTACCCAGATTTGAGTATGTCCTTCTCACTTAGGGGGGAGCTAGAGAGTTTTGAAGAAGTTTAGACTCATAAGGATGAAGTTCAATGGATCAAAGCCATGCAAGAAGAGATGGATTCCTTGTAGAAGAAAAATACTTATGAGTTGGTGAAATTCCCTGAAGGCAAGAAAGTCCTGAAAAATCAATGGGTATTCAAGGTGAAGAAAGATGGCAACAAGCTAGTGAAGTGATAAGAGGCATTTATGCCGCTTATTTGACTTATAAACCTTAGTTCCTTGCATGAGTTTTTGATGTGTTGTTGAGGGAAATAATAATGATTCTTAACATGCACCTCATTGCACAATTTTAGAAATCAGTGACTATTGCAATATTTTTGGGAATAATTAGAAAAGTGACTCTTGTTGCATTTAACCCGCTTCTTCGAGTATGGTTTTTGTTTGCAAGAGCATTGGATTGAGTGCAAATTGTCAAAGGAAGGATTGAGAACTCTCGGGAGGAGTTGAGATCGTAAGGATATCAAAGACACAAGAGCTCACCATTTGGGTGAGCGTTGCTTGCCCGGAGAAACATCAATTTGAAGAAGCATGTGTCACCCGTCCTGATGAGCGCTCAGCGCTCTGTGCGATTAACCCGTTTTCCTGGCTGATCCATTTCAGCCTAATTTGGGGCCCTTTCTCTCTTAAAACAAATAATCAGGAACGGGAAAAGAAGAAAAAAAGGACAGACGAAGACCTAGTTTTAGAATTTGGAGTTTTTTGGAGACTCTCTCTCTCTCACTCTCTCTCTTACTCACTCTCTAAGCTAGGGTTCATAGTTTATTATTTGTTCTTTATTTTTCTAGTATAATTACTGATTTTCTCAAGAACTTTGATTGTGAAGCTCCCTCATGGAGGAGTAGTTCCTTTACCGTGCATAGAGATAACTGAAGATCAAAATTGTTCTTGAGGTTGCCAATTTTAAATTCAGTCATGGTTGGTTTTCGCCCCTTTTGCTTTCTCTTGAAAATTTAGATTGCGATGATGTTTCTGATTAAGTTTTTGAGAGTTGTTGATTGTGTATTCGTTTGTATGCATGATTTGAATACCGTTGGGAAATTGGGTTAATTGATTTGATTAATTCCAATTAGTAAAGAGGCGAAATTAATTCTATTAGGATTAGGCTACCGCAATTGATAACTAAATTAACATAGGTTTATAGGGTCATGATTGTGATCACTAGCTCTTGTGTTAATTGAACCCTTAGCGGCAATATGTTTGTATAATTTAAGTAGAATTGCGTCATCTTTTGTGCAAAACATAATTTACGTAGGTTGTCATCACCATGAATTTATCTGTTGAACCAATGATAGAACACATCTTAATCTAAGGAAATCTTTGTGCATGTAACTTTTGCATTATAATTTTCTCAATTTCAATTACTGTTAACAATTCTAAAACCCCTAATTGCATTAGAATCAATTCCATTGCTTCCACGTGAGATGACCTGGATCGCACCCTTGCTACATTTTTTATGCAATTCAGTAACAAAAATGAATTTTTAATTTGTTGCGAGCGGCGACATCGCACCATGAAGTATAAGGCTCTTGGTTGTAAAAGGCTTTGGTCAAAAGCGAGGGATAGATTTTGACGAGATTTTCTCTGTTATCAAAATGAGTTCTATTTGAGTTATACTTGGATTGACGGGTAGATTGGATTTGGAGCTTGAATAGTTAGACGTGAGACTTTCTCCATGGTGATTTGGAGGAAGAGATCTACATGGATCAACCAGAAGGATTTGAGGAGACTGGAACGGAAAACATAGTTTGTAGATTGAAGAAGAGCTTGTATGGATTGAAGCAGGCTCCTAGACAATGGTACAAGAAGTTTGACTCATTCATGATGGGTCATGGATATACCAGGATAGATGGAATCACTGTGTATAGTTAAAATATTTCCAGGTGATAAGTTTATCATCCTTCTGCTATATGTAGATGATATGCTAATAGTAGGACAAGATACAAAGATGATTGGTGATTTGAAAAAGGAATTATCAAAATCCTTTGATATGAAAGACCTAGGCCTGCAAAGCAAATTCTGGGTATGAGATTTTGTGAGATGGATGGCTAGAAAGCTTTGGTTGTCATAGGAAAAATATGTGGAGAGGTTTAGGCAGATTCAATATGAAGAATGCTAAAGCTATTAGCACACCATTGGCCAATCATTTCAAACTCACCAAAAAGAGTTGTCCCACTACTGATGAAGAAAAGAAAGCTATGGCGATATTCCTTACTCCTTGGAGTTGAGAGGTTGATGTATGCTATGGTTTGTACTCGTTAGATATCGCTCATGCAATTGGAGTTGTTAGTAGGTTTCTTTCCAATTCTGACAAAAACCATTGGGAAGCTGTGAAGTGGATCTTGAGATATTTGAAGGGTAATTCGAAAATGTGCTTGAGCTTTGGAGGACAGACCAGTTCTGGAAGGCTATGCAGATGTTGATATGGCAGGTGATCTAGGAGGAAATCTACTTTCGAATTCATGTTTATTTTTAGTGGAGCTGTGTCTTGCAGTCAAAACTATAGAAGTGTGTTGTCTTGTCACTACTGAAGAATATGTTGCTATGACTTGAAGCTGGAAAAGAAATGCTTTGGTTGAAAAGATTCCTTGAACAATTGGGAATGGAGCATAATAGGTCCGTTATCCATTGCGATAGTCAAAGTGCTTTGGATTTGAGCAAGAATGCGATGTATCATTCACGGAAAGCACATTGATGTCAGGTATCACTGGCTTGTTAGGTAGTAGAAGAAAAGCAATTTAAGTTAGAGAAGATTCACACTGAATGAAAATCTTGCTGATATAATGACAAAAGTTGTAGCATGAGATAAGCTTCAACTTTGTGCCAGTTTATGCATGGATTAAGATGATTACTCCAATTTTTCCCCATTGCTGGAGGGGGAGAATTGTGGTCAGCCACCTTCCTTTGAAATATTGCAAAGGAAGGAAAAAAAAAAATTGAAAAGGAATCAGCGAGGATGTTGAAAACTTGAAAAGAAGCACATGCAGGGAGAAATTTTTCAAATGCACAGGAATGGTGGTTGGCAATGTGTGAGAATTCTTCCTTTGTGATGCCAAACTTTTTAGTGTTTACACTCATTCTTCTTTTATAAATAGAGGATGATTTTCAGTTGCAATACACAACGAGAAGCAACAAGAGAAGAATAGAGTGCTGAGAGAGAAAAATAACAGAGAGCATGTTATTTTTCTAAGAGTGAGGGGAAAAATAGAAAGTGTGAGTAAATCTTAGAGAGATAGGGTGTGGTAAATATACCAGGAATATTTTTTGGGTATCATCTTTATTACTCCTTGCTACTGCAAAAGTGTAGTATTTAATATAAGGGTTTCTCATTGGAAACACTATATTTACCTCTTAGGTTAGAGAGTGTGGAAAGGATATTTTGTAATTATCCTAATATAGTGGAATATTTTTGTTTGTTTCGTGGTTTTTTCCTCCAGGATTTGAGGGTTTCCACGTTAAAAATTCAATGTACAATTTCTTGATCTATTTTGGCGCGTGAATAGTGACGTGGGTTCCACTCTGAATAGTGACACCTGATAATACTATTCACGAGATTAGTGGTTGGTTTATTGTTTACCTCCACGTGAATAGTGACAAGTGAACCCACCGTAAATAGTGACAAGGTCCACCGTAAATTACTATTCACCCTGATATTTATTTTTGCTACGTTGCGCTACGTTTATTGGTAATTTAATCTATCAGATTTATTTTGGTGCTATTACCATACATGGACATCATTTAATTACACTTAAATTGTTCTTAACCCAATAATTTGTTCAAAATAAAAGGTGATTGAATCCACTTAAATTCACAATTACTTGGCAATAGATAATTTAGTTATCAATATGGATGAACACCATAAATTATGAAAAGTTTCAAATTCTCAAACTAATAGGCATGGCGTAGCCAGTCAACATAACCTAAAATTGCATTAAGAATTTCTCAATCCAAAATAAGAAATAAAAAACTTATAGAATTAATAGCTTTTTAAAAAACAAATCACACAAATCAATTTTAATTAAACAAAAAGTGTGAGATAATTTTGAGAGTCATTGTTAGAAGAATAAATTTATTATTTTATTAAAACATGTACATTAATCAAAACATTGATAACCTATTGTATAATCTAAAATTAACTTATTAAATAGATAGAAGCTAAAATTTGATATTAAATATTAACTTATTGTATGAAATATAATATCAATTTAATTATAAATCTTACTTAATATTATTATTAAAGTTGTCTTGTATATTTTGAAAGAAAAATGTTACAAACATGATTTTACTTTTTAAACTCTGAAATTATTATGTTTTTAAAATTTTAGTATTTCATCAAATAATAAATTTTTAGATTTATTTTATAATTTTTATTTTATATATTAAGGGAAAAATGAGTTTAATAATAGAAAATGGGATGAAATGTAATAACTCTAAACCTGAATGGTGTTTAGAGTTATTTATCCTTAATATTATCTACTAACAAACCACAAAAGACAAGTTTGTCCAATGAAGGGGAAGTTCTGAAATTATTCTTTTTCAATCTACAAATCTTCCATGCGTCAGATTTAGCCTATCTTCCCATGCTCCATGCTTACATCATAATGAAGGGTACAAACTAGATGGGGTGGGCGAATACGATACTGCATTCTATAGCAGCTTCATCAACAATTCCACATGTAAACAAAACAAAAATCAGCTCAAACTTCCTAATCAGTGACTGTTCTTATGTAGACTGAATTCTCCGCCATCTGTGAGTTATACGCGATTCTTCAAAAATAAAAAATAAAAAATAAAATCACATCAATGAGCTTTGATCACGAAGATTGTCCTAGAGGCGCATGACACAACGTCAACACAAACAGCAACCGGGACTTGGCTGCAAAATGCAAATGGATATAACCCGGTTCCTAGCAAAGGGTGTTTGCCTGAAAATTACACAACTTAACTGAATACAATATATAACAAAAAACCTTCAAATCATCGTTACGATCCAACAACTGGAGGCCCTGGCCAGTGGCAAAGCTCAACAAATGGCTATGTTCGAAAATATGCAGATCGAAATGCCTATTATAAGGCCAACGCCCAAAAGCGGCACTATCACAAACACCCCACTGCTTAATCGATGAGGAAACAATCACACAAAAGAGAGGCAAAATGGGACAAGGGACATTGGGTGACAATATTTGGGAGCTTCAGAACAGGAGGGTTTAGTTCTTGTCAGTCTTCATGTTACATCGAAAGGCATACCTATGCTTCCGGTGATACTTCTCCTGTCGTTTCATTAAGATTTGGGTGACGTCAGATCTCAGGCCACGACTACGCTACAAGAGCCTTCCTTCTGATACTTCAATGCTGTGTTTCTAAAACGCAAAATGGGTTATTTGCAAGGTTCTCGTAATTGGACTAGATATCAAAGTGGCGAGGGCAGAGATTGAATTGGATATAAATATATAAAATTATTATATAAATATATAAAAATATAAAATAAAATATATGAAAATAACTAAAAATTAAATTAGACATCAATACAATTTATAAAACATAACACATAACATAATTCATTCCTTTATTAAAATAAATATTATCCATATGGAAAAATCTCAAATATCAAGTTACTACTTCTAATAAAATATAATATTAACTCATACTTACAAGTCAAAATAAAAACACAATTAAATTCACATAATCACATCAAAATCCAACAAACAAATCAAGTTAAAATAAATAATCCATTACAAAGCCACAAATCAAATTAGTACTAAGTTTCAAATAATCAAGTCCTAAATTTGCTTCAAATTACAATAAATAAATTTCCTAAAAAAATTGGAATAAAGAGTTAAGCAAAGCATGACAGAAGAGTTCAAGTTTTACAATCATGGTAATTGCCTTCAAGCTTCAAACTTCAAGCTTTCAAAGCAAATCAAAGATGGAGGTAGAAGGAGATTTCGAAGCTTCAAGCTTACCTTCAAGCATCGGATGAAGGAGGCAGAAGACCAGGATAGAAGAGTTCCTTGACCCACAGAGGCGACACGCGATGCGATGGAAGCATGTAGAGGATCGAGGTAGAAGCAGATGTAGAGATGGAGAGCTGATGGCGACAACGGGCTAGGAGGCGGATAGAGGCACGAGGCTCGTGGTCCTGAGCCGCTCCTTTGCTTATCTTTGAATCTTAAAGCAAACTAGGTTTGGCATTTTGGCACTTTGGAGAAAGGAAAAGGAAAAGAGAAAATGCGATACGTTAAGTTTTTTAAGCCAAAACGACGCATTTTCATCAATTTCTTTTTTTTTTAACCGCTGTACCGCACAAACCGGTCTGGTTTGCCGGTGATTCCTGCCCTCACCATTCCGCCTTTTCAGGCCTTTCAGGTTAACTCTGACGACAGCCCTTTGCTTTAACTTGTCCACCAACCTATCCTTCCTTTCAAAACATTGGTTATTTGCAAATTCATAAATTTTTTACCCTTTTTAAATGGGCATTGGACACCCACTATATAATTATTGAATATAATGAATTAGTAAAAAAAATAGAAATTATTATCACATCTAATGATAATGAAGTGGGTGTTTCATTTTTAAATGTTGAAATAATATTTACCTTTTTAAAAACAACATAGAGGAGCCATTTTATTAATTTTACATATGAAATTTTTATAAAAATTTATACTCTATTTTTATCTCTAATCAAATCCATTGCCAACCTTGGCGCTCAACAGTGGGCGGACAAACAAATCCTGTCCCAGTGTGAATGTACTATGCAAAGTAACTTAGGTGTTATTCTGCACTTACCCAAGGTGAATCTGAAGTTTTCAAAACAGGTAAAAATAGTAGTAGAAAAAAGAAAACAAAAGCAGAAGAGAGAGACCACCTTAACCCATCGAACCGTTTTCGGCAGTAATTGTCAAACCTCAAAACCCTTCCCCGTCTCAACGAAGCACATCTCTTCTCCCCGTCTCTTGTTCCCAAAACTCTCTTCTCTTTGGTTCGTTTTCCTCTTTCAATGGAAGACGACGATGAGTTCGGAGATTTGTACACTGACGTTCTCCGACCCTTCGCTTCATCATCCTCATCCTCTGCGCCTCACCCCCACCACTCTTCCCTGTACCCCTTCCATCGATCTCAATCTCCACGCCCCCAACATCCCCTACGCCGCTCCCCACTCTAATTCCCCTGCACCCCATCCTTCTTCCGCCCAAATCGCCCCACCCGAAATCCAACAACCCACCCGTCAGCCGCCGCCGCGATCGACGGCCGTGACGACGCCTGGGGCCTGCCGGGAGCCGACAGGAGAGAGCGGGCAGCTGAAGGCACTAGGGGCGATGCCGAATTCGCCGGTAGGGCTTCGCCGGATTCGAGCCGCGGTAAGGAATGGATTAGCGGCGGTGAAGTCGGGGCGAAAGGCAATGATTTGATGGATAAGGACGTGAAATTCGATATTGAGGAAGATGACGGCGACGGAATTGGTTCCGAGCCGATTATTCCGGGTTTATCGACTGATGCTGGTAGTGGCAGCGGTGATGGCCCGGGGGATTTGGGAGGGTTGACGAAGGCGGTGAGAGAGGCGAAGAAGGTGGCGGTGATGATTGGGACAGTGATAGCGAGGATGATTTGCAGATAGTGTTGAATGATAACAGCCATATGGCCATGGAGAGGGGTGGGATGGTGGGCGATGATGACGATGACGACGATGAAGATGGTGGGCTGGTTATTGTAGCGGGCAGCGATCCGAATCAGGGTGTGGAGGAGCAAGATTGGGGCGAGAATGCAGCCCTTCCTGCCGATGGTGAGAGAAAGGATGCCGGCGAGTTGGCCAAAGCCAGTAGCGGAGTGGCTGTGCTGCCGAAATTCGGGTATAGCAATCATGGGTATCATCCATTTCATTCGCAGTATAAGGTCAGTGTCTCGTGCTTGTTGAAAAGCAGTTACTTGTGTTTTATATTATGAATAATTGGAGTGTACTTCCTTTGCATTGTGATTGTACAGTTTGAAATTGGAGTTCCCTTGTTGGCGAAATGAAATTTGATGATTGGAATTAGTTGGTGTTTTATTTCCTTGGTGCATTTTGTTGTGAATAGCTCTGAAAGAAGGTAAACGGCTCTTAAAAATAGCAACCAGTTTAACATTGATAATGATGTGGTGACTGAATTCTTGGTGGCTGTGTTGAAATTTATATTGGTTCACACTGTGATATGTGAGTGATTCCCGTTGGCTTGGACTGTATGATCATCTGTTACATGGGAAAAAGTTGTTCTGGTGCCTTCTGTCATTAGATACTTTTAGCTGGGCTTACACTTATGGAGCATTCACATTTATTCTTTCTACAGTGTTTAGTAGTGCATGCGCTGTAACATTGTTTCCTGGTATACTAGCTAAGGTTTGGGATCAAGGACCAAGTGAGCATATTCAAATGTTTGTTTCATATAATATAATAAAAGATATGTCATTTAGTGCTAATGATGTATGTAGTGTGGATGATGTTTTGTTTTGAATCTACCCTTGGAACTCTGACTTCCTTTTTAATTGCTAACAAGAAGTTACTCGAGGGAAAATATGGGGTTAGAGTGAGGCTGCAAATGGTGGTAATGTTGAACCAACAGAAAAATGTAATCGAATTACATAGTCATAGAATCATTATTGTTTCCTTACTGATTCTTCAGTGTATGATGGATGTGTCAATATAACGAAGAGTTAGAGTGTTGCTTGCCCTTTGGCTATGCGTACCTGTCCTTGTGTTGAAATTTAATCCTTTCTTACAATTGACCCCTTTTCTAGACCCATGGTTTGTTGACACAGGTCATTTTTTTCAATGTATACTGATTTTGAAGCCTTTATTTGTTGGTCCCTTTCATTATTTTGATAAAAAAACAAATGCTCTTTCTTGGAGCGGTATAGACAAATTTTTCTGGATTAACATTATTTAATGGTACACCCATTATTTTGATATTTTGTACCTGTTCCCATTTGATTGTGGAAGTTGCATATGGGACTTATACAAAATGTATCGAACTACTTGTAAGTTTTACATCTGGTTGGTGACCAACAAACATAGTAAAAAGGAATAGAAAAGAACAAGAGAATGCCTCCTTCAGTTATTTTTTATGACTGATTGAAAAGTATGGATCTTTGAAGTTTGAAGAGAAAACTGATGTCTAAAAGTGCCTCATATCATTTAACCAAATAAGTTCCTTCCCCATACTTCTGGAGTTTGTTATTTGACCATCAACTTTTCCTTTTTGAATAGATGAAACAGTTGGTTGCAACTTTGTTGTTGTGTATATAGTATACATGATAATAGCATTTACCATCATATTTAATGTGTATGTTAACTCTATTTTGTACTATCGGAGATACTAATAATCGGTTGATGTTGGATTCTTTTACAAGTTGAATGGCTAGGCAATAGACAGTTGTTTAGATTAATGAATACCTACTTTATTGTTGATTATGAAATTACTTGTTCTTGCCTACCTTCTTGGCAACCTTTCATTACTTTGAACAAAAATGTAATTCCACTAAAAGGTTTATGCCCTCTTCAACTGGGCTTTTTGTTTAACCTGACTACCAACTACTGTGGTGGAGCCTCATTAACAATTGTAAATTTCTACGTATTTCGATCATCTGCCATCTTGAATGGAAAATGATATTTTTGGTAAATCTAGGATAAAAAGTTTTTGGGGAGGACCTTGTACAAAGGCTAGGGCATGGCACAAGCCTCAGTGAAGGCTTATAATGGGGACTCCTGGCAGTTTCAATTGAACTCAACCTATTACTTTTAAGTGAAATGCTTTGATCATTACTGGTAGGAATCATTTTCTTCTTGCAGTTTTGCTTAGACTAATTTTGATCTTAAAGCTAATAAAAGAGCCTAGCTGTGTTTTCTTGAGAGAATTTAATCTTTCATCTGATGTAGATTCATATATGAATTTTATATTAGCAATATGGAAAAAGCATATAATGATTTTTTTTTCTCTCAATTGTTGCATAGTATGTCAGGCCTGGTGCAGCACCAATGCCTGGAGTCACTACTACTGCTCCAGGAGGACCCCCTGGTCAGATTCGTCCACTTGCTAACATGGCTGGTCGTGGCAGAGGGGATTGGAGACCCCCTGGAGTAAAAGGGGCTGCTGCAATGCAAAAAGGTTTTCATGCAGGTTCTGGATTATCTGGTTGGGGCAACAATGCTGCAGGGAGAGGTTTTGGTGGTGGATTGGATTTCACTCTTCCTTCTCACAAGTATTTTTCAATGGATTAAATTTTATTTTGTCAGTGGTTGTATTAAGACAATAGAATTGAGGTGACTTTTATCAATTGTGAAATTTGGATTGATGAAGGAATCTTTTGTGTTGTTTAGTAGGACTACAATATAGGAGAGAATGATTTAATTAGTGGAAGGAGGATTTTTATCAAAAGAAAAAAAAATGAGGTGAAGGATGATAGCTCTAGTATGTCTGCTCTTTCTTTTACCTTTGGATCTCTATGATCATGTCTGACTTGTAGGAAGGTTTTGATTAGAACTGTAAAATGTAAATAACTGTCAATTAGTTTCACTGTCATTTTTAATATTATGTGAAGAAATTCTAGGCAACAGCCCACTGTTTGCATCAAGTTCATTATGTACTTCTATGAAGTTTGGGCCTTGCGTGTACCGAGTGCCATTCTATTATTTAGTTAGAATGTTAAATCGAGAGTACATCTCTGATCAGGATAATTGAATGTCCACCATTTTGATTTTTTGCAAATTTATAACTAAATGTCAGTTGTGTTAGCCCATCAGTGCTTATTTAAACCTACCAATTATTTCCAGGACTATATTTGATGTTGATATTGAGAGTTTTGACGAGAGACCATGGAAATATCCAAATGTTGATGAATCTGATTTTTTCAACTTCGGCTTGAATGAAGATAGTTGGAAAGATTATTGCAAACAGCTGGTAATATTATTAACATCTTTTCAATATCCTTGAGAATTTTGTTCTAGAATGAGAAATCCTTGTATGACATTTTAGGAGCAATTACGCCTGGAGTCTACAATGCAAAGCAAAATTCGTGTTTATGAGAGTGGTCGTACAGAGCAGGTAGAGCTGCTGGTGTATATCAAATTTAGTTTCTTATATTTCTGAAGTGTTTTGTTGCACTGGATTTTATATGAAATTAATCATTTAGTTCGTGTCATTCCAGGAGTATGATCCAGATTTACCCCTGAATTAGCTGCAGCTACTGGCATACAAGATGTTCCTGTTGAAAATGCAAATTCAGTTAAGTCAGATGTTGGACAAAGAGATGTAGTGAAAGTTTCCGGATCGGGTTCGACCACCACTAGTATGTTTTTGTATAAGACTGTTCTGCATGACAATTTATTTCCTAAAATATTTGTTACTAGCTTCATAGAAATGCCAGATACCTGCTTTGTGTGTTCTTCTTGACCTTCTTGCTTCTGGTCAGTGACATGTTTTTGTGCCCTCATCTAATTCAGTCTTTTAGATGAATATATTAATTTATTTCTGACCAGCCAACTGGTAGAGCAATACAGGTGGAAGGTGGCTATGGTGAACGTCTTCCTTCCATCGAGACCCGCCCTCCTCGGATCCGTGATTCAGATGCAATCATTGAGGTATTTAATGATTTTGTCACACAAATCATATGTGGTCATTAGATGCCCCTTTTTAAGACTGATCATGCTTATGCAATGTGCACATTAGTAACCATTTTTGTGAACAGATTGTTTTACAGGGTGCAGAAGATGATGATTCCTCTGCTGGAATCGGTGCCCAAGATCTACCAGATGGCGGAGAACCCCCGAGAGAGGATTTTAGAGATGACCATGTAATTGGAGATGAAATTCCAAGGCCGGAGTCTGATTACTTTGATGGTTTTCCACAGGATTATAATAGCAAAAGGAAAGAGCATGGAGAAAGAAGAATGCCATTTATGAATTCCAGTTCTGCTAACATACCTAATGGAGACGAGAATTTGTTCTTCCCACAGGAAGAGCCAATCAACTATGGTTCTAAGGGCCAAAATCCCAGGTCTATTGTGGCACTTTCGCATCCTCTCATGAGAAAAGGTATGCGATAGTGTATATATCGTAAGAATAATTGTATGTCAACCTGTGAGCTAGTTTTTTCAGCACTATTGTAGTTCGTTGTTCTATCATTTTACTTTCGATTGGCATCCAGAAATCATCGAATACTGGTCAAATTTTAAGACAGCTTGACATTTTATCTGACTGATGACTCCACTTAGTGGAGGCTTGGTTGTTATTGTTGAAGTTTTGTCCCACTATGTCTTACTGTATAACTTAAGTGGATCCTACACTAGTGGAGATTTAAATATCACTATTAATTGGTTAATTCATGCTAAGGATTGTTGTGACTGGTAATGGAATTTTTAAGCAACTAGGACAGTGATTATGACTGACAATAGGTTACATTGATGTTGCTTTTATTAATATACTATCTCATTAAATGGTTAAATGAGTTGTTGGCAAACCACATTTTGAGAATGATATAAATTTTAATGAGAAATATTCAGCATATCTTTTCTTGGATTAAAAGCAATGCCTACTCAGAGATAAATATTATGTACATCCTTGTTTTTGATGCTTAGATCCTTGGATAAATTTTCTAGTGCGGAGAAGTTCTTTTCATGCTTACATTCTTTGGTGTACTTAAGAGTCTTTTTGGTACTAATAGAATAAGGTTTCATAGAAAAGGTCTATAGGATAAGGCCTATTAGATTTTAATTCTATACTATGTTTGTTATGACATTGTGTAAGATGTTAGTGCTATTCTATCACTATTACGAATAATTCATATTATAAGCAAATATTTAACAAAATAAATATTTTATTAATTATTTACTTATCGTTAAAATAGATATTATTATTTTATCAAAAAATAGATATTATTTTTTAAGCATCTATTGCATTATCTATTATAAAAATTTATTAATTTAATAAAATATAAAATTTAAAAGTATATAACACTATATAAAAAATTATAGTAAAATAATATCTTATTATTTTTCAAATTTGAGTTTAAAATCAAATATTATAAGAAAACATTTACTTATCAATTATAATTATTTTTATTTTATTTTTACTTACATAGATAAATTGATATTGTATATTATTTTTCAAAAGTATTTATTTATTATAAAATAATGGTATTGAGAATTTTCTTTATTTATATAACTTTTACTTATTATTATCTATTTAAGAATTATTTATTTTAATAAATATAAAAAATAAAAGTGACCTTATATGTTTAAAGCTAGTCAGGTATAATCCAAACTCCCCAGACTTGATTAAGTTATACAAGATTTGACGTATAAGGGGATTATGATGGGTACAAGCTTATACAATATGTTTCTGTTCAATAACAGATAGAAAATACCGTATAGTATTAACTTATCCTATCATGCCTAATATGGCAATACAGACACAACATAAAATTCTCATTTATTAACATTACTAGTGTTTCTACTTGTGTGTTGCTCAACTTATATTTATTTAGTAAACTTTTAATTCTTTGTTTCTAAATTGTTAGTTAATCCTGTTATTATGTGTGTGTGTATATATAAATCTATCATATAGTTAATATGTATGTAAGTATGTAGTAGTCAATCATATCCAAATTTTATAATGTAAAAATTGTGCTTGACTGCTTGTCATTTCAAAAAATAAATTTTGACAAAGCGAAAAAGATTTTTAGCATATAGAGTGAACAATAATTGGAGCAAAGTAATATCGTCCAAAATCATATAAAACAAATAATATCAGTAATTATTATTGTTAATTTAGAAAATGATTTTATGTCCACTAGTTCCCAGTTTCACCTTCTATGCATACCAACGTGAATTGGTACGACAGAATGCATTATTATATATATGAAATGTTTCTTTAAGATCTTGTAACGAGAATTTGACAAATGCTCAAGCAAATACTATTAATGAAGTTAATATTGAAAATTACAAAATAAGGTTATGAACAAATCTGTATAAAAATTTATATCAGCAAAATTAACCATTCTATCACTAAATTAAGCTAATGAAAAAAGTGCATACATTTAAACTCAGATTATTTCACACTATATTCCTTGCAATGTCTGAGATCAATAAATTTGTTACTTCATACGTAGAGAGGAAGAGATCCTAGAGTTCTACCAGGAGTTGAAACATACAGTTATGCCTCTCTAGCATCCTGTGATTCATCGCAATATAAGTGTCAAAAGAAATAAGAATGAAATTAATGTAGACTAGGATTCATGGTGAATCCTATACGTGTAAACATATCCACCGTTCATAACATAATCTAAAAGTATAACTTTGTAGATATTATAAAATTAATGAGGGATATGTTGCTATATATAGGATTCGTAATGAACCCGAGTCTATATTAACATCATTCTAAAAATAAACTGAAGAGAAGTGTGTTAGTTGCTCACTAAATGCCAAAATCTCATTGAAACAATTAATTGATAATTGGTGGTTTAATAAATCCCAGCAGCAAATTAACTAGAAACACATTATTTAAATTACCCTTGAAATAGGAGATGGAAATCACTATAGACTTGATTACATTTTATCATTAAAAGATAATGTATTATGTCTCTGCATTTTCTAGTGACTTTTGGTGAAGCTGTTCAATGAACCTGACAGGCTTGGTAATTTTCATCTATAACTGATCAATACCATCTTTGTTTTACTATGTACAGGCGGGTGCAAAGAAGAGTGCATGGTCAGTCTCCTCCTATAACCCCTATTCGAGAATCGACAGCTGATGACAATAAAAAAGAAGAGTCAGTTGAGAGCATGGAAGGTAGACAGAGTCAACATGTATCATCTGTCATTAAGGATGCAAGGGAGTCCAGTGTAGAGGACAAAGATACTGAACTTGAGGATTCTGGGATTGCTGATGGGCATACGATGTTGGAAAAAGAGGATATTGGTTTAAACACAGTAGACGAAGTAGATAACCTCGAGGATGGGATAGCAAAGAGACAGATACTAACATCTCAAGTTGAGCAACCTTTACCTGACGAAGTTGACGATTGGGAGGACTCAAGAGCTGCAAGAAGCAGTGATAACAGCAAAGCAAGATCAGCAAGCAGCAAGGATAACCGCAATTGGCGTGAGGGTTTTGAGGAAGAAGTAGTTCAGGATCCACGATCAGCACATCTGGGTAACACCAGGCAGCAGTCTGATGAAAATGAACAGGGACACTATAGAAGAGAGCATGATGGAAAGCAAGAACCTGAGAGAAATCGCTTGGTGCTTAAAGGTAGAGGGGGATCATACCCTTACAAGGATCGGCATCCTAGCTCTGCTCATCTATTGCACACAAATACTGATGGATTTGATAGGCAAAAAGATAGGGACAATTTTGACATGGATGGGGCACAAAGAGATGATGATCTCTATAGCAGGAGGGTTAGAAATGATGAGCCTAGAAAGAGGGATAGGGCTAAGGTTCGAGAAAATGAGAGAAGGGACAAAGATGATAGCCTTCATTCTAGAAAACAGTTGGATAATGGTACCTACAGGGTTCCTTATGATAAGGATGTTGGTTCAAGAGACTTGAGACACAGGGAAAGAGATGAGGGCTTGAGGATTAGGTATGAAGCTATGGAGGATCACCACAGTAAGAGGAGGAAGGATGAGGAATATCTTAGGAGGCAGCACATTGACAAGGAAGAAGGTTTGCGTGGTTACAGGAAAGTGCCAGTCGGCGCAGGCGAGAAGAGATGAAGTATTGGATCCACGGAAAAGAGATGACCTACAAAGAAGTAGAGATAACCTTGATGATCAATATGCTGCCAGGCAGAAAGATGAGGCCTGGCTACATAGGGAGAGGGATGATAGGCAGAGAGATAGGGAGGAGTGGCATCGGGTGAAACAGTCCAATGAAGAACACCTGTCTAAGCGTGAAAAGCAAGAAGGACGGAGTTCTGTAAGAAGTGGGCGAGTAGCTGAAGAAAAGCATGGGCTGGCCATGTTAGAGCTAAGGATGAACATAGAAATTCTGAGAAAGAATACCAACCTAGGGAAGCAATGCGACACAATGACCAATTGAAGAAGAGGGATCGAATTCAGGATGAAAGTGCCCATCATAAGGGGCGTGATGATGCTTATGCTCGTGGAAGTCAATACAGCAGTGAGGAAAGGCGATCTAGGCAGGAAAGGTCTAGTAGTCGTGGTGATCGTGTTGCTAATGCCTTAGATAACCAAAGAGTTCATGAGAGAAAGCATAAAGATGGGTCATGGAAAAGCAAAGAACCCGATGTTAGTGATCCTAATAGTTTAGGCCTATCCAAGAGAAGCCAAGAAATTCAAAGTGCTTCAACCAATGAGAAGGTATGCTTTAGCTTATATGTAAAACGTTAAATTCTCTTAGGAGAGTCAAATATTTCCCTTTTTTTCTTATGAAACTAAGCATTCTTCAAGAATCATGAAAGTCTAGAAATGTAGTGGTTTGCAAATTAGCGCCTGGTAATATCTAAGTGTTGGATCCACGTGATATATGGCCAAGTAGGCTTCATCATGAAGGACTAACTTCTTCATTTTAATGATAGCGCTTTCCCCAACTTTATGTGTTGGTGGAAGGTAGAAGAAACTAGAAGATATGCCCTTTTGAGCTCAACTTTGTCCATTTTGTCCTGTTAAGATTTCCAACTTTGAAGACTGGACTTGTCAAAAGTGGTTGGGGGATTTTTAAACGAGGTGTGTGCTGAGATTTGGTAAACCAGCAAGTCTCGAGGAATTTGTAACATATTGCATTATTGGGAGTTTATGACAAGCTATTTTCAGAAATTATAATATATTCTAATGTTTATGTGTGATGTTTTGGATGGGACATTATTGTTCTGAAATCAGTGTGATTGCAAGGAAATATCATCCACGTGATTGCCAATTAGAAGAAACCTTCCTATTATGGTTATCTCGGCTGTTTCAGCATCTAACAAGCCTAGTGACCTTTATCATTGTCCTTTTCATGGGTGACTGAACCTGATAACGAAGGTTGTACTAGCCAATCGGCAA
Organism: Dalbergia oliveri; assembly: GCA_030441495.1. Classification (NCBI taxonomy): domain Eukaryota; kingdom Viridiplantae; phylum Streptophyta; class Magnoliopsida; order Fabales; family Fabaceae; genus Dalbergia; species Dalbergia oliveri. The sequence continues at coordinate 7,443,921 of JAMLFY010000009.1, forward strand.
TCAATGTGAAACTTTGTTAAATCTTTTTTATATGGATGTGTTGAATTGGATCTCAATGGATTTGTTGAAAATTTGATAATAGTCCAATGGTGTCATTTAATCTATTTAGTTGACCTCACCTGGTGGGATAGAGATTGGTTTCTGTTTATATGCCTGCAACTGGACCTGAGACTCACTCTTAAACTTCATGATTCATTGTATTTGACAGATGTGTTAATATTGTTAGCAGGGACTTTGTTCAGAGAAATATGAACTGTTTTATATTTCACATAAGTGTGTTTTATCATTTTTAGTAAGCCTTTGATTCTATTTTAATTTTTAACTGCATTTTGCCATGGTCTACCCTCCTTCCCTCTGAACAAAGAAGTAATTTTGTACTGCTTTTCACTTGTTACTCTGCTTGCAAATTCTTGCTGACATTATCAAAAGATATTTGGTCTTGTTTTATATTATAGTTTGTTTCTATTTGTGAAGGGCTTGAAAGGCTCTGGTGATGAAGAACGTGCTCAGCATGAAGTTCCAGGGCATCGCCTGCCCAAAAAACATGGGGAGACCTTTCCTCAGATGAGGAACATCAAGATTCTCATAGAGGACATTCTAAATTGGAACGTTGGACAAGCCATAAGGAAAGGGATTTCAGTATTGGCAGCAAGTCCTCTTCTTCCTTGCAGTTCAAAGAGATTGACAAGGATAACAATAATGGGTCATCTGAAGCCAAGAAACCTGTGGATGAATCTATTAAAACAGTTGATGTTGATAATCAACATCTCTCGTCTGCTGAAGGGAAGGATTCTGTAGACATGGAGAGCAAGGATGCTGACGCAAAAGGATTGGGGGATCAGAGATCGAAACCTTGACACAGTTGAGAGGTTGAAGAAGCGAAGTGAGAGGTTCAAGCTTCCGATGCCAAGTGAAATAGAGGCCCTCGCTATCAAGAAATTAGAGAGTGAACCACTGCCTTCTGCCAAGAGTGAAAATCCAGTTGATTCACAGGTCAAACAGGAGCGACCAGCCCGGAAAAGGAGGTGGATAAGTAACTAAATGAATGAGAAATCTGGGGCTGCCGTCATCATCTGACTGAGCCAAATCTTGTTTGGCCATGAGAAACATATGCAGGGCCTGGTTTTTAAAAAGAAAAAAAATCTAGAACCCTGGCAAGCCAGCCATGCTTAGTATTTATTGTTGAAAATGGCACCTGTAGGGTGTGAGACAATTTGTACTTCTTCAGTATGCCATTCTGTAACCATACTACCCATACATTTATTGTACACTGTATATACAGGTAAACTGTAAAACATGAACTGGTCACTACAGGTGGCACATATTTTGGGTGTCCTATTGTAGCTTTAACCTGGATGTTCTGGGTTATGGAGTTTATGTGGTGAACGTGACCATGGCTGGTGGATGCAGTAGGACATTGGCAATGGTTGGAGAGGCTGAACGTGACGAAGAGGCTGGTGATACTGGCTCGTTCCTCTTGTGGCCTGGCAAGTCTATGTTTTTGGAAAACGAGAAACAACTTGGTGAAGGCCGGTCCAAAGAGGTGCTGCTCGTTTCCCAACTGTGTTTTTACACTCATTGAATTATACACGTTAGGATTATTTCTCTGTTGCAGACTGTAACCGACACTTGATTACTTCTTATCTTTTTTACTCGGGAACCATGAAACTTTAATTACAGAGCTTTTTCTGTATCTAGAGATCAATTTACATGTAGTTATAGGTTGGGAATTTCAACATGTAATGGAAAAGATAACGGCATAATTTATTGTCATTGGCAATGTTCTGTCCGTTTATTTTTATTTATTGGACAAGATTATTATGTGATAATTGAGAAGATGATTAAATGGCCTAAATTAAATGAATATTTTTTGGTCACCAAAAACAGGACAAAAAAACCAGAATGTTGTTTAATTGAGATAAAATTGGGAAAAACTTGGCCAAACAAATTGGTAGGCTGATGTTTTCATCATACCACCGGAAAACCATGAAAGAAGCGTTATGAGTCAATTTTTTATTTTGGTTTACATTGTCGAGAAAAAGCCATTTGCAATGCACTATTCTTCAACGTAAAAGCATTCTTCTCTCAAAATACTTTTGACTTCTCTAATGGGTCTTACATATTTGCAAATGCAGTTGCCATCAAAATAGAGACAATTGTAGAAACAGCATAAATTCTAATCGTAAAGGGGTATGATTGTGCTAAGTGCATAAATTCTAATCTTAAAGCAATACTACCTCCATTCTCTAATAAGTGTTCATCTTTACTTATACACACATATTAAGAAAATGATTAGATAAATTTAAAATTAGATAAGTTTAAGTATATTTTACAATGCTACCCTTGTCACCTACTTCAACACTCATATTTAATCTATCAACTAACTCTCTATCTCTATCATAAGGGTATTAAGGAAAAAATATTTAATGTTATCTAGAATTCTTAAAATGACTTGATAATAGTAGAAAAACAAAATTTTGTAGATGGACACTTATTTGAGAATAGAGGTAGTTTAATTTTTGGTTTGATTAGGTTAAGGTAGCATATCATCTTATCATAGCCTGTCTCAAAACCTATGGCCTGGAAACTCATCCTCCTATTAATGGCACAGGGAATCATAAGTTCCATGTGGGGGAATCCTACCACTTCCTTCAAGGCTGCAATCTCTTCATCATTGCCCTTGTTGAAGGACCTTTTAAGTACTACTCCTTCATTAGGGGAGGTAGGACAAGTTCATGAGCCTAATCACTACCTTATCGTACCTGCCATTGAGACATCAACATATTTTCTGATCTTTATAGAACAAGTAAAATTGTCCCCACTCACATTTCTAAACCCATAGACTACACGATGATCACCATTGACATGGGCACTACACGGGTACATAGAAAACCAATGAAGACAACATCCACAATCCTAACAACCCAAATGCGAACTCTTCAAGAGCCAACTCCACCTCACCAACCTAAACAATCTATTCAATCCCTCCCCCAACACACATCTCTCGCTTCCCATACTCCTTCAACCATCGATTTTTTATTAGTCCACTGAACAATCATCAACCCTTCATCCAAGCTATCATGTCATTGACTCAGTTTGCAGATTTCCATTTCTCAACTTCTTCAATGTCCTCAGATCGCTTTCAATAAGGATCACATTTCTTTTACCTTTCCTTCCTTCTTCTCCTTCTTCTGGAGCTTTCTCTATTTTCATATCCTTGATCTTGGAGCTCAACCTTCTAGCACTTGTCTTGACGCACTAGTCTTTCTCCATATGGCCTTGAGGGAGATCATACTATACTCAGTTCTAGCATATATTCAAACCATTCCTGAGCTAGAGGATAGCTCATACTGGAATAACCTGGTTAATAACATACCATATGGTATGCTAGTTGTTCTCCTTTTATCTTTGGTAATGGCACTGAGCATGAAATCCATGATTAGCCTAGGAGGTTCACATTCTTCTTAGCCATAAGGCATACAACAGCATGCAATCCATGCCTATGAGCACATCTGTGCTTCCCAATCTAGGAAGTAATGAGAACTGAACAACTATGAACACCTTTCTTGCACTTGCGCTAGGCATAGCAGTTGTAATTTCATAGGTTTTGTGAATGATAGAGTCAGGAAAATACCTGGACATCTCTCATTGATTCCCAATGAGTGAGTCTAGTTGTTTGAAAAGTTGCAGATGATCCCTTTGTGAGGGCTCTAACCACATTAGATAGACCTATGGATCCAATCTCTAGAGAGAAATCTCTAATAAAGGTCTTCAAGGAGGTGTTTGGGGTTCCCTTCAGTGTGTAGAAGGCAGTCACCATGCTAGGGAAGGCTCTGCCATTGATTTCCAAGAAGTCTTCCCACCTTTGGAAAGAAAGACCTCCTTCACAATGGAAATTTCTTCAAGAAGCTCCTTTCCTAGAGTTTTCCCAGGAGCAACTTTTCTAGAAAGAAGTTGTTAACGTAGGGATCCTACATCTCTGGATCATCATACATGTGAAATAGACCTTTTGGTTACATTGCCGTCGAGTTGCTTTCCTTGTACCATTAGGTTTGAGGTTTGAGAAGAGTAAATGAATGAGTTTGAGGGTTTGAGATGAGGAGAGGTTAAAGGAGTAAGGGTTTGCAAGGAATGTGAAATGGTTTAGAGGTTTGAGAGAAAAGTGTTTGAGATTGAAGATGAATAGTTTTGATGTGAGAAGTGTGAGTTATGGGGAGTTATTAATGTGACATGACAAAAGGTCTAGAAACTGATGTGATGTGGGAGAGAAAAAAATCCAAAAGGTGGGAATTATCCTCCATAAATAATTCTTCAGAAACCAAATATGGTATCTGAACTTGAGGTGTAGTTTTTGAGTTCTCATCCATTCTCTAAGTCATCTTTTGAAAGATCTTTATTCTGAACCCATGTAGCTTTCTGACCCATATATTTGAACCTCTAATCACTTTTTGAGCTTGCAATGACATTCTAAACTTGTCTTGATGATTTTCTTCATAGGCCTAAGTTTAGAGTCTCATTAGGGACTCCAGAAAGTGTCATGTATGTATGTGATGCAAACATTTGAGGTTTAAAATCTTTTTCAAATAATAAAAGCGATCTTCAGCTAATGGTTTAGTGAATATGGGGTAGAGTAGCTTGGTAGCTTGCAAGGCTCATAACCTTGAGGTCATGGGTTCAAATCCTGCTCCCCAACTATTTTTTACAAAAATAGGGGTTCAAGAAGAAGGGGTAAAAACGGATAACAGGAATTGAACCCCTTCTCCTTGGCAAAGAGAAATTTTACCATTCGATATATCCGCATTTTTATCGTTCTTAATATGTAATACTTGATCTTCAGGATTCATAAACTTTAGGTCAACATCACCTTTCTGAACATGATTTTTGATAAAGTGATGTTTTATATCAATATGTTTTGATTGGGAGTGTTGAATAGGATTCTTTGCAAGATTAATAGCATTTGTTTTATCACATAAAATAGGGATTTTGGAATACCTTAAGTGATAATCCTCCAGCTGGATTTTGATCCAAAGCATTTGAGTACAGGAATTTGTAGCAATAACATACTCAGCTTCAGCTATTAAGAGAGCTATTGTGTTCTGCTTCATGACCAGGTAATGAGGCATTCTCTAAAGGAAAAGGCAATATCCACTGTGCTTTTACTGTCCACTCTATCTTTACTTATTTGTTGCTCCAATACCCTTCAAAAAGCTTCAAAGCTTAATGTTTTGAATGATAACAAGACAAATTTTGTTAAAATGTTTTGAAGAATGGACTAATATTTTTACTTGAGTTTCTACATCGTTTATAGGACCATTCTCGTAGACATATTGGCTCAATCAATCAGCAAGTTTTTCATAATGTCATGTTTCAACATGATTATAATCTCATTCAAAGAGATTAGAACCTAAATGATGTGAAAAATAGCTCTAAGAAGGAACGTGTACATGAGAAAGGATTTTCGAGTTCATAAGCCAAGTCCAGATCTTTTGAGAATAGTTCACACATTTAGAAAGTGCTGATCAATATAGAAATTCATCATTTTTTGAAGCAAGTTGTGAATGCAGTCTTCAATCTCAAGAAAAAGATTTTTATCAAGCTTAGATTGAAGAAATGAAGATCAAAGAGAAGTTCAGAAATGAAAGCGCATTCAGAGAGCACGAGAACAAGAAACCAGTTTGTAGAAAGGAGGGAAAATTCAAATTTTAAATTAAAGTTAACACCCAAAAAAGGCTGATAGTGACATTTACCTTTTTTGCTTGGCCAACCATCCCAACTTCTAGAAGAATGAGATGAGAAACCATGGCCAGAAAGTAAAAAGTTGTTTCTGAAGCATCATTTAGAAACCACCCATTTGACAATGGCCTCTACGCGCAAAATGTAGCTCTGACACAACTGAGCTACTCTTCTAGATGGCTTTCCCTAAGACACAAAATATAGATCTAGACGTGTCGAATAGAAGCAACATCAAAGGGCAACCGTTTGATTTGAAGATCAAGTATAAAAGGATGTCAAGTGCTTACAACTCAAGACTTTTGCAAGATATTTGACAAGAACCCTGAATGTGAATCCTTCATCTTCTTCTACAAATCATATTACATCTTATAATAAGTTTCTATGTCTATTAAAATCTTCTTTCTAGTTCTGATTAGATATTAAGTTCTTGCCACTCAAAGTTTTCAAAACTTATACTGTGTCATTTACAGAAAAACTTGAGTGTTCATTTGTTGGAGAGAACCAACCTTAAACAAATTATTGTACCCTGATCCGTTAGTAATCATTGTGAGGTTAGCTTAGAAAAGCTAGTCAAAGACTACTTGTAAGTGACAGGAGAGTAGCTGTTAGTCACATAAGTTAGCTTGAGAAGGTTAACCAAAGACTATTATTCTTTCTCTAGGTTTAGAAAGGGAATTAGTGGAACTCAATAGGTTGTTGAAAACTAGATATAGGCAGAATTGATTGAACTAGTATAAAAACTCATTGTGCAGGATCTCTCTACTCTTTCTATCTCTTTTACATTATGCTTTTGAGATTTACAATCATATATTTCTAGAATCTATCTTAAATTATTTTCAAGTTTTCAACTCAATTCAAAAAGTTACTTTCTGAATGCTACTAACTAAGTTTTTCGCTGCACTTTAAGTATGTATACACTTGATAGACATTGTTTAAAGTTTTTAGAAATGAAAAGAAGTTAAACCATGATCCAACTCCCTTCTCGTGCAACTTTCAACCTACAAAGTCAATATCACAAAAACCTACAATCTTGCAAGAAGTACCTTTCTCATATCATATGCTAAGATTAGTAGTACCAACTAAATATCTTAGAATCCTTTTAACAATATTTAAGTGTAATTATTTTGGGTTAGATTGAAATCTAGCACAAATACCCACACTTAATTAAATTCTGGTCTACTTGTTGTGAGATACAAAAGTGAGCCAATCATTTCTCTATAATTACTTTTTGATACTTTTTCTCCATTCTCATCTCCATCAATGACTTGAGATGGATGCATTGAGGTGCTCATAGGTTCAGCTTGATCCATGTTAAATCTTTTCAAAAGCTTTTTTATGTATTTTTCTTGATGGATCAATGTTCTCTCTTTTGTTGTTTTATTTGTAAACCAAAAAAGAATTTTAGTTCACCCATTATGCTCATATCAAATTTACTTTGCATTAGTTTGGAAAACTTTTCACATAGAGAATGATAAATAGCACCACATATGATGTCATCAACATATATTTTGACTATCAGAAAGTGATTATCTTGTTGTAATGTAAATAAGATTATGTCAATGTTACCTTTCTTGAACATATTCTTTAGTAAAAAAGTACTCAGTCTTTCATACCAAGCTCCAAGAGCCTATTTCAGACCATAGAGTGCTTTTGTTAACTTAAAGACATGGTTGGGAATACTTTCATTCTCAAAAACTTGGAGGCTGCTTCACATAGACTTCCTTAGAGAGAAATCCATTTAGAAAGGCAGACTTCACATCCATTTGGTATAGAGGGAATCCTTTGAAGGCTGCAAAAGCAAGTAGCATTTTGATGGCTTCAAGCCTTGCTACTAGTACAAAGATCTCATCATAATCAATTCCCTTTTGTTGTTTATAACCTCATGCAACCAATGTTGCTTTGTTTTTGATAACCTTTCCAGCTTCATCCAACTTGTTTCTGAATGCCCACTTAGTTCCAATAATGGTTTTTCCTTTAAGTTTCTTCACAAGTGTCCAAACTTTACTTTTCTTGAACTGATCTAGTTCATCTTGCATAGCTTCCATGCAGCTTTGATCGTTCAAAGCATCTTTAATATTTTTTGGTTCAATGGTGGAGATGAAGGCATAGTTGGTTTCATTTTTGAGGGATAATCTTGTCCTGACACCCTTAGAAATATCCCCTAGAACTTGATTATCAGATACTACTCTTAAATCAGAAACTCCTCTATAGTTTCTATACTTATGTTGATCTGTTTCTTTATCATCTTCAGATTGTTCATCTTCATGTTCAGAAATATCACTTTCTAAAGGCTTTGGGGTTTTGTAGAAGTTTTCTGAGTTGACTACATTCTAGAGCTTACTTTCTAAAGATTGTGCTTTCTCTAGCTTGCTTTCTGAAGACTCCTTGAGATTCAGCTTCTCAAGATTTTCTTCTAAGTCCACTAGATCATTGGCAAAGTCTTTTTTGAATTCTTTGAACTTGATGTGGATAGTCTCTTAAACACAAAGTGTCCTCTTATTGTATACCTTGTAAGCTTTAGAGAATGAAGAATGTCCTAAGAAAATTCCATCATTAGACTTAAGATCAAACTTTGCGAGCTTATCCTTGGTGTTAAGAATAAAATAGTTAGATCAAAAGATCTGGAAATATGAGATATTGGGTTTTCTACCCTTTCAAAGCTCATAAGACGTTTCTTGAGGATTGTCCTGAGAAATATTCTATTTTTGATATAGCATGAGGTATTGAGCCCTCCCAAAAACCTTTTAATGAACAACTTTCTAAGAGTATTGTTCTGGGCATTTCCTGCAAGTTTCTGTATGTCCTTTCAATAATCCCATTTTGTTGAGGAGTTCTAAGAGAGAGAACTCATGGGAAATGTCATGGTTTTTCCAAAACTCTTCAAAAATTTGATTTTCAAATTCTCCTCCATGATCTGATCTAATAGAGGTCATTTGAGAATCTTTTTCATTACAAAATCATTTTGCAAAAACATTGAATTTCTCAACCACTTCATCCTTAAAGGCTATGAAAATAACCCATATAAATCTAGAATAGTCATCTACTATGACAAGATAGTATTTTTTCCAACGACTTGTAGTTTTGGTTGGTCCAAAAAGATCCATGTGTAAACGCTCTAGTGGCTTAGTAGTTGACATTACATTTTTATTATAGAAAGAGGCTTTGGTTTGCTTGCCTTTCTTATAGAAATCACAAATGGAGTCGTTATCATCACTAATCTTAGGTAGACCTTTAACAAGCTCTTTCTAAGATAACTCAGAAATTAGCTTCATATGAGCATGTCCATGCTTCTTGCACCATAACCACTTATCATCCATAAAGGATGCAAAATATTTGTCATCTTGATCTAGAAGGTCATCTAAGAAAAACACATAAGTGTTATCATATCTTTTGACAAATAAAATGACTTGTCCAAAAGTAGAATTCAACGCATGGCATGCGTTGGCATTAAACCAGACATTAAAGCTTTGATCACAAAATTGGCAGATGCTCAACAAATTGTGAGTACCATCAACTAACAAAATATAAGAAATTTGGTGAGAATCACCTTTACCAATATTTATAATACCTGTGACTTTGGCTTTTTCTCTATCAGCAAAGTTTACAAAACTTGAGTTCTTAGGCTTTAGGTTTCTGAACCATTTTCTACTTCTTGACATGTGTCTGAGTAGCCACGTCTATGTACTACTTGGTGTCCTTCTCAATATGTGTTCTCAGGACACACCAACAAAGACAGTTTTTATGTTAGGTACCCATATTTTCTTGAGTCCTTTTGGGTTAGTTATTTTTGGAAGAGGTGTTCCAACCCGTTTTTTGCTTTTCTTCTCTTAAAGCATTTGTCAGGTGGATGTCCCTTTTTGTGACAGAAACTACAGGATTTTTTATTCTTGATTTTCTTTGATGAGGTTGATTTACCTTTCTCATCCATTTTATTCTCATAACCCAATCTTATTTTTTGAAAATAAGGTCTAACAGCAAGCATCAAATCAAGATTCTTTTAGCCATTTACCATATTTTCTAAATCTAATTTGAGAAGCTTCAAAGTTTTCTTTAGTTTAGAAATGACTTTCTAAGCTTTCTAATCTTTGTCAGAATCTTCGTTTCCAAGGACTTGAGTTTTATATTTAAAAACTTATTTTCTCCTTTTATTTGTTCTTTCTCAAGTCTTAGGTTCTCAAAATATGTTTTAACTTTCTCAAGCTCTAAAACTGTTTTTTGATGATTCTTTTTGAGGTTGATATACTGAGAAGTTAGGGTTTGAGAGTTTTCAAGCAACTCATCATATAAAGCTAGCAATTCATCATAAGGAAGATTAGATTCAAAGGGCTTATTTACCTTAGTTTCTCCTTCTGAAGTGTAGTTATCCATGAAGTGCAGGTTGGCCACGTCGTCGAGCTCATCTTGACTTTCTAAGCCGTCATTTTCTTCCTTTGAGTTATTCCAGGTTTTTTCTTTGAAGAGTACTTCTTTTGTAAACCCTTGAGCTTGGGAAGTCAGTCTTGTAATGCTCTTTCTCTCTACAATGATAACAGCTCACATTCTCTAGCTTTCTTTTGCCCTTTTTGTCCTTTCTGGAGTTGATGTCCTTTCTGTTCTTGGTTCTGCTCTTCCAAGCTTTGGACATTTTCCTTACTAACATGGAGATGTCATCTCCATGTTCTTCATCAGACTCTTCTCTTGAGTTTTCTTCTTCCTTCTAGGTTTCAGTAACTTTCATTACCTTATCCTTGATTTGCTTCTTATTGGATGTCTTCAAGGCAATAGATTTTTTTTCTTCATGGTTTCACCATGAATTTCATAAAGCACCACCTCATGAGTTGTTAGGGACCTAATGATTGCATCCAAGCTAAGGGTTTGAAGATCTTTAGCTTTAGTGATGGCTAAAGCCATTTTGTAAAGAGACTTCTCAAGATTTTCCTTACCATCTCTGAGTTTGAGTTCCTTTTGCCCAAACCCTTAAGTTGGTTCACAATGTGCATGAACCTGGTGGTCATGTCATCCATACTCTATTGTTCAGTCATTTTGAATATCTCGTATTGATGGACCAACATACTGAAATTGGTCTCTTTAACCTGATTCTGTCATCATGCAACATGTGTAGTCTGGACCAGATTTCCTTCGTCATGTCACAATAAATGATTTTGCTATATTCTACTTTGCTAAGTGCACAAGTGAGTAGTCATTTAGCCTTGGAGTTCAGCTGAACTCTTACTTTATGTTGCTCTGTCCACCTACTCCTAGGAACTTCTTTAGAGGCGAAGGGTGCATCTTCAGTTCCTTGAACTCCTTCCAGGAATATAATCTCCTTCTTGTATTATCTCCCATAAGTCAAGACTTGTGTATTTAATGAATAGATCCATCCTATCCCTCCAATAGGCATGGTCTCCACCATCAAAGAATGATCGTCTATTTATAGAGTGTTTTTCTACAATGTAAATGTTCTGTACTATTTGTCTTAGGATCTTTAACCTTTGTACTCATTTGAATGCTCAACCCCTTAGAGGCTTGAGCTTTGATGCTAATTGTAGGTTGAAATAGCATGAGAAGGGGAGTGAAATCATGCTTTAATTTCTTTTAAAATCTAAAACACTAAAACAAATCCATCAAGTTCTTCACTTGAAGGCGAAAATGTTTGTTAGTCTAGTTTAGAAAGCTACTTTCTAACTAAGTGAGAACTTAGAAACGTTTTGAAATCATTTTAGATATATGTATATGAACAAATATCAAATGCATAATATAAAGGAAGGATAGAGAGATCCTGCACAAGAATTTTATACTTGGTTCGACCAACCCTTCCTACATCCAATTCTCAACTACCCTTGATTTCCACAAAATACCTTTCTCAACCCAGAAAGAACAATAGTCTTTGCCTAGTCTTCTCAAGCTATTCTCGTGACTAGTAGTTCCAATTTACTATCACTTACAAGTAGTCTTTGACTAGCCTCTCCAAACTAACTCACATGACTAGTAGTTCATTCTACTGTCATTTCTAGTAGTGTAATATCCCCTAATACTTTATGGATTATTTCCCACAAACAACACGGATCTTTTCAGCGTGCTTTGTCCTCATTCACACACTTCTTGGGAACTTCTAGGAGGTCACCCATCCTAAAATTACCCAAGTCAAGCACACTAACTGTGAGTTCTTCGTGATGGGCTCCAAAAAGAAAGATGCATCTTTGTGGCATAGGTAGTACTAATCAATTCATATAAGCCCTCCTTAACTATATAGTCCCATACCTATCCAACTCAAGATCCTTTTCATTCGGGTGTGTAATCGGTTCATTCATGTACTCTTCTGAGCATGATGCATGACACCTACTATAGAAGCATAGTCAATCCAATCCTCAGGCTTATAGGATAGCCTGGCTCGATACCATTTGTAACACAACTCATGTAACACCCGAGGATAAGGCAAGGAGTAATCGTGAGGGCACGGACAAGAAGCGGCTTCTCCTCTAAGCGGAGGGGTACATGAATAAACCGATTACACACCTGAATGAGAGGATCCTAGTCTCTATAGGTATGAGACTATACAGTTAAGGAAGACTTATATGAATTGATTGATACTACCTATGCCACAAAGATGCATCTTTTTTGGTAGCCTATCACGAGAACTCCACAGTTAAGTTTGCTTGACTTTGGGTAATTTTGGGAGGGTGACCTCCTGGAAGTTTTCCCAGGAAGCATGTGAGTGAGGACAAACGCTAAAAAGACCCGTGTTGGTTTGTGGGCAGTCGACAATCCATAAAGCAGGAGGGATGTTACAAATGGTATCAGCTGCCCACCTCTCCCAGGACAGTGTGGTTCGGGATGAACCAGCCGAAGCTGGTGGGCATGTAACGCTCGGGACGAGACAGAGAGTGATCACTGGTGCGAGAAGGTATGGACAAGGAGTGACTCCTGCCTCCAGCGAGGGGTACATGAATGAACCAATTACACACCTGAATGAAGAGATCTTAGTTGTATAAGTATGAGACTATACAATTAAGGAGGGCTTATATGAATTAATTGGTATTATCTATGCCACAAAGATGCATCTTTCTTTTTGGTAACCCATCACGAAGAACTTACAGTTAAGCATGCTTGACTTGGGTAATTTTGGGATAGGTGACCTCTTGGGAAGATTTCCAGGAAGTGTGTGAGTGAGGATAAAGCACTGAAAATAGCCGTGTTGGTCTCTGGGGATAGTCGGTAATCCATAAAGCGCAGGGATGTTAAGTCTTTGACTAGCTTCTCCAAGCTAACCTCACAATGATCACTAATGGATTAGGGTACAATGATTTGTTTAAGGTTGGTTCTTTACAACAAATGAACACTCAAGTTTTATTGTAAATGAAACAATATAAGTTCTGGAAAACTTTGAGACCTTTCTAAACATTTCTTCCTAAGAAGAACATATTATCTAATCACAACGAGAAGAAGATTTAACAGATGCATAAACTTATTACAAGATGAATTATAATTTACAAAAGAAGAAGAAGAGGGATTTGCGTTTTAGCATTCTTGTCAAATTTCTTGCAAAAGTCTTGAGTCATAAGCACTTGACATCATTTTATACTTGATCTTCAAATCAGGCCGTTGCCCCTTCTTCCTCTTAACACGTATAGATATGCTTTTTGAGTTCTAGGGAAAACCATCTTGAAGAGTAGCTAGGCTGTGTCAAGCTGCTTTTTGTTGATGGAGGACCACTGTCAAATACGTGGTTTCTAGGTGATGCTTCAGAAACTACTTTTACTTTTGGCCATGGTTTGTGATCTTTTTCTTTTAGAAGCTAGGATGGTTGATCAAGTAAAAAAATAATATGTCATTGTCATCCCTTTTTGGGTATTGACTTTAATATGAATTTTAAATTTCCCCTCATTTTCTGCAAAGTGCATGGCTTATGATTTCACATGTTTTCTGATAAGCGCTTTAGTGTCTAACTTTCTCATTGATCTTCATTTCTTCAATCTAGGCTTGATAGGAATCTTCTTGTTAAAATTGAAGGCTGTATTCACGACTTGCTTCATAAAAGGATGGATTTCTTCATTGATCAGTACTTTTTGAATGTGTTAAATACTTCTTGAAGATCTGGAGTTAGTTTCTGAACTTGAAAATCTTTTCTCATGTGTTCAACATACACACGTTCATTCTCAGAGCTCTTTTTCACATCATTGAGGTTCTGAATCTCTTTGAATAAGGTTATAATTATGTTGAAATATCACATTGTGAAATATTATCTCGTTGATTGAACTAATATATATCTAAGAATAGTTTTGGAAACGCTATAGAAACTAAAGTGAAATGTTAGTTCTTTCTTCAAAACATTTTATCAAAATTTGTTTTGTTGTTACTCAATATCTTAAAGCTTTGGAGCTTTTTGAAGGGTTCTAGAGCTAACAATAAGCTCATGGCTTTAATTGTTACCATTACAAGTAGTTTTCATACAACGTTTTGAACCTTTAAATTTAGAAATTTGATTGCTATTAACATGCTTTTTGAATTATGTTTGACTAGAAAAAATTATGATTTACAGTCTTCCATGAAAATGCATGACTTTTAAAAACTACATGGGACCATTATCGATGCCTGTATGTTACTTCCGTCATCATGTTTTTTAACTGCTTTCATTAAATTGTAAAAAAGTATTTATTCCAGAAGTTTGAAGGTGAATTGTAGAAGTGATGGAAAGTTTTAAATTGATAATCCTACCTTTGAGAATTTAGCATATTGACTGTGATTGATGTTTGGATAAGAAATTAAAAGACAGAGCTACAAGTTAATGATAGTAAATTCATTAACCATGATATACCATGACGCCCACGAGGGCAATTATTCTATACTTAGATTAGTCCACGAGGGATGCGGTTCACAAGGAATAGTTAAAACCCTAGATAAGTGCACTTGTTTGCGAGGGAATGAGCATCGATTTTATGAATCTACAATCTGTCTCCTTTAATTCTTTAGGGAAATAATTATGGTTTCTTATGATTGACACAAAACTGAGGTTATTACTATTATTATTGTACTATGAATAGAAAAGAATTTTGATTGCTACATTACTATTTATGTACTTCCGTTGTTGTCCCATGTGTGGTTATGGATGAGAATCCATTCACTAAGTTTTAGATGAAACTCACCCCTCTTCTTTCCCCTTATAGATACAACTGTTGGTCCAAAGTCCTCCTAGATACCTCTTCCTCAATTGTTGTTATTTATTTTGGGTAAGCTTCACATTGGAGTGAAGTATAGTCAGTTAGGTTTAGTAGTGCTCCATTACATTGCAAGCAGGATTCATGGACCATGCGTATTTATATTTAATTATGCTAACTTGAGGATTTATGTAATTACAAGTGAATGATTTTATGATTTATTTAGTGCAACTATTTTGTCACTTGGATAATGCTTATGGATTAGTTATGACTTATGTGAAAAGTATTCACCTAGTTTTTATTTAAATTATTTTTTTATTGGAAATTATGAAATTTTATGCACGTTAGGTCATGTAAGGGCTTCCATGGGATCGGTTCTTACGTGTGTGATGGGTTATACTCATGCACCTTTTTTTTTTCCTCTATAATCTAGGCATATTGTCATTTTGTATGCTAGAATGATTGACTTTTAGTCGATTTGGGTTTAGTCCTCATTGTGCATCATTGAGTGAAATTATGGTTAAGTGCATCATTTTAATAAATAAATATATTTTTGAGCTTTTTGTGTTTTCAATCCTCTTTTGTAAGTGTTATTTACTTTCAGGGACTTCCCATGTTGGTGTATGAAGACTATAGAGGTGCATGGAGCTTGTAGTGTTCAATTAGAATTTAGGGAGCTAAATAGAAAAGTTCTTAAGCTCATTTGCAGGAAGTATTACAATAGAAAATTCATATCTCTCTATAGAGGTCAGATTGAGACAAATAAAGATATTTTAGAAAGCTCAAGAAGTCCTCTAAAAATTTAGTGTTTATCTCAAAATCCAATTCTAAGAGCATCTTGATGAAAATTGA
The DNA here is from genome assembly GCA_030441495.1 of Dalbergia oliveri. Taxonomy (NCBI): domain Eukaryota; kingdom Viridiplantae; phylum Streptophyta; class Magnoliopsida; order Fabales; family Fabaceae; genus Dalbergia; species Dalbergia oliveri. The sequence continues at coordinate 7,459,640 of JAMLFY010000009.1, forward strand.
GTTGCAAGATCTAAGGTTGCTGATGTTCTAATGTTGTCCAAGTTGACCTCTAGTTCGTATTTTGCCAATATCTAGAGCTACAAATATCCAATTGAGGTGATTCTTATGGCATTGCAAATCTTATTCAAAGAGCAACTTGTATTTCTAGATCCAAGAGATAATTCGAATGTTTTGATTGAGAAGGTGCAAGTTCTATATTTTTTTAATTGTACATGTTGTGCATATGCTAGGATTAGCAAGCGCATGAGATTGCAAATTATAAATAGGAACAAGTCAAACTTTGTAGACACCTTGGCTCATTGTTATTAGTTTTACTATCAAGCACTTTCACTCTCTACTCCCTATCTTCTCTCTCTACTCTCTCTAGGTTTTGAGAGCTTCTAATCTTTGTTTTTGCTCCGTTTAAGATTGTAATTTGCATTTTTTTCTCACATTGATTGTGATCCTCCACTTATGGAGGAGTAATCCTTTTACCTTGTAAAAGGATAACTGAAGATTAAGATTACTCTTAAAGTTTCTATTCTCAATTGCAATTTATGGCTAGTTTTCCAGTCCATTTTGTTATCTCTCTTTAATATCGATTGTATAAATTTTTACAATTGTGTTTCTGAGGCCTGATTGTGTGTTCATCCATGTGCATAATTAGGATTTCATTAGGATATTTGATCAATTGATTAATTTACACCAATTTGGTAAGGGAATGGAATTAACTCCATTGAGAGATTAGATTACTATAATTGGTAATTGAACTGGCATAGGCTCATAGAATCATGATTATGGATTACAAGTGCAAGTGTTAGTCAAACCCTTAGTGGGAGTGCGATTGTGTGACCATTAAGTTGAATTGCATCATTGTAGTGTGAAAACATAATTAATGAAAGTAACCACTGCCATGAATTCATCTTTTGAACCAATGATTGAACAACTCTTAATCTGAAGGACTCCTTGTGCAGGTAATTCTTCTCATATTATTTTCTAAAATTAATTTTGTTTTCAACAACTCCAACACCCCAAATTTCTTGAATCAATTAGAACACTTCCACATGAAATAAACTGGATTGCACCTAATTGCACTTTTTTTTTTGTAATTTAGTAATTAAAATATTTTTAATTTATTATGGGTAGCGATAACTTGCATTATGCCAATCACGTTCCCAAATCGAGTTGTGACAAAGTGGTATAAGAGTCATATGTTTCCTTATATAGCATCAAAGCAAGTGTCTACAAATAACGTGGTGTTTATGTGAATGGAAATATGCCCATTTGCAGTGATGCAGTGTTATTTGAGGCCTTTAGGAAGAGTCAGTCATGTCTAGGTTCAAGAGGAGTCATGTCTTTTCTTCATGATGCTTATCTCACCTATCTGCTTACCTTTCTCAGGAGTTATCATGCCACTAGTGAGATGTACCCCTTTACATCATTGCCATAGCAGCGACTCTTCTAGCATAAGTGCTCGCTTCAGAGTTCTAGACCAAGTGATGGCCAACCTCTTCGAATTATTGGTCAAATAGGTCGAGGGTGCAATATAGCAACCCCTAGTCCAACCTATGGTTCATGCGCCAATTTGAGACCCAGACGACTCAGTTTTGGAGCGGTTTAAGAGAATGAATCTACCCACCTTCCACGGGCAACTCATGACTAAGGACCCGTAGGAGTTCCTAAAAGAGCAGGGAAGTTGGAAGGCTTCTGAGCTGGGAGACCAAGAGAGTTTATGGTACGAGCATTCCTTTAAAGGCGTGGTGATTTAGACCCACCTTCTTATGGAGAGTTTAGAACTCATTCTGAGGAGATTTCTTTTAGAGAGTTGAATGGGACAGAATGAGATAAGTTTTGGAAGCTTAGGATGACTCTAGGATGTCAGGAGAATATGATGAAAAATTCACATACCTTGCTTAAGTGGCTTCTAGCATGTTACCTATAGAGATAGAGAGGCAGTTTGTTCAGGAGCTGCTCAAGGATATGTTTGTCGGTTTGTAGCCTCACATCGGGGTTATGAATTATGCCTAGGTGATGGAAACAATGATTAGTCTGGAGAGTGGGTTTGGAGAGTCTAGATCATTATCAAAGGTTAGGAAGAAGGCCAAGATTCACACCTTCTCAAGCAGAGTTGGCTCAAGCAAGAGTCAGCATTAGCGGGGTCAGCAATGGGACCAAGTCGGGAAGGGTAGCCTTTTCAAAGCCCACACCGACATGCCTGCCTCATAGACACAGAGTGCGGGAATAAATTAGCCTAGTTTGTAGAGTTCAGGCCCCACCTAGACTATCAAACTTGTGGAAAGAGACACTTGGGCTAGTGCATGAGAGGTTTCATAGCTTATTATGGTTGTGGCTAGTAGGGCTACATGAGGAGGGATTTCCTTATGGGAAAAGCTTCCAATCAGGGATCAATGAGCCCTATGACACCAGCACCATCCTATTAGTTAGTGACCTGAGGAAGGCTCAGTTGCTCAGTAGGTAGAGGAGTTAGGGCAGGGGCCCTAGAGGTAGAGGTTCATAAGGCAAAGGACCAGGTGGTAGAGGCAAGGGTGGCAAAAGATAACCTCGTTTGTTTGCATTAACTCGCAGGATGCACAGGCATCCAATGCGGTTGTGATAGCTATTATGACAGTCTGTTCTTTTGATGTTTTCACATTGATTAACCCGAGTCTATATATTCTTATGTGTCCCCATTCTTTATCATACCTGGGAGAACCCCTCTATGTTCAGTTAATGTATAGATCATGCAAGGTTAAGGTTTGTGGTATGGAGACACTAGCAGATCTCATAGTATTGGACATGTCCAACTTTGATGTTATCTTGGGCATGGGCTGGTTAGCTTCATGCCATGCAATGGTGGATAGTTTAGTAAGATAGTATGGTTTGAGGTTTAAGGAGGTACACCACAAGAGTTCCAATGTACAAATGGATCAGCTTCTACAAGCTTGATTTCGACTTTGAGTTCCTTATGACTTACGGATAAAGGAAGTCAGAGATTTTATCTTCCATCAAGGATGTGGAGGTAGAGACACCTAATGTGGGTTCACTTCAGGTGGTTTGTGAGTTTTTAGATGTGTTTCTAGAATATTTGTAGGAATGCCACCAGAAGGGAAGTCAAGTTTGGGATAGAGCTTGAGTTGGGAGTGAGGTCCATATCAATACTCCTGTATCACTTGGTGCCATCAGAGTTAAAGGAGTTGAAGGACCAATCACAAGAGCCTTGAAAAAGGGTTTATCCCAAGTACCTTACCTTAAGGTGCTCTAGTGTTGTTTGTGAAGAAGAATGATGGCTCAATGAAGATGTGAATAGACTTTAGGCAATTTAATAAGGTGATAGTAAAGAATCGATACTCCTTGCCTCACATTGATTACCTGTTTGATCAGCTCCAAAGGGCAATGTGCTTCTCAAAGATTGACCTTCGGTCTAATTACTATTAGCTTAAGACTCAAGGTGAAGATATACCCAAGATGGCCTTTCATGGATTTGATGAACAAGGTGTTCAAATAGTTTCTGGATCACTTTGTGATTGTCTTCATTGATGACATCCTAGTGTATTCTAAGTGCAAGGAGGAGCACGAGCAACATCTAGGATAGTATTGCAGACTTTGAAGGAGAACCAATTGTATGCCAATTCTCTAAATGTGATTTTTGTCTTGAACAAGTGGCATTTCTTGGACATGTAGTATCTAAGGATGACATCTTGGCAGACAGAGAAAGGTTGAGGTTGTACAATGGCCATGGCCTTCCACAGTTTTCGAGATTCATAGTTTCTTGGGCTGAGTCAGGGGACTTGTCCAAGATAGTGGCACCATTAACCAAGTTAACCCAGAAGAGCATCAAATTCCATTGGATGGATGAGTGTAAGGAGAGCTTCCAAAAGCTCAAGACTTGTCTGACCACAATACCAATTTTAGTGCTATTTGGACTGGTGGTTTGTAGTATCCGTGATGCCTCCAAAATTACGCTTGGTTGTGTCTTGATGCAACATCACTAGATTGTAGCTTACACCTCATTTCAACTTAAAAAGCATGAGTAGAATTACTCCACTCATGATTTAGAGATGGCAGTAGCGATTTTTGCCTTGAAGATTTGGAGGCATTATCTATACTAAGAGACTTATGAGATTTTCATGGATCGTAAGAGCTTGAAGTACATCTTCTAGTAGAAGGACTTGAACCTAAGGCAGTGTTGTGGTTAGGGTTGTTGAAGGACTACGATTGAACAACTTCCTACCATCAAAGCGAGGTAAATGTTGTAATAGATGCTTCAGGAGGAAGTCTATGGAAGGGACCGTATAGTGCCAGTGAGGAAGCCGTTAGGGGAGGACATCCATGAGTTGTAAGCAAAAGGTGTTCATTTTGGTTGGAGTGATAAGAGAGTTTTCTTGGCTCATATGAGGTCTCAATTAACCTTGGTGAGCTTATCCAGGCACACTAGGTGAGACCCTAAATTAGTCAACCTTGTAAAAGATGTTAGTAAGGGAGAAAACAAAGTTTACAGTTGATTTTGAGGGTGTGCTGTGATTTTGGAACCCTTTGTGTGTACTCAAAGTGGGAGAGTTCAAGAGGAAAGTGATCCAGAGTCCCATGGCACATCATATTCAATTCATCTAGGTTTAGCCAACATGAATCAAGACCTCAGGAAGTTGTTTTGGTGGGAAGGCATCAAGAGGGATGTTGGTGACTTCATGTGTCATGGTGTTTAGTATGTCAGCAAGTTAGGGCAGTACCAAAAGGCTTGTAGGGTTGCTATAGAAATAGAGATTCCAGAGTGGAAGTGGGATAAGATCACCATGGACTTTGTACTCAAGTTGCCTCTGGACCACTCTATTTGGGTAATAGTAGATAGAATGACCAAATCCACATACTTCCTACCTATGAAGACCACCTTCAATGCAACATAGTATGCAAGTTGTATATTGATGAGATAGTTAGGTTGCACGGAGTGCTAGTGTCTATCATATCAGACAAAGGGTCCAAGTTTCCTTCACGATTCTGGAGAGCATTTCAAGAAGCTCTGAGGACGTGTGTAGGCTTAACCATGACATTCCATCCTCAAACTGATGGCCAGTGAGAGAACAATTCAAACTCTTAAAGAAATGCTCAGAGCTTGTATCGTGGATTTCGGTGGAAATTGGTATGACCACTTGTCACTCGAGAGTTCTCACACAACAACAGTTACCAATTGAGTATCCAGATGGCACTATTTGAAGCTATGTATGGGAGGCATTATAGATTTCCCATCGGGTGGTTTCAGATTGAGGAAACTAAGTCCTTATGCTTAGACCTAGTCCTAGAAACCTTGGAGAAGGTTCAGCTGATCAGAGAACTATTGTTGGCAACTTAGTCTAAACAAAAGTCCTATGCAAATAACTGACTTTAATGCTTGGAGTTTGAAGTTGGTGACCATGTGTTTCTATGGGTGTCTCCATGAAAGGAGGAGTGAGGTTCGGAAGAGAGTAAGTTGAACCCTCATTACATCGGTCCTTTTGAGATTGTTGAGAGAGTTGGAGCAATGGCCTATAGGTTGGCATTGCTTCCTAATTTATTAGCTATCCACCTAGCTTTCCATATCAGTATGCTTAGAAATATACCGGACCAGTCTCATGTGCTTATACCACAAGCGATTCAAGTTGATGAAAGTTTGTCATATAAAGAGGAATTAGTTGCCATCATGGATAGGTAGATCAAGAAGCTTCACTCAAAGGACGTGGCCTCGGTGAAAGTCATTTGGAGGGAACTACTCCAAGTGAGGAAGTGACTCAGAAGTGAAAAGGCCACAAAGATCAAGTATTCACATCGTTTTCCATCTAAAGCTAAATTGTTTAAGATTTGGGGACCTAATCTCCTTTAAGGAGGTAGTATGCGACGGCTTAGGTCCACGTGTCCCAAAATAAGTCTAGTATGGCCCCAAAACCCACCCACCGAGGAGGCCCAAATGCATAAAAGACCTCAACAAATGCAGAAATAGCATTGATATGATTACCTTCACTGCTATAGCAATCAAGGACTCAAGCAGTAGTTAGTGCAAGTAAGACCACTATAGGTCATAGACCGGTATAGCAATGATGAGGTGTGGCTCGAGGAAGTTCACCCACTGGAGAACACTATAGCAGTCATAGACTACTATAGCAGTCATGTGGGTGTGTGTCGTGGTGTTTTATCCCGTTGAATGAGGGACTAAGCATACCATGAAGGGCAATTACTTTAAACTTAGATTAGTCTACAAAGGACGCGATTCACGAGGAACCATTGAAATCTTAGTTTGGTGCTCTTATTAGGAGGGACTAAGCATTGCTTTTATGAATCTCTAGTAATTTGTCTCCTTTAATTCCTTAGGGAAATTATTATGTTTTCTTATGATTGAGACAAAACTGAGGTTATTACTATTAGTATTATACTATGAATAGAAATGATTTTCGATTTTTGTGTTATTACTTATGTACTTCCCTTATTGTCCCATGTATAACTATGGGTGGGAATTCACTCACTGAGTTTTAGATTAAACTCACCCATCTTCTTTCCCTTATAGATATAGCCTAGCCTAGAGTCCTCTAGATACCTCCTCCTTAGTAACCATTATTTATCATTGGGTGAGCTTCACTTTGGAGTGAAGTATAGTCAGTTATGTTTAGTAGTGCTCCATTACATTGCAGGCAGGATTCACGGACCATACATATTCTCCTTCAAGAAAATAAGAAAAACAAAGAAAGGTGCTAGAAAGCAAGTCCAAACAAGGGAAATAAGGAAGAAACAAAGAAGAAAACTAAAGGAAAATCACAAAAAAAGGAATAAGGAAAATTGAAGGGAAAAAAGGACGTATCTAAGAATTTCAAGGTTCTGTGATTCAGTCCTCTAAATCTCTCTAGTGAAAAAGCTAATGCTAAACCTACCTCCAACAATCCTTCACCTCTCACAGACTCTCAACTCCTCCTTCATAACCATAAACACTTTGTTGCAAGATTGCATATGGTCGAAGTCATTGACAGGGATCTTGGAGCTCAAATGAGAGAAATAAAGACCTACCTTGGAGATCCTTAATGAGCTTGAAGGGTCTCAAAAAGGGTGGTCAGTAATGGTATAAGTATGAGCACTCCTTTTGGTGATGACAAATGGAGGAGAAAAATGATGAAAAATCTAAATCTTTTGCACCTTAAGTCAAGAAGTCACTTGTTGAGGGGGAGCTTAGAAATAGCTTCATTTTCTCATGCATATCATTTTTTTTTTTTACATTTTCTGTTTTGTTCAAGTTTATGAATTCTTTTATGATTTTATCACTTTCCCTTATTATATATATATCTGTTTCATTGTACATATCTCTATATTGCTCTTGAAATGAAATTTGATGTTTCTCTAACCAATTTGGATACATAGTGCTGAATGTTATGTTCTATAAAAAGATTGTACCATGAATTATTGTCATAGCTGATATATCTTACATATGTTAATTTTTTATATAGATTTACAAGAAACTTTACAAAAAAAATTTCACAATAAGGAAATTTAAGAAAGTTCTCTTTTTGAAAAGGCTAAGTTGTAAGTAAAATTTTATTGAGTTTCTAAAAGAAAGTTTCTTTAAGTCACTGAGCTTTAGAAAAATTCTTTCAATTATTCTTCAAAAGATTTTCTCAAAATTTTGTTTGTTATTATCAAAAGGAGGAGATTGTTGACTCAGAAACCAGAAAAAGCTATCATAGCTTGAGTTTTGAATAATAACAAAGCAAATTTTATTAAAATACTTTAAAGAAAGAGCTAATGGTTTGCTTGAGTTTATCATATACATATAATTCAATTCTTGCTTTATTTTTCATATTGTAATGATTCAACATGATAAAATATCATTCAAAGATATTTAAATTCTAAAGAATGTGAAAAACAACTCAAAAAGTGAATTACAGCATGTAAAAAACTTAAGAAAGCAAGCTAGAGCATTAGAAAGAAAAACTAGATCTTTAGAAAATAGTTTGTGACTTTAGAAACTAGCATGACAAATCAAGAAAGTGCTTTCTCATGATCAAATTAAGCACATCATTATCATATTCGTTCGTGCTCATCATCTAAGAAGAACAACACCATCTGAAGATCATCATCCATCCAAGAGAGAAGTTCAGGATAAATATAAAGAGCTTATAAAGTGTAGAAGATTATCAAAGGGAGGCATACATCAGAAACTGAAATGAAAATTGAATTTAAAAGAAGTTGATGGCTCAAAAAGTTATGACAGTGATGCATCAACTTTATTCTTGAAGAATCACCATCCCCAATGAAGTCTTCACAACGAGAGAAGTTCAGAAACCACACTATCTTTGAAGAAGTAGTTTCTAAAGTCAGCTTTAGCAACAAAGGACAGTGATTTTCTATACAACAATAGATATCACTTACAACTAAGCTCACATGTCTAGAAGACTAAATCCTAGGACACACAAAGTTGATCAACACATGTCAAGAGGAGAAAGATTAAGGGGGCAACAATCTTATTCAATTTCAAGTATAAAAGGAGAAAACATTCAAACAAGAAACAGAATTTTTGTGCACAAAACTTTCAACCATTCTTACTTTCTAAAGTTCTCCTTCTTCATATCAATTTTAATTTCTCTAAAAGAAAATATTCTTTCTTGTATTACTTAACTAACATTCTTCTTTAAAAGATTAGAAAGAAGTCTCTTAAGTAGATTCATTCCTCATTCTTGTATATTAAGAAACTTGAGTGTTATTTTTAAACCTTATATTTCTTGTACCTTGATCTATTAGAGATCAGTGTGGATTATCTTGAAGAGGCTAGGATCAAAACTACTTGTGAGTGATGGTTGACTACAAACCGCTCACTGAAAATAGCTTGAGAAAGCTAGTAAAAAAAAATATGGGTTTCTCGTGTAGAGAAAGAAGTTGATAGTGAAACTCAACGGATTTGGTTGAGAACTGGATGTAGGCAACATTGGTCAAACTAGTATAAAACATCTATGTGATACCTTTCTCTCTATCTGTTTTAACTATTGTGTGTTCTTCATTTCTAGTGTGTGATTTTTATATTTGTCTCAATATATTTTTGAAGTCATTTCAAGTTTTTGGACACTTCAAAAAGTAAGGAAGTGGTTTTAGCCTTGTGCTTTTAAAAACAATTTTGTGAAACAAATTTAAATTCAATTTTAAGAAGTAAAAGAACAAAAAAATTGTTTGATAACTTTGTTCTCAAAAAGGTTTTTAAACATGAAAAATGAAGAATATCTGTTTGGATTGCTCTTTTTTAAAATAAGTTTTAAAATTGGCCAAGACCAATCTTGACAGTGACTTATAAAGTAGGAAAAGAGCAACTCATTTTCCTTTCACGTGGATCACTATATCCTGAATCCCCTTTCATAGAGCATCACAAAAGCCTTTTATTTTGTCATGAAGTGGGATTTGAACTATGTGCTGAGACTAATTAAATAAGATATTACAGGATTGCCACCATCCCTTTCTCTTGTTTTGTAAAACAAATTCTCAAAAACAACTTAAAGATGTTCTCGTTTTGTGCTTTTACAATCAATAGTAGTTTTTTAATTTTTAAAATCAGTCTTAAGGAAATAGTTTACCAAACAAGTTTTTTGGTTTTTCTCATTTTAAAAATCAAAACCAGTTTTAAAAATCTTAGCCAAATAGGCCCTAACTTTCTGGAGTCTACTAATTCAAGTTTTTTTGCTACCTTCGAATTTAAACACTCGATAGACCTTCTTTTAGTTTCATAAAGTTAAAAGGAATTTAAAAACATGATTCAATCCCTTTCGCATGCCAGATCGTCACTTACACGTTTGACACCCCTATTCAGTCCAAACAAAACTGCATAATATATTTACACATGCCATTCCTATGAGATAAAAAAAATGTGGGCTTACTAAGGGTGTATTTGTTTCAGATTTAAAAAAATTAATTATGAAACTTAAATTTTATATATAATTGAAAAAGCTGAGCACTAATTTTTTTGTAAAATTCAAATTAATTTAAAAAATCATCTAAATATATGAAAAGTAATTTTTTTAATGAAAAAAGGTGATTTTCAACCAAAAAATCCCAATAAACGGGCTCTAAAAGGGTCATCAATACTCCACAAGCTGAGAGTTGAAGGACTCAACTCAACAATGCTATTTGAAACATGGAAGAGAAATGAGTGAGTCAAAGGACCCAATGATTAGATAATATGCTCATAGAATAACCCAAGAACAATAAATTTACTTATAACCATTATCCAAGAACATATAAATACCAATACAAAGGTACTCACACTCCTATGTATTTTATCAATTTCATAAAATATTCAAAAGTAGAAAAATTGAATAGAAAAAAATTAAAATCCAAAAAATAACCAAATAAAAACTAGAAATAAAAATAGATAAGTGTAGTTAAAACAAAAAATAATTAAAAATAAAATAGGAAGTAAAATAAAAAATAGGCAATTAAGTAAAAAAAATTGGAAAAATAAAAAACAAAAAATAAAAGAAAGAGGAAAATATAATTTCAAAAATTAGTAAAATAAGAATAGATAATATAAAATAAATAAAAATAAACAAATATGATTAAAAAATAAGTAAACAAAATAATAAAATACTAAGTACATAAAATAGATAATAAAATTAGAAAATTAAAATACACAAGTAAAAATAGAAAAAATATAAAATATAAAACATGAGAGAGAGAGAGAGAGAGAGAGAGAGAGAGAGAGAGAGAATGAGGAAGAAGAGGGGTTCTGGTTTCAAATATTGCGGGTTACCAAGAGGTAAGGGAATCCCAAGAGATGTGCACCAACGTCCGAAAAATTCAAACACTCTTCCTATACCTGCGATAATTGAAGATAAAAAATAATTTAATTTATTAAAAACTCAGCGGTAAATAATAACAATTAAAAATATAAAAATTAATTTAATTCAATTCTGTTGGTTTACCGTCGGTAATGTAAATTAAAAAAAAATTATTTTAATATAAACCGTCAGTGAACTTGTCAGTACACTATTTGCTCCACATGGCGCGCTTGCATATATTGATGGGTAACCGATGAGATTATAATAAATATCCACTCAGTTTGTAAATCCGTCAGTATACGCATTGGATATTGTGGGCACGATATGGCGCATGATGGCGCAGCACTACCAATGGGTATGCCAGGATTATCATCTATTTTTTGTTATCAAAATCTAAATAATAAAAAAAAAGTGTCAACCCGTAGAATACCTATCAGTAGTTACCGATGAGTTCATACCGTCGATATCCCACAAATTTTTGATAGTGTATTAGAATTATTACCTAGCATTTCTCTTAAGTTTAATTACTATTAATACTTAATATTATATTTTGATCTTCCATATTCTTCATTTACGCATTTTAAATTTTTTCATGGTCATTAAATTTTTTTGATTATTTATTTTTAAAAATAATAATCAAACTGAATAATTTATAATGTTATCATATGATGTATAAATATCTTATCAACAAATATAAGATAACGTGTTCAATTGAAATTTTACACTCAATGAAGCTAGGGAAAAGTTATCAAAATATGAGTAATGTGGGTCTTTTTTTTTCAATATGGTTTTTAATCGGTGGAAAATAAATATGGTGTCATTTAAGGGAATCTGAAGGCAGATGAGGAATTGAACATTTTTAAAAAAATTGCAAAATTGTATCCACCACAGGTGGACTAAGAAAAGCCAAATATATATATATATATTTACATGTATTCACCAAAGGTGGATTAATAAATTAAAAAAATAATTTTTTTTAAAAACACTGTTTTCCGCAATGAATCCAGCAATGACAATTTAAGGGAAAATAATTTACATATGATATTTAATATGATGGTATGCTTAGATATGTCATTATCAGATGATATAATCCGTGGGTAGCAGGGTAAGATCGTCCATGAGGCAGCGAGGTACACATGTCAAGGGTCGGCTGCCTAGAGATGGCGAAGGAGCTTGACTGGGAAGAGCTAGAGATAGGGAGAGGAAATGGAGCTTATGGAGATGACAGGTACGGAGACTAACAGACATATGATGGTGGTTAATCAGATGGCAACTATAACGCCCCAATTTTTCCAGTGTACAAATGATCAAAATGCTCTGAGGTCATTTTACCTGGAAAATGAGGATCGCCAGCCCGACCAACCTCTAGGGGATTATTTGATATTGAAAGGGGATTACGTGTGCTAATAGAGCAGAAGAATATCATTTTTAAGTTTCGATGCACAAAATGACCAAAATGCCCATGTGGCTAAGTAACACTGAATTAAATGCCGATTGAGCTTGACTTCACCCAAAGGTTTGAAATGGTGTTTTTAAGTAATGTTTAACATCGGGTTTAGGCTGGGTAGCCTGGGAGGTTTTGCGAAAAATTATCGTTTTGCCCCTGGCTAAGTGCATTTTGGGCCTAATGATACGATTAACGAAATTTAAGCAATATTAGACTCTAATTAAATATTAGTAAATTCTAATTACTAATATAGAGTCAAAATAATTAATTGAGGTTAATTAGAACCTAAGATTGCTTAGAGAAACTCAAAATCCTTTTCTTGATCTAAGACTTTATGTCACATTTTCATAAATAGTAAAATCTCTATTCCAATTTCCTTAAATCATGGAAATGGCCACATGGTGAGATTTCTCCTTAATAAAGGTGAATTTGTATTAATCAAGCAAGAGCACTCTTTAATCTTGTCTTGAGCCACCTTAATTACTCATTTTCTCACCTAAAACACTAAATTACAACCCCTAATCCATGACCTAACGAAATCAACTTTTAAACATACCCATAAACCAACATTAAAATGAGATTTTCTCCTTCCTATTTCTCCTAAACACAACTGGTTTCCCCCCTCCATTTTTCATCCATCACATGTTGAAATTCAATTAAAATATACTTGAAGAACCATCCTTAGCCATACCTTGAGCCATGCCTTAAACCATACTTAGTTATACCTTAAGTCATGCCTTGAACCATACCTAGCCATACCCAAAGCCATGTCATGCAAAGAAATATTTTTCTCTTCATTGCTATTTCACCTCCCTTGTGTTTCATTTTCTATAAATAGGCATCAAGAGAACTTGCAAAAAGACTTGCTCATACTTACAACTTCAAGTTTTCTTTCTTTAAGCTCAAAGAGTTCTTCTTCTCCTTCTTCTTCATTCTTCCAAGAGCCACCATCTTCCACCATTTCCTAAATCTCAAAACCACCACACAACCACCATAAATATTCCTTTAAACACATAACCTCTCCACTTCCAAAATTAAAAACCCAAGACAAATCTTTCTTCCTTTTCTTTTCTCTTGGCTCGAAACCACTTTAGCACCAAGGAAGATTTGTTCTTCTCATCACATTTCCAAGACCAAGCCTTTCTTTTTTCAAAAGGAAAACATCTTTGGTAGGGAATTGTTTTAAATATTGCTATTCTTTTCTTTTATTTTACTCTTGGTTTAAGATGTTGTAAAGTTGATATTTCCTTCGTCCACCACATTTTGGTTCCTTATTCTCCTTTTCTTCCTTCTTTATTTTCGGCCTTAGTGGCTTACATAATGAAAAAACCATGGCCTATATATATATATATTGAATTTTGGTGCACAGTATAAAAGAGTTTGATATTGTAATTCAATAAAATTTCTCATTTTGCATAATTTTAAATAGTGGGACAAAACCTAACTATATTTACGTATATGATATCACATGATTGAACTGCTATGTAAAATTAAATAAGTAAAGGTTTATTTAGATTTATGAAATTATATGGATACTTTATTTTAGTTCTTAAAATTTAAAAATGCTAATTTAATCACTAAAATTATAAAAAGTAATTTAAATTAAATTTTTAATAATTTAAGTTAGTCTATACAAATACCATTAAAAGGACCATTTTAAATCATATTTTATAATTTTAAAAACTAAATTTTTATTTTGTTAGCTAAAGTAAAATATGCATATAATGCGAGGAAAAAGATGTAATATTACTCCAATTAAATCCATATAAATATCCACTTCAAACTTTGAAGAGCGAATACGATACACACTGCAAAGACGCAGAACTCGCTCCTGATCCTCAAGCCCGAACCCCAAAAAAACGCAATGCTCTTTCCAGTTCCACTTCCAGTCGAGACTCGGTTCCTCTCTGAGTCTCAGTGACTTCCAATTCGAGCGACCCACACCTCCGTCCCCGACCCTTGTCCATCTCTCTCCAACATCGGACAATTATGCAGCCCTGTAGCAGAGGAATGCAAGGAATCAACTCCCTCCTGAACTCTTCTCAAATTTCTCTCCAGGACCTCCACAACAACCACCAGATCCAAAACTCCCACATGAACACCAACCACCAAAACCAACACCAGCAACTCGACCACACCACAGCGACCCCTCACTTCGACCCCAGTCCCCACGACGACTTCCTGGAGCAAATGCTCTCGATCCTTCCCTCCTGCTCCTGGCCGGACCTCAGCCCAAACAAGCCCCTATGGGACCCAAACCACTCCCTCCACATCAGCAACACCAACAGCGTCAACGCCCCAGACGTCAAGCCCACTGACCTCTCCGACGAAACGGCGCCGTCTAGCGCCGAGAATGTCGCCTTCCCTTACGACGAACACGCCAGCCTGGCCTCCAAGTTCCGCAACCACCAGATCAGCGGCGCCTCTCCGACCGCCAAGGCCGCCGCCGCCCTGATGCTTCAGCAGCAGCAGCTCCTCTTGTCCAGAGGCGTCGCCGGCGCCGACTCTGGCCTCCTCCAGATGCCGCTGTCCTTGGGCGGAAACGACGTCGTTGACGCGTCACCCTTCAAATCTCCCAATCCGGTATGACACTAATAGTTTTCTCAGGACGAATTATGCTGTTACTGCAATTTTATTTATTTATTTATTTAATTCTTGCTTTTTCTGTTGAATTTTATGGGGTTTTTTTTTTCTTTCTTTTCTGTAGGGTGCTGAGGCTTCAGTTCAAGCTCTGAACGGGTTCGCTGGATCTCTGCATGGCACCTGTCAAGCTTCGAACCAAACTCAGCATTTTCAACATCCTCAGGTTTGAATAATTTGCATTTTTTTTTGGTATAATTGTTGTTTATTTTCATCGTGATTTGTTGGCAGTTGTGTTGGCCTTATTTTTCGTTGTTAGTTTTTTATTTTTTTCATTTGAATTTTGAATGCCAGGGAAGTTCGAATCCGATTCAGGGGCAGAATTTTGGGGCTTCTGGGTAGGGGCGCAACGAACCAAGCTCCGGCGGGTGGCGCCCCGGCTCAACCGAAGCAAAGGGTTCGGGCCAGGAGAGGTCAAGCAACGGACCCACACAGCATTGCTGAGAGGGTACCTCTTTTTTCTGACTTTAATTCTTGGCTTCATTTAACATGCTCGGATGCCCATAAAATCTGGCGCAATAATTTCAGCTGTCATTTTCTGTGAACAATATCCCCTTGAAAACATGAAACGTCGATTCCTTAGAAAATGCGACAGGTACCAGGCAGCAGAATAATAAGTTTAATTCTCTAGATAAATCCTAGTTAGGGTTATATATATAAATAAATCTCTAGAGGGGAAAATAAAAGGACTGGACATGCCATAAAAGTCAAAGAATAATCGGACAGAATCGCTTTATTTTCTGTACTTTCCCTGTGCAACCAAACTGAAACAATTAGGTGAATTGTACTGTTTGTGCCCGTGGCAGTTAAGAAGGGAGAGGATCGCAGAGAGAATGAAGGCTCTGCAGGAACTGGTTCCAAATGCCAACAAGGTAAAGCCCGGTTACACCATTCCAATCTATCCTAAATTATATTTTTTCAACTTTTACTTTTTAAAGTTTAGATAATTAAAACAAATTGACATTAAAGCAACAAGAAGCAGCGATCATGATTAACACTTTCCAGCATAGTAGTAATTCTGGTCGAGTCCAGGGGCAATTGCGTCCTCCCGACATGTATCAAAGTAGTTGTTAATGTCATGTATACAAAGTTGTTACTGCCATGTATTTCCATGTAAGTTTTACATGGAAGGGATGGCTTGTAACGTCGCGGTCTGAGGTGCTGATAGTGTTTGCCTTACCCCCTCTCATCATATTCATATGTTTCCGTGCGTACCTGAAACACTAAGCTGGAAAGCATAGAGTTTTGGTCCCCAACCAAACAAGGATGATAACTGTTCAAGCTAGGGAGTAGGGACCACGTTCTGTAGTTCTGGGTAAACATTAGGGGTAGTTGAGTTATAACATGAGATGAGATTAATAATAATATAGTATTATTATGAACAATATGATAACAATAAATTGGTCAATCCCTAATTGAAATATTCGTTTGGTTTGTTGAATGACAGACAGACAAGGCATCCATGCTTGATGAGATCATCGATTATGTGAAATTTCTACAGCTCCAAGTCAAAGTGCGCTTCCCTCGTTTTCTCCAATGTTCTTGTTTCTTAATTTGATTTCATATTCCTCATCAACATTAAGTAATACTAGCATAATTCAATTATTGATTTGTTTATTTAAAGTAAGGTTCTGAATATGGGTTTCTGGTTATAAAATTCTACTGACCTGTTGCCTCTATTTTTTTTAAAAAAATTTGTGTTGTTGCTTCGGCTGCAGGTTCTGAGTATGAGCAGATTGGGCGGTGCAGCTGCTGTCGCTCCCCTTGTTGCCGATATGTCCTCTGAGGTTATTATATATATATATATATATATATATATATATATATATATATATACAAGTGCTTTTCCATTTTCTTGGATAACCGGCCCAAGGAAAAAATAAAAAAAAAACCCCAAGAAAATAAAATAACAGAGAACCTCTTTGGGCGGCATTTTTATTCATCCGCACAAAAATTCTGAAATTGATTTTTTGACTTATTTTTCTATCAAAGAACAATTCCGTACTCATACAGTGTTTTCCATTCCTCTACTTTTCTGAATTTCGTAATTTATTTTTAGTAGATTAAACTATTTTTATCTTTTTTTTATAAATAGAAATACCTTTCTTTAATAGAATAGGTAAATTTACGATAGACTTTTTATTTTTAGACCTATCATAAATTTATATTATTAATTATTAGATTAAATTATTTAATAAAAATAATAATTATTCAATAATTAATAATAAAAAATTTATAATATACCTTAAAATTTTGATATCCATCTTATAATTTACTACCAACAAAACTAGAGAGAGAGAAAAAGAAAACATGAGAGGTTTTCCATAAGAAGAAATAAACGGAATGAATTAAATGTGGAACACAATGGACACAATGCATCAACATTGTCGGAGCTCTATCTCTTTCCCACAACCCCACCAACCCACCCAGCACTTCACTCGGCTTTGGCTTATATCAATCCTCTAATTCTCAATCACCACAAAACGACAATCCAAAAGCAGCACGCGTGCCCACTGTCTCAGATTCCCCTTTTCTCTCAAACACACACTCCACTCTTAAACTTTATTTATTTATTTATTTCCTTTCTCTCTAAGTTTACACTTTCCGTCTTCTCCGTCCTCATAAAAATTAACAGCCGCGTGACGGATTTGTCCTTGCAGGGAGGCGGTGACTGCATCCAAACAAACGGCAGCGGTAACGGCGTTGGGGCACTACACCGAAACTCTAACGGCACCCAAACGGCGGCGTCAACCTCAAACGACAGCCTCACCATGACGGAGCACCAGGTGGCCAAGCTCATGGAAGAGGACATGGGCTCCGCCATGCAGTACCTTCAGGGAAAGGGCCTATGCCTAATGCCCATTTCCCTAGCCACGGCCATCTCCACCGCCACGTGTCACACCCGAAACCCCTTGATCAACGGCGGCGCAAACAACCAGATTCCGACCACTAATTGCGGCGGAGTTGGCCACGCGAACCCCGCCGAAGGTCCGTCGTCTCCAAACATGTCCGTGCTGACGGTGCAGTCGGTCACCGCGGGTAACGACGTCGCCGTCAAAGACGCTGCCTCCGTTTCGAAGCCGTGATGACGGCGTTTGGGTGACGTTTGAGTGTGTGAAATAGGCGAAGCAGACAGAAAAGAACATAAAGGGCCAAAGGACAGAAAATGACGCGGGTTTTAATTTTTCTAAGAGGGCCGTTAAAGTCTACGAAAATAAGGCGTCAGGGACACCTGGGTCGCTTTGACGACGCCGTATTTACCTAGACTTTGTTTGGCCCTTTCGACCAACAGTCACAACTCTACCATGCCGATGACCTACTTTTCCATCTTTTTTTCTTTTTATTGTCTCGCTTTGGCTTTTCGTTCACTGTTTGAAATTATTAGATAATTTTTCTTTTGTTTAAATTTCCCTTCAAAACTTGAAGTTGGTATGTCCTGTACTGGCGTTTCAATTTCTTTCATGTGTTTAATTATAACTGTGAAGTTAGTTTTTGACAGTTATTGGAAATGGAAGGAGGGAGTAGTTGTTTATAACTATGTTTAGTTGTTTACCTTGGTTTGGGTCTATTGATTGATCTGGTTCAGCTAATTTCAGGGCAGGTTGTTATACGGAAAAATTAATTTTATTAAAATTCCATCTTAACCACTCACCGAAATTTGCCAAGGTGGTGCTAACTCGAGATTATCCTCGGGATCCCTTCTGCCTAATTTTTTTAATTAATTGTTTGCAGTTTTCTAACTAACTATGTATTAATTTTCATTATAATAATATTAGACTTTTTGTTATATTAGTCATAAAATATACCTGATTTTTTAAAAAACAATTTACGCTTTGTTATAATCTTTGTATTAAGATAATTAATTATATATACTCACATTGATCAATGTTATAATATATACATGATTTTTACATAAATAAATTAACAATGTTAGATTTTTTTTGGTTATTGCTTACTGAAAATTTAAAGTAATTGCCAAAAATAGGAAAATTGGAAAAATATATTTGAAATATTTTGAGTTAGTGAATATTTTGAGTTAGTGAATCAACACACCAATCAATTATACTATCATCATCCCACAATATAATTACTCTTGAAGATTCACAAATAAAAGAAATGCAATAATATATTAGTTAAATATAAAAAA
This sequence comes from Dalbergia oliveri, assembly GCA_030441495.1. Taxonomy (NCBI): domain Eukaryota; kingdom Viridiplantae; phylum Streptophyta; class Magnoliopsida; order Fabales; family Fabaceae; genus Dalbergia; species Dalbergia oliveri. The sequence goes on from JAMLFY010000009.1 coordinate 7,478,622, forward strand.
ATATAGAAGTGTGATTCGAACTCTTAATCTCTACTTAATAAAAGTACACAAACCAATTGGAATAGCTAATTATTTATGTCTTATAATTACACTAAAATCATTATAGGTTATGACTATGCCAGACACATTTAAAAACATTTCAAAGGCCGTTGGAGTCTCTAATGATTTCCAAGTAAAACAAAGTCGTTGGAGGGTCTAATTAACGATTTTACCTAATAAATTTAAAATTGTATAATTTTTATAATTAGTGCTCTTCCCATTTTATTTTTGTAAATAATGATTTTTATTTTATTTTATAAAGGCAAAAAAAACTCTAATAACATATACAAATAAAATTATAAAATAATGAATGCTTCAAGACAAAAGAAGACGATAAATGATATATCAAAGGAAAACTCATTCTTAGTAGGGATAAAAGATAAATGAACTTAAGAACAGCATTCTTAAAACAAACAACTAGAACAAATAATTTTATAAAAGAGAATTAAGATGCATATTTAAAAATCTTACATGACATAATTCTTTTAAGTCGAAGTTTCAGTCAAAATATAAAGTTAATACTTAAGAGTTTAGTTTCTATATATTTATAACATAAAACTTTATTATATTGTCATCCAATTATGTATTAACACAATAGTAAAAATAATTGAGTCTTACACTCGTTATTAAAAAAATCATTTAAATAAGAAAATTTAATGGACAATAGTGTAAATTTTTTTTTACACTATCAGTATATTAAAATTAAATTCTTAATTCTTGCTTACACTTTATCGACTTTCAATTAATAATTTTTAAATAAGTTCTATTCTCTACTAACGTTATAATTACGTGACTGATATTTTTAGCTCATATCTTTTCTTTTTTTTTTGGGGGTCAGATTTTTAGCTCATATCTGTATTGTAATCTAAATAACAATGTTTTATCTTTTGAGGTATGTTTTGTATCGAGCTCATGCATAAAGTTTTTCATCATATTTTTATTCTGTCAAACACCCCCTTACGATGTTACCAAATAAAAAAAAAAAACTTACGGTGAAACCTTAAATTCCTAATTTGATAAACAAGAAGTGGACTATAATGGAGCTATAGCTGAGCTATAGTATAACAAAGAGGTATAACTCTATCCGGGTGGCAAATACCCGTCTTGATCCGCCCATCATGATTGACCATAAAATTGTGGAAATTGACCCATTTTAATTATTTGAGTTTAAGGTATCAACCCACCTCGTCAAAAATGGTAGATTGGCAGTTACCTAACGAACCAATTCGATTTTGGTTAGATTTTACTATTTTTACAACCCGCCTTGACTCATTGTAGATTGGCCATCAAACAGGACGGATTGAAAAATCTAACTTACCGTAAAAAATGGTGGGCTCAACTGTTTTGTCACCCCAAACTTTAATTGATATTAGATACTTATTTATGATAATTACAAGTGTAAGGATTAATTTAATTGTTATATTTAATTTCTTTTATAAAGACGAGAGTAAATTTTGAAAGAAATATTCTCCCCTAAATTTGACTTGCCATACTCTTCATATATTGTATTGTACTATATATATATATATATATATAATTATTACTAATTACGAAATAATTAGGGATGGATGAGATAGACTTTAGCATACAAAAGTATGGGCAGCTTTCTTTTAAAATATTTATCAATTTAGGATAAATATAGATATTAAAAAAGATTATAAATGATATTGGTAATTAAATAAAATATAGTGAATAGATTAATATATTCCTACATATTAATTAATATAGTATAATATTTAAGATTAATATTAAATATAATATTTTAAAAATATATAATTAATTAGAAATAATATTAAAAAAATTAATAATTTATTAAAATATGAAATTAACAGATATTTTAAAATATAAAATTATCTAAAAGTTAATATATATTTTGTAGTATTTTTATTATAGGCTCCTTCTTCGCGTTAGAGTTATTTTTATATAATCAAAAGCTATTCGCTTCGGGTTGCGGGCAGGGGGCTTGGACTTTATGGGGAAAAGGTTATCAAAATGCACCCTTCACATGGATTACATCTATGTCAACGCGGGTATGGTGCCATTAGTTATTTCTTGGATAAATGACTTTTGGAATGTAAAAGTGGCGATATTGGTTCAGCGGGTTAGCAATAGGACTGCCAATAGCATCCCTATGGTAGCACTTAGTTGGAGAAGAGAAATACAAAAGCAGGAAAAATAATAGAGATAAAGATATAAATATTAAATATATATTATGATATTATTAAAAAAATATTAAATTTTTATTTTCATATCCTATACGTCCTCATTGTCTCTAGATTTTGAAGGTATAGAAATTTTTGTTTTTCTATTTTGACAGAAATTTTTTTGTCCTCTACTCTTTTCTTCACTATTAAATTGATTTATATCTCTAGTATCTTCTTATTTTTGTCTCAGACATGTAACAAACGTTATCTATGATTCCATTTTGGCTTCATACTTTCTGGAGCTAACGGAATAAGGCGTTAAAGTTACAGGAATCTGTCTATTAATTACAAAATAATCAAGATATTGAAAACTCAGTCAACCTAGGGGTATTTAATTCCACGTGATGGTATTGATTTGATTTTTAAGATAACATAAATAAATTGATCTTGAACTTTGAACTGATCCTTCTTCGTGATGAGAAGCTTACTCAAATTCCTTCAGGACTATGAAGACAATAATATGAAATGAAAAAGAAATTGGATAAATAGGGGATGGGAAGAATTAGAGAGAATATCAAATAGAGTGAATATTAGAAAAGGGAAATCACGTTTCGTTTCTCATATTGATTATCAATTAGATTACTCTTGTTTTTTGGTCGAAGATGATTCATTCAATAAGAGGAGTGAGGCCAACGCTTGTAGGCCCAAGAAATATAACTGAAAGAAACAAAGCCCACAAGTTGGGAAATAACAAAACACTTCACCTAGATTCTTTGACTAACATCGAATTTAAGGGCCCATTTGGTACATTGTATTAGGCTTGATAGTATATGTTTATACAATATATTACGAATTTATCCATGCTTTGGTGTACCAATGATATTGTATAAGTTTATCTAGTATATCCTCCTTACACCATTTTAATGTATAATTTTATCATGTCTGGGTGATTAGACCTGATAACTTTTTAATGTATAAGGTGAAGATACACTTTTCCTATTCCAGCCCTCCTTCCATTGATGCCAGGGTGTCTTCTTTCTTTTCTAGCTCACGAAATTTACACTACCATTGTTCAGAAGAAAAAGCTCCTTTCATACTGGTTCGTCTTCCTTCCACTCTACCTTGGTTCTCACTTATTTGTTGCAATGTCTCAATTCTTTATAACCTATTATTTTTTTTATCTTTGCAGTGTACAGTGAACAATTGTTGTCTTCTTCTCAACCAAATCCCTTTTTATCTTCCCTTTCTCAAAAGGTAAGAAAACCATACAAACATTCTCTTAATACATTGGTGAAGGCTCAGATTTTGATTCAGTGGTTTAGAAAGTGGTTGAAGACTCAGAACGTGGTCTTGTTGTTTAGAAACTTTTCACCTCTAAAAGATACTAATGGAGGATAATTTTCACTCTTTTTGAATTTCTCTCTCCCATGTCACTTCAACTTCCAGACTTTATGTCACTTTACATTAATGACTTCAAACTCCACATACACCACATAAAAACCCTTCGCCTTCAACCTCAAACACTTTTTCCTTAACCTTTAAACTGTTTCATCTTTGCAACCATTCTTCTCGCAACCTCTCACAAATCTTCAAACCCTCAATCACATTTCCTTCAATCTTCTCAAACCACAATCTACAATGGCTAAAGGCAAACAACTCAACCATAGCATTGCAAAAAGGGGTACATTCTTGATGTACAATGAACCCCTTATGCAAGAGCACTATGCTGGCAACTACTCCTCAAGAAGATGGCACTAGGAAAAAGGCTCAACAGAGAGCTAATGCATCAGGTTCCTATTCTTGAGGAAGTCTTCACTTTCCAAGGGTAGGAGGAGTTCTTGAACATCTCAGGGGTGTTTCTTGGTATGGTCACTGCCTTTTACTCACACCTGGAGGCAAAGACATACATCACCCTCAAGACCACCATTAGAGATACATACATGGAAGTGGGGCTATCTGAATTGTTTAATGTCATTGGGGCTCTTGTCATTGGAGTAACATGCCTAAGTCAAGCATATTGGTTTCGATTCCTTGGGTTGAATGCTAAGAAAGTCTCCAAGTGTCTCATTGACTCCCCAGATACAAACCTAGTGGCATCACTACTACCTTGCTAAGTTCTAAGGTCAGGAAGGTATTTACTATTGTCCAATTTACCATTCTACCTAGACTAGGAAGTACTGATGTACTTTTGGGGATGGATGACATGCTGCTTTATTGACTTATGGGAAAAAGGAATTAAATTTACCAAGGTTGATTATGGACTTTATGTTAAGTGTAATCACAAAGGAGAAAAGAGAACAACTTGTGTTCCTTACCCATGTTGTTGAAACAAGTCTTTCAGCACATTGAATACCCACTCGTTGAAAAATGGTTTGAAAATATGATTGGCACATAGTACACCATGCTCTCTTTTAAGACTATGAAGAGAACAAAATCTACTTATCAAGACAAGTTTCAAAAGGCAGAAGCTCTTGAATTAGGGATGCAAAGACTAAGAAAATAGTAGTTAAGGCATAGAAGAAAAAGAAGGAAGAAAAGGGCAAGACAAAAAGAAATATAGTCCTCATGCAAAACAGCTTAGAGGACTCTGAGGAAATAGAAGAAGAGCCTAAGAGGACTGAGTTTGTGGAAGTTTCTCTCAAAACTTAGATAAAGAATATGAGAGGGACAAGAAGCAAAAGAGAACAGAGTCTCCCAAGTAATCCAAGTCTTCATAAATTGAGGAGAGACCTCAAAGAGTGAGCTCCCTAAGGGAAGGCCTTACAAACTTCGCATCAGAAGGCAGGATGTAGAACACAAGTACAGGAGCTTACCTATGGATGTGCTTAGGGCTAATTTAATTTTAAAATAAATGGTTGAGGTTAAGCAAGTCGGGTTGCTACTAAACACATGGACTATTCTGAAGAAGAGCATGAAGAGAAGGCTTAAAGAGTTCTAAAGGAGAACATAATTCTCCAAGAAAAAAGAAAGTTAGAAGAAGTACAAAGATTGAAAAGGGCCAAAGGCATTTAGGGCTCATGCAGGAAGAGGTCAAAATCCTCTCCCCTGAACCTTTTGTAGTGATTGAAGAACAACAAAGCATGCTAATGACCCCCTACCCAATTTGGGTATACCTCTTTCCTAATCTTTGCTGCACCTCTACGAAGCCAAATACCTTAAGAAACCAGATCAACCATTGACTCTACTACCGCTTCAGAATGACAACTAATGCTAAAGCTGAAATGGCTCCAAGAATGGGTTCCAAAGGCACTGAGGATGACTCATTCACTATAAAGTAGATGTTGAAGTCCATAACCGAAGACATGGAACAAGAGTCACAGCTTAGGGGAGGGCTATGAGGAACTCAATATCTACATGAGTGAGCTTTCTCATACCCTAAGGCCCATCGTGCAAGAGCCAAAGGAGTAAGCTACTAATCCATCAAATGCTATTATCCCGTTGGTGCCTCAACCTCCACCTTCCATAAGAATAACTACTATGGAAGAAGATGTTGAAGCCTCAGAAACTAGCTTTCTTCATGCTACGCGCTCTCTTTGCTTTTGCTATTGATGATGTTCCTATCCCCTTCTACCTCCACTACCTCTGTCCAAGTGACTCCACCCACTTTACTACATTTGCCCTAATCACTTCACTTGTTGATGTTCCACCTACCACACCACCTGTACTCCTCGTACCACTGAAGTTGAATCACCAAGGTCTGGGGACATTGTTCCTTTAGACATTCTGAACTTGCACCCAAGCTACCCGAATAACAACTAGAACAATCCATCTCTATAGCCAAACTCAGCCTTAGTCCCAACCAAGTCTCTTTGAGGTCTAGCTCCTACTGCATAATCAATAAGATGTGGCCTCAATGTTGGACCGAGTTGAAGCTTCAAATTGAGACATTGGAGCTCAACTCAGAAGACGTGAGAGTTGCTTCTCCAACTTTTTCAAGAGCTCAAGAGAAGGGGCCAATGATGTTATGATTCTAGCACAAACTTTTTTGTTGATGACAAAAGTGGGAGCAAGAAAGAAGAAAAAAGAAGAAACTTTTTTTTGTATTGAGAATCAAAAGGTTCAGCTGAGGGGAGTGCTTCAGATATTCATGCATACCCAGCATTTTTTTTTTTTGGTTATTATATTCACTTTGTCTCTCATGAAACATCTCTAATACTCCGTTTCTAATACTCTGATATAGCTTTGATATGTTTATCAAGTTTTAGTTTATGAGTGTTAGCACCTAATTTTAGTCAGTCTCAAAAAATATTTTTTTATGAATAAAAAAATGAAAAAAAGAAAAGTTGAAAATAAAAAAAATCAAAAAAATAAAAGTAAAGTCTTTCTTTTTTAAAACTGATTTTATTTAGCATTCATTGATTGGTTATGACTTGATTGATTTTGTTAATTAGTTCGATTTGTTTCTTTAATTAGTATTAATCAGGATTTAAGGTTAAATAATTGTCATTAATTATATTAGGGTAAAAAATGTGTATATATAGTCATTGTTAGTTGATCAATAGAGGGGAGGCCAATTAGACATCTAAGAGTGTACTGCTATAGAGCCACGAAGGTAGCAAGAGGAGCCAAATATTTAGAGGCATATTCATAATAAAAATTTATCACCTCATGTAACCCCATTATTCTGTCTGCCTTTTCACCTTTATGTGAACCATACCTTCACCTCCCCCGTGGCTAGTCTTACAAGTCTAATATTTGGAGATCATCATCGACACAAGCAAACATAGCAAAGATAATTTTCTATTGTAAATAAAATCAACCAAACACAATTATTTTTTAGAAGAACTACATGACTTTGAGTTTCTCATCGCACCAGGATACGTAAGAGCATAATAAGATCCTCCCAAGTATAACCTCATCCTTAAGTCATGACATAGGACTCTAGAGTTGTTACTTGTAAGTTTGCGACCTTTCTTAAATATCTATAGCAAGAATCGATCGAATCGTATAGTAACTAAGTCATGGTTCTATCAAAATATATAATCAAGAAACAAACATTTATTGAATATAACGTCAAGTACAAAAGAAAGCTTTTCTATGAGCTCTAATACACATATGTTCTCTATTATATTTACAGACCTATGCATATAACTAAGTACAACATATACAAGTCTCCACCACTAACTATTGTGAATCCATTTCCTTTCACACAACAGCCTTCCAGATTAACCTGGAGATGACACTGAGCACAAACACATAGGGATGAGAATCCTAAAATTCTCAATAGGGCATCCCAAAACATATACTAAAATCCATGGCATTGTCATTGCCCCAGCCACTTTGGTTTATTAAGAAAGATGTGAGCATGCAACATATATCAAAGGTTCATTTTAAAGTTCAAAAACCAATTCTCCGAAGTGCGTCTTTTTTATTATTCAATCATTTAATATACACATGTCATACTACTTAACATCATAGTAATTCATTCTCAACTTTATGTGCCCTCGGTTACATCGAAGGGATCTACACATCATATAAAGCATATACGTACCTCAATGCTGATGCTAAAATTCTGGACTTAGCACATAATATAAAGGACTACTTAGAACAATTGCTACTTCAACTTATTTTGGTCTTTAACTTTTGTGGGTTTGACCATTTTAGGGTAATAGATTACTTTTTAAGACTTAACTCATTCCTATACATGATCATTGGATTTACTTCTTCAATTCTCACATAGACCTATTCCTAGCCAGGTTTACTTTCCCCAACTCAATTTAAGGGTAGTCAGGTTTACTTTTCCTGAGAGATTAGATTTACTTTCTCTAGCCCAAGAATTATAAATCTTATATTTTTCTTTGTAGTCAGGTTTACTTTTCCTTACAAACTGGATTTATTTTCTCCAGCCCAAGAAACATAATCTTATGTTTTTCTTTCGTATATGAGCAATTGTAATAAGTATTCACATCTATATGTACCTAACATCATCAATAAGTTCACATGCTCAAGTACTCATGCCATACTAGTGCCATTATTTCATCAATTCAAAGCATGGTTCATTTGTAGCATAATAGTAGATTTTTCATTTAAGTAGCAAAATTTATTTTTTATATCAAATAACCAATTCAAAGGCTATAAAAATTTTCGATGACACCTCATTGTGTCCACAAGGTCTTGTAAAAATCTCATAGCAAGAATCATTTTCTAACTGTGTTAACAAAATTAGACAAATTTGATGGTCAGAGACCACCTAATCTCAGTTAAAGCCAGAATTCCATAATTTTTAACCCTATCAAATGATTGAACCAATTCAGAATAAAAATCATGGTTGAACCTTAAAATGTTTCCAACACCCTGTAAAAATTTCAAAGGAAAAATCAATCATTTGCTATGTTAACAAAATTAGCAAATCTGCTTCAAGCCTAACAATTTAGGCTGCATTGCATAGTCTCAATTTTGGATTTTTTTTAAAGCAGTAAAAATCCAAAATAAAGCTCAAGAAAATTTGTGGGACTAGCTTAGGATGGTAGCTTTAACACATAATTTTTCTAGCTCATTACAATGCCCACAAACAAATTAGAAAATTCGTTATTTGTTGTTGCCTGGGACAAAACTGAAAATTTAGCAACTAGCTCAAAATTCTTTTGAAAAAAAGGGTTTCCTAACATCATTCAAACATTCCATCAAATTATACACATAAATTTACAACCACAACTATCAAATTAAATCAGTGATTAAAACATAAAAATGGATTTGAAGCAAAGAGGTTCATAAGCCCTACTTTTTGGAGCTTTAGAGATCTTGGCTCTAAAGGATGCTCTGAGAATGATTTTTATGACTTCAAACCTTCCAAACAGCACCTAATCCTTCCCTTAAATAGTGAAGAATGAAATATCAAAGTAAGAATGGTGAGGAATTGAAATTCCAATCGATTAGTTTTATAGGTGGTGATGAGTAGAACAAGTTTTGTGAAGAGATCTTGAGGTTTTATCAAGTTTTGGCTAGAGTTTAGGGAGCTTCAAGTTTGTTAATGGTGGCATGAGATAAAGAAGATGAAAGCTGTAATATTTTGGGGTCTTGGCCAACATTGATCGAGTTGGAGTGATAAGGTTTGATGGCTTATGTAAATCTTGATATAAATGTAGCTAAAGTGTAATTTTTCTTTCTTTCTAAAAGAGAATAAGATGAATGGCTAGGATTTGATCTTGTTAATCAAGATTGAATCTTAGCCATCCACTTGGTTTAAATAGATAGGCATTATCCTTTTAGAAAGATTAAACTATCTTTCAATGTTAAATCGCATACCAAAATTTTACCGAACGTGTAAAATACTATGCTCTGGTAATCAAACTTTGAAAATTAATTTCAGGAATAAAATCTTTATTCCTAACCATTTATAACCTTAAACCTCTATTTTCTCAGTTTCGAGCATCTCCTAGTCCTAGCATAGGATTTTGGCTCGATGAGCTCATGGGGCCTACAAATCACTATTCACTTTTTTTTATACATCCATTGGGTCTTCCTCATCATCGCTAAAACTATTAGATATTTTAAATTCACACTAATAAAGTTTAAATTAATTTTTAAATAATTTTTTGGGTTTTACATTACCATCCACCTTAAAAAGAATTTTGCCTCAAAATTCATTTAAAATTGATTTTTAAAAGATATATATATATATTTTTATAAATCAAATGAACAATTCACGCACAGTTCAAGCAATTTAATCAAATCCTAAACGTTCCTATCTTAGATAGGATTTTTGGGTGGTGACGTCCCTTCAGCACTTATGGTGAAGACCTACTCAGTTTTATACTTTGTAGCTAGTTTTGAATACTTATCTGGGACTCCCAAATCTAGTGTCCTAGCTTTTCAGGAATACCACACATTTTGTCTAGCCAAGTAAGATCAATTCACATGATCTCTTCCACATTTTGGGCATGGCCTCGACTATTGTTGCCATTTATCCTTATGTGGACTTGGTTGAAACCGCTTCTTTAAGGGTAGGTCATTGTCATAGTTGGGTCTTCAAGTGGCAGTCTTTTGTTAGAAGTGTCTTTAGCAGATTGGGCGATTGCTAACTTCTTGTTAGAGCCCTCTGCAACGGCACTTATTTACCAAGGTTGCATAATCTTGGATCTCTAAGAGACCCAGAGCTTCAATGTCCTCACGTAAACCTTAGTCATACTTCATGCATTTCAAAGCTTCATAGGATTACGTTGATAGATAGTAGAAAACTTGAGAGCTCTTCAAACTTGGCCATATACTCTGCTATGCTCATAGATCCTTGCTTAAGTGCCATAAATTCCAGCTCCTTTGCATTTCTCAGAAAAGAGTGAAGTACTTGTGATAAAAAGCCTCCTTAAGAACTTCCCAGGTGACTTCAGCTTAAGAGGCTTCAAACAACCCCTTGGTGCCAACCTACCAAAATTCTACATCCGCTTCTAGCATGTAAGTAGCAAAAGCCACTTTTTGGATCTCAACGTAAGGAAGAACCAAGAAGATCTTCTCCATGGCTTTAATCTATTCTTCTGCTTTATTTGATTTGAAAGCTCCGGAAAGGCGGAGGGTCTGCTTCTTGAACTCTGCTAACTTCTGGTATTCTATGTCCACTTCTCCCCTAGGGTTCCCAATTGGATTTCCTTCTGCATATCGATCTAACCTTTCCATCATCCTGCTGGCTACAGCTTGTTCTCTGATGGCAACCGCTATTTCATGAAAGATATTTATCATACTAGCTTAATCTCCAGCACTATTCCTAGTATGCCGATTTGAAGTCATTGATTCCTATCACACCACACAATAAATATTGAGTTAATCAGGCTTAATACCAAGCTAAGTGTGGTAGCAACCCACAACATTCCTAACCAACAGTTACACACATATATAAAATTATAATGCATGATATTTACTAAGGAAGCATAGCCAGTCTATTCCTCAAATTCCTACAAGAATGAATTGCTCTTTATACGACAATGTAACATCCTTCCAAGTACAACCCCATCCTTAAGTTATGGCATTGGACTCGAGAGTTGTTATTTATAAATTTTGGACCTTTCTTAAATATCTATAGCAAGAATCGATTCGAATCGTATAGTAACTAAGTCGTTGTTCTAATCAAAATATATAATCAAGAAACAAAACATGTATTGAATGCAATGTCAAGTACAAAAGGAGGCTCTTCTATGAACTCTAATACATATATGTTCTCTATTATATTTATAGATCTATACATATAACTAAGTACAACATATAAAGTTCAAAAACCAATTTTCCAAGTGGGTCTTTTTTATTATTCATTCATTTAATATACACATGTCATATGACTTTTGTGGCTTTAACCACTCTAGGCTAATAGACGCTTTTAAGGACTAACCTCATTCCTATACATGATCATTGGATTTACTTTCTCCAATTCTCACATAGACCTATTCCTAGCCAGGTTTACTTTTCCCGACTCAATTTAAGGGTAGCCAGGTTTACTTTCCCCAGACATGATTTACTTTCTCCAACCCAAGAATTTATACTTTTCTTGATAGTCAGGTTTACTTTCCCTGACAAACTGGATTTATTTTCTCCAACCCAAGAAACATAATCTTTTGCCTTTTTTCACATATGACCAATTGTAATAAGTATTCACATTTATTTGTACCTAGCATCATCAATAAGTTCACATGCTCAAGTACTCATGCTATACTTGGTGCCATTATTTCATCAATTCAAAGTATTAGTTCATAAAATTTTTTCACTTAAGTAGCAAAATTTATTTTTTGTATCAAATAACCAATTCAAAATCTATAAAAATTTTCCATGACACCTCAATGTATCCACAAGGTCCTGAAAAATCTTAGAGCAAGAATCATTTTCTAACTATCTTAACAAAATTAGATAATTTTTATGGTCAGAGACCACCTAATCTTAGCTCAAAGCCATAATTCTTACTTTTTAACCTAGCAAATGACTGAATCAATTCAAAATAAAAATTGAACCTCAAGACGTTTTAAATACCCTATAAAAATTTCAAAGGAAAAATCAATCATTGCTATGGTAACAAAATTAGTAAAATCTTGCTTTAAGTCCAACAATTTAGGCTATAGACATAGTCTCGGTTCTTATTCTTTTAAAGCAGTAAAAATCCAAAGCGAGCTCAAGAAAATTTGTGGACTAGCTTAGGATGTTAGCTTCAACATATAATTTTTATAGCTCATAAAAATATCCACAAACACATCAGTAAATTAATGATTAGTTGTTGCCTGGGACAAAATTAAAAATTCAGCAACTAGCTCAAAACTTCTTATGACAAAAACGGCTTTGAATATCATTCAAACACTCAACTAAATTAGACACATCAATATCTATATATTATCAACCAATACAACTAAAAATATTAAATTAAATTAGTGATTCAAATAGAAAAATAGATTTAAAGCAAAAGAGATTCAAAAGCCTCACTTTTTGGAGCTTTAGAGATCTTAGCTCCAAAGGATGCTCCAAAAATGATTTTTCTTTCTTAAAACCTTCCAAACAGCCCCTAATCCTCCCTTAAACAGTGAAGAATGAAATATCAAAGTGAGAAATGGTGACAAATTGAAATTTCAATCGTTAGTTTTGTAGGTGGTGATAAGTAGAATAAGTTTTGTGAAGGGATCTTGAGGCTTTATCAAGTTTTGGCTAGGGTTTAGGAAGCTTCAAGTTTGTTAATGGTGGCATGAGAGAAAGAAGACGAAGGCTGTAATATTTTGGGGTCTTGGCCTAAAATTGATAGAGTTAGAGTGATAAGGTTTGGTGGCTTATGTAAATTTTGATATAAATGTAGTCAAAGTGTGATTTTTCTTTCTTTCTAAAGAGAATAAGATGGATGGCTAGGATTTAATCTTGTTAATCAAGATTGAATCTTAGCCATTCACTTGGTTTAAATGGATAGGCATTTTCCTTTTATAAGATTAAACTATCTTTCATTGTTAGAAATCACACATTGAAATTTTGCCGAACGAGTAAAACACCGTACCGGGTAATCAAACATTGTCTAAAAATTAATTCTGATATAAAATCTTTATTCCTAGCCATTTCTAACCTTAACCCTCTTTTTTCTCAATTTCTGGCATCTCCCAATCCTGATCTAGGGTTTCGTTGTCTGACCGGCCTATAGGGCCCGCAAATCACTATTCACTTTTTTTTATACATCCATTAGGCCGTCCTAATGCTCGCTAAAATTGTCAAATTTTTGAATGTACACTAATAAATTTTAACTTAATTTTCAAATAATTTTTTGGTATTACAAATATTTTCTATTAAGCCAAAATTAAATTTTCCTAAATTGGTTTCCTTTTCTTTTGTAAATATTTATTATTGAATTTTGTATATATTTTTCAGACTTTAATTTTTAGTGGAAAATAAATTATTAAAGTTATTTTAATTTTGCACAACAAACTTTGGATAACCGTCATAAGATGGATGTATTAGAGGTGCAGTGTGATTAAGTTTTCACCCTTCCCTAATCATAATTAGACTCCTGAACCCAATCATTTTTAGAAAGACTAGTCTTGCCAAATTAAAAGGGTTTTCCAATTTTTACCAAAAATAAAAATTGGTGGTGGTACCATTTGACCCTTTTGAAAATTAAACCTTTTTCTCACGGTGCCCTTTGGGGATGTTGTGACAATGAGCATTGATATATATATTTTTTGTGTTCCCTTATGCTCTGGTACAATTTTTTCTTAGAACCTGTTTGCAAGCTTATCAGTTGCATGTTTCATATTTTTTTTTAAAAGGTTTCTCTGAAAAAGATAAGTTTTTTGAAAAATTCTATTTCTGGACAAATTTGTGCTAAACAAAGGTTCCAACTCAAGATTGATTATCACATGCATTACCATCTTTCAAATCCAACTATGATTAAGTTCAGAAAGTCCGATGACTTAAAATCAAGCTATGTCGAGAAAGCTTTAATACTTTGAAACATTTCAAATGCTCTAATACACTTCAAAAATTTCCTTTTCAAGAAAAACCTCTCCACTAGTCACTTAAGGTTGCTGAATGACTTTTCAACATCTACAACAAACCTTAAGTCTTGACCTTTCTGAAACCTTATTAACAAGTGTCTTTTGAAAGAATACATACTTCAAGTTTGTGTCTTTATTATATTATCTTTCAAATTACTCTCCAAAACATATTCTCAAAATTGGGTGCCCTAAGTTAAATATGCATGACCATTGTGAACAAATTAAATGTTATTAGCCCAAAAATTAAATCAACATGATTTCATCCTTCTCATCCTCTACTCACCTAACAAGTAATGCTTTCTTTTTGTCTTTCAAAAATTATTTTGCTCAATTTGACATGGTTATGATGCAACTAATGATAGATGATCATGTTTGGGGAAAAATGATAAAATAAACAAAATAAAATCTATAACCAAAAACAAAAGCAAATAGAATAAATAAGAGAAAAGAGAATACAAATCTTTTTGGGCGGTTGACAACTATATGCACCCCTACAAAAACCGCAAAACTTAGGGAGGCACTTAAGCCGACTCACTAAACTAAATGAAAATAAAAACTTACTAGCATAAATATGAACTGCAAACCCAGAAGGGTATATACACCTTAAACTTAAAACACAACAATATCCTTAGTGACACAAATACAATCAAAATAAAGCAATATACCAAATCCATAAACTAAATAAACTAAACAAAATCAAAATGCTTGAATGGTCCACTTGTCTTCCTTGATCATTGTTGATAAGCTCCATCTTGCCTTGGTGCTAAAATGTCCAGTTTACCACTCTCTTGATCACGTGCCAGAAATACTTGAACCATGTTGCAGAGAGCTTGTGATGTCTATTCAAAGTAGTGTAGTTCACAAAATTTAATCCAAATTGTGATGTAAAACCTCCAGACCATTCAAAGTCGTTATCAATGTCCATGCAAAATACCCTTTCACATTTGCATGAGACCTTATAAAGCCAACAAAATGAAAATTATAAATTAGATATTTCCAAATAAAGAGATTCAACAAAATATATAAAACTTATTTACCTAATTGCAGATCGAACATAAAAGAGATGATGATAAAAACTATCAATTCTATAAGTATCTATCAAGGATTCCTCAAGTGATAGTGATGGATCATTTGTCTTATCCATACCTACAAATTAAATAAAATATACACAATATCAATTCACTTGCAATATCAATTCACTTGCATATGTTAACTCAAGTTACCCAATAAAAGATCAAAATAAGCTAGCCATGTTATACTATTTTGTTTTTGTTTTCTTGCTAATTACATCTATACATTTACTTTCCACTATATATAATTCAAAGATAATATATATGATGTTTGATATATTTACCATTTTCAGTGATGTAAACCAAAGGATTGTTATACTTTTCCTTAATGTAAAGAAATAAATCTAAGTCCTTTTGGATAAATACATATCCATCCTGAGGGAGTATGAAAATATAAATATAAATAAAAATGCAAATTATAATAAAACATAATCAATATGTGGCTACAATTTCATCATGTGGTCACATACATACCATTGGACCTATATAGACCTCATTGCATGCCATGATAGAGACAAAAGACATGCCATTAACAGATTCAACATGGGATAATTTATATAGCCGAAAGATAAAAGGTGTCCTTACATGAGAGAGTGACTTGATAATCTGTAGGTAACTAGGTGGGCAACATGTTGACATAGCTGAACTAGTAGCGTAGTTACTGGTGTAATAGTTTATTCCAATAAAATCAAATGAACCATTGACTAGTGTGGCTTCATCCATAATAAACTTAGGCAATCGATCTCCAACTAGATATTGCATGCTATCTGGATACCTTCCTGTTGTAAGTGGGTCCATAAACCTGTAAAAAGTAATTGAATATTACAAATGAAAAAAATCCACTTTGAGAATATTTTATTCTCTTCTAACTTTAGTGTGCATTTTCTTTTCACTACTTCATGATTAAGGAGTTGTTCTTAGGGCTTATCAAAAGCCTAAAATGCAATGCAATGCTATCAAACCTATTTTTATACGGCATTGGTCCAAAATTAACCCAGAATAGAAAAGCCCAAAATTATTTTTTAATAAAACAATATAAGGTATTCTTATAAGTTCAACTCATTTAAATTGTCAATGAAATTAACTATCATTCCACTATAACATGACAAGAGTCGTCTAGTCTCTATAAATTGTTTTCCTAGAATCTAAAGTTGCATAATTTTTTATTTTGGTCTAGAAGTTCCATATCTTCCAGGTATGTGATGTTTATTGCATTGCATATTTTTCAAATACATTGCATAAGTATATTGTGGTGCATGCTCTGAACTTGGAGGAGCTTTTATTCTATGTTTTTATCTTTACCCTCATGTTTCAGTCTTCTATGTTTGGAACCTTTGGGTTGATTTGGTTGTCGTTTGGCTATCTGCCTTACACCCCACTTTTTTTGGAGGGAGTGTTTTGGTGAGTTCTTCTTATCTATTTGAAAAAAATCAATTCCATAGAAATGAAAAGGCCTAGTGTTTGCTTTATCTATTTTTTGGACTCATCTGTGTGCACTTGCATCATTTCTAATTTTTCTTAGATATAAGGTTAAAATTACTTGACATTTTAGCTAGTCTTTTACAACGAGGACCCATAATTTTACAAATAATTTATAAAGGCCATAGTTAAAGAATTATCTCTATTTGTCTTGATATGGACTATAGCCATGTCTGAAGACCAAACTTTTAAAGACAAACAATAAAAAAAATGTTATGAAATATTATTCATTTATGGATGTCCATATCTTTAGGTGATTCAGTTAAGATTTGATTTGATTAGATAGAATCTGTGATGATTTGATGTGATATTATCTCTCTTCCTTTGGCTATAAATAGCCCTTTCGATGCTTCATGTAGAGTACCTTTGAGATTATCAATAAGATTATTCTTTCTCTTCTTCTCCATTATTCTCTCCATTCTTATTTCTTTTACAACACGTTATCAGCATGATATTTGCTCTCAAAGTGAAGAAGCTTGTTAATACAATGCAGGCATGATTTTTTCTTTTAGGATTCTTTATTTATGGTGGAAATTGGGAGAATATTCGATACAAGCCACAATTCTTTTCTCAATGCCACTTACACTTACAGAGGCATTTATTCTTGGTTGGTTTTTCTTTCCCCTATATTATTATTATAGTATCGGTATATGGTGAATAGGAAGGCTTGAGGTACTACATCTTTACCATATTTATCTTGAATATTATATGTTGAGATTCATCTTTACTCAAGAAGTCTTGAGACTAATAAATAAGAAAATATTGCATCCCAGAAAGATTGCACAAATCAATAATTATTAATTCCTTTAATTTTTAATTTATTTTTTTTATTGGACTATATCAATATGTACTCCTTCTATTTTATTCTCTTATACCATTCCCAAAAGTGAATGGCAATCATTTTCAGAAGTGAATGAGAATTATACAGAAAAATGGATAATCATTCCTTGAGGTGAATGCATCCTTATCCGAAAAATATAATTGATTTATTCCTCTATTTGAGGAGATTTGCATATTCCAGAAGTGAATATGTCAAAAGATTATTCCATTAAGTAAATGGATCTATTATTCACATCACCTAAAGTATGTGACATTATATTTCCTAGAAGGAACATTTTTATATTTACATTCCCCGAAGCGAATGTATTTATTAAGTACTTATATTCTCCTGAAGAGAATGATATAATGGGTTTATTTATTTTCCCTCTTTGCTACCTTTATAAAGGATCTAAATATTTTTAAAAGATCTGCGATCTTTTTGATAAAGTACAAAGAAGAGTCATGAGCCCATATGGTATCACTTGCAGTTGCAGTATGATAAATATATGTTGAAAAATATTCTTGACTTTAATGTCTTAAATGTGCTCCTGGGTAGCACTGTCAAGAAAAGAGCTTTATAGATATCAAATAATGAGTTTTCATGAAAAAAAAATTCATGAAACTTGTCCAGTGGCTCTCCATTCCCTGAAGTGAATGTGACAAAAAAAAAAGCCCAGAAGTGATATCAAAGCAGATGGTTTGGCTAGCCATAGTTGTTTGTTTGCGGTTGTGGTATCAACCTTTGGTTAGAGCATTGGGCCAATATTTTGTATTTGGCTTTCTGTGAAAGCTTCCGTTAAAGGGAACACACTATGTTAGACCTCAAACTTTGGGGGAAAATTATTGGTTTCAAGTATGATAAATGTGATGAATGTTATTGCCATGACATCAAAGTAAATTTGGCATGTACCTATCATAAAATGAGATATTTATTTGATCTTTATTAAATATCGTTAAGGAGAATGAAAAAATACAAAGGTGATTCTTTTTCAAGATATATTATGAAATCACTTCATGATTAATATGAGCCATTTGGATGTATCTTTTTATCTTTTATATAAATATTGATTATTTGATTTAATAATGAAAGTTTTTATTAGATATATTACTTGATATTATTTTCAAGGAATATTTTATTTCAAAACTTTCAGGATCCTGATTGTTCTCAATATTGAATAAAATAGTTATGCTATTCGTGGCATATTTCATAATTATTAATTATATTTTTATGTAATATTGTTGAGATTTAACATATCATATACTTTATTGATTTATGTCACATAATAATCTTATTTATTATCATGACTATTATAGTATGAAATAATAATATATGATACTGATATTTCAGGGTAATTGTAATACATATATTTATATTACCATCATGTCACGAAAAATTTCTTTTCACTTACATGATATGTTAATGTTTTGATGACATATTGTGATAATTTTATCTTGTAATAAGATAATAAAATGTTAACCTGATGATTAGTTTTGTAAATATGATTGAAACCTCCAGAAGAGCTACTATTTGTTTCCGAAGAAACAAAATTAATTAAAAATATTAATATCATTCTTGGTAGCAAGATAATTGAAGGCTCTAGAAGAGCTACTATTATGTTTCCTGAAGAAACAAAATTAATATAATTCTTGGTA
The DNA here is from genome assembly GCA_030441495.1 of Dalbergia oliveri. Taxonomy (NCBI): domain Eukaryota; kingdom Viridiplantae; phylum Streptophyta; class Magnoliopsida; order Fabales; family Fabaceae; genus Dalbergia; species Dalbergia oliveri. The sequence continues at coordinate 7,497,765 of JAMLFY010000009.1, forward strand.
GCAAGATGAATGAAGGCTCAAGAAGAGCTACTATTTTGTTTCCTGAAGAAACAAAAATGGAAGACTTGATGAGTCTCAAAGATATTTGCTGAAATATATATCATATTGTGATACTGAGTGAGAAAATAGTGAGTACCTCCATATCACAACTTATGCTTCAGATAAGAAAGTTGCTTTAGAAAATTTTGTCTGCACTTTCTTCGTCTATAGTACTAATATGAGTACAATTGAATTATCATATGCTATTGTAAACCAGATGTTTACTAGCCCGATGATTTCACCTTTTGGCATGATCCTTTGGAAATCTGAAGCAATAATGATGTAAGGAATTACTGAAACTCATATGAGCATTTGTTGAAGAACCTGAAGATTCTTCATTGTAATGAGTTTTCTTGTGCTTGTGTTCTCAAAGTAAATTAATTACATGGCCTTCACCAGCAAAGATTGGATTTAAATCTCTTAAATTCCAGAAGGAATTTAAGGTGATATACGTGGATCAATTCATCCACCATATGGACCTTTCAAATATTTTATGATTTTAATAGATGCATCTATGAAATGGTTATTTGTGTGCTCATTATGATTTTGCAACCTGAAGCTTGTGATATTAATTGTGCAAATTATTAAGAGCACAATTTCTTGATAATCCAATCAGAATAGTGTATCTTGATGATTCTAGTGAATTTATTTTTCAAGCTTTTAGTGCTTGTAGGCCAATGTTATAAATGTTTGAACATCTAATTATTTATGTTCACATATAGAAAAAGTTGGCTAGCATAATTAACTTATAAAAGACCTCCAGTTAATTGCTAGACCTTGCTCATGAGAACAAATCTCCCAATTTCTAGTTGGGCACATATTACAACATATATTTCTATAAGACTAACACATTGCCAATAATTCTCTCCTACAATTACTTTGGCCTGCAGCCAAAAGGTTCCCATTTAAGAACTTTAGAAGTGCAGTATATGTCCTAACTGTATTTTTTTCAAATGGGACTCCAAAGAAAATTGGAGATATATGTTGGATATGATTCTCCCTTTATGGTCAAATACATTGAAATACAAATGGGAGATGTTTTAAGTCTCACTTTGTGAGATGTAATGTTTCCAACATCAGGGGAGAAAAGATAGCTGAAAAGAAAAGAAATTAGAATGTATCAATATTCTATTTAGATCCTCACACAAGGCAATGTGAACTAGAAGTTTAAATGATTATATATTTGCAAAGAATAGCAATGAATTGCCAGATGCATTTTCTTATAATACAAAGGATAACTAAATCCTATATACCAGCTGAAAATGCCCCAATTTGAATTGATGTCCTTGTTGGGCAATTGGTCAATGTAAAAATTACACGCCAGAAGCGTGGTAGATAGTTGATTCAAAAATAAAAATCCTTGAAAAGGAAGTGGGGCAAAGAGGCCAAATGATGTTGTGGAGGCAAATGATACTCTTCCTGTAGAAGAGAATAGAAACATAGTAAGGACATTGTTGCAGTCCAAAAACTTGATATATTTGAAATGCCAGAAGCGTTCAGGTACCTGAAAATAATCATTGAAAATGATGAGATCTCAATAGACTATGTCTCTATAGGAAAAAGGATGGAATCGACGAATAATAATTGTCGACAATATATTTGCATATAATATAGCGCTAAATATTATGCAAGAAAATGAGGATCTTGAGCCAAGAATCATCGAAAAATGTCTACGTAGAAATGCTTGGCCAAAAATGGAAGAAGCCATCTAGGCTGAATTAGATTACTTCCAAAAAGTGAAGTCTTTGGGCCTGTAGTCCAAACACCAGAAGGTGTGAAACTCGTGGGATGCAAATGGGTATTTGTGAGAAAAAGAAATAAGAAAAAAATGAAATTGTATGCTATAAGGCTCTACTTGTAACACAAGGTTTCTCACAAAAGACCTATTATAGATTATGGCAAAATGTATTCCCAATAGTGGATACAACAATATTTCGATATTTGATTAGCTTATCTATACATAATAAGCTAAATATGCATCTGATAGATATTATCATAGCCTATCTATATAGTTCATTAGATAATGATATTTATATGAAAAGTCCCTGAAGGATTAAAGACATCATCTAATGAATGTCCCCGATACTCAATCAAATTGTAAAGATCTATATATGGTTGAAAGCAATATGGACGATGTGGTATAACATTCTCAACGATATTTGATTCAGATGGGGTTTACAAATGATGTCATTTTCCCCTATGTTTATATTTGAATAGCTGTGTTTGTTGATGATTTGAATATCATTGGAACTCCTGAAGAAGTTTCCATAGTCATAAAAGATCTAGCAGAAAAGTTTGAGATGAAAGATCTTGGAAAGACAAAATTCTACTCCCGTAGATCATCTTTTAACAAACAAAATGTTTGTTTGTCAATCAATTTACACAGAGATAACTCTTATGAAGTTTTATATGGATAAATCACATACTTTCTTCAGGTGTATTAGTATGAGGATATTTATCAAATCTGCATAAAGGCAAATATCAAACAAGTTCCTTTCACTTTTGGAGACATGATCATTTTTTGGAGATACACAAGATAGATTGTAGACACTATTTCTTCAAATCACAGAGAAATTAATACAATATACAAAGCTCGTGACTTTTTCTGCAAAAGGCAATGGATCAACATGTTATTCAAACTATCATGTATATTCTCTTAGAAGAAAGTTGCACAACTTTACATGAGGACAACATGGCTTAGATAGTTCAACTAAAGAGAGAGCTTATATCCAATTTGTTCAAGTGATAGAGTTACTTCATATTTCTTCTTTGTAGAAGTGGTGCACAAAATTAAATACACTGATTATGAGATTTGAAATGATACTTTAAAAAGGGGAGAAATACTGTACTTTTTTTCCTTGATCAAGGTTTTTATCCCACTAGGTTTTTCCTTGATAAGGTTTTTAACGGCAATTCTATATTCCCACTATGAGGATATTGTACTCTTTTTCCTTCACTAAGATTTTTTTCACTGGGTTTTTTCTTAGTAAGGTTTTAATGAGGCATATCCCTAATGGACATCCAAGGGGGAGTGTTATGAAATATTATTCATTTATGGATGTCCATATCTTTAGGTGATTCAGTTAAGATTTGATTTGATTAGATAGAATCTGTTATGATTTGATATGATATTATCTCTCTTCCTTTGGCTATAAATAGCCCTTTGGATGCTCCATGTAATACCTTTGAGATTATCAATAAGATTATCTTTTTCTTCTTCTCCATTATTCTCTCCATTCTTATTTCTTTTACAACAAAAAATACCCAAAGGCCTTTTTATTCACATAATTACCAACCAGAAGGACAACTCCCATTTCTATTGAATCCTTATCAAGCCATTTAGACTTGAGATTAAAGATCTTTTATTTTTAACCATTAGAGCAGGAATCAAATAATGAAAGGGAAAAAAGGACAAAGGAGGATGAAAAATAATTGTAGTGACAAAAAATTTCTCAATGTGAACAATAATGCTAAAAAATATAAATGTTTTTATGACAAAAGTGCTATATTATTTTATTTGACTTCAATCAAGTAGAGCTTGCTAGCTGAAAAAAATAAAGTTAACTACTAGCATTTTTTTTTAATTGCGAGATAGGTATTTATATTAACATTTTAAGAATTTATAAATAGCTTTCCTATTAAAGCATTTGCATTGCATCGAACTATATGTTATTTTAGGGAATAAAAGAAAATAAATACGTAGTAACTATTGAATTGACTTTAATTGATTTATTTAGCCAGGAGGTATTTTAGAGGATGCTAAGCACTTACCATCCAAATGTGAACTCAAGATATCGTTGGCAGCTTTTTGATCTGATGTGCTATTTGAAAGCGGTATAACCCAACGTTGATCCAAGGATATGCCTATTACACCATTTTGATGCTTCTATGTGTGCGAATGGTTTAGCTATTAGACAATAGTGATATATAGGATACCCTTACAATTAAATATTAAATTCTAATAATTAAACTTAATTTAGACTGAGCTTTTTTTAATTTATAATTCTTCAAATTAAATGGTACCTGATGCTTCTCTTTGTACACATGAACAAGTTGCTGCATGAGAAAGGATCAGGTTGTGTGCAACCACATAAGGCTCTATTCCTGCATCGCCACCTGTGCAAGTTGGATCATGCGATGGAGAACATCGATCTGGTGCAACGTTCGTATGCATAGCCCATCACGGTGAAGATTTGTGGCTCATTTGTTGTAATCCAATGCTTCACCTTATCTCCAAATAATTCGAAGCAAAGATCCGCATAGTCTCTAAAATCCTTTCTGAAAATTCATAATATATAGTTCATGAATCATGACATTCGCATATATAGTATCTTTGCTGGATTGCACATTAATTGTATGCTCAATTCTCTTACATACGAGAATTAGTCTACTTAGAATATTTATGTAATACCAAATGCAAAAGTCAAGTTTGAAGTATATGTATTTGTTTGGTTTTGTATCACTTACACAATGCTATGATTTAAGAAGCCACTTACTCATCCTCCAAGGCTTGGGAAGATCCCAATGAAAAATGGTTACAAATGGTGTTATGCCTGTAAGAGTGATATTTACTAATTAGTTATGATTGTTACTAGCGCTTCAAGAAATGCGAATTAACATGCAATTTTGAACAAATAAAAAAAAGTTAGCAAAAAAGAAGTTTGGATTATGACCATTGTCCAGGAACCTGATGAGCCTCTTGTAGTAGGAAACTCCTGTTGGTTTATACCTCCACTACGCCTTCCCGCTGTTTATGGCAAATTTGAAATGGTTAACATGAAGCATCCATCAAAATAGTGACATTAATTGAAGGACGAGAATAATGTTTGAACATATATAGAAGACTTGGGAGTATTCTAGGCTAGGAAATGGATAATCTGAAGCATCTAAGTTCATATACTTCATGATTGCAACATCTTTTTGCATACATTTAGAACAATCAATCAATTAGTCCTATCAAAAAGCTAATATCTAACAATTCTCAGTATGCAAATCAAATTTTGTAGGAATATATTGAATTTGGGTTTTACTTTATATTGCCACTTGCTAGTTAAATCTCGTTAGGACTAATGCAGCCATGGGGAACACTATGTTTCTTGATTAACAGTTCTCTATGGAATTTTTGTTGATTCCATGCTGGCATTTGAAATTTATACCATACCTTGTAGGTTAAATTGGTCAATTGCAACATCTCCATTGCTTCCATCCGCTATCTTTTTGCAATACAATTGTACTATATATTATACTAGTTACATTCAATATTTTTCTTAAGCTTTTATACATAGATTATTTATGATTCATTATATATTTTAATTGATAAATAATCTGAAACAAAAAATTATTTAATTTCCATGCACTAGCAGTATAAAATATTTTTACACAATCATCTAATTATCACATTTCCTATGATAGTTGATTCTCTCATTCACTACTTGAAAATTTATACAAATGAAAAATTTTAATTGGACGATAATGTAAAAGTATTGTATATTATCAATTAATCAAAATTAAACTCAATAAAAAATGATAAAAGAATTATGGCAGATAAATTGAAAGGAATAAAGTACTATATAATTTGTTGACAAAATATAGACAGGATTTTTTTTTTAACAAAGGTATTAGGAACAGGAATTTTTTGCCTAGATAGGATAGGGGAGGTGGAGTCGACACATGACCACCCACTTAAAGGTGCAAGAGACAACCACAACTACTAAATTGTAGGCTCAACCACAAATATAGATAGTAGTTAATATGGTCATCAATTATCTTTCAAATCTCAGGACAATTTTTTTTAATATATGTAATATATTATAGACATGTATTATGAACTTGACATTCAAAGTAAAGTTTGTCTAAAGTCGTAATTCACTCTCATCCCACAAATAATTATTTAGTCATTTTAAATAATAATATGCTCAAATTTCAATGATTAAATAAAACCAATGTTAGTTTTTAGAATTTAATAAGGTATAGGAACATTAAATATAAGTGTACACAAGCATATACTATAAGTGATTATGTAATGTAAAAACAATAGCTATAACCAAAGATAATGCTATATATGTTAAATATGTTATAAGAGTATAGGAGCATATACATAGTGAATATGATTACGTAAAATTGATATGAAAAAAACATTATAATATCAACATACAAGAGTTTTCTCATTTTTTAATCAATAATTGAAAGGAGACAAAAAAAGTTGAAACCCACCATGTTTCTAACATTTGATATTTTTCTTTCAGCTTTTTCAAACTAAAAATTTAAACATTGTCCAAAAAAAAAAAGTTATAAATTTGTTTTTCTTTTAAAAAATTCCAATTGCAAACCTTTTAACACTATAATTTCATCCTCCAAAAAAGAAATCAATGAACCATATAATAAATAAATAGACAAATATACTGGTGGGCTTTTGCCTTATTTTCTTCACCAAAAACACAAATTCGATATAGTTTTCCCCTCCTCTTCGCACCTACATGTTAGAGAGCGACAAAGATTGAGAGTGGTACCTGGATATTGGTGGTTGAAGTTATCCCATATACTTGGTACTCTACCCTCACCTTCATACTGCATATTGACCAAAACAAAATTGACGTAATGAATTAGCTTGCTAGCTTCTTGGAGAATAATTTGTTCTGATATACACTCTACCACCTTCAAATATATTCTCTATCTTCTCACTCTCTAAGGTGTTTTCATCTTCTTCCTCTCTAGTATTTTTTTAATTAACTATCTTTCTACATTCTTTTTTGGCTCAAAACGACCTCTCTACATCAAGTTCACATAATGTCGTGTCCCTCATCATTCCAAACATATAAAATTGGAATAGGTAGCAGCCCAACTTGTTCCAGAGCGTATGTGTGTGCCTCTTATCGTTCAAACAAAACTCAACTTTTGAAATTTGCCTTTATTATTATTATTATTATTATTATTTGTCTTTTGTCACTTGAAAGTTGCTTTACTAGCCAGCATGATTAATCGACATATTCAGAATGTGATTGTGGGTTAAAGGCAGTGAGTAGCAACCTTAGCTTTGTAAACATTAATTCAAAGTTCAAACCAATACGCAATACTAAACATGCAATCAAATGTAGGTTTTCATGATGAACATTATATTCAAAATTGGAGCAAAGAGGCACACGTAAGGAAGCTTCAAGCTGGCCAGTTACAAATTTGAATTTTTAATGTGGACTTTGTGGCAAGGAATAATGTGTGAAGTGACATATAAACATGATGTAGACTGTTGATTAGGAAAAGCAAAAAAAGAAGAAGAAGAAGAAGATGATGATGAAAGTGCCTGAGAGAGTGTATTGGGAAAATGAAATAACATGTCACTAAAAGTTAGTTTAGCAATTATAGTTACTATACAAGAAAATTACAAAATTGCCACATCATAAATATGATTTAAAATAGAGATAGTTGATCTTATGAGGATTTGGATCCTAAAGTTCACGTAGGATTTAGTTTAGAAACTATAAGCGGTGGTTATTTATGAAAAAAAAATTAAATGAGTAGATTTCAGCAAATATGATTTTGGATTAATTTATGGTCAAGTGAATATATACATTTTTATCCATGTTCTTAAATTTTATCAACGTTTGAGTAACTGATTTTGAATCAATTCTCACTAACACAGCATTGTAATATGAATTTTAGATCCTATATATTTGTAGTGTGTAAGAATAGTTATATGTAAACTTGGTACGCAGAGGATGATGCCCAAAGATGAAATCTGAAGGAAAACAACTTTAGTTGAAGAGGAACCTCAGTAATGGTTGTTGGGACTTCTTTTGCAAAAGCAACAGAAGCCGAAGTGCTAACAAGGGCTAAGAGGCTGAGAAGCAAAATCGCTTTGAATGTCATTGCATGCATGAGATGAAAGGAAGGATGGTGATTCTGTTTAAGGCACAATGTTATGAGTGTGGGTCTTTTAATAGAGGAAAAATTGCTACATAGAGCCGATATATTACCGACAATGTTAACGAGGATTTTTTTCTCTTTTATTTTCTTAAAATTCCAATCCATGGAAAAAACTTAGTGAAAATGTTTAAGAGTTATAGTGTGTGTGGCACTCTTTTCACTTATAGAATTTTGTAAGTTGTATTTATCAACAAAAACATGATAAAGTACGTATATAGTTAGGGATTAATTTTGATATATTAACGTTATAAAATAACTTTACATTGAGAAGATAGAGGACCATCACTGCATTTGGATTGATGGTAAGTAATGGAGGGGAGTGAAGTTAAATAAAATTGAGTGAAAATGGGTTAAATCAAGTTACGTAATTATTTCACTACATTATTTGGATATGCAATGGAAAATATTAGTGATTATAATTTTTTTATATGAGAATCTGGACTTGTATGTAATTGTATATTGTGTACTATTATAAAGTTTTATCCAAATTAAAGTGATTTGATAAGGACAAGTTAACTGGGCTTAAATCTTCTCATTAAGTATATGCTTATTATGTGTACATACCATATTACTTAGTTACTAATTTTATGATGGACTAAATTAGAAATTAGGATTAGTATAGTTATAAAAAGTTTTGGTCCCCAAGTTATACGTATATCTATTTTCTTGATATCCCATCATTAGAAAAGAGAGAGCCACCATCTGTGAATGATGTGTGTTAACTTGAAAGATCAATAACCACATGCTCAAGCACCAGTCAATTTGTATTGATGTTCAGGTATGCTCCTAGACCAGTCGGCACTAGCTCAACATACACCTTCAAGTCTCTGTTTTTATGCTTGAGTCTTTTGACCCTTTGGACCCCAAGACTTGGGGGCATGTGGACCAGTTGGTGATAGACCAACCTACATCCTCATGCGGACCAACCCGAGCACACTAATAAGGGGTATTTATGCCACTTATTTTACTTCTAAACCTTAGTTTTTTGCATGATTGTTTTATTGGTTATTGATGAAAATAATAGTGATTGTTAACTTATTCCTCATTGTGAAGTTTTATAAAATCATTGACTATTGCACTAGGTTTTAGGAAATTAAAGCTTGTTGCATTTAAATCGTCTCTTTGAGTATGGTTTTTGTGTACAGGAGCATTGGATTGAGTGCAAAATATCAAGAAAAAGGCTAGAAACTCTCTAAAGGGAATTGAGAACTAAAGGAAGAAAAAAATATAGAAGCTCACTATTCTAGTGAGCATTATGCTCGACCAAGAAACAATCATGAAAATTTTTTACCATTCCCTCTAGTAAGCACTTGCAGTGCTTGCGACACATTTTATTAGTTTACTAATTTGTTTTGTCCCTACTTTTGCCCATTTTTAGAGAGTAGTATATATAGGAATAAGTTAGAATTGTAATCGAGTTTTGGTTGTATAGTTTTAGTTGCTATTGTTCTTTCTCTACATCTCTCTATCTTTTTCTTCTCTACTCTTTTCTCTTAGAGATTCCATAGGTGAATTGCTTTGTTCTTGTGGATGGTAGCAAGGATTGTTGCTATTAGTTCCAGGACTTTTTTGATTCATTGATTATAATCCTAGAGAGATGGAGGAGTAGATTCCTCTTACTAGTCTAGGGATTTTCAAATAGATTTGGATGACATTTGAGACCCATTATTTATATTGAATGCATTAGTTTTCTTAATGTTTTTCAGTTCTATTCTTATAATTATTGTAGTAATTGTTATAATTTTTATTGGGATAACCAAATTGGCAATTGTTGTTTAGGGAAACCCTTTGGGTATAAATTGATGGATCTATTGGTTTATGTTTAAAGGAGAACATTAGAATTAACCTTTCGATTGGTGGTTAGGCTATAGCAATTTGGTACCTTAAACCACTATAATTTCTAAATAAATTGTGATCTTGTTTATTGGTTACTTGCATTGGTCAAATTCTAGGGATCAATTGATTATTAGTAGAATTGTCAGAATTAATTACTAATAGCCACTGATGGATTAATATTTGATCAATGATAATTAATCTCTAATCCTAAGAATACCTTGCACTAGTGCCTTCTTTACTGTTGCTATTAACCTTTAATTTCAATTGCCTCAATTTTACTCATCAAAACCCCAAATTTTCCAACTAAGTGATAAAGCCTCCTCGAGAAATGATCTAGGTTGTACCCTTTATTACATTTTTGGTGCAACTTAGCATTAAATTAATTTTCTAATTTGAGGAGGTAGGCAACAGCCTCCGTCATACACCTAGACCATGGGCGCCAACCTAACATGTGAAGGTGAAAAACACGATCTTTCCCATTAATTCCTCATTCCGTCCTTTATTAATGCCTGGCAAATATATATGCCCCTTCTTGCAGAGAGATGATCTCATTCTCTAGCCAAACTAGTACTATTGTTGTCTTTCTTTCTTTCCTCTAGCTCGAGCATGCTTTGTCCTAACATTTTTTTTCCAAATGGAGTTCAGCTAAAGCTAAAGCGATAAATATATCCTTTCAATATATCACGAACTCAAAAACAATAGAGCCTAAAGCCCCACCAAAACTAACTCAAATAAGAAAGGGTAATAGATAACCACAAAGGATGAACTTGAAAACATGTAAATGATAGAATGTTATAATACAAATTTGCTATAAATAGCATGGATTAGAATAGAGTGTATATCTTACTTAACTGCTACTTTATTTGATTTGGAGCTTATTGTATTATTGTAAAAATTTTCTTTCAAGTTTGCATTAGATAACGTTTTTCTTCTTAGGAAGAAAGGTTAGAAATAAATCATTCAAACTTTGAGTGCATACATTGCTTTCTTTTAGAAAAGCTTGTTTATTAGTTGGAGAGAACCAACGTTAAACCAAATCACTATAACCTGATCTAGTAGTGATCATTGTGAGGTTAGTTTGGAGAGGCTTGTCAAAAACTACTTGGAAGTAACAGTAAAAGTTGAATTACTGGTCATAGGAATAGCTTGAGAAAGCTATACAAAGATTATCCTTCTTTCTTGGATTGAGAAAATGATTTAGTGCAACTCAACAGGTTGTTGAGAACTGAAAGTATGTAGGGTTGGTTGAACTATTATAAAAATTCTTGTGCAATATCTTTTTCTCTTTGTTATCTCCTTTATATTTTGTTTCTGTGTTTTGCTGAGTTATATTATTGCTGGAATATTTTTTTCAATTGTTACTGAATATTCACTATGTTCAAAAAGTAATTTTTTGAACCATACTAACAAAGGGTTTTTGCTACCTTTAAGTACAAACTTGATAGACTTTGTTTAAAGATTTTTAAAGCATTTAAAATAAGCAAAATAATTATTCGACCCCTTTCGTGCTACTAACAATGTGCATAAACAACACAAGAAACAAAGCTCACTGACCCACTAGCACAAAAGAAAACAACAACAATTAAAGCCTAAAGGAGGACAACCAAAGATAGGCAAAACTATTCAAATAAAAAAAATAGTTTTTGTAGAGAAAATCTTATCTAGTAGTTCAGGTAATCTTATCCAGGAGCGCCAATCAATGCCAGCTTCCCTCTTATCTCTAATCTTGCAGCCTTGAGTTGTGCCATTTGCCTCACATCTTTACCTTACATATGGACAAAGCACAAACCAAAACATTAAATAGGAACCACCACATATGAAGCATGATAAAAAATTAGTACTATTGTGGTCTTCCTTCCTTACCTTTAGCTTAAGCATGCCTTATCCCAGCCTCTTTTCCCATATGGAGTTCAAACAAAGCCAAAGTGATAAACATAACCACTGATTTCACAAACAAGAAAACAAAAGAATATAATGCCTCACCAAAATTAACTAAAACACGAAAAGGAAAAAAACATCACCATTAAACATGAACTCAGAAACATATAAATGATATCATGTAATTATACAAATATGATCTCAATAACATGCATTAGAATAACATACATATCTTATTTAACTAATATTTTATTTGAATTGGAACTTATTGTTTCCATTTGTAGATGTCTAAACAGATAAATAGATCATTGAACATACTAGCAAGCATTGATCATATTATTATTTAATGTGAAGCTTATTTATTACATTGCATCACATAATATATTCGAACTATTGAGAATATTGAGTCTAATATCTTTTGAGAAAATTCTTGAACCATTTTGCAAAGAGCATGTGATATCTCTTCAAACCATCATTATAGTCCACAACATTTATTCCAAATCAAACTACATAACTAGAAGACCACTCAAAGTTATTCAAAAATGACCATGAAAAATGTCCTTTCACATTTGTACCATCCGTGTAAAGTCAATGACATGAAAAGTATAAATTAAATATTTCAAAATAAAGAGATTCAAAAAAATCATACAAAAACTTACTTACCTACTTGAAGATTGAACATAAAGGATGTGGTGGTAGTAATAATCAATTCTATAAGTATCTATAAGGGATTTCTCAATTGATAGTGATGGATCATTGAACTCATTCAAATGCACATGTTATGTTATAACCAATAAAAATTTGAAATGAATGTGTTATGATATTCGTTCTATTTTAATTTCTTACTCATTATTTCTAGCCATTTGCTTTGCACTTGAATTCAAAGACAATAATATGATGTTTGGCGCATTTACCATATTTAGTGATATAAACTAAATGATTGTGATACTTTTCCTTAATGTACAGCAATATATCTCAAATTCCTTTTGGATAAATATGTAACCACTATGAAGTAGTATGCATGTATCAGGTATAAACAAAATTACAATTTTATGTAGTCACATACCTACAATTAGACCTATGGGTATCCCATTGCCCTCAATTGCCATTATAGAAACAAAAGACATGCCATTAGCAAATTCAATATAGGATAATTTATATACTTATTAAAGGAAAAAAGTATTTACATGTGAGATTGACACAAGAATCTGAGATAACTAAGATTTTTTGTTAGTCTATGTGCATGGGTAGCATAGTTATTGGTGTAATAGTTTAGTCCAATGAAATCAAATGAGCTCTTGACTAATTTAGCTTCCTATGGAGAAAACAAAGGGAATTGATCTCCAACTAGATATCACACGCAATGTGGATAACCTTTGGTAATAACTGGACCATAAACCTGTAGTAAAAGGTAATTGAATATTATAAATGAAAAATACCCATATTTAAAAGGTTTTGTTCTTTTCTAACTTCTGTATGCATTTTCTTTTCACTAATCCAGGTTCAATAAGTTGTTCTTGGGGCTTATTAAAAGCCTAAAATGTGATGTAGTGGCATTAAACCTTCCATTATAGCTACGATAGCCCAAAGTTACAATGGAAGGGCTCATAATCATTTTATTTTTGGAAATATGAAACAATGGAATTTTCCCACAAGTTCAACTCATTGAAATTGTCTATCAAATAACTCTGATTCGATTGTAAGATGATATATCAATTATTTGGCCTTTCCAAATTGTTTCCCTAGAATATAAACTTGTGTCTTTTTTTTATTTGATTAATCGATTTCATAGAAATAAAAGGGCTTAATGTTTACTTTGTCTATTTCTTTAAACCTCCTATTGCACTTGCATCATCTTTATATATGAGGTTACAATTAGGGCATGTTTTGTTGAGGAGTAAACAATATAGTTAATATTTCTACATCCTTGGATTATATCGTAACTTTGTCTTTTATTGATAGATAGCTAAAGGCTCAAAACATCCAAATAAGTGTGAAGGATATGTTATAGCAACATGATGCAAATAAAAACATAAAGAACTCATACAAAAACACAAGAACAAAGTGCAAACAAAAAAATCAAAGAGGACTACACCAAGACAGCACTAGATAAGAAGCATAATAAAAAACTAGTACTACTGTTATCTTTCTTTTTTTTTTCTAGTTCGAGCATGCTTTGTCCTAACCTCTTTTTCCACATGGAGTTCAGCCAAAGCTAAAGCAATAAATATATCCTTTCAATATATCACGAACTCAAAAACAATAGAGCTCAAAGCCCCACTAAAACTAACTCGAATAAGAAAGGGTAATAAATAGCCACTAAGGATGAACTTGAAAACATGTAAATGATAGCATGTCATAATACAAATTTACTATAAATGGCATGGATTAGAATAGAGTGTATATCTTACTTAATGCTACTTTATTTGATTTGGAACTTATTGTATTATTGTAAAAATCATCTTTCTAGTTTGCATTAGATAACATCTTCTTCTTAGGAAGAAAGGTTAGAAAGAAGTCATTCAAGCTTTAAGTGCATACATTGCTTTATTTCAAAAAAGCTTAAGTTTTTATTAGTTGAGAGAACCAACCTTAAACCAAATCACTATAACCTAATCTAGTAGTGATCATTGTGAGGTTAGCTTGGCAAGGCTAGTCAAAGACTACTTGAAAGTGACAGTAAAAGTTGAATTACTGGTCACAGGAATAGCTTGAGAAGGCAATACAAAGACTATCATTCTTTCTGGGTTGAGAAAGGGATTTAGTGGAACTAAAGGGTTGTTGAGAACTAGATGTACGTAGGGTTAGCCAAACTAGTATAAAAATCCTTGTGTATCTCTTTCTTTATTATCTCCTTTATATTATGTTTCTGTGTTTTGCTGAGCTACATTATTGCTGGAAAACTTTTTTCAATTGTTACTGAATATTCACTATGTTCAGAAAGTAATTTTCTGAACCATACTAACAAAGGGTTCCGCCTTCAAGTACAAACTTGATAGACTTTGTTTAAAGTTTTTTAGAGCAGTTAAAAGAAGCAAAAGCATGATTCGACCTTTTCTTGTGCTACCATCAATGTACATAAACAACAAAGAAACAAAGCTCGATGAGTTAGCAAAAGAAAACAACAATAATTAAAGCCTAAAGGAGGACAACCAAAGATAGGCAAAACTATTCCAATTAAAAATAATAGTTTTTGCAGAGAAAATATTTTCTAGTAGCTCAAGTAATCTTATCCAATAGCACCAATCAATGCTAGCATCCCTCTTATCTCTAATCTTGCAGTCTCATGAGTTATGCCATTAGCCTCACATCTTTACCATACATATGGACAAAGCACAATCCAAAACATTAAATACGATCAGAGGGACCACACATATGAAGCATGATAAAAAATTAGTACTATTGTGGTCTTCCTTCCTTGCCTTTAGCTCAAGCATGCTTTATCCCATCCTCTTTTTCCATATAGAGTTCAAACAAAGCCAAAGTGATAAAATAACCATTGATTTCACAAACAAGAAAACAAAAGAATATGAAGCTCCACCAAAATTAACTAAAACATGAAAAGGCAAAAAACATCACCATCAAACATGAACTCAGAAACATATAAATGATATCATATAATTATACAAATATGTTCTTAATAACATGAATTAGAATAACATACATATCTTACTTAACTAATATTTTATTTGACTTGGAACTTATTGTGTCCATTTGTAGATGTCTAAATAGATAAATAGATCGATGAACATACTAGCAAGCATTGATCATATTATTATTTATTGTGAAGCTTATTTATTATATTGCATCACATAATTTATTCGAACTATTGAAAATATTGAGTCTAATATCCTTTGAGAAAATTCTTGAACCATGTTTCAAAGAGCATGTGATATCTCTTCTAACATCATTATAGTCCACAAAATTTATTGCAAATTGAACTGTATAACTAGAAGACTACTCAAAGTTGTTCAAAAATGACCATGAAAAATATCCTTTCACATTTGTACCATCCCTTATAAAGTCAATGATATGGAAAACATAAATTAAATATTTCAAAATAAAGAGATTAAAAAAAACCATATAAAAGCTTACCCACCTGAAGATTGAACATAAAGGATGTTGTAATAGTAATAATCAATTCTATAAGTACCTATAAAGGATTCCTCAATTGATAATGATGGGTCATTGAACTCATATATACCTACAAATTAATTCAAGTATTCCAATACAAATTCAAATGCACATTTTATGTTATAACCAAAAAAAATTGAAATAAATGTGTTATGATATTCGTTTTATTTTAATTTCTTACTCATTATTTCTAGCCATTTGCTTTGCAATTAAATTCAAAGATAATAATATGATGTTTGGTGCTTTTACCATATTTAGTGATATAAACTGAATGATTGTGATACTTTTCCTTAATGTAAAGCAATATATCTCAAATTCCTTTAGGATAAATATGTAACCACTATAGTAGTATGCAAGTATCAGTATAAACAAAATTACAATTCTATGTGGTCACATACCTACAATTGGACCTATGGGTATCCCATTGCCCTCAACTGTCATTATAGAAACCAAAGACACGCCATTAGCAAATTCAACATGGGATAATTTAGATACATATTAAAGGATAAAAGATGTATTTACATGTGAGATTGACCTAAGAATCTGAGATAACTAAGATTTCCTGTTAGTCTATGTGCATGGGTAGCATAGTTATTAATGTAATGGTTTAGTCCATTGAAATCAAATGAGCCCTTAGCTAATTTAGCTTCCTATGGAGAAAAAAAGGGAATGATCACCAACTAGATATCGCTTGCAATGTGGATAACCTCTGGTAATAACTGGAACATAAACCTATAGTAAAAGGTAATTGAATGTTATAAATGAAAAATACCCATATTCAAAAGGTTTTGTTCTCTTCTAACTTCTGTATGCATTTTTTTTCACTAATCCAGGATCAATAACTTGTTATTGGGGATTATCAAAATCCTAAGATGCAATGTAGTGGCATCAAATCATTCATTATAGCGACGATGGTCAAAAGTTACAATGGAAGGGCTCATAATCATTTTATTTTTGGAAATATGAAACAATGGAATTTTCCCACAAGTTCAACTCGTTGAAATTGTCTATCAAATAACTATGATTCTACCTAAGAGGATATATCAATTATCTGTCTTTCCAAATTGTTTCCCTAGAATATAAACTTGTCATTTTTTTATTCAATTAATCGATTTCATAGAAATGAAAGGGCTCCATGTTTGCTTTGTCTATTTCAGACCTGTCCTATTGCACTTGCATCATCTTTATATACAAGGTTACAATTAGGGCATGTTTTGTTGAGGTGTAAAAAATGGAGTTAATTTTTCTGCATCCTTGGATTATATCACAATCTTGTCTTTTATTGATAGATAACTAAAGGCTCAAAACATCTAAATAAGGGTGAAGGATATGCTACAGCAACACGATGCAAATAAAAACATAAAGAACTCATAACAAAACACAAGAACAAAGTGCAAACCAAAAAATAAAGGAGGACTAGACGAGACAACACTGCATAAGAAGCATAATAAAAAAAACTAGTACTATTGTTGTCTTTCTTTCTTTCCTCTTGCTCAGCATGCTTTGTCCTAACCTCTTGTTCCAAATAGAGTTCAGCCAAAGCTAAAGCAATAAATATATCCTTTCAATATATCACAAACTCAAAAACAATAAAGCCCAAAGCCCCACCAAAACTAACTCGAATAAGAAAAGGTAATAGATAACCACTAAGGATGAACTTGATAACATGTAAATGATAGCATGTCATAATACAAAATTGTTATAAATAGCATGGATTAGAATATGTATATCTTACTTAACTTAACTTTATTTGATTTGAACTTATTGTATTATTGTAAAAATCTTCTTTCTAGTTTGCATTGGATAACATCTTCTAATAGGAAGAAAAGTTATAAAGAAGTCATTCAAGCTTTGAGTGCATACATTGCTTTATTTCAAAAAGCTTGAGTGTTTATTGGTTGGAGAGAACCAACCTTAAACCAAATCACTATAACTTGATCTAGTAGTGATCATTATGAGATTAGCTTGGAGAGGCTAATCAAAAACTACTTGGAAGTGACAGTAAAAGTTGAATTACTGGTCACGGAATAGCTTGAGAAGGCTATACAAAAGTATCATTCTTTTTCTAGGTTGAGAAAGGGATTTAGTGGAACTCTAAAGGTTGTTGAGAACTGGATGTATGTAGGGTTGGCCGAACCTATAAAAATCCTTGTGTAGTATCTTTTTCTCTTTGATATCTCCTTTATATTATGTTTCTATGTTTTGTTGAGTTATATTATTGCTGGAAAATTTTTTCAATTGTTACTGAATATTCACTATGTTCAGAAAGTAATTTTTTGAACCATACTAACAAAGGGTTTCCCCTACCTTCAAGTACAAACTTGATAGACTTTGTTTAAAATTTTTTAGAGCAGTTAAAGAAGCAAAAGAATGATTCGACCCATTTCTCATGCTACCATCAATGTACATAAACAACACAAGAAACAAAGCTCGCTAACCTACTAGCACAAAAGAAAACAACAACAATTAAAGCCTAAAGGAGGACAACAAAGATAGGCAAAACTATTCCAATAAAAAATAATAGTTTTTGAAGAGAAAATCTTATCTAGTAGCCCAGGTAATCTTATTAGTAGCACCAATCAGTGCTAGCTTCCTTTTTATCTTTAACCTTGCAGCCTTATGAGTTGTGCCATTAGCCTCACATCTTTACCCTACATATGGACAAAGCACAAACCAAAACATTAAATATGATCAAGCCAGGACCACTACATATGAAACATGATAAAAAATTAGTACTATTGTGGTCTTTCTTCCTTGCATTTAGCCTAAGCATGCTTTATCCTAGCCTCTTTTTCCATATGGAGTTCAAACAAAGCCAAAGTGATAAACATAAGCACTAATTTCACAAACAAGAAAACAAAAGAATATGAAACCCCACCAAAATTAACTAAAACATGAAAAGGCAAAAATGTCACCATCGAACATGAACTTAGAAACATATAAATGATATCATGTAATTATACAAATATGTTCTCAATAACATGCATTAGAATAACATACATATCTTACTTAACTAATATTTTATTTGACTTGGAACTTATTGTTTCCATTTGTAAATGTCTAAACAGATAAATAGATTGATGAACATACTAGCAAGCATTGATCATATTATTATTTAATGTGAAGCTTATTTATTACATTGCATCACATAATTTATTGAACTATCGAGAATATTGAGTCTAATATCTTTTGAGAAAATTATTGAACCATGTTGCAAAGAGCATGTGATATCTCTTCAAACCATAATTATAGTCCACAAAATTTATTCCAAATGAACTGTATAACTAGAAGACCACTCAAAGTTGTTCAAAAATGACCATGAAAAATATCCTTTCACATTTGTACCATCCCTTATAAAGTCAATGATATGAAAAGTATAAATTAAATATTTCAAAATAAAGAGATTCAAAAAAATCATACAAAAACTTACTTACCCACTTGAAGATTGAACATAAAGGATGTGGTGTAGTAATAATCAATTCTATAAGTATCTATAAGGGATTCCTCAATTGATAGTGATGGATCATTGAACTCATCTATACCTACAAATTAATTCAAGTACTCCAATACAAATTCAAATGCACATGTTATGTTATAACCAATAAAAATTTGAAATAAATGTGTTATTATATTCTTTCTATTTTCATTTCTTGCTCATTATTTCTAGCCATTTGCTTTGCACTTGAATTTAAAGATAATAATATGATGTTTAGTGCATTTACCATATTTAGTGATATAAACTAAACAATTGTGATATGCTTTTCCTTAATATAAAGCAATATATCTCAAATTCCTTTTGGATAAATATGTAACCACTATGAAGTAGTATGCAAGTATCAGTATAAACAAAATTATAATTTTATGTGGTCACATACCTACAATTGGACCTATGGGTATCCCATTGCCCTCAATTGCCATTATAGAAACAAAAGACATGCCATTAGCAAATTCAACATGGGATAGTTTAGATACTTATTAAAGGATAAAAGATGTATTTACATGTGAGATTGACACAAGAATCTGAGATAACTAAGATTTCCTGTTAGTCTATGTGCATGGGTAGCATAGTTATTGGTGTAATAGTTTAGTCCAATGAAATCAAATGAGCCCTTAACTAATTTAGCTTCCTATGGAGAAAAAAAGGGAATTGATCTCCAACTAGATATCATTTGCAATGTGGATAACAACTGGTAATAAGTGGAACTATAAACCCTAGTAAAAAGTAATTGAATGTTATAAATGAAAAATACCCATATTCAAAAGCTTTTTTCTCTTCTAACTTCTGTATGCATTTTCTTTTCCTAATCAGGATCAATAAGTTGTTCTTGGGGATTATCAAAATCTAAAATGTAATGTAGTGGCATCAAACCTTTCATTATAGCTAGATGGTCCAAAGTTACAATGGAAGGGCTTATAATCATTTTATTTTTGGAAACATGAAACAATGGGATTTTCCACAAGTTCAACTCATTAAAGGGCTCAATGTTTGCATTGTCTATTTAGACTGTCCCTACCCACTTGCATCATCTTTATATACGAGGTTACAATTAGAGCATGTTTGGTTGAGGAGTAAAAATGGAGTTAATTTTTCTGTATCCTTGGGTTATATCACAACTTTGTCTTTTGTTGATAGATAGCTAAAGGCTCAAAACATCCAAATAAGGGTGAAGGATATACTACAGCAACACAATGCAAATAAAAACATAAAGAACTCATATGAAAACACAAGAACAAAGTGCAAACCAAAAAATCAAGGAGGACTAGATCAAGACAACACCGCATAGGAAGCATAATAAAAAAACTAGTACTATTGTTGTCTTTCTTTCTTTCCTCTTCTCGAGCATGCTTTGTCCTAACCTCTTTTTCCAAATGGAGTTTAGCCAAAGCTAAAGTGATAAATATATCCTTTCAATATATCATGAACTCAAAAACAATAGAGCCCAAAGCCCCACCAAAACTAACTTAAATAAGAAAGGGTAATAGATAACCACTAAGGATGAACTTGAAAACATGTAAATGATAGCATGTCATAATACAAATTTACTATAAATAGCATGGATTAGAATAGAGTGTATATCTTACTTAACTTACTTTATTTGATTTGGAACTTATTGTATTATTGTAAAAATCTTCTTTCTAGTTTGCATTAGATAACATCTTCTTCTTAGGAAGAAAGGTTAGAAAGAAGTCATTCAAGCTTTGAGTACATACATTGCTTTATTTTAGAAAAGCTTGTTTATTAGTTGGAGAGAACCAACCTTAAACCAAATCACTACAACCTGATCTAGTAGTGATCATTGTGAGGTTAGCTTGGAGAGGCTTGTCAATGACTACTTGGAAGTGACAGTAAAAGTTGAATTACTGATCACAGGAATAGCTTGAGAAAGCTATTCAAAGATTATCATTCTTTCTTGGGTTGAGAAATGATTTAGTGCAACTCAACAGGTTGTTGAAAACTGAATATATGTACGGTTGGCTGAACCATTATAAAAAATCTTGTGCAGGATTCTTTCTATTTGTTATCTCCTTTATATTATGTTTTTGTTTTTGGCTGAGTTATATTATTGCTGGAAAAATTTTTCCAATTGTTACTAAATATTCACTATGTTCGGAAAGTAATTTTCTGAACCATACTAACAAAGGGTTTTCACTGCCTTTAAGTACAAACTTGATAGACTTTGTTTAAAGTTTTTTAGAGCAATTAAAATAAGCAAAAGAATGATTCGACCCTTCTCGTGCTACCAACACGTACATAAACAACACAAGAAACAAAGCTCGCGACCCACTAGCACAAAAGAAAACAACAACAATTAAAGCCTAAAGGAGGACAACCAAAGATAGGCAACACTATTCCATTAAAAAATAATAGTTTTTTAGAGAAAATCTTATCTAGTAGCTCAGGTAATTTATTATAGTAGCACCAATCAGTGCTAGCTTCCTTCTTATCTCTAATCTTGTAGCCTCATGAGTTGTGCCATTAGCCTCACATATTTACCTTACATATGGACAAAGCACAAACCAAAACATTAAATATGAGACCGGGACCACCACGTATAAAGCATGATAAAAAATTAGTACTATTGTGGTCTTCCTTCCTTGCCTTTAGCTCAAGCACACTTTATCCTAGCCTCTTTTTCCATATGAAGTTCAAACAAAGCCAAAGTGATAAACATAACCACTGATTTCACAAATGAGGAAACAAAAGAATATGAAGCCCTACCAAAATTAACTAAAACACGAAAAAGCAAAAGACATCACCATCGAACATGAACTCAAAAACATATAAATGATATCATGTAATTATACAAATTTGTTTCAATAACATGCATTAGAATAACATACATATCTTACTTAACTAATATTTTATTTGACTTGGAACTTATTGTTTCCATTTGTAGATGTCTAAACAAATAAATAGATTGATGAACATACTAGCAAGAATTGATCATATTATTATTTAATGTGAAGCTTATTTATTACATTGCATCACATTATTTATTTGAACTATCAAATATGTTAAGTCCAATATTTTTTGAGAAAATCCTTGAACCATGTTGCAAAGAGCATGTGATATCTCTTCAAACCATCATTATAGTCTACAAAATTTATTCCAAATTGAACTGTATCACTAGAAGACCACTCAAAGTTGTTAAAAAATGACCATGAAAAATATCCTTTCACATTTGTACCATCCCTTATAAAATCAATGATATGAAAAGTATAAATTAAATATTTCAAAATAAAGGGATTCAAAAAAATCATACAAAAACTTACTTACCCACTTGAAGATTGAACATAAAGGATGTGGTGATAATAATAATTAATTCTATAAGTATCTATAAGGGATTCTTCAATTGATAGTAATGGATCATTGAACTCACCTATACCTACATATTAATTCAAGTATTCCAATACAAATTCAAATGCACATGTTATGTTATAACCAATAAAATTTGAAATAAATGTGTTATGATATTCGTTCTATTTTAATTTCTTGCTCTTTATTTCTAGCCATTTGCTTTGTACTTGAATTCAAAGATAATAATATGATGTTTGGTGCATTTACCATATTTAGTGATATAAACTAAACGATTATGATACTTTTCCTTAATGTAAAGCAATATATCTCAATTCCTTTTGGATAAATATGTAGCCACTATGAAGTAGTATGCAAGTATCAGGATAAACAAAATTACAATTTTATATGGTCACATACCTACAATTGGACTTATGGGTATCCCATTGCCCTCAACTACCATTATAGAAACAAAAGACATGCCATTAGCAAATTCAACATGGGATAATTTAGATACTTATTAAAGGTTAAATGATGTATTTACATGTGAGATTGACACAAGAATCGTGAGATAACTACGATTTCCTGTTAGTCTATGTGCATGGGTATAGTTATTGGTGTAATAGTTTAGTCCAATGAAATCAAATGAGCCCTTGACTAATTTATCTTCTTATAGAGAAAAAAAAGGGAATTGATCTCCAACTAGATATCGCATGCAATGTGGATAACCTCTGGTAATAACTAGGACCATAAACATGTAAAAAGTAATTGAATGTTATAAATGAAAAATACCCATATTCAAAAGCTTTTGTTCTCTTCTAAATTCTGTATGCATTTTCTTTTTACTAATCCAGGATCAATAAGTTGTTCTTGGGGATTATCAAAAGCCTAAGATGTAATGTAGTGGCATCAAACCTTTCATTATAGTGACGATGGTCCAAAGTTACAATGGAAGGGCTCATAATCATTTTATTTTTGGAAATATGAAACAATGGAATTTTCCCATAAGTTCAACTCATTGAAATTGTTTATCAAATAACTATGATTTGACTTAAGAGGATATATCAATTATCTAGTCTCTCCAAATTGTTTCCTTATAATATAAACTTGCGTCATTTTTTTTCGATTAATTGATTTTATAGAAATGAAAGGGCTCAATGTTTGCTTTGTCTATTTCTCGGACCTGTCCTATTGCACTTGCATCATCTTTATATACAAGGTTACAATTAGGGCATGTTTTGTTGAGGAGTAAAAAATGGAGTTAATTTTTCTGCATCCTTGGGTTATATCACAACTTTTTCTTTTATTAATATATAGCTAAAGGCTCAAAACATCAAAATAAGGGTGAATGATATGTTACAGCATACGATGCAAATAAAAGCATAAAGAACTCATAAGAAAACACAAGAACAAAGTGCAAACCAAAAAATAAAGGAGGACTTGACCGAGACAACACCACATAATAAGCATAATAAAAAAACTAATACTATTGTTGTCTTTCTTTCTTTCCTCTAGCTTGAGCATGCTTTGTCCTAACCTCTTTTTCCAAATGGAGTTTAGCCAAAGCTAAAGTGATAAATATATCATTTTAAAATATCACGAACTTAAAAACAATAAAGCCCAAAGCCCCACCAAAACTAACTCGAATAAGAAAGGGTAATAGATAACCACTAAGGATGGACTTGAAAACATGTAAATGGTAGCATGCAATAATACAAATTTTGCTATAAATAATATGGATTGGAATAGAGTGTATATATTACTTAACTGCTATTTTATTTGATTTGGAACTTAACTGCTATTAAAAAACTAGATCATTAAACATACTAGTGAGCAATGATAATATATTATTTAAAGTCAAGCTTATTTATTGCATTGCATAACATCATTTATTCGAACCTTCAGGAATGTGAAGTCTAATCTCCTTTGAGAAATTTCTTGAACCTTATTACCAAGAGCTTGTGATAAATATTCAAACTATCATTGTAATCAACAAAACTCATTCCAAATTGTCCTGTATAGCCTGAAGACCATTCAAAGTTGTCCAACAATGACCATGCAAAATACCCTTCAACAATACACATATACACACACACACACATACACATACACAATTCTTACCTAATCATAGACTGAACTTAAAAAAGATTATGACAATAAAATCAATTCTATAAGTATCTATCAGGGATTCATTAATTGATAGTATGGATTGTTGACTCATCCATACCTACAAATTAAGTTAAGTATATACATTATAAATTAACATGCACATGTTAAGTCATGTTGCACAAAAAGAATAAATAAATAAAGAAACAAGCAAAGTTATGATATTCTTTATGCTTTCTTGCTAATTATATCTAGGCAATTGTTTTTCACTATAGTTCAGAGATAAAAAAATATGATATTTGGTGTATTTACTATTTTTAGTGATGTAAACAAAAATATTGTGATAGGTTTCCTAAATATAAATAATATGTCTCGAATTCCTTTTAGATAAATATGTAACTATTGTGAATCAGCCAACAAGTATAATTATAAACCAAAATTTATATGTAGCTACAATTTGATGTGGTCACATATAGATCCTAGGACCTATGGGGGTCCCATTGTCAACTACCATTATAGAAAGAAAAGACATACGATTAGCAAATTCAACATGGGATAATTAAGATAATCGAAAGATAAGAGGTATCCTTGCACGTGGCATTGACGTGAGAATCTACAAAGTAATTAGGGTTGCTTTTACCTTATGTGCATGAGCAACACGGTTACTAGTGTAATAGTTTAGTCCAATAAAATCAAATGAATCCTTGAACAAGTTGGCTTCATCTAAAGAAAATGTAGGCAATCAGCTTTCAACTAGATATTATATGTTATGTGGATAACCTCTAGTTGTAAGTGTCGATAACCCTATAGTAAAAGGTAATTAAATGTTATAAATGAAAAATACCCACCTTGAGAATATTTTATTCTCTAATAACTTGTGTAGGCATTTTATTTTCACAAATCTAGGATTAATGAGTTGTTCTTGGGGCTTATCAAATGCCTAAATTGTAATGCAATGACACCAAACATATTATTATACTAACAATGGTAAAAAATTAACCTAACAAATGGAAGGGCTCATTATCATTTTCATTTTAAATATGAAAGTATGAAGTTTTCTCATAAGTTCAACTCATTTACATTGTTTATGTTATGTTTTGACTATAATAGGATATGAGTTGTCTCCAAATTGTTTCCCTAGAATTTTAACTTGCATAATTTTTTCTTATGATTTGAGTATTCGATTTCATAGAAATGAAATGGTTTAATGTTTGCTATGTCGATTTCTCTGGCCTATCGATGTGAGCTATCGTGACTCACATACAAATTAAAATTTATAAAGTGCTAAGTTGAACTAAAAATGTAGTAAATGGCACAAGTCAGGTCATTACACAAGGAATAAAGCACAAACTAAAACATTAAATTGGACCAGACCAGGACCACCACATATGAAGAATGATAACAAATTAGTACTTTTGTGGCCTTCCTTCCTTGCCTCTAGTTCAAGCACGTTTTGTCCCAACCTTTTTTCCATATGGAGTTCAAACAAAGCCAACATGATAAACATAACTACTCATTATCAGAAACAAGAGAACAAAAGAATTTGAAGCCCCATCACAATTAATTAAAACATGAAAAGGCAAAACATCACCATCGCACATGAACTTAATATACATGTAAATGATGTCATACAATTATACAAATATGCTCTCAATAACATGCATTAGAATAACGTGCATAGTCTAAATAGATAAATAGATCAACAAACATACTAGCAAGCATTGATCATATTATTATTTAATGTGAAGCTTATTTATTACATTGAATCACATAATTTATTCGAACCATCAAGAATATTACGTTTAATATCGTTTGGGAAAATTCTTGAACCACGTTGCAAAGAGCATGTGATATCTCTTCAAACCAACATCCTAGTTTGCAAAATTTATTCCAAATCAAACTATATAACTAGAAGACCACTCAAAGTTGTTCGAAGATGACCATGAAAAATATCCTTTCACACTTGTACCACCCATTATAAAGTCAATGATATGAAAAGTATAAATTAAATATTTCAAAATCAAGAGATTCAAAAAAATCATACAAAAACTTACCCACTTGAAGATTAAACATAAATGATATGGTGATAGTAATAATTGATTCTATAAGTATTTATGAGGGATTCCTAGTTGATAGTGATGGATCATTAAACTCATCTATACCTACAAATTAATTCAAGTATACAAATACAAATTCAAATGCACATGTAGTAAAAAGTAATTGAATGTTATAAATGAAAAATACCCACATTCAAAAGCTTTTGTCCTCTTCTAACTTCTGTATTCATTTTCTTTTCACTAATCTAGGATCAATAAGTTGTTCTTGGGGATTATCAAAAGCCTCAGATGTAATGTAGCGGCATCAAACCTTTCATTACAATGATGATGGTCCAAAGTTTCAATGGAAGGTCTCATAATCATTTTATTTTTGAAAATATGAAACAATGAAATTTTCTCACAAGTTCAATTCATTGAAATTGTCTATCAAATAACTATAATTCAACTAAAAGGATATATGAACTATCTAGTCTCTCTAAATTATGTCTCTGGGATATAAACTTGTGTCATTTTTATTTGAGTAACTAATTTCATAGTAATGAAAGGGCTGAGTGTTTTTTTGTCTATTTCTCTGACTGTCCTATTGTATTTGCATCATCTTTATATACAAGGTTACAATTAGGGCATCTTTTGTTGAGGAGTAAAAAATGGAGTTAATTTTTCTGCATCCTTGGGTTAAATCATAGTTTCTCCTTTTTTTGATAGATAGTTAAAGGCTCAAAACACCCAAATAAGGGTGACGGATATGTTTCAGCAACACGATGCAAATAAAAACATAAAGAACTCATACGAGAACACAAGAACAAAGTGCAAACCAACAAATCAAAGAGGACTAAACTGAGACAACACTGCATAAGAAGCATAATAAAAAAAAACTACTACTTTTGTTATCTTTCTTTCTTTCATGTAGCTTGAGCATGCTTTGTCCTAACCTCTTTTTCCATATGGAGTTTAGCCAAAGCTAAAGAGATAAATACATTGTCTCAATATATCACAAACTCCAAAACAATAGAGCACGAAGCCCCACCAAAACTAACTCAAATAAGAAAGAGTAATAGATAACCACCAAGGATGAACTTGAAAATATGTAAATGATAGCATGCAATAAAACAAATTTGCTATAAATAACTTGCACTGGAATATAGTGTATATCTTACTTAATTGCTATTTTATTTGATTTGGAACTTATTATATACATCTGTAGATGTTAAATAGAAAATAGATCAATAAACATACTAGCGAGCAATGATAATATATTATTTAAAGTTAAGCTTATGTATTGCATTGCATCACATCATTTATTCGAACCATAAGGAAAGTTAAGTCTAATCTCCTTTGAGAAATTTCTTGAACCTTGTTGCTAAGAGCTTGTGATATCTATTCAAACAATCATTGTAATCCACAAAACTTATTCCAAATTATATTGTATAACTTGAAGGTCGTCAAAGTTGTCCAACAATGACCACGCAAAATACCCTACAACAATACACACACACACACACACACACACACAATTCTTAACTAATTGTAGACTAAACGTAAAAAAGATTATGACAATAAAATCAATTATATAAGTATCTATCAGGGATATAGTATGGATCGTTGAACTTATTCATACCTACAAATTAAGTGAAGTTTATACAATATAAATTCATATGCACATGTTAAGTCACGTTACTAAAAAAAAAAAAGAAATTTATGATATTCTTTATGCTTTCTTGCTAATAATATCTAGACAATTGCTTTGCACTAGAGTTCAGAGATAATAAACATGATGTTTGGTGTATTTACTATTTTTGTGATAAGTTTCCTGAATGTAAAATAATATGTCTCAAATTCCTTTTAGATAAATATGCAACCATTGTGAAACAGCCAACAACTATAATTACAAACAAAAAAAATTATATAATTAAACATAATTTATATATATCTACAATTTGAATTGGTCACATACAGATCCTAGGACCTAGGAGGTCCTATTACATTCAACTACCATTATAGAAAGAAAAGACATACGATTAGCAAATTCAACATGGGATAATTAAGATAAACAAAAGATAAAAGGTATCCTTGCATGTGGCATTGACATGAGAATCTACAAAGTAACTAGGGTTGCCGTTACCTTATGTGCATGAGCAACATGGTTACTAGTGTAATAGTTTAGTCCAATAAAATCAAATGAATCGTAGAATAAGCTGGCTTCATTTAAAGAAAATGTAGGCAACCAACCTTCAACTAGATATTGTATGTTATGTGGATAACCTTTGGTTGTAAGTGGGTCCATAATCCTAGTAAAAAGTAATTAAATGTTATGAATGAAAAATACCCACCTTAAGAATATTTTATTTCTTATAACTTGTGTATGCATTTTATTTTCACTAATCTAGAATTAATGAGTTATTCTTGGGCTTATCGAAAGCCTAAATTGCAATGCAATGACACCAAACGTATTATTATATTGACAATGGTAAAAAATTAACCCAACAGTGGAAGGGCTTAATATCATTTTCATTTTAAATATGAAAATATGAAGTTTTCCCATAATTTCAACTCATTTATATTATCTATGTTATGATTTGACTATAATAGGATATGAGTTGTCTTTCCAAATTGTTTCCCCAGAATTTGAACTTGCATCATTTTCTTATGATTTGTGTATTCAATTTCATAGAAATGAAAAGGTTCCATGTTTCCTATGTTGATTTATCTAGCCTATTGATGCAAACCTGTTATGACTCACAAACAAATTAAAATTTACAAAGTTCCATGTTACACAAAAAATGTAATAAATGGCACAACTCAGGTCATCACATAAGGAACAAAGCACAAACCAAAACATTAAATAGGACCAGATTAGGACCACCACACATGGAGCATGATAAAAAATTAGTACTTTTATGGTCTTCCTTCCTTGCCTCTAGCTCAAGCAAGCTTAGTCCCAGCCTTTTTTTCCATATGGAGTTCAAACAAAGCCAAAATGGTAAACGCAACCACTCATTATCACAAACAAGAGAATGAAAGAATATGAAGCCCCACCAAAATTAATTAAAACACGAAAAGGCAAAACATCACCATCGAACATGAACTCAGGAAGCGTATAAATGATTTCAAGCAATTATACAAGTATGCTCTCAATAACATGCATTAGAATAACATGCATATCTTGCTTAACTAATATTTTATTTGACTTGGAACATATTGTTTCCATTTGTAGATGTCTAAACATATAAATAGATCGAAAGTACTAGCAAGCATTATTGATCATATTATTATTTAATGTGAAGATTATTTATTACATTACATCACATAATTTATTCGAACCACTAGAATATTGAGTCTAATACTTTTTGAGAAAATTCTTGAACCATGTTGCAAAGAGCATGTGATATCTCTTAAAACAATCATCATAGTCTGCAAAATTTATTCCAAATCAAATTGTATAACTAGAATACCACTCAATGTTATTCAAAAATGACCATGAAAAATATCCTTTCACATTTGTACCATCCATTATAAAGTCAATGATATGAAAAATATAAATTAAATATGTCAAAATAAAGAGATTGAAAAAGATCATACAAAAACTTACTTACCCACTTGAAGATTGAACATAAAGGATGTGGTGATAGTAATACTTAATTCTATAAGTATCCATAAGGGATTCCTCAATTGATAGTGATGGATCATTGAACTCATCCATACCTAACAATTAAGTCAAGTATACAATACAAATTCAAATGCACATGTTATGTTATAACCAATAAAGGCTTGAAATAAATTTGTTGTGATATTCGTTCGTTTTCTTGCTAATTATATCTAGCCATTTGCTTTGCACTTGAATTCAAAGATAATAATATGATGTTTAGCACATTTACCGTATTCAGTGTTATAAACTAAATGATTATGATATTGTTCCTTAATGTAAAGCAACATATCTCAAATTCCTTTTGGATAAATATGTAACCATTATGAAGTAGTATGCAAGTATCAGGATAAACAAATTACAATTTTATGTGGTCATGTATCTACAATTGGACTTATAAGCATCCCATTGCTCAATTGCCATTATAGAAACAAAATACATGCCATTAGGAAATTCAACATGGCATAATTTAGGTACTTATTAATGGATAAAAGATGTCCTTGCATGTGAGATTGACACAAGAACCTATGAGATAACTAAGATTTCCTGTTTGTCTATGTTCATGGGTAGCATATAGTTATTGGTGTAATAGTTTAGTCCAATGAAATGAAATGAGCCCTTGACTAATTTAGCTTCCTATGGGAAAAAATAAGGAATCAATCTCCAACAAGATATCGAATGCTATGTGGATAACCTCTGTAATAAATGGGACCATAAACATGTACTAAAAAGTAATTGAATGTTATAAATGAAAAATACCCAAATTCAAAAGCTTTTGTTCTCTTCTAACTTCTGGATGCATTTTCTTTTCACTAATCCAAGATCAATAAGTTGTTCTTGGGGATTATCAAAAGCCTAAGGTGTAATGTAATGCCATCAAACTTTCATTATAATGACGATGGTCCAAAGTTACAATGGAAGGGCTCATAATCTTTTCTTTTTTTTGCGAATATGAAACAATGGAATTTTCTCACAAGTTCAACTCATTGAAATTGTCTATCAAATTAACTATGATTCAACTGGAAGAGGAAATATGGATTTTTTGGTCTCTCCAAATTGTTTCCCTAGAAGTTAAACTTGTGTCATTTTTTTATTCAGTAATCTATTTCATAGAAATGAAATGGCTCAATGTTTGCTTTGTCTATTCTCGAACTCTCCTATTGCACTTGCATCATCGTTATATACGAGGTTACAATTAGGGCATGTTTTGTTGAGGAGTAAAAAATGGAGTTAATTTTTCTGCATCCTTGGGTTATATCAAGCTTCTTCTTTTTGGATTGATAGCTAAAGGCTTAAAACACCCAAATAAGGGTGAATGATATGTTCCAGCAACACGATGCAAATAAAAACATAAAGAACTCATACGAAAACACAAGAACAAAGTACAAACCAAAATATCAAGAAGGACTAGACTAGACAACACCGCATAAGAACCATAATAAAAAATACTAGTACTTTTGTTGTCTTTTTTCTTTCCTGGCTCAAGCATGCTTTGTCCAAACCTCTTTTTCCATAGGGAGTTTAGCCAAATCTAAAGTGATAAATACATCCTCTTAATATATCATGAACTCAAAAATGATAAAGCATAAAGCCCTACCAAAACTAACTCAAATAAGAAAAGGTAAAAGATAACCACTAAGGATGAGCTTGAAAACATGTAAATGATAGCATGCTATAATACAAATTTGCTATAAATAAAATGCATTAGAATAAAGTGTATATCTTACTTAACTACTATTTTATTTGATTTGGAACTTATTGTACCCATTTGTAGATGTCTAAATAGAAAACTAGATCAATAAACATGTAACATCCTCCAAAGTACAAGATCATCCTTAAGTCATGACATTATACTTAAAAGTTGCTACTTCTAAATTAGCAAACTTTTTTAATTATCTATAGCAAGATCGATCGAATCAAGTGGTAACTAAATCGTTTATTAAAATATATAACAAAGCAACAAAGTATTTATTTAATACAAAGTCAAGTACAAAAGGAAGCTCTGCTATAAGCTTTAATACACATCTATTATCTTTGATATTTACAGACATATACCTATAACTAAGTACAACCAGTAAGTTAGGCACTAAACTACTCAATTCCTATTTCTCTTTTGTAGCTGCCCTATAGTTCTTTGGATCAACCTAGAAATGACATGAGAATTCAAAAATATAGGGATGAGAATATTATATAATTATCAATAGGGCACTCATTCAAACATGATCATAACATAATTATTTAATTTCACTCATACAAGTAATTTTATGCAAAAACATATGCAAGGACAATAATTAGTCATGTGTTCACTCTTACAACCGTATAACTCAATTCTGTGCATTTTTCTCTTTTCATCAACATAAGAAAGACTTAGTTCATACCGACTAGTATTTGCCATGGATAGCTCCACAATGGGTAATTCATACTAAATGGTATCTGTCGTGGATAACAATATAAATGGGAAATAGACTACTTATCAGGACTGAGCTCATTCCTATACGTGATCATCGAGCTTCAATTTTTCCTCTTTAGAATCACAAACTGTTTTATTTCTAGCCCACGTCTACCGACTCATAATATCTCTAGGGAAGCTCCTCTTTTTCCTTCCCCTTCACCCAACCTAAGTCTTGTTTGCTTTTTCCCATATGTTAGAACATGCACAATTGAAGTTTACAATTCTCTTTGTCACATATATTTATTTATCATCTTTCGATTTTACCAATACATGCTCCAATCACATATAAATATTCATTCACAACATAATTCTCATTCACTCCTCATAAATCACTCTTTAAAGGACATTGCATGCTTTTATACTCATCATACTTGAATCAAAGTCATTACATTACCAATTCAAGGTTTGGGTTCATTTCTAGCAATTGGGTAGATTTCACACCATTATAGCACAAATTTATTTGCATATCAAACAATCAATTTAGAGACTATAAAAATTATCTAAGATACTTTAATATGTTCACAAGGTTTTGTAAAAATTTCAGAGCAAGAATAATTCTCTAACTATGTTAACAAAATTATACAAATTGGGAGGTTAGAAACCCAGGAATTACAGCCAACAGTCATAGTTTCCAATTTTATTACCATATCAAATGAGCATATCAAATCATACAAAAATTTAGGGTTGGACTTCAATATGTACTCAACACCTTGTAAAACTTTCAAAGGAAAAATCAATCATTTACTATGGTAACAAAATTAGACAAACTTAGAGCTTTAGAGTTGGCTATCCAGACAAATCAACAATAGTCTATTTCTGATTTTTAGAAATTAGTAAAAGTCATTTTAAGACCCAAGAAAAATTTCTGAAAACATCTCAACATTATCTTTAACATATAAAATTTTCAGCTCATGAACCCATCCACAAATACTTCAAAAAATTATGAAGCATAACCTTCAGTACAAATCCTAGAATTCCAACAACATGATTAAAAACTTGTTTTGCCAAAATGGATTTTCTAACATCATCTAAAAACTCCACCAAAATTAATACATCAATATTCATATATTATCAATCAATACAACTAAAAATAGTAAGCCAAATCAGTAAGCAAATCATAAAAACAGATTTGAAGTAAAAGAGGTTCAAAAGCCCTACTTTGAAAACTTTAGAGCTTTATAACTCCAAAGGATGTTTCAAGTGATTTCTCTTCACTTCAAGGCCACCAAATCAACACCAAACCCTCCCTTAGGCAGTAGAGTATGTGATGTAAAAGTGAGAAGTGGTGAGGATTTATAATTTTATCCGATTATATTGGTAGGTATTGATGAGTAGAACAAGTTTTGTGAAGAGAGTTTGTGGTTTTATCAAATCTAGGCTAGGAAAATGGAGGTTTGAATCAAGTTTTCATGTTTTTGAAGAAGCAAAAATGGAGGTGGTTGTGTTCCCTTGCTTGGCCAAAAATATGGAGAAGAAATAATGAAGTTAGGTAGCTTATACATATCATATACTAAGCATAAATCATTATTTAATTATAAGGTCTAATTTCTTTAAAATGAAAATATGATGAATGACTAGGATTTAATCTTATAAATCAAGATTAAATCCTAGCCTTACACTTGGCAATAAAGGATAACTTTATCCTATTGTAAACATTTGACTATCTTTTGTGTTAAAAAAGCACACTGAAATTTTACCAACAGGTAAAACCCTATTGGGTGATGGGTTGTATTTATGCACCCATTTTATATCCTAACTTTAAATATTTTGCATCTGAATTGTTCTCAAGTAGTATTTATTTAGTGATTTTGTACTTTGTTCTCAACATGCATATGATTTTGTAGTCATTAGCATAGTTTTTAGTAAATTCTTACACCTTGGAAGTTCTCTATGCTTTTAATCTCTTTTTTGAAGTTTTTTTTCTGGACAACAAGGACTTCCAGGTTGATGCATTGGAGCAAGAAATAAGGACTAGGCACTTCACCACCCAAGCTGTCCCTCACCGCTCAGGCGGTAAACATAAAAAGCATGTTGATGAGAAGTGCAAGCAAGACCGCCCAGGCAGGGGAGTGCTTTGGTGAAGGATTCACGAGGACCACCTAGGCGGTCATATAATTTTGGGCCGTATCAGTTGGGCCGTTCACATCTCAGGCGAAGCCAATGCAAGAAAAGAAAAGGAAAAGGCATGCATGCGAAGAAAAGAACGCGACCTAGTTTTTGGAGTGAAGATTTTGAGGAAAAATTCTACACACATTCTCGACTAATTCTCTCTCTCTCTCTCTCTCTCACTCTCTCTAGGCTAGAGTTCATAGTTTATTATTTGTTCTTTATTTTTCTGGTGTAATTCCTGATTTTCTCAAGGATTTTGATTGTGAAACTCCCTCATGGAGGAGTAATTCCATTACCGTGCACAGAGAAGACTGAAGATCAAATTGTTCTTGAGGTTCACGATTTTAAATTCAAGTTCATCGTTGGTTTTTCCTCCTTTTTGCTTTCTCTTGAAAATTCTATTGCAATGATATTTGTGATTAAGTTTTGAGAGTTGTTGATTGTGTATTCATTTGTTTGCATAATCTGAATACCGTATAGGATATTGGGTCGATTGATTTGATTAATTCCAATTAGTAAGGGGTCAAAATTAATTCCGTTAGGATTTAGACTATCGCAATTGATAACTAAATTAACATAGGATTATAGGGTCATGATTGTGATCACTAGTTCTTGTGTTAGTTGAATCCTTAATGGAAGTACGTTAGTATAACTGTTAGTAGAATTGCGTCGTCTTCTGTACGAAAGTATAGTCGACATAGGTTGTCACCACCATGAATTTATCTGTTTGAACCAATGATAGAACATGTCTCGATCTGAAGGAAGTCTTTGTGCAAGTAACTTTTGCATTATAATTCTCTCACTTTAAATTGCGTTAACGATTCTTAAACCCTCAATTTTGTCAGAATCAATTACATTGCTTCCATGCGAGATGACCTGATCGCACCCTGTCGTATTTTGGTGTGATTTAGTTTTCTAAAATTATTTTTAATTTGTTGCGAGCGGTGACACTCGCATCAATTTTGGCACCATTGACGGGGAAGTGGTGTTATTGATTTTTCTTATTTTTATTTATTTTCATTTTTGTTTGTGTTATTTTATTTTATTTTATTTTTATTCTTTTATTTATTGAGTTGTGTTTTATAATTATTAAAAAAAAATCAGTTTCATTTTATTTTAATTTTATTTATGTATCTTTTCTTTGTTCCAGTTGTATTTGATTGTTGCTGATAAATTAGTTTTATGACTCATTCCCTTCCTAATTTTCCCATACTCCCAATTAATCTTGAGATTGAAAAAATTGCCAAAAGGCTTAGGAAGGCTGCGAAGGAAAGAGCTAATTTATCTAGCAACCCCTCTTCCTCTTCTGATACAACTAGCAAACCTAATAATTTTTCTTTCTATTTTCTTGAACTTTCTGATCTTGTTGCTAGTGTTTCAGGTAATATGGGAGAAATTACAGGACACTAAAGGAGCTTGCTGCTCAAGACTTGAACTATCAACCACTAAGGATTGTGTACCCAGAAGAGGGGGTGGCTTTGAGCTTAAATCAGGACTCCTGCACCATCTTCCCAAGTTTCACGGGTTGTCTTAGAGGACCCACACAAACACCTGAAGCAGTTCCATGTTATCTGTATGACCATGAAGCCTCAAGGGGTGACGGAGGAGCAAATCAAGCTAAGGGTCCTTGAAGGAGCTGAAAGATTGGTTCTTCTACATCTCCCATAGGAGTTGATAGTTGGGCCAGGATGAAGCGCATTTTCCTGGAAAAGTTCTTCCCAGCTTCTAAGGTAGCTGCCATCAGAAAAGACATTTGTGGTATTCGGTAGCTAGGGTGAATCTCTTTATGAATCCTGGAGAGGTTCAAGAGGTTGTGTGCTAGCTGCCCCCAACATTAGATTTCAGAGGCTGATCAGGTATCTCTATGAAGGGTTGTTGGTCATGGAGAGGAGTATGATTGATGCTGCTAGTGGGGGTGCATTAGTTGACAAGACCCCTGTCAGCTAGGCTGTTGATTGAAAACATGGCAGAGAACTCCCAGTTTGGGTCCAGAGCTAGTAGTAGCACCCTTCAGGTGGGTAAGATTTCCTCAGTTGAGAATAGCAGGGTAGAGAAGAAACTAGATGAG
The DNA here is from genome assembly GCA_030441495.1 of Dalbergia oliveri. Classification (NCBI taxonomy): domain Eukaryota; kingdom Viridiplantae; phylum Streptophyta; class Magnoliopsida; order Fabales; family Fabaceae; genus Dalbergia; species Dalbergia oliveri. The sequence goes on from JAMLFY010000009.1 coordinate 7,534,803, forward strand.
CTTAGAATTTCTGAAGCAAATTGCATTAAATCAAGCTTCTCCAGTTAAGGAGGACAGGTATGTGGGATTTGTTCATGCGAATCTTACACTTCATATGTGTGCCCTCAATTGCAGGAAGATCACATCAGCAGCTAGTAACATATTTCCTGGTAGGCCTCAAAATCAGGGTGGACAATAGAGGTACAATACATATAGCAACACTTATAACCCCTGGAGAGATCACCCCAATCTTAGGTGTAATAGTGTTCCTCAATAGCAGCAATAGAGGTATGTTCCACCACTAGAGGTAACATTATAACCAGCCTACATTCCACCCACCACCTATCTCACGGCTTCAGCCCCCAGCAACCTCTAGAACTACCTGCACCTCCCTCTTCAGAAGCACCATGGCAGGAGATGATGAAGATGATGATTGAAACTCGAAGGAAACAAGAACAAGACATGTAAGAGATGAGGAATGCGATTCAGAGGCTTGAGGGTTCCAAGTCTCAGTAGGGAAGTGCATCTACCATTGCTTCACAGACAATTCCCAACCCCAAGGGGAATATCTCTGCCATCACTTTGAGGTCTGGTAGTTTTACCTGAGGTTGTTAGTACTCTAGAGTAGGTAGTGGTTGAGAGCCAGGAAGAAGAAGTTGTTCAACAAGAGGTGCAACAAGATAAGCCTACACCCCTGCAACAAGCAGCATAAGAAAAAGTGTCAAGACCTATTTCATTGCCCTTCACACAGAGAGTTACAAGACCCAAGAGGTCTAATGAGCTGGAGTTGGAAAAGGACCTCTTGGAGACATTTAGGAAGGTGGAGGTAAACATTCCTCTATTGGGTGCAATTCGGCAAATCCTAAAGTATGCTTAGTTCTTGAAAGACCTATGCACCAACAAGAGGAAGTTGAGAGGTAATGAGGTGGAGAGAGTGACTATGGGGGTGAAAGCTTCTTCCTTTATTTAGCCAGGTCCACTCCCTGTGAAGCACAAGATCCAGGTGCATTCAATGTTCCTTGTACCATTGGGAACTTGCACATTAGACAAGCTTTGGCGGATCTTAGGGCCGGCATCAATATCATGCCACGTTCGGTATATGAGGCCTTAGGTGGGGAGAGCTAGCACCCACCAGATTAAGAGTTCAGTTGGTAACGAAGCATTTAGAGTCCAGATGGGGTACTTGAGGACATCCTAGTCCAGGTAGACAATTTAATTTTCCCAGCGGGTTTTTATGTTTTGGCTATGGAAGATGACACTAGTGCTCCCGAGCACATATTGATCTTGGGAAGACCTTTTCTAAAAACTACAAGAACCAAGATCAATGTGTACGCGGGACCCTGTCTTTTGAGTGTGGGAATATGAAGGCTCAGTTCTTCTGCTGATGCCATGAAACACCCACCTGAAGAACATTATGTTTTTAGCATTGATGTTATTGATTCCTTGATTGATGAAGTTTTTGTTGGCTTAACCAGAAATTTTGATGAGCTGTTAGGGTTGGTACTAGAGTTTGAATATGTTAACTGTACGGTACCACCAGTCTATGCAAGGAGTATGCCACTATTGAAGCATCATTGACTAGGAAATATCTTGAGAACACTGCAAATCTTTTGGTAGTTGATGCCATAAGCCCAGTCATTGATGCACTTAATAGCACCCTACTTTTGAGATGATTTTGCTTTCTAGCCCGTATTATCCGTGTCTTCCACTGGATATGATGATTCTCCTGCTTTAGAATTGTCCAAGTCTACAGGAACAGGTACACAACTGGTAGGGCCAGGCTGAAGCCTCCCCGACCACCTCAAGTATGCATTTTTGGGGAGGGTGAAAGACTGCCGGTCATCATTTCCAATGGGCTCTCTAAAGCTTAAGAAGATAATTTGATTGTGGTTTTGAGAAGGCACAAGAGGGCTATTGGATGGACCTTGGATGATATCAGGATTAGTCCCTCCACTTGCATGCACAGGATATTTCTAGAGGAGGGTGCTAAGCCGATTAGATAACCACAACGTTGGCTCAACCCATTGATTCTTGATGTGGTTAAGAAGGAGGTGACAAGACTTTTACAAGTTGGGATCATCTATCCTATTTATGAAAGTGAGTGGGTGAGCCCGCAGGTGGTTCCTAAGAAGTCGAGGATCACCGTGGTGAAGAATGAGAATGGTGAGTTGGTTCCAACCTGGTGAGAACGGTTGGAGGGTTTGTATTGATTACTGGAGACTTAACCAGGCCACCTGGAAAGACCATTAGCCCCGCCTTTCATTGATCAGATGTTAGAAAGGTTGGCAGGGAAGTCTTATTATTATTTTTTGGATGGCTACACGGTACTTTCAAATTCATATTGCCTCGGAGGATCAAGAGAAAACCACCTTCACGTGGCCCTTTGGCACCTATGCTTAGAGACGGATGCCCTTTGGGCTCAACACACCAGCTACCTTTCGCGTGCATGATGAGCATTTTTTGATTTGCTAGAGGAGTGCATGGAGGTATTTATAGACGATTTCACTATTTTTAGTTCTTCTTTTGATTATTGTTTGAGTAGTTTGGCTAAAGTGCTACAGAGGTGTGTAGAGACTAACCTTGTCTTAAACTTTGAAAAATGTCATTTTATGGTGGAACATGGTATAGTCTTGGGCCATGTAGTCTCTAGCAAGGGCATTGCCGTTGATCCTGCTAAGATAGAAGTTATTGTCTCCTTGCCTCACCCCGCATGTGTGCGGAGATTTATTCCTTTCTTGGTTATGCAGGTTTACAGGAGGTTCATCAAGGACTTCAGGAGATTGCCCAACCTCTCACCTCCCTCAAAAGGATGCTGAATTTATTTTTGATGACAGTGCAGAGAGGTATTTGAGAAGTTGAAGAAGGCTTTGACCACCACTCTAGTCATCCACCACCTGAACTGGAGCCAGCCGTTTGAGCTCATGTGTGATGCCTCTGATCATGCATGGGCACTATGCTTACACAGCACATGGGTAAGGTTTTGCATGCTATTTACTATGCTTATCATGCTCTAGATGCTGCACAATCCAACTACACCACTCCTGAGAAAGAGCTTCTAGCCATTGTTTTTGCTCTGGATAAATTTCGCTCTTACTTGCTAGGCTCTAAGGTGGTGGTGTACTCGGACCATGCAGCACTAAAATACTTGTGAAGAAACCAGAAGCCAAGCCTAGGCTCATTAGATGGATGCTACTACACCAGGAATTTGATTTGGATATTAAAGATAAGAGTGGAGCTGAAAACTTAGTAGCAGACCATCTAGCGGCTTGAGCATCTTGACCCAGCAACAGACCTCTCAATGATAATTTTCCTAATGAACAATTGATGAGTACATTTGTTGTCCCGTGGTATGCTGACATTGTGAACTACTTGGTTGCTAGAGTGGGCCCCTCACATTTTTCACCAGCTCTTGCAAAGCTGAAAGCGATGCAAAATACTATGTATGGGATAACCCTTATCTGTGGAAAATTTGTAGTGACCAAGTAGTCTGACCATGTGTGCCTCAGGAGGAATTCGAGTCCATACTCCGATTTTGTCACACTTATGCGAATAGAGGTCACTTTGGACCCCAACGTACTGCTAGGAAGGTATCGGACTCGGGTTTCTGGCCTACTTTGTTTAGAGATGCCTACAATTTTTGCAAATCTTGTGCACAGTGATAGAGGATAGGGAATATCTCTTGGAGGAATGAAATGCCCCAACAACCCATTCAATTTTGTGAAGTTTTTGATGTTTGGGGCATTGATTTCATGGGTCTCTCCCTAGCTCCTTTGGCTGTGTATATATCCTTGGCTGTGGATTATGTGTCAAAGTGGGTGGAGGCAATTGCCATCTGCACTAATGATTCCTCTAGTTGTCTCTTTTGTCCGTTCCCATATTTCCTAGGTTTGGCATGCTTAGGGCCATTATAAGTGACCAGGGAACCCATTTTGCAACCAAAGCATGGAAGCTTTGCTCGATAGATATGGGGTTGTTCATAAGGTATCAACTCCTTACCATCCCCAAACTAATGGGCAAGCTGAAGTGTCTAACCAGGAGATCAAGAGAATCCTGAAAAGACTGCGAAGCCCAGGAAGGACTGGAGTGTGAGTTGGATGATGCTCTGGGCTTCCGACAGCCTACAAAACACCTATTAGGATGAGTCCCTTTAGGCTAGTGTTTGGAAAAGCATGCCATTTGCCTGGAGATGATGCATCAGGCTTACCTGGGCGATTAGCAGTGTAACATGGATTTAGGAGAGCTGGTAAAGTGAAAGCTGTAACTACAAGAGTTAGAGGAGTTGAGATTTGAGGTCTATGAGAACTCTCGCTTATACAAGGAGAGAACTAAGGTGTTTCATGATCGGAACACCTTGAGGAAAGAGTTTCATGAGGGGCAACTGGTGGTCCTCTATAACTCCGATTGAAACTGATGCCGGGAAGTTAAAGTCTTGGTGGAATGGACCATTCAAGGTCATAAAAGTACATCCGTTTGGTGCTATGGAGATTGAGGACCCCAAGTCCAAGGTAATTTTTAAAGTCAATGGGCACCGACTAAAGGTGTTTCATGGAGTTTCTACGGACATTGGGAGTGAAGTAAAAGTTAAGCTAGCTCAAGCTTTTTACCCTGCATAAGGGCTCTACACGTCCAACTTAGGGATATTAAAGCAAAGTGCTTGGTGGGAGATAACACAAGCGTTCATTTGGTGATATTTTTAATCTTTTGTTCCTATTTTATTTTTATTTGTTTTATATTTATTTGCTTGCATAGTGTACAGGTGTTTAGTGTCAGATAAACAAAATCCCTTTGCTCAGAATTGGTGCACTCTGGAGACCGCCCAAAGGTCAGAGGTATAAGGGAGCAAAAAAAATGTCACGGATACCGCCCAAGCGGTTAAGAACCGCCTAGGCAGTCATTCTCAAAAAAAAAAAAAAGGGACCTTAGGGGAAATGCACCGTTTCACTAAAAGAGGGGCGCACCAAGCACATGACCGCCCAGCGGTCCTGACCGCCTAGGCGGTCTTCCGCGAACATGAAGCGCGACATCACACTCATCCGCATGCTCCCCTCATTCTCTCACACACATATGGTGCCTCTCACTTCCCCCTCACGGTTTCTTCCTTCTTCATCCTTGTCTCGCTATTTTCTTGCGATTTCCTCCAGGTTTGTGATTCCTTTGGCTTTCCCTCATGATCTCTAGCTGTTTCCTTTTTGTTCGATGGATTCTAATGCACATTACTATTATTTCTGAGTGGATAATGTTATGCATGCCATGTGTTTGATGAAATGCTTCATTAAGTTCTTTTCTCTTTTTACTTAACACTAGGCTTGCTCAGGTAACTCTACACAGCCTGATCATTGGTATTTTCCTCATCCACTTATTTTTCATGAGTCACTAGTATGCCCATTGTTTGCATTTGGCTTCTTCCCTTACCCACTCAACCCCAATTTGTGTATTGGATTTTTGAAGGAACTGAATATTAATATTGCATGACCTTGTTGTTTCCCCCTTCTACTTGATGATTTTGGAGGTTTGCTTGAGTTTTGTTGATGAACTCATGCACACCCTTTGTTTTCAGGTACCATGGCTTTCGAGCTAACAGGAGAGGCAAGCGACCTCTAGTGTCGAGCACCTCCTCCTCCACCATGCGGCCTGCTCCGACACTTTCCGCTTTGCTAGCTTCAAGGCAGAGGATAAATATGAAACAACCATAAAGAAGCACCCCCTTCTTCATGAGTGGAAATTTGATTTTTCTTAGCGCGAAACCCAAAGTGTTGAGTTTTGAGACCATTGAAGAACAACACTGGGGTTTCTTTTGGAAGTGCAGGGGCCACCAACCTCACCATTGTCCAAGAGTTCTATGTGAACTGGGATCATGTGGGGTTGGACGAGATACATGTTAGGGTCGCCAAATCTCAGTGACCCTTAAGCCATAAGGGAGGTTCTACAGATCCCAGCTCTGAAGACGATGCCCCAGATGAGTACTTTCAGCTTCTAGGAAGAGGTTAATATGGGCAATGTCCTCCGCTGCATTGGTTGCCCAAATGCCTCATGGGAATTCAACTCCTATTCAAAGATCATTGGCTTGAAGAGTTTCCTTACTTTTGAGTCTCAGTTGTGGATGAGGTTAGCTCTCTTCCATATCCTACCATGTGAACATACTAATCTTATCATCTGAGCAGGCACTCCTTGTATATTGTTTGATGGAGATGAGGCACATCTATATTCCTGGTATTATCCACTAGCACATGTCTCGCGTGCATGAGGGCAAGTCTTCCCAGGGACTCCCTTATCCCTCTCTAGTCACAAAAATGGCCTTTGCAGGATAGGTGCTCACCCTACCAGGCGATGAGCTTGGCACACCTAGCCCATGCTTGCAGGAAGAAGCTCTCTAGGAGACCAACGAAGGAGTTGAGATGGAGGAGCCAAAGCCAATCCTTCTAACCATATGCAGGCCATTCTTGCCCGCCTTGACTCTATGAGATGAAGCTTAGGGCCCACGTCACCGCATTCATCCAGGCTTCCGAGGAGCGTGTTATGCGGCATATCGCCCGTCTTGAGATGAGGATCCAGGGTATTGACACACCTGCTAAGCATGAGCGACCACCCTAGCTCGTCCTGCACTACCCGCTAGGCACTCCGTGCTGCATGATGACTCTAATTCTGATTCTCGGGAGGATGACCCTGACGTGGAGTTCATGAGGGTGTGGAGTTCAGTGAAGGTGCGGACTTGGACGATGACTGATTGTCCTACTTGGTAGGCACTAAGGACAGTGCCTTTTCTGTAAGTGAGGGGAGGGTGAATGATAGAGAAATTTTTAGGCATCTATTATGGTTTCATTCTTGGCCTAATTAGTTTCTATGTGTGTTTAATTCTGATGATTTGATTGAGTTTTGCATTATTAGGTCTCATTGGATTTAATTGTTAAAACTTGGTTAATCTCGGATTTTACACTTATTGTGACCTATCTATCTTCCGCAGACCATTTTGGGCTCTATAAATGTTGGATTTTTGTGCTTTTGGTGTCTTCTGAAAGACAAGACCGAGATCTACAATTTTGGGTTTCACAAGCTTCATCAAATTCGGCCCGATTCATGGCCTAATTGGGCTGCAAAGTTGCAGAGCTCGTGCTGACGCGGGTCCAAGACCTTTCCTCACATAATTGGGCATATCTCACTCATTTCTGGTCCAAATGAGTCATATAATATGTCTATGGAAAGCTTATCCAGAGAGGATTATCTTATTTAGATCAGATTTCGGAAATCTAAAATTATTTTGATAGATAACATCTGGATAAGATGTAATTCGAGGGGACACTTTTGATTGGAGGGAAATCCTTCTTCTCAGATTTTTCAAGCTTTATCTTATCTTTTCATTTTCTATTTAAGCCTAAGGTGTTCATTCAAAGAACACACATCAGAACCTGTCATCTCTCTAGTTGTCTTTTCATTTTTCCTTTGTATTCAAATAGAGCTTTCAATAGAGATGTCTATGGAAGACTAAACTTCTTTCAATCCTTGACATCATAGATAATTGGTTTGAATTCGGAGTTTATGTTTTGTAATTTTCCATTTTCATATGTATGCTTTCCTTTCTCAACTTCAATTTCAAATATGAATTCAGTTATTGAACATGATTATGTTTGAATTATATCTGATTAGATATAGCACCGAATTCGTTGTTGAAATCAAGTAAGGCTGAGTAACTGATTAGTTATCCAGGTTAATCAAACTGCATGTAATTCAACATTCATTTAAAATTGCGATTGTGATTTGAAGGTTGTTAAATGATAACTATATGATCATATAGTTAATTTGGGTTAACAGAGTAGCATCCGGATTTGGACTCTTTTGAACCATGATGAATTCTGCCAATAATCGTGATGTCTGGGATTGATTCTTTGATCAATTGCATTTCATTCGTTTCTGTCATTTTTACATTCTGAAAATCACAAACCCCCCCTTTATTATATTTAGCAATTTTGGTTTGATAACATAACCTGTGTATCCTTAGGAAGAATGACCTGAGTTACCTTATACTACAAATAAGGGGACTTAGACTATTTTGATAGTGGACTCTGAGTGCATATCGTGAACTTTCTTTGTCATTGTACTTTTCATTATCTTTCTTTGTACTTTTCTTTATTTTGTCCCTTTTTTCATGCATTGCATTTTTGCATATTTATAAAAAAAAAAAGGATTTAGTTAGTTGATGGCTGAACAATGCTTGTACCTTATAACTATTTTCTGTTTTGAGTTCCATGGTACACGGTTAATCTAATAGTCACATAAGCAACGCAATGGAATTTAACTTGTTTGGCTGGTTAATTATTTTTACCTATGAGCTTTTGGACCTAAATGTGATTTTTACTGTTTGATAACTTGATTTGTTGATATGTGTGCACTTTCTTGGAATGGATTCTGGAACTTGCCCAATTCTTGGTTAAAGCATTTTCTTCGCATTGTTTGGTATGTTGATGATTGAGGCATTTCTTCTTTTCACCCACTTAGCCATAAAGCCTACCCTGCATGCATTTATCCGTTGGCTACCCCCATTTGAGCTTATTCTCCCATTTTTGTTGTTTAGCACAATTCAAGCCTAGGTGGAAAACAATGAGCATCACCCAACTTAGGACCCTGAAAGCTTGGTGCAAACTGCTTGTGCAACAATCTAAGTATGGGGAACCCACTAGAGGTGAGAGAAAAAGAACCATTGGCCCTCAAAAAAAAAAAAAAAGTTATGGATTGGTGGAAATTCCTTCAATAATAAAAAAACTGAGATCCACCAATTCACCTTTGCAAGCAATTAATTGGGTCTGAATCAAGAAACACTGTTGAGGCAAATGGATAGGAAGGGCAATCAGAGGCTTTGGTTTCTCTCACGTGAGTTCTTGTGTTGTGTAACACCCCAATTTTTACTGGAATTTTTACTGTCGTTTAGAATTATCGAATTACCCTAGGTAATTTTTCATATAATTTGAGATGAACAATCCTCAATAAAGGAATATAACATTAGAAGAAAGATTAGGAGCAATTCGTGCGAAGTTGCAAAATTTTCTATACGTGTAAAATGACCAAAATGCCCCTAAGGTTATTTTACTCAGAAAATGAGGATCGTGGGCCCCACCCATCCTCAAGGGGATGTTTTGATGATAATAAAGGATTGTTTGTGTTATGTGTGTTAATAGAGGAGAAGAATCCTAATTTTGAGCTTCGACGCGAAATGACCAAAACGCCTCTGCGTTGTTTTAACTTTAATTGCGTGCCGCTGAGCCCGAACCTCACTAAAATGTTTTAAAAGGTGTTTTTAAGCTATGTTTGGTCAATGGTTAAGCTCGGGTGGCCTCAGGCAATTTTTAAGTAAAATTACTATTTTGTCCCTATCTTTGAGCAGTTTTGCGAATTTCGAGATTTTTAATTTATATAGCGAAACCTAAGTAATATTAGGCTCAAATTAAAGCTTATTAAATTGTAATTACTAATCTAGAGTCCAAATTATTTATTTAAATTGATTAAAATCTGAAATTTCTTAAAAACACCCAAATTGCTTACAAATTCACTTAAGCCCTTAACCGTAAATTCACTAATTTGCAAAGATACCTTACCTACACCTAAATAATACATGGAACACACAAAATCCTCTTCCATGAGGCTGTAATGCCGAATTATTTGCGAAATAATGCATCAGAATTATTACTCAAATGATGCACTAAAACAAAGTGCCAAAATGTCACATGAAACATAATTCCTTAATTTCATGCAACTTTGTCTAAAATCCATGTTTTCCTCCCTTTGTTATCTGAAAAATCTGCCATTTGCTCCTTCATTTGTCCATTTATGAGCTTCAAAATCTCTATAAATAGGTATGCTTGAGGTAGTGTTAGATGCCTTGTTTCATAACTTACACAATTCTAGTTTTTAGGAGCACCAAAAGCTTTCTTTCTTCCTCCTCCTTGGCCGAATTCTCTTCAATTTTTCAAAGAGATTTTCTTTCATTTCACTCAAGGAAACCAAGCCCTCTTCCTTCCCTTCAAATAAAATTAGGTAGGGTGTTGTTTCTAAGTTCATTTTATGCTTGACAAGTTATGTTTCTAGCTCAAAATGATGATTTCATGGATTTCTTTCTAGCTTTCCATTTCGGTTTTGTATTCCTCTTTCTTCTAAAAACATTTCGGCCTTATGGCCTAGATTATGATGAGACCATGGTTTGATGATGAGGTTCTTAAGTGTTGGTTGCAAAGCCTTCAAATGTTAGACCTCTAAAACTTGAAGGTTTCACTAGTTTCTAAAGCTTTAAAATTTTAGTTTTTCTTTCCTTATTTTTCCTTTAAGCATTCGGCCAAATGGCCTAAGAAGGAATAAAATGATGACTTGATGATGAGGACCTTGAGTGTTGGTTGTAAATCCATCACAAGTTAGGCCTCTAAAGCCTGAAAATTCCACTTAATGCAAAACTTTAAAGAATGATGTTTTTATGATGTAAAAATAAAGATCTTGAGTTTAGAACTTGAAAGATGTATTTTTCACTTTGTCTTGCTAAGATATATTGGGTTGAATTTATGTTTCTCTAAAGTCTTGGAGGAGCTCTAGTAAAGAAATAAAATGAATTTGCATCCATGTTTAAGTTTATGCCTTGCATAACCATATTTACTTTCTATGTCATCACTAAATTCTCAAGAATGAATAAATGAACTTGCATTCTCATGTTTAAATTTCCAAGCTTGCATTTCATATTTATGTTTCAAGTTGTCACTTAATCTTTAAAGATAATAAAGAGGATGCATCTCATATTTATTTTATGCTCTCACTTTATTTTATAATGGCTAAAAGAATCAATGCATGACATGTTTATTTTATGTCATCACTTAAAGATCCTAGAGCTCAAAGACTTGCCCAAGTATCACAAACAAAGTTGGAACCATGGTAATAAGAACTCTAAAGCCCACTTTCAATTTCCTTAAGATTATTGGAGTCAAAGAATTCATTCTTTAAGAAGTCTTGAGTTTGGAGCTTAATAAGAATTCTCTTCTCTCTTCACCGGTCCATGCGGACTACCGCCGTTCCCTTCTAAGATCTTCTCCTCCACTTGTCCAGTGCGGACTACCACCGCTCCAGTTTCTTGTATATCATGTTTATAATTCCAAGTTATCACCTTATAAAGACAAGATTAAAATGAGGTTGCATAGCATGTTTATGATTCTAGTTATCACCTAAATCTCTAAAGCTCAAGACTTGCTCCTTTTATCTTAAGTGAAAATTTTAATCGTAAAGATTCTTTCAATGTATAAATCGGCCTCATGATTAAGGTAGGCCTAAAGTGATTTTAAATAAGCTACTGATTTAGTTCTAAAATTTCTTTCAAGAGTAACAAAAAGAATTATTTTTTAAAAGAGTTTTAAGACCTTGCAAAGATTTTACGGGATACTAGTATCTTACTTGTACTTAAAAATGTGATTTTAAGCAATTATGTGAGGTTCATGATTCAGCCACTAATCTGAGTTTTGTACTACTGTATGATGATGGTTTAATATGTTGAAGTTGTGATAATTATGGTTTATTGCTAAAGGAATGATTCTATGCATGTTGGAGATAAAACTAGCTTCCTAGAAAACGTAAAAGCAAGATTTCTAGAACTTTAGAGAATGAAATTTATGCATTCTGTCCAGAGCCTTTAGTGACCTTAAGAACCAGATTTTATCATGTTTAGATAAGGGAGAATGATTCATAATTGGTTTAGTAATTAATTTTAGCATCATAGGGAAAGTCGGTAATGAGAAAGGGTTAAAAACACAACTTCTAGCACACCGTAAAACCTTAAGGACAACTTACTATCTATGCTGCCCCATATAGTCTAATAACATTCTTAGGACTTATGCGATGGTAATAAGTCCCTTAGATGCATAATTAATTAGTTCAATAATTAAGGTTGCCCGATTCTAGAGTTTCGGTTGTTTAAGACAACTTTTCGATAAGGATTTATGATGATGCCTCTTTGATGTTTTAAATGATAAGTCTATGTAGTGATTTGATGCTTATTAAGTATTTGATGTCATTGAATGATTTCCGGGCTTGCATGTTATAGTTGCTGTTGCAAACAATGAGAATGCTTATGCATGAAATAATGAAATATTCTTTGTTATTTAAAAAATTTACCCTTGTTGCTGAAAGAAAGTATATTACTAAAAGTGTAATTTGGAAAGGTTCTGGCTAGAAAAGACTTGGTATTTAAGCATGTCCATTTGTAACCCACCTCTCTTTCCTGGAATCTCCAGATGCATGATTAGTTGGTATATATATTATTCCAGAATAAGACTATAAACGAGAAAATGTTATGAATAATTATGAATTGAGAATTGTATTATGATATAACATGCAAAGACTTAATGGTGACTTAAACTTATGAGGAAATGATCCTTTGGACCCATCAGACTATAGGTGGTGAAAGGTGATTCTTGCCCCTAAACCGTTCTCTCAAAAGGATAGAGTCAGGATTTTAACTTATCAAAAGGGATAAGTATATACTAGTGACGACTAGTAAGGTATGAGCTCATAACCTAGATTACTCCCAAAAGGGTGGAGTATAGGGCGGCCCCCAAGGAAAATAATGACGATGATAAGATTTTAAGTCACCTAAAGCACTAAAGAAATGAAATATGATGTTCTTCTATGCATGTTATTATGATATGATGATGAGGAATACGATGCGTTGATAAAAGGAAAAGTTCATTATAAATATGACATGCTAAGTTTATGATGCATTATAAGACGCATGATTTAAAAATTGACGAACCTCGATAAAGTACTTTTCTGAACTTAATAATGAATCTTAGCATGCTCACTATTTTATAATAACCTCGAGATTCCTGGAGACTTTGATGATGACACTATAGAAGGAGATACCCTACCTGAGAATTCTTTAGCAAGATTCTCACTCCCTTTCTTTATTTTCGTCATTGTCTTCAATACCGATGGCGACATTCGTCCTATATGTTGATACCCTACATGGGAATTTCACTACGACTCAGAGCATCGTTCATATCACTTTGAAGGGAGGTGCGCGGTTCGTGTTTTTGTTTTCATAGGACGTCCATTTGCACACCCCGTTCCTAGTTATCATTTTTCCTCGTCTTCTCCGTATGGTGACGAAATGGTTTTTGAGCACGCCCGTCCACATGATGAAAGGATGCTACGTTCTTACTCCGCCTCATCTACCGTCCATGGTATTCCGATTATGTCCCTCAAACAAGGTATTCTGAGACGAATCCATCAGAGGATACCCCTACTTATGTATATTTGGAGAGCTCTGCTCCTACTCCCTCGCATGTGAGAGAGGGTAGTGAGGAACTGGTGCATCCAAGATTCACACGAAGACCATCTATGTGTCCTCAGCCCAGGACATCTCGTGTGTCCCTTTCTAAAGGAATTCTCAGTAGATAGGATATATTCCACCATTTCAGGGCAGTGGCCGTAGAAAGTTCTTAATAGATTTGAGCGTGATCATATACCCTAGTTTTAGGATAGCTCTCCTTGGCTTTTAAGGTTATTTACTTTAAGTGCATATGTTGTCTTATGTATTCTAGTTTGATGCATTTGTTTAAGACGGGAATGTATGAGTGAGGTCATTATGTATATGTATTATGGTGTGCTTATGGATGTTATATGATGGAGCCAATATATTATGATAATTCCTATGTGTCTTTTAAAATTTTGCTAAATCATTCACGTTAAGCGCAGCTCATGTTTTCAATTATGTTTTTTTTAAAAAATGGCTCGTAATTTCACTAAGTATTTTCAAAGCATGATTAAGGAACTGAAGCAAAGAGTAAAGTCTAGTAATTAATCAGACCGCCTAGGTGTATTGGGTTAATTATTAGGGTGTTACATGTTGCACCTTGTTCTTGCAGGAACTAAGTTTAGCCCATCACGTCATCTATCCCACTTGTACCTAAGCCCAATCAACCTTGAGAAGACCTCTTGAAATATGCCTAGACAAGTGATTGACCAGTGGTGACTTAGAAGAAAGGCAAGTTTATAGAAGAAGTTCCCTGTTGAGTGTTGGAGTGCATTATAAGATTTAGGAATTTGAGTGGAAAGTGATACACATCTTTCCTATGAGGTTAACTCAGTCATACTAGTTTTTCTCATTCTTGCCATGTGCTATCTTGATTGACCCGGTTTGTTCCATTGGATTTTGACTTCTTTGTTGTGTATTGGCTGTTGTTTAACTATCTCTAGCTACCTCCCCTGCTTGGTTAGTTTCCGGCATATCGCTTGTGAGTCATGCATTTTCCATCCTTAGTCTTAGTATCATCTCGCATTCTCATTCTCATTTTAGCTCCATGCATGAGGACATGCAATTATTTAAGTGTGGGGAGATTTGATGAGTTGTATTTATGCACCCATTTTATATCCTAACTTTAAATATTTTGCATCTGAATTGTTCTCAAGTAGTATTTATTTAGTGATTTTGCACTTTGTTCTCAACATGCATTATTAAACGATTTTGTAGCCATTAGCATAGTTTTTAGTAAATTCTTACACCTTGGAACTTCTCTATGCTTTTAATTTTTTTTGGAAGTTTTTTTGTTTTTTGACAACAAGGACTTCCAGGTTGATGCATTGGAGCAAGAAATAAGGACTCAACAGCACTGTTCACCACCCAGGCAGTCCCTCACCGCTCAGGCGGTAAAGAGAAAGCATGTTGATGAGAAGTGCAAGCAAGACCGCCCGGGCAGTCAAAGACCGCCCAAGCGGTAGTCAGAGGGAGTGCTTTGGCAAAGGATTCACGAGGACCGCCCAGGGTCCTTAACTGCCCAAGTGGTCATATAATTTTGGGCCGTATCAGTTGGGCCGTTCATGCGTCTCCAGGCAAAGCCAATGCAAGAAACATAAAAAGGAAAAGGCACGCACGCGGAGAAAGAACGTGACCTAGTTTTTGGAGTGAAGATTTTGAGGAAAAATTCTAAACACATTCTCGGACTAGAATTCTCTCTCTCACTCATTCTCTAGGCTAGGGTTCATAGTTTATTATTTGTTCTTTATTTTCTGGTGTAATTACTGATTTTCTCAAGGATTTTGATTGTGAAACTCCCCTCATGGAGGAGTAATTCCTTTACCGTGCACAGAGAGTATTGAAGATCAAATTGTTCCTGAGGTTCACGATTTTAAATTCAAGTTAATGGTTGGTTTTTCGTCCTTTTGCTTTCTCTTGAAAATTCTATTGCAATGATATTTGTGATTAAGTTTTGAGAGTTGTTGATTGTGTATTTGTTTGTTTGCATAATCTAAATACCGTTTGGGATATTGGGTCAATTGATTTGATTAATTCCAATTGGTAAGGGGTTGAAATTAATTCCATTAGGATTTAGACTACGCAATTGATAACTAAATTAACATAGGATTATAGGGTCATGATTGTGATCACTAGTTCTTGTGTTAGTTGAATCCTTAACGAAGTACGTTAGTATAACTGTTAAGTAGAATTGCATCGTCTTTTGTACGAAAGCATAGTCGACATAGGTTGTCACCGCCATGAATTTATCTATTTGAGCCAATGATAGAACATGTCTCGAATTGAAGGAAGTCTTTGTGCAAGTAACTTTTGTATTATAATTCTCTCACTTTAAATTGCTGTTAACGATTCTTAAACCCCTAATTTTGTCAGAATCAATTACATTGCTTCCACGCGAGATGACCTGGATCGCACCCTGTTTACATTTTGGTGTGATTTAGTTTTCTAAAATTATTTTTAATTTGTTGCGAGCGCGACACTCGCATCACCAGGTAATCAAACATTGCTAGAAAATTAATTCTAGGTATAAAATATTCATTTCTAATTATTTTTAACCCCAATCCTACAATTTTTAGTTTCGCCATTTTCGGTTCCAATTCTACGATGTCAGCCTCTTACGGTCTGTGGGCCTGAAGGTCATTATTCACACCCAGCTAGAAATTTATTTTTTAACACATTCGTTAGATCGTCCTCATTATTACTAAAACTATCACATTTTTTAAATTATGACTAATAAAACTTAAATTAATTTTTAAATAATTTTTGGGTGTTACAAAATATACTAGTGAACAATGATAATATATTATTTAAAATCAAGTTTATTTATTGCATTGCATCACATAATTTATTCGAACCATCATGAATGTTAAATCTAATCTCCTTTGAGAAATTTATTGAACCTTTGTGATATCTATTCAAACTATCATTGTAATCCACACGGTAACATCCTAATAATTATTCCCATATGCTTAAGTCGTAGCAGAATTTATTATTAAATTGTTACGCTTTGATGTCATGATTTTACAGTTTCAAAATATAATATAGGCAGAAAAATAACGATAATAATTTTTATTTTTATTTAGAAATCAAACTAGAAGCTTGACGCATATATAATTATATGTAATACTAATTTATATTGAAACTAGCTAAGTAATAATAAACACATTCTTCCAATCAAAAATCTAAAATAGTATATTGCAATAACAGGTAATTAACTCCAACAAGTATGTAGTCGCTATAATATAAATAGCATGAACAATAATAAGTCTTCGGCTAACAATAGTCCGTCACCAATAAACCAAAACACTGAATAATCGAATAGGTCTAATCAATTAATGTATCATAAGTGGAACTAAATCCTATATACTCTTCAGGTACGTACTCCTCCTTGAGGACCTTACTATGCTCTACATCTAGAGATGACACGGAGAAAGGAAAAGGGTGAGAAACTCGAAAGTTTAAGGAACGATAAATGCACATGGTCAATTAGTGTCATCAAAATCATCTCTAGCCACCTCGGTTTATTCTTGAAAAACATGAACATACGTTAAAATCCAATTAATAAGTTCCAAAGATCTTTACCCGAGGTAGACGTGTCTTTTAATATGATCTTTCTTATTATGGATGCACTTCCTAAATTTACATGAATACATGACAATCCAGTTAATATCTATATACATAAAATTTAATACGTCACATAAGACACTTAGTCCAATCCGTTTCAATCTTTTTCTTAATACATCTATTTCTTTATACATCCAGTTTATCCAATCAGTGGGGTAATGAGCTCATACCAGAAGTCGATCGTCATTGATAAATACAGTAGGGATAAACAAGGTGTTAAAATAGTGGGATCACCTCTCTATCGAGGATCATTTCCAATTCAGTGGATTGAATCCAACATCTTTAACATTTATATCACATTAATACCTTATCAGTGTGGACCAAGTTCAATATCTTTCATGGATATAATTTAATACTTTCTTCTAACGTAGATGCACATAATGAAATAATACAGGGCACTAATGCACATCATAAGTCACATTTAACATGCATATAATCATCAACTTAATAGTTTACGTACAACATCATATGTAACTCATTCATAATATAACAATAGGCAGTTTAAGTTCCATCAAAGTATACTAAAAGTAAAATGTCATTAGAACATACCAATATAACTTAAAGGCAAACATATCAATGTAGAATTAAAAGAACCAACACGAACAGGAATAAGTTAATAATAATATTAATAATAGTTGAAATAGAAAGTTAAAATAACTAATGTAAAAGGTCTTCTTTTTTTTCAATATATAAAAGAAGATATAATTTCTGTACCTAGCATAAGAAACAATCACATAGGGGAAATAATATAATAAAGTATTGATTGTTAAATCTATCACAAAATAGAGGACATTTTTAAGAATCAAACTAAAGGATAGATTTTGAATAAATAGATAATTGGAAAAGAAGAATTTATCTCACAACTTGTTGAAGATTTTGATACAAATGGATAAACACGTTAGGTGCAATATAATGGATTTAAAAGCAGTAAGAAAAACTAAAACAATTAACGTCTTGGCTTACGAAACGTTCTGAACTTCAGGAAAAATTTTCTTTAAGTGCAAGTAATACAAAACCGAAAAAGGAACAATATAGGTATTTATATTTTGAAGATAAAATAGGATAAAATAGCAAGTCGCAAGAATGATCAATCAATTTGTTTGTAGTATGAAGATCATAACAAAATCAACATCAGTAAAAATGATAACCCCTTTGATGTATGAACAACTAAAAAAAGACTTATGTATAGTGGACATTTCGTTGTTTTCGAACACATCGATGAACAAATTGGAGACTGTAGATAAACTAAAATACCAAGGTTGCAAAAAAACCCTTACTTGATTTGAAGATTAATTGAAATTAGAAACTCTGAAGACTTGTTGAAATGGGAAAGGGCAAAATCCTCCTCCTCTACGCTTGGGTGTGCCACGACTTCAAGAGGGAGAATTGGGGATGAATCTTGTTCCTCCAAAAGTGATGATGATATGTGATGAGAGATTTTGGAAAAGATCAAAGAGATGAAGTGAAGAGAATTTTTATGGAGGTGAAAGGGTGTGTGACCATATGCTCTGCTAGGGCTTAGTGGTGGGAGTTAACAATAGAAGTGAGAAAATGTAGTTACTATTAGGGATAGAGATAGTTAGGTTATTCCTTCCCTACTAATTATAGATAGACTTTCTTTTAAAAAAATAAATAAATAAATAAATCTCACCATATCTTATCTATAAAATAAAAAAATAATAATAATACTCCCTTAATACATGTTATATGTTTTATATTGGCTAAATTCCATTACTCCTATGCTATCCATATTGGACCAAATACTATTCTAACACATCAATTAATTCCACATACACAAATTAAAGGAACTAAGGATAAAATAAATTGGGGTCTTACACGCAAAACTTATTCCAAATTGTACTATATAACCTGAAGCTTGTTCAAAGTTGTCCAACAATGATCATTCAAAATAACCTTCAATAATACACACATACATACACAATTCTTACCTAATTGTAGATTGAACTTAAAAAAGATTATGACAATAAAATAAATTATATAAGTATTTATTAGGGATTCCTTAATTGATAGTATGGATCGTTGAACTCATCCATACTTACAAATTAAGTTAAGTATATACAATATAATTTCACTTGCACAAGTTAATGTTAGCTCTAGAATCCTTCAGAAAGCTTCATAGCAATATGTTTTGAGTGACAACAAAACCAATTCAAAGAAAATATTTTGAAAAATGACTAATGTCTTCCTTGAGTTTTTTCACATAGCATATAGGTTTTTTAAGATTGTATAACACGGACTTGAAATGAGAATGATTTCACTTTGCATGTGCAAATATGTTTTATCTCATATGAAGAGATTGAACTTAATAGAAAGTGAAAGTTTTATCGTGTAACGAACATATACATGCCTTATGGATGGAAGGAAATCATATCAAGGGCAAGAAACCAAGGTCTAGCACTTTAGAAAGTAGGACGGGACTTCAGAAAGTACACTATGAAGGAAAATTTCCATCAAATGCTGAAGTCAAAGTGTTCTACTATCTTCAATCATCACACTCGCAATGGTTTATTCATCAATAAACCTGGATTGAAGATCTGAAGACTGAAGTTTCATCAACGAATTGATTTTGTGCTATAGAAAGCTCACTTCACTATGGAGCATTGAACGTTATTGGCAAAGGAGGAAATTTGAATTTTTGAAATTCAAATTTAAAGTCAAAACCAGTTTCAACCTCAGTCATCTCTTCTATCAACTTGGTCAACAACCTCAGCTTCTAGAAGAAAGAGTTCATAAACCACGTTCAAAAAGTAAGAGTAGTTTCTAAAGTAACATCAGAAACCTCAATCTCACAATGGCTTCTGCAAAAGCTCTGACAAATAGACAGGTTACTCTTCTAGACGCTTTTTCTAAGACACAAATGGATTATCAACACATGTCACTTGGAGATCTGATCAAGGGCAATGGTCACAATGGAAGATTGTTTATAAATAGAGATGTTGTGCTTCAATTTTAAGTAACTAATGTTGCATAAGAGAGGCAACTCTATGCAAATCTCACTTCATGTCCAAAAAGTTCATCATATCATCATGTAATCAGTTTCCTTACACAAAAATATTCTTTCCATGTTTTTGAACAGTTATATGTTCTTCCTAAAAGGAGTTGTAGGAAAGAAGTCATTTAGGTTATCCCAGGTTTTTCATGCATATTTTAAGAAAACTTGAGTGTAGGTTAGTTTAAGTGGCAACCCAAACACAAACCTTTATATCCTTGATCTAGTAATGATTAGTGTGAGATAGCTTGGAGAGATTAATGTAAAGCTACTTGCAATGTGACAATAATGTGTTCTTGCGCTCTGGTTCAACTTGGAAAGGCTAAGGAAAGACTACTCGGTTCAGCTTGGAGAGGTTGGTGAATAACTACTTTCAACATAAAAGTAGAGGTTGTTTATTAGTCACGGGTTCAACTTGGAGAGGCTAGGGAAAGACTACCTAGTTCAGCTTAGAAAGCTAGTGAATAACCACTTTCAATGTGACAGGTAGAGGTTGTCTCCTGGCCATGGGTTTAGCTTGGAGAGGCTAGGGAAATACTACACGTTTAAGGTTGGAGAGGCTAGTGAATAACTACTTTCAACGTGACAATAGGGTTTATCTACTTGTCAGGGTTAGCTGGAGAGGCTAGCACAAGATTACTTAAGGTTTAGCCTGAGAGGCCAGTGTGTAACATCCCTGCTGCTTTATGGATTGACGATGTCTCACAAACCAACACGGATCTTTTCAGCGTGCTTTGTCCTCATTCACACGCTTCCTGGGAAAACTTCCCAGAGGTCACCCATCCCAAAATTACCCAAGTCAAGCACGCTTAACTGTGGAGTTCTTTCGTGATGGGCTCCTGAAAAGAAAGATGCGTCCTTGTGGCAAAGGTAGTACCAATCAATTCATATAAGCCCTCCTTAACTGTATAGTCCTATACCCATACAGACTTAGGATCCCTTTCATTCGGGTGTGTACTCGGTTCATTCATGTACCCCTCCACTTGGAGGCAGGAGCCGCTCCTTGTCCATGCCTCGCACGTCGATCACTCCTGCGTCGTCCCAGGCATCACATGCCAACCAGCTTCTGCTTGGTTCGTCCCGAACTACACCGTCCTAGGAGAAGTACAGGCTCTGAGACCATTTGTAACATCCCCTATTGCTTTATGGATTGACGATTGTCCCCACAAAGAAACACGGGTCTTTTCAGTGTGCTTTGCCCTCACTCACATGCTTCCTCGAAAAACTTCCCAGGAGGTTACCAATCCAAAAATTACCCTAAGTCAAGCACACTTAACTGTGGAGTTCTTCGTGATGGGCTACCGAAAGAAATATGCATCCTTGTGGCATAGGTAGTACCAATCAATTCATATAAGACCTTCGTAACTATATAGTCTAATACCTATACTTAGGATCCCCTCATTCGGGTGCGTAATCGGTTTATTTATGTACCCCTCCGCTTGGAGGCAGAGCCGCTCCTTGTCTGTGCCTTCTCGACCGGCAATCACTCCCTTCCTCCTTCCCGAGCATTATATGCTTTCGCTTGGTTCGTCCCTGAACCATACCGTACCGGAAGAGGTACAGGCTCTAATACCATTTGCAACATGCCCTGCTACTTTATAGATTGACGACTGTCCCCACAAACCAACATGGGTCTTTTCAGTGTGCTTTGCCCTCACTCACACACTTTGTGGGAAAACTTCCTAGGAGGTCACCCATTCCAAAATTACCCCAAGTCAAGCACGCTTAACTGTGGAGTTCTTCGCAATGGGCTACCAAAAGAAAGATGCATCCTTGTGGTATAGGTAGTACCAATCAATTCATATAAGCCCTCCTTAACTGTATAGTCCTACACCCATAGACTCAGGATCCCTTTTATTCGGGAGTGTAATTGGTTCATTCATGTACCCCTCCGCTAGAGGCAGGAGCCACTCCTATCCGTGCCTTCTCGCATTGGCGATCACACCCTACGTCATCCCCAGGCATTACATGCCCACTAGCTTCTTCTTGGTTTGTCCCTGAACTACACCATCCTGGAGAAGTTCGGGCTCTGATACCATTTGTAACATCCCCCACCGCTTTATGGATTGACGACTGTCCCCACAAACCAACGTGGGTCTTTCAGCGTGCTTTGACCTCACTCACATGCTTCCTTGGAAAACATCCCAAGAGGTTACCCATTCCAAAATTACCCCAAGTCAAGCACGCTTAACTAAGTTCTTTCGTGATAGGCTATCGAAAAGAAAGATGCATCCTTGTGGCATAGGTAGTACCAATCAATTTATATAAGCCCTCTGGAACTGTATAGTCTCATACCTATACAGACTCAGGATCCCTCTCATTTGGGTGCGTAATCGGTTTATTCATGTACCCCTCCGCTTAGAGGCAGGAGCCGCTCCTTGTCTGTGCCTTCTCGTGCGGGATCACTCTCCTGCTAGTTCCTGATTACATGCCGACCAGCTTTCGCTTGGTTCGTCCCTGAACCATACCGTACAAGAAGAGGTCCAGGCTCTAATACCATTTGTAACATGCCCTCCTGCTTTATGGATTGACGACTCCCCACAAACCAACATGGGTCTTTTCATGTGCTTTGCCCTCACTCACACACTTTGTGGGAAAACTTCCTAGGAGGTCATCCATCCCAAAATTACCCCAAGTCAAGCATGTAACTGTAGTTCTTCGTGATGGGCTATCGAAAAGAAAGATGCATCCTTGTGAAATAGGTAGTACCAATCAATTCATATAAGTCCTCCTTAACTGTATAGTCCTATGCCCATACAGACTAGGATCCCTTTTATTCGAGAGTGTAATTGGTTCATTCATGTACCCCTCCGCTAGAGGCAGGAGCCACTCCTTATCCGTGCCTTCTCACGGCGATCACACCTACGTCATCCCAGGCATTACATGCCCACTAGCTTCTTCTTAGTTTGTCCCCGAACTACACCGTCCTGGAGAGGTGCAGGCTCTGATACCATTTGTAATATCCCTCACTGCTTTATGGATTGACAACTCTCCCCACAAACCAACGCGGGTTTTCAGCGTGCTTTGCCCTCACTCACATGCTTCCTTGGAAAACATCCCAGAGGTTACCCATCCCAAAATTACCCCAAGTCAAGCACGCTTAACTATACAGTTCTTTCGTGATGGGCTATCGAAGAGAGATGCATCCTTGTGGCATAGGTAGTACCAATCAATTCATATAAGCCCTCCATAACTGTATAGTCTCATACCTATAGAGACTAGGATCCTCTCATTCGGGTGTGTAATCGGTTCATTCATGTACCCCTCCGCTGAGGCAGGAGCCGCTCCTTGTCTGTGCCTTCTCATGCCTGGAATCACTCTCCTAGTTCCTGTTACATGCCGACCAGCTTCGCTTGGTTCGTCCCTGAACCATACCGTCCTGGAAGAGGTAGGCTCTAATACCATTTGTAACATGCCTGCTGCTTTATGGATTGACGACTACCACAAACCAACATGGGTCTTTTCAGTATGCTTTGCCCTCACTCACACTTCGTGGGAAAACTTCCAGGAGGTCATCCATCCCAAAATTACCCCAAGTCAAGCATGCTTAACTGAGTTCTTTCGTGATGGGCTACCGAAAAGAAAGATGCATCCTTGTGGCATAGGTAGTACCAATCAATTCATATAAGCCCTCCTTAACTGTATAGTCCTATGCCCATACAGACTCAGGATCCTCTCATTCGGGTGTGTAATCGGTTCATTCATGTACCCCTCCGCTTGGAGGCAGGAGCCGCTCCTGTCCGTGCCTTCTAACAGGCGATCACTCCCTGTCCTCCCAGTCATTACATGCCCACCAGCTTCTACTTGGTTTGTCCGAACTACACCGTACTAGGAGGTGCAGGCTTGATACCATTTGTAACATCCCCACTGCTTTATGGATTGACGACTGCCCACAAACCAACGCGTCTCTTTTCAGCGTGCTTTGCCCTCACTCACATGCTTCCTCGGAAAACTTCCCAGGTTACCCATCCCAAAATTACCCCAAGTCATGCACACTTAACTATGGAGTTCCTTCGTGAAGGGCTCCGAAAGAAAGATGCATCCTTGTGGCATAGGTAGTACCAATCAATTCATATATGCCCTCGTAATTGTATTGTCCTATACCTATATAGACTCAGGATCCCTTTCATTCGGGTGCGTGATCGGTTCATTCATGTACTCCTCCGCTTGGAGGCTGGAGCCACTCCTTGTCTGTGCCTTCTCGTCCGACAATCACTCCCTGCCTAGTTCCCGAGCGTTACATGCCCACCAGCTTCGCTTAGTTCGTCCTAAACCATACCATCCTGGGAGAGGTGCAGGCTCTAATACCATTTGTAACATGCCCTGCTGCTTTATGGATTGACGACGTCCCCACAAACCAACATAGGTCTTTTCAGTGTGCTTTGTCCTCACTCACACACTTCGTGGGAAAACTTCCTCAGGAGGTCACCCATACCAAAATTACCCCAACTCAAGCACGCTTACCTGGAGTTCTTTCGTGATGGGCTACCAAAGAAAGATGCATCCTTGTGGCATAGGTAGTACCAATCAATTCATACAAGCCCTCCTTAACTGTATAGTCCTATGCCAATACAGACTAGGATCCCTCTCATTCCGGTGTGTAATCGGTTCATTCATGTACCCCTCTCTTGGAGGCAGGAGCCGCTCCCTCCGTGCCTTCTCCCATGGTGATCACTCCTTACATCGTCCCAGGCATTACATGCCCACCAGCTTCCGCTTATTTCGTCCCGAACTACACCGTCCTGGGAGGTGCAGGCTCTGATACCATTTGTAACATCCCCTCCGCTTTATGGATTAATCCCCACAAACCAACACGGGTCTTTCGGCGTTCTTTGCCCTCACTCACACGCTTCGTGGGAAAACTTCCCTAGGAGGTTACCCATCCCAAAATTGCCCCAAGTCAAGCACACTAACTGTGGAGTTCTTCGAGATGGGCCAAAAGAAAGATGCATCCTTGTGGCATAGGTAGTACCAATCAATTCATATAAGCCCTCCGTAACTCTATAGTCTCATACCTATACAGACTCAGGATCCTCTCATTCGAGTGCGTAATCGGTTCATTCATGTACCCCTCCGCTTGGAGGCAGGAGCCCTCCTTGTCTGTGCCTCTCTGACGGCAATCACTCCCTGCCTCTTCCAGAGCATTACATGCCCACCAACTTCCGCTGGTTCGTCCCTGAACCATACGTCCTGGGAGAAGTCAGGCTCTAATACCATTTGTAACATGCCCTCCCTTTATGGATTGAGACCCCACAAACCAACACGGGTCTTTCAGTGTGCTTTGCCCTCACTCACACACTTCGTGGGAAAACTTCCCAGAGGTCACCCATCCCAAAATTACCCCAACTCAAGCACGCTAACTGTGGAGTTCTTCGTGATGGGCTAAAAGAAAGATGCATCCTTGTGGCATAGGTAGTACCAATCAATTCATATAAGCCCTCCTTAACTCTATAGTCCTTTGCCCATACAACTCAGGATCCTCTCATTCGAGTGTGTAATCGGTTCATTCATGTACCCCTCTGCTTGGAGGCAGGAGCCTGTCGTGCCTTCCCACAGCGATCACTCCCTGCATCGTCCCAGGCATTACATGCCCACCAGCTTCTGCTTATTCGTCCCGAACCACACCCTGGGGAGGTGCAAGCTCTGATACCATTTGTAACATCTCCCCTGCTTTATGGATTGTACTGTCCCCACAAACCAACACGGGTCTTTTCAGCGTTCTTTGCCCTCACTCACACGTTTCATAGGAAAACTTCCAGGAGGTTACCCATCCCAAAATTACCCAAAGTCAAGCACACTTAACTGAGTTCTTCGTGATGGGCTAGCAAAAGAAAGATGCATCCTTGTGGCATAGGTAGTACCAATCAATTCATATAAGCCATCCGTAACTGTATAGTCTCATACCTATAACTCAGATCCCTCTCATTCGGGTGCGTAATCGGTTCATTCATGTACCCCTCGCTTGGAGGCAGGAGCCGCTCCTTGCTGTGCCTTCGGACGGGATCACTCCCTGCCTCGTTCCGAGCGTTACATGCCCACCAGCTTCCGCTTGGTTCGTCCCTGAACCATTCCGTCCTGGGAGAAGTGCAGGCTCTAATACCATTTGTAACATGCCTGTTGCTTTATGGATTTATGGCTGTCCCCACAAACCAACACGGGTCTTTTCAATGTGCTTTGCCCATGGGAAAACTTCTAGGAGGTCACCCATCCCAAAATTACCCCAACTCAAGCACGCTCACCTTGGAGTTCTTCGTGATGGGCTCCAAAAGAAAGATGCATCCTTGTGGCATAGGTAGTACCAATCAATTCATATAAGCCTTCTTACTGTATAGTCCCATACCTATACAACGGATCCCTCTCATTCGGGTGTGTAATTGGTTTATTCATGTACCCTCCAATTGGAGACGGAACGGCTCCTTGTCAGTGCCTTCTCACATCGATGGTCACTCCCTACCTCGTCCTCGAGTGTTACACTGTGAATAACTACTCAGGTTTTGAAAGTAGGGGTTGTTTGTAACACCCTAAAGGACCCAACTACGCTTAAGTTCGCATTTGGATTCTATTATATGTCACTTATGCTTTGCGTTCATTTTATTTTGAAATTAAGTTATAAAAATAGTGGATAAATTTTTTTTTGTTCTTATAAATTACTTTTTTAAAAGCTTAGGCTTAGAGCGAGAATTGAAATACATATCGCTTACATAGATGGTACTCAAAATTACTTTGTGTACTTACTTAATTTAATATAGTGAAATGAAGGACTACATGCAAAATTACCATTACATATGCTGAAAGCTAACTACTTAATAAATAAGTCATACCAGGACATATATCATAGTGATAAGTTCTTAATAACAATTTAAATTCTACTGCTATAAGTATATTCTTCGCATCTATAACATAACTGAACTGGAGTGCTAATTCTTGGAAAGTCTAAAATCTTCACATGATTACCTCCTTTTCCAGCTTTGTTGCTTCAAGTGGACTCGTCCATCTCTGGTAACGACAACGGAAAGAATCATAAGAGTGAGAAATACAAGATTTCCCAATAGGAGTTCCTACTTGCACTAAACGTGTCATCGTTGTTGTCTCAGTCACTTTGGGTTTATTATAAAAAGGTGGACATATAAATGGTTCAATTACTAAATTTTCACAAACATAATTAGCCGAAGTGCGGTTGCTTTTAACTATTCTTAAACATTAGCAGAGACATATATAACATAACTCATCAATTACTATTTAACATTTCACCTAATAATCTCTTTGCAAACTTCACAATCACATAAACATTTTTATTCATGATATTCATGCATAACACTTTGTTTTCTTTCTTTAACATATTCCTTAATCACTCACGGATGAATGCATCAATGTCTTAGACCACCCTAAAGGGTAATGAGCTCATACCGTGGCTGTCGCCACAACCTTATGGTTTTCTTTTCCGTTGTGTGATCTCAACGGTTTAGGGGATTAAGCCACGAGCTTAACTCAAGTCCACTTTTCCAAACTATCATTACTACTTTTATAGGCTTTACTTTTATTCTCACTGAGTGAAATCACCAATACCTTAATCCCCTTTTGAGGATTAAATAGTGAATTTGATCATTTATTATCTCATTTGAAACATGAATGTATGCACATCATTATGTAATCATTAATAAATCATGGCATAGATAATCATTTCATATCTCATCACTATATCACTTCATGCCAAAACAGTAGACATGTCATGTATATCTCATAGTAATCAACAAATAATCTTATATAGATTTCTCTTAAATGATTTGTATTAAGCATCCCAAGCTATCAAGTCGAGTCCTAGTGTTCCTAAGGGGTTATGGATGTCTTGATTGGTATGTATACATTATGAATATCTTTCTTTGTACTCTTTAGCATCCCCTTATTTCATTATTGCATTTCAAAATATTATTAGAGGTTCTTTATATATTTTTAGGCTCCCCTATGTTTGAAGATTATTTCAACTTAGTTCCTTAAAATCTCTTTACAACACTTGAATATTCTATTTATAGTATTAATGTCTTTTATAAGAAAATTTGTAACTTTCTGTATACTTATTATCTCAGCCTTTTAAATATAGTTCCAGATTCTTAACTCATCAAGCTCTCCATTGAGGGTAATTTTACTAAAAACACATTTATAGTTAGGCCATAGTACCCTTGTAAAGTTACCCTTTTCCAACTCTCTCAGCACACTGTCCCAAAACTTTATTTCTTATTCAGTATTTTCATGGTGCAAATCTTTATGTATAGCATACATGTTCCTATATGTGTTAGCTTTCCAATAGAGTTGAAATCAATCTATTTGCATTTTTCTGAGTGAGTTACACCTATTTTACTACTCCAAGGTCAGATTTAGAGTTTCAGTCTTTGGCTTAGCTTTAAAAATTTATATCTTAGGCTAGAAAACTCCTTTTTAGGTCATTCTTTTTGGAGAATGTTCTTTATTAAGTCTAGTTTGTAAAAAAAATAGTTTTATTCCCAAAAGCTCCATATTCTGTGAGTTTAATATTTCAAAGTGGCTATTGCCAAAAATAGCTAAAAATCTAGCACATATCATTTTCATGTTTGACATTACTTCCTTAACACAAGGACCATCTATCATGTTTTTTAAGCCATATATGAGCATGAAATCATCATAAAAACATTTTTAACAGAGAAGTGGATGCAATGATTCATAAAAATATATTTTACAAACAACCATTCAAAACTCTTGTCAATAACACAAGCTTGAGGCATCTTAACCATGGATAAGGTTAGACACCAATAATGCTTGAACAAATAAAGAAGAAACTCCTACCTCTTATGTAGGTCTAAAAAGAGCCCTTCTTTTCTTTCTTGAGCTTGAACAATAGTCCCTGGAGCGGATGGCCCTCTTTGAATCTTGGCTCTAGAACTTGAGTGCTTAAGAAAATATTTCTCACTTGAGTTAAAGATTGTAACTCTTGTGAGGGCTAGTGAAGGTTTGGGCTTAGGATTTAAGTGTTTGGATGAAGCTTAGAGGGTAAAGAGAGGTCTTTGAAGAGAAGAACATAAGAAGAAATGATAGAGAAAGAATAAGAGAGAAAGAACACTTGGAGAGTTTCTAAGGCTTGAAGACTAGTAAGACTATATGTATTTTACAAGAGTTAGAGGATGTAGCTCTTGCAAAGCATGGTGAGGTCTCTTTGTGACTTGGAAATAGAATGAATGGAAGAGAATTTGAAGAGTATTTATAGTGAAAGAAAAAGAATGAAGCACTTGCTTGGAGCATGATTTATGCAAGCATGTTAGCATAATTTTGGGATGAAAATGCTCCATGTTTTATGCAAACATGTTGGCCTAATTTTGGGATGAAAATGCTCCATGTTTTATGCAAAAATGTTGTTGTTGAGCATGCATGGTTAATGGAAATTTTCTAACCTTTAATGTATGTATGTATCATACATTTACATCATGTGACCTTATGCTTTAATAGGTGTTTTTAATTTTTAGCATGGAATTGTCTATGTATGTGGTTAAGAATGTGCATGATGTATGTGATTGAATTATTGTATTATCATCTTAATCCAATGGCTTAGATTCATTCTTGTTTAAAGACAAGTCTAAGGATTTGTGCAAATGACATTGTTGTAATTATTAAAGTAGTGGCATTATAGTAATTATCAAAGTAGTGGCATTGTAGTAATTTCATTAATCAAGGGTATTTTTATAATTAAACAATGGAGTGGTATTCTTGTAATTCCAATTATAGAGTAAGGGTATCTTTATCATTTATTAATAAGGTCAGGGTAGTTTGGTAATTTTCTTTATATATCAAGGGTGTTTTTGTAATTTCAATTAAGTGATGGCATTTTTGTAATTTTTTGCATATTTTTCTAAATACACTTAATTATTCTAACATTATTTATTTTTTCATGACATTTGTCTAATTTTTATTAGTTTTACTCATTTTGTATCATTAATCTTTCAAATCAATTTCTTACTATCTATCTGATTAATGTAATTTACTAATATTGATTTGAGAATTTAACCTTGTAAGTAAATTGTCCTTGTCTAATATGCTTAATTTAGGGTTTATGTCTTAATAGTACTTATCATTGCTTATTATTATGTGTTTTCTAACTATGCTAATGTCATTAATTAATAATAAATCACCAATGTTGACCTTCCCACTATAGGGCCAAGATCAACTGTCTAGTCGGTAAATCAATTGCTCGAGTTCATTCAGTCAATTAGCCTAGATGAAATTTGGGATGTTACATTGTCTACTAATCATATGAGAGAGCTTGGGAAGGCTAATGTAAAGACTATCCATTTTTTCTTTCTCTAGTTTGAGAAAGATGTTTATTGGAACCTCAATGTTTATTGAGTACTAGATGTAGGCATGATTGGCCGAGCCAGTATAAAAATACTTGTGTCACTTCTTCTTATTCCTGATCTCCTTTACTTTCTTTGTTATGCCGTATAATTTATTTTTTGCTGATATATCACTTTGGCTATTCTATTACTCTTTCTATGCTTTAGAAATCTACTTTTTGAAATAGCTAATGTGTTTTCTGCTATACTTCAAGCTTAGTGCTTGATATTATTTCTTTAAAAGTTTTCATATCAAGAAAAAGGAGTAAAGCACGATTCAACTCCCCTTCTCGTGCACTTTTATACCTACTAGTAGTATCAGAGCAAGGCCTCTGAGGGTTAAGTAGTCTAATAACTGCAGAGGATAAAGATCGAGGAAGAAAATAACATGGATCTATGGTAGATCACTCTACTACTGACCATCTTTTTCTGATGAAACTCCTGTTTGGCCAAGCAAAGGATATATGGAATTATTGCACATGCTGCTTGAAGATCTTGACCAAAAGTATTCTAACTCAGAAATAGTTAGAAAATACTAAAAAGCTTTCAAGAAAGATAACTGTCAAAGTAATAGCCATCACTGATATCAAGTTCTCTAATACATGATGAACTTATAAAGAAGAGTATGTTCTTTGTTCCTAAATCAATGCGTCAAAAGCAAAGTAAAGCTATATGCAATGGAAGTTGTTGAAACCTCAAATGAAGAGGATGTATCTGATGAAATATATGAGATTGAAAGTATAGAGAAGAGATCTCTATGTTTATGAACCAGTTGTCAAAAGCCTGAAAAGGCTAAGCCAAGAAGGAAAAGACGTTAATCTCAAGAAAGACAAAAAGGGCAAAGAATATATTGAAAGAGTAACCTACTATTGAGATAAGAAGGATCTTTTTGAACCTTTTTATCCAAAGCTCTTGATATCACTAAAAAGTTTTTACATTTAAGGAAAAGAGCTTGCTAGCTACCTGAGCATCTTTGAAAATATAAAGAATAGGTCAGAAAGTCATGATAAGCTAGAAGATATCACAAATCTATACTTCAAGGCATGAGTACACCTCAACAAAAAAATGCAAGGTAAGAGTATTTGAACTCAATATCTCATATTTCTGTTGCACTAAATGATGGGTTGGTGGAAATTTCTTAGACTTCTTCCTCTAAAATGTCCCATCTTGATAGTGTTACTTCATCCTATTGGTTATTGAAGCTTGTTCTCTCATAGCTGTCACCATCTCACGAAAGGTGTTCATCATATTAGCCTCGTCTCAACACCGTTCCTATTACGTCGATTTGAAGTCATCGATTCCTATCACACCAAACAAGAATTATTGAGTTGATCAGGCTCAATACCAAGCTAAGTGTGGCAGTAACCCACAACATTCAAAATCAGCAGTCATACATATATATAGAATTATAATGCATGACATTTACTAAAGAAGCATAGCCAGTCCATTCCTCAAGGTCCTACAAGGATGAACTGCTCTTGATACCATAATGTAACATCTTCCTTAGCACAACCTTATCTTTAAATAATATCTTTAAATCATGGCATCGTGCTTGAGAAATGTTACTTATTAATTTGACCTTTCTTAAATATCTATGGCAGGCTTGACTAACTGTAATACCTACGCGTAATCTATTAAAACATATGATAAAGAAACACAACCTTTATTGAATACATAGTTAAGTAGAAAAGGAAGCTCTACTATGAGCTTTAATACATATCCATTCCCTATTACATCTACATACATATTCATTCCACCAAGTATAGCATAATGAAAGCACTAACTACTACACTAATGAAATTCTGATTCCTGTTAGGGCAGCATCATAGTCCTCTGGTTCAACCTGGATATGATACGAAAACATAAACACATAGGGGTGAGAATTATACAATTCTCAGTAGGGTATTTCCCCAAATACACAATTCACAGCATCATCGTTATCATTCCAGCCACTTTAGTTTATTAAGAAAAGAGTGATCTTGCAACATATGTCAAAGGTTCATTTTAAAGTTCAAGAACCATTTTCTGAAGTGGGTCTCTTTTATTATCCAATAACTTGATGTACATATGTCATACTACTTAACATTATAGTAATTTACTTACAACTTTACATGCTCTCGGTATATCAAAAACAAAAAAATCTTATATACATCAACCCTATCTATTCGTGCCCATTCTATATTAAAGGGGACTTTTCTGTCCTTTTTCATAATAGAGGGACTTTCCGTGCCCTTTACATAATAGAGGGACTTTCCCTACCCTTCACATAATAGATGGGACTTTTCTCGTGCCCTTTACACATTCAGGGGACCTTTCTCGTGCCCTTCACATAATATAGGGGACTTTCATTTCTCTACTTAGAACATATATCATCATCAAGTTCACATATAAACAATCAATCACAAGTGACTCTCATTGATTTCTCATAAACCAAACTTTAAAGTCACTATCATGCATTCATATACCATAGACTTGGAATAGATATCAAACTATCATAAATTTCCAGCCATTCTCACATTCCAGCACCTTAGAGTTATTGTTCTGGGTACAACATTTAATTGCCATACCAAATGACTATCCCAAGAGCCACGAAAATTCTCTATGACACTCTAATGTGTCTAGGATAACCTGTAAAAATTTCAGACAAACAGAGCTCTATAGCTACTTCAGTAAAATATACAAATCTAGTGGTCAGGGGCCACCAATTCACAGACCAGATCGGGTTCCCTTAATTTTTAACCCTAGAAATTGATGGAACCAATGCATAAGAAAATTTACAGTTATACTTCAACATGTTATTAACTTTGTGTAAAATTTTCAAGGGCTAATTCAATCATTTGCTATGGTAATAAAATCAGGAAACTTTAGTGCTTCAGTTTCAACATTTCAGGCAGCATCAGTCTCATTTCTGTTTCTGATTTTTTTGAGGTAGTACACATTAAAATCAACACCCAAGAAAATTCATGTAGTCAGTTTAAGATGTCCA
The DNA here is from genome assembly GCA_030441495.1 of Dalbergia oliveri. Lineage (NCBI taxonomy): Eukaryota > Viridiplantae > Streptophyta > Magnoliopsida > Fabales > Fabaceae > Dalbergia > Dalbergia oliveri. The sequence goes on from JAMLFY010000009.1 coordinate 7,568,027, forward strand.
ATACAACATATAATTTTTTTAGATCATTTAATTACCCACAACTATACCATAAAATTTGTGATTAATGATTGCTTTTAGGAAAACTAGGAATCCCAGCCTAGTCCCAATTTCCTTTGATAAAAACCCCTTTTTAACACCATCCAAACACACCAACAAAATTCACACATCCATATCAACATATCATCCATCAATACAATCAGAAATTTTGGATCTAGGTCATGCCAAAACAGATAATAAAAATAGGACAAGAAAAGGCAGCAAAAACCCTACTTTGAGTGATCTATTAGCTTCTTGGCTTCAAGGCTAACCAAGCTTGCTTCCTTCTCCTCCAAAGCTCCCAATCCAACTTCAAACCCCTCTGATATCAGTGAGGTGTGAGGTACAACACAAGGTTTTGATGAGGAATGAAAATTTTGTTCGGTTAGATTGATAGAGAATTGGGTGTAGAACAAGTTTAGTGAAAAACTTTTGATGATTCAACAACTCTAGCTTGGAGTTTTTGGGCTTGGAACTCAAGAACAAGCTCTTGAGGACAACAATGGTGGCTGGTCTCTTCTTTCCCCTTGGCTAGCCGAAATTTGTGTGTCTTGGGAAGAAAAATGTGACTAGGCTTCTTATATTAAATGCTTAGAAGATATTTAGTAAAAAAAATAATTGTTTATGTAATAAAGCAACAATGGATGGCTAAGATTTAATCTTGGATTCCAAGATTAAATCTTGGCTTTCCACATGTCCTTAGTAGGTGGATATCATCCATTTGTGGTGATGGATATATCTTTTGGTGTTAAAATCATACACCGAAATCTCACCGAGGTAAACACCTTACCGATAAAACCGATATTGCCCGAAAATTAATTCTAAGCATAAAATTGTCATTTCCACACATTTCTAATCTTATTCTCATATTTTCCTAATTTTGGGCACCTCCGAGGCCCGAATCTAGGGTTTAAGCTTGCCCAACGGCTGGGGCCCGTAAGGTTACTATTCATCGACCCAAATTTTTTTTTTTTTTTAGGTCCGTTGGGCCGCCCTCATCATTTCTAAACTATTAGATTTTTGAAATTATGATTAATAAAGCTCAAATTAATTTTTAATTAAATTTTAGGGTGTTAGAACTCTTCTCCACTTTGGAGCCAATCTATGAAAAGCCATGACTTGGAGCTCATCATTAAGGAACCAGGAGAGAAATCTCATGAACAAGATACTATTATCATTATAATGGTGTCTCAACCTCCTCTTTCCATCCGCATCACTCAGATGGAAGAAAAAGAGGATAGAGCATCAGATGCTGGTGCTTCTCTTGGTGAAGAAGTTGTTGCTTCCATCTCAACTTAGTTGTTTGAAGTTATTGCTGATTTTATTCCTGAGCCTACTTCCTGCTATTGCTTCTAAACCTGACATACCGTCCTCTTTACCTCATCCTACTCCTGCTACTGATGATCAGGCTGAATCGCCTAAGTTTAGGGAGACTATACCTCTAGATATCCCTGAGCCTTCTCCTAAACTGCTTCATCATCGGCACCCATTCACCTGCCTTATCCTTTTTCAACCAAGCCACCAGCAAGCTATCAGATCAATCAAATCATTCTATACCATATGAAAGAGATTGCCTCCGGGCAGGATCGGCTTGAGGTAACTATCATAGACCAAGGTGCCCAAGCTAGACAAAATAAAGAATTGCAACTTTAGATTCTTCAGACAATCAAGAGATACTACAAAATCTGAGATGACGAAGATGAAGATGATGTATCGATTTCCATAACACCTTCTTTTTTATGATGTCAAAAGAGGGAGAAGAAAAGAGATGAAGAAAATCAAGTGCTATGGAATTCAGGGGGAGCATATGAGGGGGAGCTCAGAGAATTTTTTTTAGCATGCATGCATTTTCTTTTGTTGTTTAGTTCTTTTTGTGTTTTGACATTTAATCTTGGCTTAGAAAATTATTTTTATATATCATGTTTGTATATGTTTTTAATGCTATTTCCTTTAAAGCTCTGATATTTATGAGAAAAGTTTCACTGCTTATAATCAAAAAGCTCATTTATGCACTGCTTTGATAAAATTTGGGATTGATCCTTAATGAGCTTAGAAACCTCGTATGTAATATACTGGTGTATCTATATCAAGGGTTTTGAGCATCAGAAACTATATAAGGATTAGTATGCTTTCTTCTTTTGCTCATGTATGCTCTGTTAAAGATTGTCACATGTTTTGAGTATTGGTTTTCAAAAATTTCGTTTGGATAAAGCTATCCTGAATAAGGATCAAACAAGATAAAATATCACAAGTATTATTGGGTAATTAGTCAAGCATGTGTATCTTTAGAAAGTTTTGTTTTAAAAGCTAAAAATCAAGCTGGTTGTGTTATAAAATCTTAAACGATAATATCTGGTTTATTACTACTCTGATGTATCTCAGAAAGTGCTCTGAGTAATTTCAGAATCTTCATAAACAACAAAATCAGCTCTAATTTAGGTTTCTTAAGGCTTTAAAATGTTTGAGAACCTATCCATATCATGCCTTAAGAAAGAATTTCCTGAATGATACAGCTCGTGATGTTTTTGACATATTCAGTTCTATTTCTTTCAACATCTCTTCAAAAGATTTTTTTTAAATTGGTTTTTCACCATAAAAAAGGTGGAGATTGTTAGTTCCAAACCCTTCAGAAAGCTTCATAGCAATATGTTTTGAGTGATAACAAAACCACAAAGAAAATATTTTTAAGAATGACTAATGTCTTCCTTGAGTTTCTTGACTCAGCATAGAGGTTTTTCCAGATTGCATAACACGGACTTGAAGTGAGAATGATTTCACTTTGCATATGCAAACATGTTTTATCTCATATAAAGAGATTGAACTTTAATAGAAAGTGAACGTTTTATCGTGCAATGAACGTATACATGCCTTATGGATGGAAGGAAATCATATCAAGGGCAAGAAACCAAGGTTTGGCACTTCAGAAAGTAGGATGGGACTTTAGAAAGTACATTATGAAGGAAGATTTCCATCAAATGCTTAAGCCAAAGTTACTATCTTCAATCATCATACTTGCAATGTTTTATTCATCAATAAACTTGGATTGAAGATCTGAAGATCAAAGTTTCATCAAGGAACTGATTTAGCACTATAGAAAGCTCACTTCACTATAGAGCATTGAACGTTACTAGAAAAGGAGGAAAATTTGAATTTTTGAAATTCAAATTTAAAGTCAAAACCAATTTCAAAAATGGCAAGTCATCTTTCTGCCAACTTGGTCAACAACCTCAGCTTCTAGAAGAAAGAGTTCAGAAACCACGTTCAGAAAATAAGAGTAGTTTCTGAAGTAATATCAGAAACCTTAATCTCATAATGGCTTCTACAAAAGCTTTGACAACAGGTAGGCTACTCTTCTAGATTTTTCCAAGACACAAATCGTGTCACTTGGAGATCTGATCAAGGGCAACGATCACAATGGAAAACCGTCTATAAATAGAGATATTATGCTTTAACGTTTAAGTGACTGATGCTGCATAAGAAAGGAAACTTTGTGTAAATCTCACTTTATGTCCAACAAGTTCATCATATCATCATATAATCAGTGTGAGATAGCTTGGAGAGGCTAATGTAAAACTACTTATAACGTGATAGTAAGGTGTTCTTCCTGCTCTTGGTTCAGCTTGGAAAAGCTAGTGAATAACTACTTTCAATGTGATAGTAGAGGTTGTCTACTGGTCAAGGTTCAGCTTGGAGAAGTTGGGGAAAGACTACTTTCAACGTTACAATAGAGGTTGTCTATTGGTCATAGGTTCAGCTTAGAGAGGCTGGGAAAAACTACTTGTTTCAGCTTGGAAGGGCTAGTGAATAACTACTTTCAACATGACATTAGAGGTTGTCTACTTGTCACGAGCTTAGCTTGGAAAAGCTAGTACAAGACTACTCAAGGTTTAGCTTAGAGAGGCTGGTGAATAACTACTCAGGTTGTGAAAGTAGGGATTGTCTACTAATCACATGAGAGAGCTTGGAAAGGATAATGTAAAGACTTATCCATTTTTTCTTTCTCTAGTTCGAGAAAGATGTTTAGTGGAATCTCAACATATGTTGATCCTGGATGTAGGCATAATTGACCGAACTAGTATAAAAATACTTGTTTCACTTCTTCTTATCCCTGATCTCCTTTACTTTCTTTATTATGCTGTATAATTTATTTTTTGCTGATATATCGTTTTGGCTGTTTTGTTACTCTTTCTATGCTTTAGAAATATACTTTTTGAAACGCTAATATGTTTTCCGCTGCACTTCAAGCTTACTGCTTGATATTATTTCTTTAAAAGTTTTCAGATCAAGAAAAAGAGTAAAGCATGATTCAACCCCCCTTCTTGTGCACTTTTATACCTATAGTTTAGTTGTGGTACACAAAGAAAAAAGAAATAAACAAGCAAAGTTATGATATTCTTTATGCTTTCTTGCTATATATATCTAGACAATTGCTTTGCATTAGAGTTCAAGAGATAAGAAATATGATGTTTGGTGTATTTACTATTTTTAGTGATGTAAACAAAAATATTGTGATAGGTTTCCTGAATGTAAAATAATATGTCCCGAATTCCTTTTAGATAAATATATAACCATTGCGAAGCAGCCAACAAGTATAATTATAAACCAAAAAAAAATTATATAATTAAACATAATCTATATGTAGCTATAATTTGATATGGTCACATGCAGATCCTAGGACTTATGGGGGTCCCATTATTTTCAACTACCATTATAGAAAGAAAAGACATACAATTAGCAAATTCAACATGGGATAATTAAAATAATCGAACGATAAAAGGTATCCTTGCACGTGGTATTGACATGAGAATCAACAAAGTAACTAGGGTTGCCATTACCTTATGTGCATGAGCAACACGATTATTAGTGTAATAGTTTAGTCCAATAAAATCAAATGAATCCTTGAATAAGTTGGCTTTATCTAAAGAAAATGTAGGCAATCAACCTTCAACTAGATATTGTATGTTATATGGATAACCTCTGGTTGTAAGTGGTTGTAATCCGTACTTAAAAGAAATAAATGTTATGACTGAAAAATACCCACCTTGAAAATATTCTATTCTCTTATAACTTTACTATGCATTTTATTTTCACTAATCTAGATTAATGAGTTGTTCTTGGGGCTTATCGAAAGCCTAAATGGCAATGCAATGACACCAAACCTATTATTATACTGACAATGGTAAAACATTAACCCAACAATGGAAGAGTTTATTATTATTTTCAATTTAAATATGAAAGTATGAAGTTTTCTGACAAGTTCAACTCATTTACATTGTCTATGTTATGATTTGACTATAATAGGATATGAGTTGTCTCTCCAAATTGTTTCCCCGAATTTAAACTTAATTTTTTCTTATGATTTGATTATTTGATTTCATAGAAATGAAAAGGTTCAATGTTTGCTATGTCGATTTTTCCGGCATATTGATGCGAGCTATCGCGACTCACAAACAAATTAAAATTTATGAAGTGCCAAGTTGCACTAAAAATGTAGTAAAGGCACAACTTATGTCATCACACAAGGAACAAAGCACAAACCAAAACATTAAATAGGACTAGGCTAGGACCACCACATATGAAGCATGATAAAAAAAAAATTAGTACTTTTGTGGAACTCCTTCCTTGCCTCTAGTTCAAGCACGCTTTATCCCAGCCTCTTTTTCCATATGGAGTTCAAACAAAGCCAAACCGATAAACACAACCACTCATTATCACAAACAAGAAAACAAAAGAATATGAAGCCCCACCAAAATTAATTAAAACACGAAAAGGCAAAACATCGCCATCGAACATGAACACAAAAAACATATAAATGATATCATGCAATTATACAAGTATTCTCTCAATAACATGCATTAGAATAACATATCTTACTTAACTAATATTTTATTTGACTTGGAACTTATTGTTTCCATTTGTAGATGTCTAAATAGAAAAAATAGATCGATGAACATACTAGCAAGCATTGATCATATTATTATTTAATGTGAAGCTTATTTATTACATTGAATCATATAATTTATTCAAACTATCAAGAATATTGAGTTTAATATCGTTTGGGAAAATTCTTGAACCAGTTGCAAAGAGCATGTGATATCTCTTCAAACCAACATCCTAGTTTGCAAACTTTATTCCAAATCAAACTATATAACTAGAAGACCACTCAAAGTTGTTTGAAGATGATCATGAAAAATATCTTTCACACATGTACCACTCATTATAAAGTCAATGATATGAAAAGCATAAATTAAATATTTCAAAATCAAAAGATTTGAAAAAATCATATAAAAACTTACTTACCTACTTAAAGATTGAACATAAATGATGTGGTGATGGTAATAATTGATTCTATAAGTATCTATGAGGGATTCCACAATTGATAGTGATGGATCATTGAACTCATCTATACCTACAAATTAATTTAAGTATACAAATACAAATTCAAATGCACATGTAGTAAAAAGTAATTGAATGTTGTAAATGAAAAATACCCACATTCAAAAGCTTTTGTCCTCTTCTAACTTTTGTATGCATTTTCTTTTCACTAATCCAGGATCAATAAGTTGTTCTTGGGGATTATCAAAAGCCTAAGATGTAATGTAATGGCATCAAACCTTTCATTATAGCGACGATGGTCCAAAGTTTCAATAGAAGGTCTCATAATCATTTTATTTTTGGAAATATGAAACAATGGAATTTTCTCACAAGTTCAACTCGTTGAAATTGTCTATAAAAAAACTATGATTTGACTATAAGAGGATATATGAACTATCTAGTCTCTCCAAATTGTTTCCCTAGAATATAAACTTGTGTCATTTTTTTTATTCAAGTAATCAATTTCATAGAAATGAAAGGGTTCAATGTTTGCTTTGTCTATTTCTTAGACTCCTATTGTTCTTGCATCATCTTTATATACAAGGTTACAACATTGAGCCCTTTTGTTGAGGAGTAAAAAATGGAGTTAATTTTTCTGCATCCTTGGGTTAAATCATAGCTTCTCCTTTTTTTGATAGATAGCTAAAGGCTCAAAACACCCAAATAAGGGTGACGAATATGTTAAGCAACACGATGCAAATAAGAAGCATAAGAAGCATAATAATAATAAAAATAAAAAAAACTACTACTACTTTTGTTGCCTTTCTTTCTTTCATCTAGCTCGAGCATGCTTTGTCCTAACCTCTTTTTCCATATGGAGTTTAGCCAAAGCTAAAGAGATAAATACATCTTCTCAATATATCACAAACTCGAAAACAATAGAGCACGAAGCCCTACCAAAACTAACTCGAATAAGAAAGGGTAATAGATAACCACTAAGGATAAACTTGAAAACATATAAATGATAGCATGCAATAATACAAATTTGCTATAAATAACATGCACTAGAATAGAGTGTATATGTTACTTAACTGCTATTTTATTTGATTTGGAACTTATTATATACATCTATAGATGTTTAAATAGAAAATAGGTCAATAAACATATTAGCGAGCAATGATAATATATTATTTAAAGACTACTCATTAACATGAGACTTAAAAAAGAAGGAAAGCAACTTAATCGCAATGTAGCAAAAAGAGGTCTTTTCCACATGTATGATGATCCAGAGATCAGGGTCATTGTGCTAAAAACATTTCTATAAAAAAAGTTGCTCCAAGAAAAAACACTAAGAAAGGAATTTCTTGAGGAAGTTTCTATTATCAAAGAAGTTTTTTCTTTCCAAGGATGGGAAGAATTCTTGAAAATAAATGACAAAATTTTCCCTAGAATGGTGATTGTATTCTTTTCACAACTGAAAAGAACCCTAAACACTTCTCTAAAAACTTTCGTAAGAAATTTCTCTTTGGAGATTGGCCCTACAAGTCTCTCTAATGTTGTTAGAGCTCCATATAAAAGGATCATGTGCACCTCTTCAACCAACTGGACACTCTTTGGGAGTTAATAAAGGAGATAGGTCCAGATTATGAAGCACAGATGTGATTATGGGTATAGACTGGATGCTGATGTACTGTCTCATGGCTAAGAGGAAGGTAAATGTACCTCGACTAATCATGGACCACATGCTCAATGCAATCAGCAAGGACAAAAGAAGGACTCCGGTGTGCCTTATGGAATGCTACTAACCAGATTATTCCAATATTTGAACTACCCTTTCACTGAGAAATGGTTTGAATATATGGAAGGGACTGAATGCATAATGGCCTCTTTCAAGACAACAAAGAGAAGAGTTGGCATTGTGAAGGCAAGTGCCAAAAGACAAAGCTCTAGGATTAAGGATGAGAAAGTCAAAAAACAGACAGAAAGCTTATGCAGCAAAAGCCAAAGGAAAAGGAAAAAGGAAGCTTATCCTTATGGAAAGTGACTCAGAAGAAATAGATTCATCTAAGTTTCCTCTAAACACTGAAAAGGAATTGAAAAGCAAAAAAAGATAAAGCTAAAGAATCCAACAGTTAAAGAAAAGGACTAAGAAGGTAGTAAAGGGAAAAAGAAAAAGGAAACCAGTTATTCCTAAAATAATCTAGAAAACTCAAAGGAAGAAGAATCTAATGAAATTCCTTTGAGCACAGGAATTGAACCGCTAGACAAGAAAAAAGACAGCTAGAAGAAGTTCAAGATTGGAAAATGGCAAAGGTTTTCAGGAAACATATAAAGAAAGGTCACAATCTTCTGAACCTCCTATGATTGAAGAACAACCAAGCTTGCCAGGAACCCAACAATTTGGGTACACTTCTTTTCCTATATCTGCTACACTTCCTGAAACTAAGCTTAGTCAAAGACTAACTCAACCACTAGATCCATAATTATTCTAGAAGCTAATGACACCTCAGAAAAAGTTAATCCTAAAGCTAAGAAAGCTTAATCTAGAATTCCACACTTCACCTTTAAAGGTGATGAAGATGATTCTCTAACTCTGAAGCAAATGCTCTCATCTATGTCTAAATACATAGAAAATGAGTTACAACCTAAGGAGGAGAATCCTAAAGAACTAAGGATCTATATGAGTGAACTTTCTTATGCCTTAGAGACTATAGTGGAAAAGCCAGAAGATGCTGGACCATCAAATGCTCTTATCTTGATTGTACCTCAACATCCTTCCTCTATAAGAATAACTCCTTTGAAGGAAGAAGATGAGGCTTTAGAGAATAGCTTTCTTCATACTAATGTTGCTCCTACTCCTCCGCTAATGATATTCTTGCTCCGCTACCACCTTCCCACCAATCCCTTCATCTCCTGAAGTTCCACCTACCACACTACTTGTTACTACTACCACTGAAGCAGAAGCTAAATCATCTAAGTTAGGGGACACTATTCCTCTAGACATACTAGAGCACACTCCTATGGCTGCCCCAACAGCAATTACTCAACAACAACAACAATACACCTTCCCAGTCCACCTCAACCTGAGCCACAACCTAGTCTCTCACGTCAAGCTTCTACTTACAATCAGTGAAATATTACTGCTAGATTAGATAAAGTAGAAGCTTCCAACAGAGATATTGGAGCTCAACTGAAGATATAAGGAGTTGCTCTTATAGCTTCTGTGTAGCTAGAAGAGGAGGCCAATGATGTTGTGACCTCAATGCGCAACCTTTTTGCTGAAAAAAAGGGAAGAAAGAAAAAGGAGAAAAAAATCCTTGTGGAGAGAGTTAAGGGGTCAAGAATTCGGGGGAGCTTTAAAAGGACATTATGCATATCATTGTTTTGATTTATCATGCATATATTTTTTTTTAATTTATGATTATGAAATTTTTTTTCCTTTTGGATTATTATGCTCTAAATGGTATATCTATTATTCCAAGTTTTTTTGTTAATATTGCTCTAAAATTCTATACACTTGGTTATTCATGTTGTGTTATAATGTGTTTGTATGTGTGTGTGTGTGGAATATGCTTTCTGTGCACTAATACATGTGCCAAAAATCATCCCTGTATAGCTCTCGTTACATGAACTTGAGTTTATCTTACATATATAGATGTGATCTAAGAAATAAGTGCTCCAATACATACATTATCTAAAAGTTTTCATACGTACAAAGTGCTATGATACATATATATATTTGAGAAAATTGGTTTTAGAAACACCTATATCTTTTGCAAATTTATTGGTAACATGCTTTAGTATGATGTTTACAAAAAGCCAATAATGATTCTCTAAGAAAGTGTGTTTTCTGAAAATCTCATGGAAAAACTTGTCTAATATGAAGTTCAAACTCAAGAGGTGTATCACACACATTATCATATTCTATCTTAATTGTGATAAAGTTTAGTAAGATCAAGCTAGCTTTTTAGGAATGCTTACATGCTCTGATAATCTTCTTTTCTAAAGTCAGCTCTAATTCCTGTCATTACTTTCTAACACTTGACAAGATGACCAATAAAGCTTTGAAAGATCATAATCGCTCTAACATGCTTTTTGCAATCTTATATTTTTTTGCTTTATATTCTCCAAAAGATTTTCTTGAAAAATTGGGTTTGTCATCATCAAAAAGGGGGAGATTGTTAGCTACAAAACCTTTCAAAAGTATTAAAGGTTGGAGTTTTGAGTGACAACAAAACCAATTTCAAGAAAATATTTTGAAGAATGGACTAATATTTCACTTGAGATTGTGTATCGCTTTCAAGATAATTCTCACATACATATTAGCTCAATCAATGAGTAAATTTTCCACAATATCATGTGTTAACATGATTACAATCTCATTCAAAGAGATTCAGAATCACAAGGTGAGAAAATTAACTCTGAGAATGAAACAGTATATGTTGAATACACGAGAAAGGTTTTTCTACATATTCAAGAACTTGGCACAAATCATCAGGACACTATTCACACGTTTAGAAAGTACTGATCAAATAAAGACATCCATTCTTTTTTTAATCAAGTTTTCTTTACCATTTTCAATCTTGATGAAAAGGTCACCAACAACCTTTGATTGAAGAAATGAAGATCAACATGGGCATTAGAAACTAGTCAAATGCTTCAAAAAGCACAAGGTCTTAGATACGTTTACACTTTACAAAATAGGAGGGAAAATTAAAATTCCAAATTAAAGTCAACCTTCAAAGTGATTAACAGTGACATTATCTTTTCACGAAGTCAAACCGTTTCAGCTTCTAGAAGAAAAAAAGTCAAAAACTACGGCCAATAAGTAAACAGTGGTTTCTAGAGTTTCACTCAGAAATCACTTATTTGACAACAGCTTTGTGCCTGCAAAAAGTAGCTCCTGACATAGCCAAGCCACTCTTCTAGATAGCTTTCCCCAAGACACAAAAAGCATATCTACACATGTCAAGTGGACACAATATCAAGGGGCAACGTCTGATTTGTAGATCAAGTATAAAGGATGTCAAGTGCTAACAACTCAAGACTTTTGAATCCTCTACTTTGAAGAATGCTAAAAACATGAATCTTACTTCTTCTGAAAGTTCATTACTGATTGTAATTAGTTTCAGATCTTGTAAAAATCATCTTTTTAGTTTCATTAGATAACATCTTATTTTTTGCAAGAAAGGTTATAAAGAAGTCATTCAAGCTTAGAGTGCATACGCTATTTTATTTAGAAAAGATTGTTTATCTATTAGAGAAGACCAACCTTAAACCAAATCACTATAACCTAATCCGGAGTGATCATTGTGAGGTTAGCTTAGAGAGGTTAGTTAAAGACTACTTGGGAGTGATAGTAAAATGAGCTACTGGTCATGTGAGATAGCTTGAAAAGGCTATTAAAAGACTATTTGACTTTCTCAAGGTTGAGAAAGACGTTTTAGTGGAACTCACAGGTTGTTGAGAACTGTATGTAGGCAGATTGGCCAAAATAGTATACAACTCTCTGTAGGATCTCTCATTTCCCTTAATCTCTTTTACATTATGCTTTGTGATTCATTATAATATTTTTCTGAAAAAAAATGTCCATAGCTAGTTTTCCCTTTCTAACTTAGTTCAAAAAGTTACTTTCTGATCATTCATAACTAAGTTTTCACTGCACTTCAAGTATACACTTGATAGGCTTTATATTAAGTTTTTAAAAATGAGAAAAAAAATGAAAGCACAATTCAATCCTCCTTTCTCGTGCACTTTTCACCTACAATGAGAATAATGAAGGTGTTCATGCTGGAAGTGGCTAGCTCAAAATACCTAATTGATTGAAGACCACTTTTAGTTTTACTTATATGAATGTATAATAAGAAAGATGTGTATCAAGGCTCATAGAAGAGCTTTTTCTTGTACTTGGATTCATACTCAATAAATACTTTGTTATCTTTTTATATATTTTAGCAGAACTACAAATTCGTTATTGCACAAATCAATTGAATTTGCTCTTGATATTTAAGTAAGGTCTACTAATTTATACATACGTAACAACTCCTAAGTTTAATATCATAGTTTAAGGATAATGTTGTACTTGGGAGGTTGTTATAGCATTTGTCAAATAGATGTCCCTTCTTATGATAGAAAACAAAAGAAGTTTTTATTTTTGTTTTCTTAGATGAAGTTGCAATCACTTTCTCATCCATTTTCTTCTCATAACCAATTCTAGTTTTCTAAAATATGGCCTCTGTGTATCAAGCATCATGTTTAGAAAATTGGAACCATTTCCCATTTTTTCTTAATCAGATTTGAGAAGCTTTGAAGTTTTCTCAAGTTCAAAAATATCTTTCTGAGCTTTCTTATCCTTGTCAAAAACTTTAGTTTCTAAGGCTTTGATTTTGTTATTTAGAGACTTGGTTTCTCCTTGAAGTTCTTCTTTCTCAAGCTTTAGATTCTCATAATTAGTTTTTACTTTCTCAAGCTCTAAAGATATTTTCTAATGGTTCTTCTTAGGAGACAAATAGCAAGAAGTTAATGTTTGAGAATTTTCTAGCAGTTCATCATATAATTTTAAAAGCTCATCATAAGAAAGTTCAATTTCTGAACATTCTTTTACCTTTGTTTCTTCTTCAGAAGCATGGTCATCTATGAAGCATAAATTGGCAACATCCTCTAGCTCATCATGGGTTTCTAAACCCTCTTTCTCATCTTTTGAATCACTCCATGTAGCCAGCATTCCCTTCTTCTTAAGAGTAAACTTTTTATGTGATCCTTTGAGCTCAGGACAATTAGTTTTGAAGTGTCTTTTCTGACCACAATGATAATGGTTTACATTATCTAGCTTTCCTTTGTGCTTCTTGTCCTTTTTGAAGTTGGACTATGTTTTCTTTCTAATCCTGCTCTTCCATGCTCTTAACATTTTTCTCACATGCATGGATATCTTATATCTTTCTTCTTCTAACTCTTCTTTTGTATCATCTTCATCATCAAAAACCTCAACAACCTTCCTCACCTTCCCTTGGTTTTGTTTTCTGTGGTGGTCTTTATGGCCACTGATTTGCTCTTCCTCATGGATTCACATTGAGCTTTAAGTAGCACAACTTCATGAGCCTTGAAAAACCCAGAGCATCTAAGCTAAGCGTCTAAAGATCCTTAGCTTCAATGATAATAGTGACCTTATGAAGCCATTTGGATGAAAGGCTTCTCAAAATCCTTCTGACCATCTAGAGTTTGAGTATCTCTTACCCAAACCTTTGAGTTGATTAATGATATCCATAAATCTAGTGGTCATCCCATTAATGCTTTCATGTTCAGTCTTCTTGAACATTTCATATTGATGAACCGACATGCTTATCTTTGTCTTCTTAACTTGATCTATCCCTCATAGAGCATGTGCCGTCTGTCTCAAATTTTCTTTGCTAGGGTCATAAGCAATTATTTTATCATATTTAGCTTTGCTTGAGGAACAAGTAAGGATGTACTTCACCTTAGAGTTCAATTGAACTCATACTTTGTGTTGGTTAGTCCACCTATTTCTAAGAACTTCTGAGAGTCTATAGGCCCACCTTCAATGTTTCCAACAAAAGCATTTTTTAGCACCTTTTCCATGGGAATGTAATCACCATTTTGTATTATTTCCCACAAATCAAGACTTGTGTATTTGATGAACAACTCTATTTGTCTCTCCAGGATGCATAGTCACCACCATCAAAGAAGGAGGTCTATTTATGGAGTGTCCCTCAGGAATGTATATGTTGTTATGTGCCATCTTCTTTTAGGAATTTTTCCTCTGCAATGGTTAGGATGTTTAACCCCTTAGAGGCTTGAGCTCTTATGCTAATTGTAGGTAAAGATGTAGTATAAGAAGGGGGTTGAATCATGCTTCCAAAACTTTTTGATTTCTGAAACTCAAATAGAGTCTATCAAGTGTTTAAACTTAAACACAAGTTAATAAACTTCAAAAAGTTAGTTTTTGAAGTGCCCAGAAGTTTGGTAAAACTTCAAAAAACAAATTTGAACAAATATGCAATTTCACACAACAAAATTTTAATAACACATAATAAATAAAGGAGATAGGGAAAGAGAATATCACTTTGATGATTTTATATAGGTTGGCCAAGGACCTACATCCACTTCTCAACAAGTCTATTGAGTTCCACTAACAACCACTTTCTCAACCCAAGAAAGTAAGATATTCTTTTTTAATGATTTTCTCAAGCTATCTCCAATGAGTAGTTTGTACAATTAACCCTCACTTACAAGTAGTTTTGTTCCTAGCTTCTTCAAGCTAATCTCACTGATCACTAATCAAGATACAAAGAATATAAGGTTCTAATGTTTAACACTCTAAGAAAAACACTCAAGTTTCTGAGGATAATACAATGATTAGAGAAACAACTTGAGAGACTTATTTCTAAACTTCCTAAGAAGAATATTTGTTAATGTTTACAAGAAGAAGATTTTCTTTCCAGAACTGAATTTAAAGGTATTAGAAAGTATAAGGATTGCTTAAGCGTCGAGTATGAAAAAGTTCCTTCAAGTTTGAAGGCTTCCTCCTTTTATACTTGGATTTGAATTAGACCATTGTCCTCTTGATCTTTTCTCCTCTTGACACGTGTAAATAATCTTTGTTTGTCCCAGAACGTCTTCTAGAAGTGCAGGCTGAGTTGTGTCAGGATTGGCCTTTTTAGTATAGAATCCGTTGACAATGGTTTTTGAACAATACTTTAGAAACTAAATATGCATTCTGAGCATGGTTTCTGAACTTCTTTTCTCATGAAGGCCTTTTAGAAGGTGGTGAATATCAAAGTATAAAGATGATATGCCACTATCATTACGTTTTGAGTTGTTGACTTCATTTCAAATTCAAGTATTTTTCAATTTCTGTTAACCCAATGTAATTTCTTATATACATTGTTTTCTGATGAGCTTCTACACTTTATGAGCCTTTCTTCTTTTTAGGGTGGATTATGGTCTTCAGAAGATGTCAATATTCTTCAAAGATGATAGCAACAAAGATTGATGATATGCACTTGATTTGACTATAAGAAAGCACTTTGTCATATTGACATGCCACTTTCTAAAGTCATGAACCACTTTTTGAAGGCTTAGACTTACTTTCTAATGCACTAGTTTTCTTTCTAAAGTTTCTTATATACTTCAATTCACTTTCTATGGAATTTTCACATTCTTAGGGATCTGAATCTCTTTGCATAAGATTTTAATCATGTTAAATCATGATGATGTGAAAAATATGTCATGAATTGAATTATATGTTTATGAGAATGAACTTGTTAAGTGCTACAGAAACTCAAGCAAACCAATAGTTCTATCTTCAAAATATTTTAACAAATTTTGCTTTTTTGTCGTTCAAAGCATAAGCTATAATTGTTTTTCAAGGGTTCTAGAGCTAACACAATTTCTGTTACAAAGATCAAACCTTTTCATGTGTGGATGATTTGACTATAATTACATTCTTACTCATCCTTTATTATTTGATTGGTAGGTGCCTCAGTCTGTCACTTGCGACAATTCACTGAGTGTGAAATTCCAAAATGTGAATTCCATTGTTGCTAAGGTAATAAAATTTTCATACTGTATTTTTTCATTTAGTTTTTCATTGTTTATTAATTCTAATAATTTCTTAATTCTTTTGTTTCTGAACTTATTGTCTAATTTCACTAATGCTTAAGGTTTCCATTTTTTAAAGTTTGAAATCGAACCTCCTCTATGGACTTCAACCAAAAGACCGTCTTGTAAATTTGAAGAAAGGGATCGCAGTGAGTTCTAAATTCTTTTGTGCTAAGTGATTATTTTTAGATCCCTTTTATAGGTGTTCTCTAAGACCCTTTTAGTATTCAAGTAGCCTCAATGAACTCAAGAGGAGGGAATTGAATTCTCAAACTTTTTCTTTATTATTACACTCTAATTCCTTTTGCAATAATATTTAAGAAAATGTATTGAAAACTTGATTGAATAGATGGAAAAGCAAGTGATTAAGTTTTCTAACAATATAGATGATCAAGATAATGAAAGGTAAACTTGCAATAAAAGTAAAGAGATAAGGGAAAAGAAAATGCAAACTCAATTTATACTGGTTCAGTCACCTCTTGTGGTCTATATCCAGTCCCAAGCAACCTGCTTGAGATTTTCACTAGCTTTGAAGTCTTTACAATCGAAGAGTGCTCTTACACCTTGGGACCCCTCACCCTCTCAAGAACAAAGAGATGCCATACTCTTGTTCTAACAAGGGATGCTTCACCCTTTACACACTTTCAATAAAGAATACAAACTCTCTATGAAGAGTAGATGAAACAAATGAAGTACTATAAGGTTTCTCAAGAATGAGTGTATTTGGCCAAAGTTTTTGAACAAATGATTGATGAATGAGAATGATTGTTAAATTGATCTTTGCAATATGTTTTTCATGCCTTAAAATGTGTTAAATTATGGGTATTTATAGACCAAAAAAATCATGTAGACCATGGGGGATTAATCCTAAAAGATGTCTCTTCAAAACACACTCATTTGCACATTTCTAGGTTGGTAATCGATTACATGAACTAGTAATCATTCCACAGTCAAATTTTGAATTCTAGCAATGGTCAAGTTCTGATAATTGATTACATGATATGGTAATTGATTACAAGATTTCCAAAATTTGAAAAACTAAATATTGAGCATGGTTTAAGTCATTCTTTCACCTTAAAAACACTTTTAAACACCTTTCAAACATTTCCTTTCAAATTAAACTCATGTTTTCACAAATCAAATCAAAGTCTTCATTATAAACAATTAAATCTTTTCAAATCAAATTTTGCTTAGAATCAAACTCATTCTATATTTTTCAAAAGGAACTTCGTTAAAGAAAATGTTGAACCCAACTTGAAAACTTTAATTGACTTAACAAAGGCCAAATAATCTTTTTAAATAAGAACCTTTTAACAAAGTAATCTAAGTCCTATTAATCTAACCTTTTGACTTGTTCATCTTCAAGAAGCTCAATGCTATTATGCTTCCATTTTTTTGTCATTTGCTTTTTGGCATCATCAAAACCTACAACATAAATATTCACACCTTAGGTGTTTGACTTTATTGAACTCTACAACCTATGGTTATCTAATTACAAAATTAGTTTTAGTATTCACTCTTTGACTTGAATCTAAGTGTTGCCCTTAGAATCTAAATTATAGGATTTGCATTTGTATCTTGCAAATGAGAAAAGTATAGTCAATTGGTGTTCTCTGCTATGAAAGTTACTAGCAAAGGCCTGCAATTTGGTAGAGGTATGTGTATATATATTAGAATAAATTGATTCTAAAAGTGCTCATGCTCTTAACTAATTCACTTTGACATATTGTAAATACAATAAATGGTTTCAAAAGTACTCATGCTCTTAAATGCTCTAAAAGTACTCATACTCTTAAATTGATTCATGTGGACATATGGTTATTTATTGTGTGTTTCATTGTTTTCATTTGTCAATTTGTGGTCTACTTCAGAAATATGTATTGGATGTATTGATAAGGGACATTTATGTGACTTATATTACTTCTAAAACCTTAGCTTTTTTCATAAGTTTAATTGAGTTACTAATGTAATTAATTAGGATGTTAACTTGGTTCTCATTGTGTGTTTTTGATAGAATCATTAACTATTGCACTGATTTTGGAATAATTATTGGATTCAAGCATGTTATGTTTAACATGTCTCTTTAAGTATGGCTTTGTATACAGGAGCTTTGGAATGAGTGCAAATGTCAAGAACAAGCCTAAGAACTCTCTGGAAGAAGTTTGGAGCAAAAAAGGACAAAACTGCATGAAGTCACATTTGGGTGAGCGTTGCAATGCTCAAGTAGAAGCACTTTTAGAAATGCTAGAGCCTAACGTTCTTGAGGGCTACAGTGCTTATTTTAGCGATGTAGTACTCGTGTGATGACAGGATTACAATTAATTAATCTATGTTTTGGGCCCACTCTGGGCCGTTTTAGAGAGCAAAATTTAAAGGGATGATACAGACTTTTAACCTAATTTTTGCTACAGAGTTTAGGCTGCTAGAATCTCTCTCTATCTTTCTCTACATCTTTCTACATCTTCTTCTCTATTCTTCTCTCTAGGGATTCCATAGGAGATTTTGCCTTTTTTTTTGGATTGTGGCAAGGATCCTTGCTATTATTTTCAGGTACACTTTTAGATTCATTGTTGTAATCTTAGAGATGGAGGAGTAGATCTTCTTACCAGTGTAAAGGTTTCCAGATGGATAGGATGATATTTGAGACCTCTTTTATATTGAATGCATTAGTTTTGTTAATGTTTTGCATTTTCTATTCTTATAATTATTGTTGCGATTGTTACAATTTTATTGGAATAACTAAACTGGAGATCATCGTTTAGTGAAACCCTTTGGGGTATAAATTGATGGATTCATTGGTCTCAATTTAGTCCCCACCATTACAAAATGTGAGTCAAGTTAGTCCCTTGTCCCACTTTTATTTAACATTTTGTCAATCAAATGAT
The DNA here is from genome assembly GCA_030441495.1 of Dalbergia oliveri. Lineage (NCBI taxonomy): Eukaryota > Viridiplantae > Streptophyta > Magnoliopsida > Fabales > Fabaceae > Dalbergia > Dalbergia oliveri. Next base: position 7,586,881 of record JAMLFY010000009.1, read on the forward strand.
GGTATGTAATATTAAATGATACCTTGATATATCATGTGTCATCTAAAGTATAATAAAATTTAAAATAACTCATATTTGGAGGTGATTTTTCTTATACATGGTATTTTTCTTATACATCTGTAAATAAAATCTTCTTTCTTGTGATCATTGACTAATTAATATTTTCTTCTTAGGAAGAATTTAGAAAGAAGTCTTTCAAGTCAATAGCTCAAACACTATTTTATCTTTAGAAAGACTAGAGTGTTATTTGTTAGAGTATACTAACCAAAATCTTATCTTTGTACCTTGATCTAGCAGTGATCAAGTGAGTTTAGCTTTAACGGACTAGGACAAAGACTATTTGTTAGCGAGAGTAAATTAGAACTACTGCGAACTGGAGATAGCTTGAGAAGGCTATTCAAAGAATATCTTACTTTCTCAAGGTTGAGAAATGGGTTAATTAGTGGAACTCAACAAGCGTTGAGAACTAGATGTAGGTATTGTTTGGCCAAACCAGGATTAACTCATTAAGTAATATCTCTTTCTTTGTCTCTTTAACTTTTAGCTATTGTTAAATATTCTATTGCGTGTTTTGAAAATTATTTGAAAAATAGTTTCTGAAGCTTATTTGCATTTAGATACTTCACAAGGTCTTTTTTTGAAGCTTGTTAACATTTGTTTCCGCTGCCTTCAAGTGAAAATCACTTGATAAACTTTGTTTAAGCTTTTAGAAAGCAAAAAGAAGGAAATTTAGAAGCTCGATTGAATCCCCTTCTCATGCTACCTTCAACTTACAACTTTTTCTTTAATTGTGTCATAAACATGTAGTCATTAAAAGACAAGTGTAATGGTTAGTGACTTTATCATGTCTCCTTGTCTTTATGCTACTATACATTTAATTAGTGATGTGATTGGTGATAATTGGATAATTAGTGACTCATTTGAATCTCTTAAGCAACTGATCATGCGTAATTTCCTTAATTACGATGATTAAGTCCTAATTAAGCCAATTTGCCTTAATTAAGCCCAATTAGCCCCAATTAAGTTCAATCAAAGTCTAATTTAGTTCTTTGAACCCTAATTAATATGCATGTATGCAACCCTTAATTACCTTAGAAGGCTAAGATAAGTAAGGAAGGCACAAATCAAGGTTTTACAAAAGGAAGCTCGTAGGCATTCACGGAGGTTATCAATGAAGTTTGGAGAAGGCGTTGCGCATTATTCATAGTTGAAGGAGATTTGGGATAAGATGTTTGTGTTTCAAGTGTTTCTAAAACAAAGTGGGAGCATGAAGAAATGCAAGTTTGAGAAAGGAAGCTATTTTTCTCTTTTTGTTACTTTCAACTATTTTCAAATTTTTTGTCAGAATTTCAATTTTGCCATTCTCAATTCCAATACCCTCAATCTACCACTATTTTGTCCTTTTCCTTTTCTTTATATGGTGGCAACAATACCCTCTTTGGATCTGATAACTTAATTCTATAATTGTAGGATAAAAATGGTCAAACCGGATAATATTATACTATCATACATGATACCAAACATGTGGGAAAGATTGGGCTTGTAATATTAGCTAATACAATCAGGTTTTATTCTATGTATCAAAAGGAAACTTAATATATTAATCTTCAGTTTCAAAAAAAATTAACTATTTAATATATTAATTTGTTTGGGATTAACACATTTATGATTTTTTAAGTGATTAATACATTAGACATAAAATATCTTAAGGACTAAGTATACATATTTAATGAGATCAATTTGGATTGATCGATAGTGTAAAGAATTTTTATACTATTCTAATCATATTTATTTATTTGTGGGACTTTTAAAGTATCAAGTGATTGAATCAAATATTTTTAATGACGTAATAATACATGATTTGATATTTGTATTGAACTATTTACACTTATTGTGTATATAAATTATATTTATATTTAATTTTTGAGTTAACCCCTAAACTAGTTCCTGATAATTTTGTCATAGGATAGCCTGAACCTACAAAATAAAATTATGAAGTTGGTTTCTAACAATTCCAACTGTTAAACACTTGTTGGTCCCTGATATTAAGTTTGATTGAGTTTACACAGTAAGCCATTGACTAATGCTTACCACCCAAGTTAGCCCCCCACCCCACTACCATCTTCTCTTTTATCTCCATTCCCACCCCACCCTATCTCTAGTCTATTCTCCAATACCAGTCTAAGATCTCATAAACCCCTAATTGGTTATTTATGACTTTATCACATAAGAAAAAGAGGAAATTCAATATTTTTCCTATGGAACTCCCAAATAGTGGTTTAGGGATTGCTCATATAGTCATAAAGGGAAAGAGAGCAAGTTGTAGATGGGGAAGATTAGCAAAGCTACAATGATGGCATTGCGAGCTTATTAGGGTGGACCTTTGTGATGGCTGTGATATGGTAGAGGAAGACGCCGCGAGGTATTAGCAAAAGACGACGTTAGCATGGAAGGTCACAATGAAAGTGGAGGCTTAGACAGCGATTTGTAGTACAATGTAATGGGAGACATAGCGGCATCGTATGTGGTATTGCAGTAGTGGTTGGCAAATAAGACTCATGGCACTGTGTCAGACAAAGTTAGGAGCGATTGGTGACTAGCAAAATGAAGCAAGGTGGCTAGCAAAGTGAAGTAGGGTGGGCGGTGGTTGCGATAAGGCCATTTCCTTCTCCCATCCCTTCTTATTTCTCTTTTTGATTTTCTTTTTTCAATATATAATATGTGTTTTGTTTGGCATTTTGTTAGGGTGTTGTTGTTAGGTTAGGGCTACATTGTCAGAAAGCTCTAGTCTTCTTTATGTTTGTGATGCTAAAATGTTTACTCTATGGTGGCTTGATGGTTGTTTGCTAGGATTTAGGGTTTTGTGCGGTGAAGGTTAGGTATTCTTTTAATGTTTACAATTCTAATTGGGTATTCTGGTTTTGGTAATGGCTATGGTCTTTTTCTTGTTGATAGATTGTTTACTGTTATTTTGAGGTTGGTTTTGTTTATGGTTTGGAATGTAACAAGGATTGATTTTGGTTATTTTTGCATTTTGGAATATGATTGGTGGGTTGTTTGTGGTATGGAATGATCTGGGTTTGGATTGAAACAAGTTAATGATGATGCAATGGTGGTAAGGAGATGAAATAGAATATGGAGGTGGATGGGGGTAGTGGTAAAGGTGGTAGGGGGTGAAAGACTAACTTGGGTGGATGAGAAGTTACCAGGGACTAATTTGTGATTCTACTATACAACTCCATCAAATTTAGCATCACAGACAAACAAGTGTTTGACTTTTTGCATTGTCAGGGACCAACTAGGTAATTTTTTTTTGTTAAGGATAGGACTAAGCAGTGTCTGGTGACTTATAGGTCGATGTTAGCACTCACTAGGGCTCTGGAGTTTAGAGGCCTAAAAAGAACATAAGGCCTAGCCCAAGATTTGGCCGAGCTTATGAGTAAGAACTCATAGCTAGGAGAAATCTCAAATTAAGGGAACCGAGAAGATATTTCAGTTATAACCTTACGGCCCATCGTATGGGCCTAAAATGTGATCCAAGCCTTATTGGATGAACCTATGTTAAGAATCCCAGATCTAGGCCCAAGATGCATAAGCAACAAATTTGCAAGGGCTTAAAACCATAAAAAGCATGGTAAATCAACACGTGGGCCTGAAACCATAAGACGGAGAGCCTAGTGCTATAAGCCTCACCCGGTCTCAAACCTTAGGCAATGTAAGGTCCTACTTCGATCTCACACGATGTGGAGCCCAAATATCCCATGATCTCCCATTATGACCTATTCACGAACTTACTAGCTATATCCTGAAACATGAGTAGTGGCAATGGGCACTTGTGTCTCCTACTTAAAAGGTATTCAAACTATAAACTAGTACACATTCAAACCCCAACACTAGTTATAACTTACGACCACTATTGATACCCTTGGTGGAGTGCTTGCAGGTACATAACCTCCTATCCCAACATGCACGAAGGCAAACAAAGAAGGGAAGAAGGCTATTTCGTGAACTCACTAACCCCTAGGTAACCTCCTACCTTGCTACTCTACTACATTGGTGCCATTGCTAGGGACATGATAGCTCTTCAAGACCACGGGATGACCAATCCCTCATGGTGGTGCAGCTTTAGACCCAGAAGCCCCACAAGATAGTAAGATAGCATTATTTGAGTCGGCATTTAAAACCAATGGACACAGCCCATAAATCCAGCAATGAGTGCGCTCCATCATCTAATGACTAGAGATGCATATCATAGAGCAACCACCCCAACCAAAACTTTAGCCAGAACACTAGCAAGACATTCAACCGGTAGCCAAGAGCCCAGCAGAGCATCAAAGGCATCAGGCGGCTAGTCCACACCCGATCCCATAATGATGGACATCTTCCACATTATGCATGGCCAGATAATCTATGTACAAGCCCTAGAGAATGAGCTCAAAGGAGACGGTAGGATTATGATCGTCCTGATTCAGGAGAAACCGCTCAGGAAGAGAAGTAAGACTCAAGCATGAGCAAGAAAGAGTAAGAAGGCTTGAAGAGTGCTTAAAAGCCGTAAAGGAAGCCGAGCATCGAACAGACTTTCCTATATAGTCGAATCATGGTGGAACACCCCATCACGTCCGAGGAACCAGAGAGATGAAGGAAGGGATGGAGAAAGGGCAATGAGACATCCATCCCGTCTCCACCATCGTGAAACATACGAGTGAAGCAAGAGTAAAGGAAGAAGCTCAGTGCCCGCGATAGCAACATAGTAAGTCAGAGATATGTGTACGTAAGGCTAGAGTTCAGAGGAAATGAGGAGGACATGATGTCTCTATTCTCCAAGGATATCATCAAATATGTCATTCCTCAGGTTCAAACCTCCCAGTGATATCAGGCTTTATGATGAGACCACAGATCCCCAAAACTATCTGGATATCTTTTGTTCTGATGTACCTGATGGAACCCCGAACCCTATGAGATGTAGAACCTTTCCTATTAAATTGGAGAAAGCAACATTGAAGTGGTTCAACCGGCTCCCACCATGCTCGATTCATAGATTCTTCCACTCAGCCGACAAGTTCCTGGCTCACCTCCACCAGCCGTAGCAGGCCCAAATCGGTGACAAGTCTCATGGGATTCAAGCAGGAATAGAGGAAAGCCTCCAAGCTTACATAGATAGATTCAACAAGGCTACATTGGAGATAGCAACTCTGGAACTATAAATGGCCTTGGTGGCCTTCATACAAGGCCTCAGGGTGGAAGCATTTACTCAGGCATTATGAAGAACGAAACCAAGAAGCATAGAGAGTTGTAAAGAAGAGCGAAAAAGTACATTAACATGGAGGAAGTCATGCTGGAAAAATTGGAAAGTGAGAGAGGCTAGAAAAGAAGAGGCGGCCTAAGAAAAGATGATAGACCTCCAAGGAAAAAAGTTTAGACAAGGGGACGGTTCATCGACTACACCCCACTGAATGTGTCCTTGAGCAAAATATACAAGAAGATATAGAACACAGAGCGTGTGAAGAAGCCAAGACTTATCAGGCCAAGGGTGAACACCAATAAATTAGAGTTTTGTGATTTTCATGGAAGCTTTGGATACAAAATGGAGGATTGTAGAGACCTCTGTGATGTAGTGGAGTTGATAAAGGTGAGGAAGCTGGTGAAATATGTGGCCACACAGAAAAGCCCTAGAAGAAAAAAGTCCCTAAGTGGAAGAGATGGAAACAAAACCAGAACTTGAAGGCAGGAGACCAACAAGCCCCAATATAACAACCGAGTAGGGGATACGGTGACCAAGACCATACATACCATTGTGGGTGGCTTCGCCGAGGAGGATCATCTAAATCATCCGAAAAAAGGCATTGAAAAAAGTCATGAGGGTAGAAGTTGGCTCAAGAGGTGACTGAGCAAGAAAAAGCCATCCCGGACTTAGTTTTCTCGGAAAAAGATAACCCAAGAATCATTCCAGGTCATGATAACCTAATAGTGATTTTTGGGGTAATGTTGGATGTGGAGCTCAAAAAAAACTTAGTGGGCCAAGGGAGTTCAGCGAACCTCATTTTCAAACCCCCATTCGAAAAGTTAGGGTTGAAAAAATCCGATCTATATGCTTACCTGGATAAGTTGATAAGTTTTCTAGCGCCACTGCCAAGGCAGAAGGTTTTGTTACACTTCACATCACCATAGGCACTAAGCTCAAAACAAAAATGATGCCCATAGATTTCCTTGTCATGAATTGTTCCTCGGCATACAATGCAATCATAGGGTGCCCCACAATAAACAAGCTCAGAGCCATGGTATCAACCCCTTACTTAGTAATGAAGTTCCCCTTCGAAGATAGAATGGTGATACGACCAAGGGTAGCCAATTGGTGCCTAGGCAATGTTATAATGCCAGCCTCAAGGTTAGAGCGGAAAGATGAAAAAAAAGACAAGGGATCCCAGGAGGTAATGATGGTAGACTTGGACATGCAAAACCAAAAAATGCATAATAATCCAAAGCCAAAGGGCAAGCTTGAAGAGGTCCAAGTTGGAAACTATTCAAGCAAAACAACAAAAATAAACAAGCACCTCCTACCCTTCGAGAAAGAAGAGTTGATTGAGTTTCTGAGAGCAAATGCAGACCTTTTTGCATTGTTGGCAGCAAACATGCTAGGGATAAGCTCAAAAATAATGAGACACCATCTTTTGATTTACCCTAGCTCTAAGCCGGTAACACAAAAGATAAGGTGTATGTCGAAGGAAAAAGCCAAAGTAATCATGGAGCAGACATCCAAGCTCTTCAAAGCTAGATTCATCAAGGAAGTCTTCTACCCAACCTGGCTATCAAACATGTGTTAGTTCCACAAGCCAACAAAAAACTCTGATGTGTGTAGACTACATAGACTTGAATAAAGCATGTCCAAATGACCCATACCCGTCTGAGCATAAACAACTTAATGGACTCAACTTCCTACTTCTGATTTCTATGCTTCACTAACTCTTATTCGGGATATAATCAAGTACCTATGAACCCGAACGACGAAGATAAAACGGCATTCATCACACTAATGGCCAATTACTATTATAAGGTTATACCCTTTGGGCTAAAAAATGCAAGCTCTACTTACTAAAGATTGATGAAAATAATATTTGGAGCATTGATAAGAGGCATTTATACCACTTATCTTGCTACCAAACCTTAGTTTTTTGCATGAATTTTACTAAGTTATTAATATAATTAATTAGGATTTTGATTTATTCCTCATTGTGTAATTTTGGAAGAATGATTAGCTTTTGCACTGATTTTGGAATGATTTGTAATTACACCCTTTGCGTTTGACTTGTCTCTTTAAGTATAATGTTGTGCACAAAAGCTTTGGATCAAGTGCAAAGTGTCAAGAACAAGGCTGGAAGCTCTCTGAAGAAGCTTGGAGCAAAAAAGAAGAAAAAGCATAGAAGCTCACATTCGAGTGCTGTGCTTAGGGCTCATTTAGCACTGAGTGCTCGGTAGAGTGACAACTATTAATTTTTTGGCCTCATTGTTCTAGTGAGCGTTGCAGTGATCGTGCAATAGAGGACTTACAGCTCATTAATCTATTTTTAGGCCTCACTTTGGCCCATTTTATAGATCAATATATATAGGACAAGAGATGTTTACCCTAGTTTTTAGACTCACTTTTAGGCTGCCACTTTTAGTTGCTATTATTCTCTCTCTACATCTCTTTCTACTTCTTCTTCTTCTCTATTCTTCTTTCTCTTAGGTATTCCATTAGTGAAGGTGCTTTGTCTTGGAGATTGTGGCAAGGATTGTTGCTATTATTTTTAGGTTTCTTTTATCTTCATTGTCATAATCCTCTAGATATGGAAGAGTAGATTTCTTATTAGCATAGGGATTTCCTGGATGGATTGGGATGATATTTGAGACTCGTTTTATATTAAATGCATTGGTTTTCTTAAAGTTCTGCAATTTGTATTCCTATAATTATTGTGGTGATTGCTATAATCTTTATTAGGATAACTAAATTGGCAATCGTCATTTAGGGAAACCCTTTTGGGCATAAATTGATAGATCTATTAGTTTATGTTTGAGGAAGAACATTATAATTAACTTTTCGATTGGTGGTTAGGCTATAACAATTGGCTCATTAAATTAATGTGATTTCTAAATAAATTGAGATCTCGTTTATTAGTTATTTGCATTGATCAAATTCTAAAGGTCAATAAATCACTAGTAGAATTGCCAGTAATTTATTACTAATAGCTACCAATGGATTCAATATTTAGTCAATGATAATTAATTTCTAATCCGAGGATTACCTTGCACTAGTGCCTTCTATTCTATTGCTAATATCCCGTTACTATTATCTTTTAATTTTAATTGCTATAATTTCATTCTTCAAAACCCCCAATTTCCCAACTAAGTATTAAAGCCTTCTTGATAGACGACCTACATTGTGCCCTTTACTACATTTTTTGTACAACTTAGCATTAAAATAAATTCTAATTTGAGGAGGTAGGCGACAACCTCCGTTCAAGCATCTCGGAAGAAAGATGGAGGTGTATATCGATGACATGCTAGTGAAGACGGTAGAAGCTGGAAGTCTTATTTCAGACCTTAAGGAAATATTCCACTGCATTTGTGCTCCCCAAATGAGGCTAAACCCATCCAAGTGTGCCTTTGTGGTGGACGCGAGCAAATTCCTCAGATTTATGCTCACCTACAGGGGATTGAGGCTAACCTAGACAAATGCTAAGCGTTATGAAGATGAAGAGCCCCCTGTGTGAAAAAAGTATAGAAGCTTAAAAAGAGATTAGCATTTCTCTCAAGGTTCCTGTCATTATCATTGTGAAGGTCACTACCCTGTTTATCTCCTGAAAAAAGGAACAAACTTTGAGTGGACAAAGCAATACAAATAAGCCTTCCAAGGCTTCAAGCAATACTGGCAGCCCTTCCTACCTTGTCAAAATGGAAACCTGAGACATCCTTGTGCTCTACCTATCAGTTGGTGACACAGGAGTTTTAGCAATGCTAATCAGAGAGGAAGCCAGAAAGCAAAATCAAGGGTATTTTACAAGTAAGGCCTTGCATGGATTCGAGCCTAGGTATCAGAAGCTCAAAAGTTTCTTATTGTCTCATACAGCCTGGAGACTAAGACAATACTTTCAAGCTCACATTATTCTAGTAAGAACAGACAGCCAATTCAACAAATCCTAGAAGCCTGACCTAGCAGGGCAAATGATTGCATGTTCTATTGAGCTCTAGGAATTCGACCTCTGATTAAACCCAACAACCATTAAGGTCCAGGTGCTAGAAGACTTCATAAGGGAATTCGTGGATGGTAACAACCAAGGCTCCGATGTCTAGACCTTATACGTTGATGGCTCATCCAATCTTAAAGGAAGTAGAGCTGGAGTAACACTGGAAAGGAATAATGATGTCCGTGTTGAGATGTCCATACACTTCAACTTCATCACCTCTAATAAGCAAGCTGAATATGAAGCAATCATCATAGGACTAAATTTGACAAGGACATGGGAATAAAGGAATTGGTTATGTACAGTGATTCTAGATTGTGACCTCCTAGATGGAAGGGTCATATGTCACCAACGATCCGATGTTGAAGCTTTATCGGGAAAAGGTAAAAGTATATTCTCAATTATATGAGCGTACACATATTGTGTGAAGAAAATGTTCGACCCGACATCTTATCAAAGCTAGCCAGCACTAAGCCCAAAGGAAACAACAAGAGCCTCATACAGGGGCCAAGGGTCGTCGTGAAAAAGAGGTCGAATCTATTAAGACGTTCCAAACTGGGAGGAAATGTAACATCTCATGCTACTTTATGGATTGATGAGTGTCCCCACAAACCAATACAGGTCCTTTCACATGCTTTTCCTCACTCACATACTCCCTTGGAAAACTTCCCAAGAGATCACCTATCTTAAAATTTCTCCAAGTCAAGCACGCTTTACCGTGGAGTTCTAAGTAATGGGCTACTGAAAAGAATATGCATCTTGTTAGTATAGGTAATACTAATCAATTCATATAAGTCATCCTCAACTGTATAGTCTCATACCTACATAGTCTCAGGATCCTCTCATTCTGGTGTGTAATTGGTTTATTCATGTATCCCCCTTAGCTTAAAAGCTTACCAGGAGTCGCTTCTTATTCGTGTCTTCTTGCAGGTGATTACTCCCACCCTCATCAGCCCGGGCATTATAGTAGGATCCTGGAGTATATTAAACTCGAAACCCTACCCAGTGACCACAAGGAAGCAAGAAAGGTAGCTTATCAAGCTTCATACTATACTATGGTTGATGGCCAGGTATATAGAAAGGACTTCACAGCCACTGTTGAAGTGCCTGAATAAGGAACAAGCAGAGTAAGTCTTCTGGAAGTTCATGAAAGAATCAGTGGTAATCATCCCAGAGGTCATGCACTTGGATAAAAGTCCGCTAATCTAGATATTCCTGGTCTTCCTTAACCAGGGATGCATTCGAGCTCGTCAAGGCGAGCCAAAAATGCCAAGAGCATTCCTACTTCCACATAGCCCCCATGAAAGAAATGACAACAATCATGGCTTCATGGACATTTTGAGATAGGGCATTAACCTTCTCAGACCATTTCCTCATGCTCCAAGACAAGTCAAGTACTTGGTAGTGGCTATGGATTACTTGACCAAGTGGATCGAGGCGGAGCCCTCTCCACCATAACCGGCCCAATGTAGGAAATTTGTACGAAGAATATCATTACCAAGTTTGGGGTTCCAAGGTCAATAGTGACGGACAACGAAACACAATTCATAGATTGGAAGTTTATGAAGCTATTAGAGGACCTAAAGATCTCCAAGCATTTCACCTCGTTAAGTACTCCAGGCCAACAGGCAAGCCAAGGCGACTAGTAAGATTATACTGCAAGGACTCAAGAAAAGTCTTGATAAGGCAAATGGGGCATGGGTAGACGAGCTGGAAAGTGTTCCTGGGCCCACAAGACTACACCTCACTCTTCAACTCAGGAAACACGTTTTAGATTGGTTTATGGAATCAATGCATTCATCCCAGGAGTGGTCGGGAATCAAGCCCCAGAATCCTAACATTCTTATAAGACAGAAATAATGCTAAGAGGATAAAGGAGCTTGACTTGATTGAAAAGATAAGAGAGGAAGCCAACCTTCAGGAACTAGAATTGAAAAGACAAATTGCGAGGAGATACAATGAAGGGTTGATCCCAAGACATTTCAGCCAAGGAGATCTCATCCTCCGATATGCTAACATTGAACTACTCCACCTGGACGAGGAAAGCTCAAACCCAATTAGGAAGGCCCATATTGAGTTAGTGACATATTAGGCAAAGGAGCTTATAAACTAGTAACTATGAAGGAAGAAAAATTACAAGGTCGTGGAACACCATCAACCTTAGAAGATTCTATGTGTAAATAACTTTTGTACAAATCGTGCTAAGGTCTGATACTCTTTTCCTCTAGGTAGAAAAGCGCACCAAAAGGGGGTTGAATCATGTTTCACCTTTATTTTCTTTTTCTATTTCTGAAAAAGCTTAACAATAACTATCAAGTATAAAACTTGAAGTGGCAAACAGTATTAGTGATGTTAGAAAGTAACTTTCTAAGCTTTGCAGGTATAATAAAACATGTATAAGTTGTTTATCAGAAATCACAATATAATAAGCACAAAGGTAAAGTAAAAGAGATATAAGGGAGAAGAAGAATCCTGCAAGGGTGTTTTTATATTAGTTACATACAGTTCTCAACCATCGTTGAGTTCTACTAAAAACCTTTCTCAACGAGATAATCTTTATAGTAGCCTTCCCAAGATCTCACCCATCACCAACAAGTACACTCTAATGTCACAACTAAATAGTCTTTCACCAATCTCTCCAAGCTAACACCATGACTAGCAAGTACACTCGTTGTCACAACTGAGTAGTCTTTAACTAGCTTCTCCAAGCTAACCCCATGACTAATAGTTCACTCCTACTATCACGTTACAAGTAGTCTTTGCTTAGCCTCTACAAGCTAACTAACAATGATCACTATCGGATCAGGGATACAAAGGTTAGTATTTGGGTTATAACTAGACTAACTAACACTCAAGTTTTCATAAGATGAATAAACATGATCTAGGAAAACATGAATGACTTCTTTCTATGATTCTTCCTAGGAAGAATGTATATCTATCAAGAACATAGAAAGAAGATTTTTACAAGCAAGAAACTAATTACAAGATGTAATGAACTTTACAGAAAGATGAGTAGAAAAAATTCTTTAGTATTTCAGTACTTCTTCTTCACAAATGTCTCTTTAGATGTAAGCATAATATCTCGATTTATAGATGTTCTGCATTTATCACCATTGCCCTTGATCTATTATCCAAGTGACACGTGTTGATCATTTGTTTATGTTTTGGAAATGTAGTCTAAAGGAGTAGCTCGGCTTTGTCAAAGCTATTCAGAAGCCATTGTGAAATAGAGGTTTCTGATGTCACCTTCAGAAATTAATTTTTACTTCCTAAACGAGGTTTTTGAACTTTTCTTTTAGAAGCTGGGGTAGATGACCAAGTTGACATAAGAGATGTCACGTTAGTTTATGACTGGATTTGACTTTAAATTTGAATTTCAAAATTCTCTCCATTTTTTGTAAAGTGCACAGTTTCACTATGAAACGTGCTTTTTGAAGAACGTATCAGTTTTTGAAAGAATTCTTCGATCTTGCAATCTTCAATCAGAGCTTATAGATGATGAAATGATTGTGATCATGATGATTGAAGGTTGTAGTACACACTTGCTTTAGAGTTGGATTGAAATCTTCACTTGAATTGTACTTTTGAAGTCTTATACCACTTTCTGAATATCTCAGCCTTGGTTTCTTGTATATAAGAATTTTCTTCAATGCATTGAGCATATATATGTTCATTCCACAATATATTTTTCACTTTCATTAAGTCTTAATCTCTTCAAATGAGATTAAACACGTCATGTGAAAATATTCTTGCTTTAAGAGCCATATTATGCTAACGTAATGACCTATTTGTTGCTTCAAGAAACCCAAGGTAAACATTAGTCCTTCTTCAAAATATTTTCTCCAAATTGGTTGTGTTATCACTCAAAACATTTTACATTAAGGCTTTTTGAAGGGTTCTAGAGCTAACAATCTCCCCCTTTTTATGATGACAAATCAATTTTTTGAAAATCTTTTAAAGAGCTTTTCAAAGAAATATCACAAGATATATAGCATGATAACCAATATTCTTTCAAAGTATCATATGATATGATTTTCAGAGAGTCCTTTTTTTAAGGTAAGAAATGGATAAAAGAAAAAAAATTTCACTACCTTAAGTGACTAAAATCAGAGCTATTTTTAATTTTCATAAGGTTTTTGAAGTTACTCAAAGTCCTTTCTAGAGGTATCAGAGCATTTTGGAAGGTGTTAGAGCAAAATTGAGAAAAGATATGACCATTTAAGCTTTCTAAATAAACTCAGCTTGATTTTTTGGTCATTTTGACTTTTCTGAAAATACATAAGTTTGAATAACATGAGTAATACTGGTGATATATAAACTTGTCTTTGAATCCATACTCAGCATATCTTTATCCAAATAGATTTTTGAAACACGATGCAATTTTTGTGCATAAAACCATGCAATATATAGACTTCATACACATATGAAGTTTCTAAAGCTCAAGAGAAACTGATCACATTTGTATTAGAGCTCATGAAAAAAGTTTCTAAAGCTAGAGGAAACTGATAAGGTTTATCAGAACATGTTTTTCAGAGTGTGTGATTTGAAAGAGAAAACTCCATATATGTGTGACAAAGCATATTTATTTATATATTTAAAAAAAAAACTTTAAGATCATGTAACATGGCTTACATATCAGTGCATAAAAAGATATATATGTCAGAGTATACAAAAAGATATGTACCAGAGCTAATCATATAAAAAAAAAAAAGATACCAATGTAGGTAAGTACCAGAACATGCTAATAATTTGAGCAAATCTAAGCGACCTAAGGCTTCTAAGGCATACATCACAACAAGATATATAATTATCTAAGCAAAGATATATATATATATATATATATAGAGAAAATGGATTATATGTATGTGCCATGGATCAAAAGAAACATCTTATTAGAGTAAATCATAGTATTATAGCAAATACTAAAAACGAGCAAATGTATGTACCAAAACAAATTTGTAACAAAGAAATAATTAAACCAAGGAAAAAAATAATAGTTAAAAATAACAAAAAAATGCAAATGCTGAAGGAAAAGAAATTCTCTGAGCTCTCTCTCAGCATGATACTCCCTGAGTTCCTCAGCATAAGATTTTCTTCTTCATTTCTTTTCCCTTTTGTTGTCAACAAAACGGAGATGTGCTGGAAACCAGGAAACACCATCATCAGCTAGCGCCTTATTTCTCGAAGTATCTCCAATAGTAATGCCTCAATTCTACTTGACTAAGTATTCTGAAAATCTAAAGCAATAACTTTTCATGTCTTCGAAGTTGGGTGCCATGCTCTCTGTTAGATGCTTCAACCTTATCCAACCTTGAGGCCATGTCCCCTGATTTTGCAAGAGAAGTTAGACCTAATGAGAACTTTTTGAAAGCTCGGATGGACGCTAGTGTGGCAAGTGGATTGTTGCTGTGTAGGTGGAGCAACCTTGGTCGTAGGCTCAAGTATATCTAGAGGTATGGTTTCCTAGACTTTGGCAATTTAGCCTTAGTATCAGCATGTAGAGCGTATATGGTGGAGAGGATGGAACTTTAAGTGGTAGCAAGGTGGAGCGGAGTAGAAGCAAGAATAGGAACAAGGGAGGTAGAACCAACGGCTTTTTCAACTTGAGGATCAATTGTCTGAGATCTGATCCTCTTCCTCTTTAACTGGAGTGATTCAAATGGAAAAAGGAGCTTGAAGTACCATCAAGATAAGTGCATTTCTAGCTTAGCTGCTTCCTCGGTTGGTTCTTCTATGATAGGCTCCACAAATAGTTCTTCAAGGATTGGCTCTAAGGCTTGAAAGAGCTCATTTACAAAGAAATTGAGTTCATCCAGACCTTCTTCTTCTGGCTGTGATTCTAACTCCATGGATTCCAACATTTGATGGATGGTCATGAAGTCTTCACTTTCGCCTTGGGAAGCCACCTTAGTCTCAACTATAGCTGTCTTTTCTAGAACTTGACTAATTCTATGGTGGAGTAGGTTTCTGAAGCCATCTATCTTCTGGGAGGTGTAGCAGAGTCTAGAAAGGAAGTAAACCTAACTGTTAGGTCATGGGCCTTGAAGGCTATCCTTCAATAACTATAAAGGGTTCCAGAACTATAGGTCTTCTTCTTCTTCTACTAGAACCTTGAATTCCTTTAGCCTTTTCTAATTTTCTAGCTTCCTCCAGTCTTCTTTTTCTCTTGAAGAATCCTCTACTCCTGAGAACACATTTAGTTTCCTCCTCATCCTCAAAAGATTCAGTGTCCTTTGTAGTAGCCCCTACCTACTCAACATCACACATGTCTTTTAAAATTAGTCCTACTCTAGACACTCCCTTACGCAGATTTTTATATTTATGCTCAAAGTCTTTCTGTGAATAGGGAGTTTGTAGGTATGCCTTTGGGTACCTCACTTTCTGAGGTATCATCCTCAAATTCTGATGGTTTGGATGGCTTTAGGGTTTCAGCTTGCTTCTTGTTTTGCTTTGGGAGGAACCTTCTCAGACATGGTTCTTTCAAATGCTTACTCCGCTTCCCTAGAGCTTTCAAAACTACTTTTAGTAAGAACATTTTTCCTCTTTGTCTTTACTTTCTTCTCTTCTATCTTCTTGGCTAAAGCAGCTTTTCTGCTTTATCATCCCTGATTCGGGAGCTTTGGTTTCTAGAGCTTGTTTTCACAAGTATAAACTTGGCTTTCTTCATCGTCTTGAAGGAGAGAATGGTATAGTCTATGCCGGTGAGGTATTCAAACCATTATTCAGCAAGAGGGTAGTTGATGTGCTAAAAAATCTTTGTCAATAACATCCAGGATAAGGAACCCCAAGTTATCCTTTCTCCTTAGTGATAGCACTAAACATGTGGTCCATAATAGTTTTAGGCAGATTTACTTTTTTCTTAGCTATCAAGCAAAAAAGTAGCATACAATCCATGCCTAGCAGTACATCAGTACTTCCTAATTTAGGAAGAATAGTGAACTAGACTACGGTGAATACCTTTCTTACTCTTACACTCAGCATGGCAGTGGTAATGTCGCTAGGGTTGTAAGCAGGTAATCAGTAGAACACTTTGAGTGCTTCAGTGCTCACCCCTAGTGACTTGTACCATTCACTCTCCGCTAAACAATTGACTCCGCGCAGGAGCCTTAACCACTGGAGACAAGTTGGACAACCCAATCTCCATGTAGTTGTCTCGAATGGTGGTTTTGAGGGCGGTGCGGTTCTTTGCTTCAAGGTAGGAGTAGAATGTTACCATACCTGGAAACACCCTCTGAGATGTCCAAAAAGTCCTCCCAACCTTGAAAAAGAATATTTCCTTAACTATAGGGACTTGGTTCAATAGGGAGTTATTCAATCTTTTCCCTTGAGCAATCTTTCTCTAGAGAAATTTTCTTAGTAAAACTCTTACATCATGGGTTCATTATACATGAGAAAAGGTCCTATCTTAGTAGTAGAGTGGTAAGTTCCATACCTTTAGCCATTTTAGGTTGTGCATGAGAGGATTGAAAGAATAAAGTTGAGGGTTTGAAGGTGATACGGTTCCAGAGAAGATTTGGGTGAAAGAAGAATACAAAACGTTTTGGTTTCAAGTGTATGAGGTTGAAGATAAGAGAGTAATAGTAACGTGTGAGGAGTATACAGTTATTTAAGTGATGGAACGTAAAAACTGAAGGTGAGGTGACATGGGAAAGAGAAACTCAAAAAGAATAGAAATTATCCTGCCTTTTTCATTTCCTTCAGAAATAGTGGTTTCTAAAACTTGGAACCACTTTCTAAACCTTGTCTTCTTTCTGACCCATTTAGATAGCACTTCTTTCTCACACCATATACTCCTTCATATTTTGAACCTTTGAGAGACCTCATAAAACTAGTTTCTGACTATCTGATCTTCTTTTTTAGCTTGCCCATTGACTTTCTGATCTTGCACTGATCTTCTTAATCCTGATCTTGCAAACTTATCTTACGTTCTTACAAACTGATTCTCTTTGTATAGGCTTCAGTTCAAATCCATGAAGGGGAGTATTTAGAGATGTTTCTGCATGAATACTTATGCAGATTTTAAAAACATTTAAGTTCAAAAGCCTTTTCAAAACACAAAAGCGATCTTCAGCAAATGGTTTTGTGAATATATCAAACACTTAGTCTTCGATATTCAGATATTAACTCAACATCCCCTTTCTGAACATGATCTTGAATAAAATGATATTTAATATCAATGTGCTCGGATCTAGAGTGCTAGAAAAGATTCTTGGCAAGATTAATAGCACTAGTATTATCATAGAAGATAGGAATTTTGGAATACCTCAAGTGATAGTCTTCTAGCTTGGTTCCTTATCCGTAGCATTTGGGTGTGGCGGTAGGCTACATATTCTACTTTAGCTGAGAGAGCAATGGTATTCAGATTTTTGTACGACCAAGTGATAAGGCTCTCTCCAAAGAAACAACAGTATCCACTAGTACTTTTTCTATCAATTTATCTCCAACGAAGTCAACATCACAATACCCTATAATGTCACAAGATGTACCTTTCGTGTACCATAAGCCAAGATTAGTAGTACCTAATAAGTATCTTAAAATCCTTTTAACAGCATTTAACTATAATTGCTTTAGGTTAGATTGAAATCTAGCACAAATCCCCACACTTAATTGAATATCTGGCCTACTTGCTATGAGAAACGGAAGTGAACCAATCATTCCACTATAATTACTGATTACCTTCTCACTATTCTCATCAGCATCGATCACTTGAGATGGATGCATGGGGTACTCATGGGTTTGTCTTGATCTATATTAAATTTTTTCAAAAGCTTTTTTGTATACTTTTCTTGATGGATCAAGGTTCCTCCCTTTTGTTGTTTTATTTAAAGGAGGAAAAACTTAAATTCACCCATCATGTTCATCTCAAATTCACTCTACATTAATTTTGAAAACTTTTCAGAGAGAGTGATTAGTGGTGGCAAATATGATGTCATCAACATATATTTGGACTATTAAAAAGTGATTATGTTGCTCAAGAGTAAAAAGAGTAGTGTCAATATTACCTCTTTTGAACCCATTCTTAAACAAGAAGGTACTTAGCCTTTCATACCAAGCTCGGGGAGCTTGTTTAGACCATAAAGTGCCTTTGGTAGCTTGAAGACATGGTTGGAAAGGTTTTCCCTCTCGAAACTAGGAGGCTGCTTCACATATACTTCCTTGTAGAGGAACCCATTTAGGAACACAGACTTGACATCCATTTGGTAGAGAGTGAATCCCTTGTAGGCAGTAAAAGCAAGTAGCATTCTTATGGCTTCGAGCTTAGCTCCTGGTGCAAAGGTTTTATCATAATCAATTTCCTCTTATTGATTATAATCTTGTGCAACCAATCTTGCTTTGTTTCTAATAACTTTCCTAGCTTTATCTAGCTTGTTCTGAACACCCATTTTGCTCCAATGATGGTCTTCCCTTTAGGCTTTTTAACAAGTCTCCAAACTTTGCTTTTCTTAACTGATCCAAGCTCTTCTTGCGTAGTATCCACCCAGCTTTGATCATTCAAAGCTTCTTCAACACATTTAGGCTCGATAGTGGAAATGAAAGCACAATTTGACATATTTCTAAGGGAGGATCTTATTCTTACACCCTTGGAAATGTCTCCAAGAACTTTATTATGAGAAACTACTTTTAGATCAGAAACTCCTTTATAATTTCTATAGCCTTGAAGTTCTTTAAGTTCTCTTTCATCCTCAGACGCTCTTCTTCATGCTCAAAAATATCACTTTCTGATGGCTTTGGAGTCCTGAGTAGGTTTCTTGAGAGCCCTTGTTCTAGAGCTTACTTTTTGAAGGTTTTGCTAAGGTTTTACTTTCATCTGCATGCATTCTAAGGGTTCCTTAAGGTTTAGTTTCTCAAGATTTTCTTCCAGCTCTTCAAGCTCATCAGCAAAGTCCTTCTTAAGCTCTCTAAATATGATGTGGATAGTCTCTTCAACACATAGTGTTCTCTTGTTGAATACCTTATAAGCTTTGGAGACCGAAGAGTATACTAAGAAAATCTCATCGTTAGATTTAAGATCAAACTTTACGAGTTTGTCCTTGGTGTTAAGAATAAAGCAAGATGAGCCAAATATATGGAAGTAAGATATGTTGGGTTTTCTACCCTTCTATAGCTCATAAGGGGTCTTCTTGAGGATTGGCCTTAGAAAGATAGAGTTTTGGATATAGCATGAGGTATTTATAGCCTCTGCCAAAAAGTCTTTTGATAAACTACTTTCTAAAAGCATTGTTCTAGCCATCTCTTCTAATCTTTTGTTTTTTCTTTTAGTAACCCCATTTTGTTAAGGAGTTTTAAGAGCAAAGAACTCATGAGAGATGCCATGTTTTTCGCAAAACTCTTTGAAAACATGATTTTCAAATTTTTCTCCATGATCTAATCTTATAGAGATGATTTGAGAACCTTTTTCAATACATACACGTTTTGCAAAGACTTTAAATCTTTCAACCACCTCATCCTTAGAAGCTAGGAAGATTACCCATGTGAATATGGAGAAATCATCCACTATGAAAAGGCAATATCTTTTCCCAGTAAGACATGTAGTCATGGTTGGTCCAAAGTGATCTATGTGTGAAAACTCAAGTAGCTTAGTGGTTGACACCACATTTTTATTATGGAAAGAAGCTTTGGTCTATTTGCTTTTCTCATAGAAATCATAAGTTGAATCCTTGTCAAATCTTATATTTGGAGGCCTTTAACAGGCTATTTCTAAGATAGCTCAGAAATAAGCTTCATATGAGCATGTCCAAGCTTCTTATGTAACCACTAATCATCCATGAAGGATACGAGATCTTGACCTAGAAGGTCATACAAGAAAAACACATAAGTGTTATCATGCCTCTTGCTAGATAAGATGACTTGTCTCGAAGTGGGATTTACAATTTTGCAAGCATGAGCATTAAATAAAACAAAGCCTTAGTCACAAAATTGGCGATACTCAACAAATTATGAGCCAAACCATCAACAAATAAAATATCAAAAATTTGGTGAGAATCATCCTTACCAACATTTCCTATGCTTGTGACCTTAGCCTTACCTTTATCAACAAACTTGACTGATTCAGAGTTCTAAGGCTTTAGGTTCTGAACCATTTTATGGATTGGACATGTGTCTGGAGTAGCCACTGTCCATGTACCACTTGTTGTCCTTATCAACGTGTGTTCTTAGACACACTTGCAACAAAAACAATTTTTAATTTAGGTACCCAGACTTTCTTAGGTCTCTTTGGGTTAGTTTTTCGAGGGATGATTCCCAACCTTTTTGACATATTTCTTTCTCAAGAAACACTTGTTAGATGGGTGTCCCTTCTTATGACAGAAAGTATAAGAAACTTTGTTCTTTACTTTCTTTGGCTGAGTTGCATTTCCCTTCTCATCCATCTCATCCTGATCCCAATCCAGTCTTTTGAAAATATGGTCTTTGACCTCCAAGCATTAGTTCAAGATTTCTTGAATCGTTAACCATCTTTTTAAGGTTAAACTTGAGAAGCTTTGAAGTTATTTATGATTTTTCTCAATCTTTCAGAGACTTCAACTTCTAAGGCCTTAATCTTTATATTTAAATCTTTTTTTTTCTCCTTTTGTTTCTTGCATCTTAAGTCTTAGATTTTCAACTTCTGATTTGGCCATTTTAAGTTCTAAAATAACCTTCACATGGTTCTTCTTTAGGTTAAGATAGTGAGAGGAAAGAGTTTGAGAGTTATCAAGTAACTCATCATATAAAGTAAGTAATTCATCATATGAAAGGATAGGTTCAAACATTATTACCTTAGGTTCTCCATCTGAAGCATAATCTACCATGAAACACAGGTTAGTAATATCTTCCTGGGCTTTCTAGCTTTCTGAACTATCCTTCTCCTCTTCTGAGTCACTCCATATGGCAAGCATCACTTTCTTCTTTGTGAAGAGCTTTTTCTATTTGGGACATTCAGTTGTGATGTGTCCCTTCTCACCCCATTTATAAAAAGTGATGCTTTCTAGATTTCCCTTACTTTTTCTGTCTTTCCTGAGGTTGATGTCTCTTCTTCTCTTTATTCTGCCTTTTCAAGCTTTGGACATCTTTCTCACCAACATGGAGATCTCATCTCCATCCTCATCTTTAGTCTCTTCATCAAACTCTTCCTCATCATCAAAGGTCTCAGCAACTTTCATTGATTTTCCTTTATCTTGTATTTGATGAGATGACTTCAGGGCCATGGACTTGCTCTTCTTAATGGATTCACCCTGCATTTCAGAGAGCACTGCCTCATGGGTTTTGAGTGACCCAGTAGGTGCATCCAAGCTAAGAGTTTGAAGGTCTTTGGCCTTTGTAATGGCTATGACCTTGGGTAGCCATTTCTCAAAGAGGCTTCTTAAAATTTTTCTAACCATTTCTGAGTTAGAATATTTTTTGCCTAGGCCTTTTAGTTGGTTTATAATATGCATAAACCTCATTGTTATGTCATCAACACTTTCTTGTTCATTTATCTTGAACATTTTGTATTGATGGACTAACATGCTGATCTTTGTTTCTTTGACTTGATCAGTTCCTTCATGCAACATGTGTAGCCTGTCCAAATCTCCTTTGTCATATCACAAGCAATAATTTTGTCATATTCAGCTTTGCATAGTGTACACGCGAGTAGGTACTTAGCTTTGAAGTTTAACTGAACTTTAGCTTTATGTTGCTCTGTCCACCTACTCCGAGGGACTTCTCTAGATGTCGAAAGCGCATCATCTATTCTAGGAACCTCTTCTATTGGAACATAGTCTCCTTTCTAAATTATCTCCTAGAAGTCAAAAGTATATATTTAATGAACAACTTCATCCGATCTCTCCAATAAGCATAGTCGCTACCATCAAAGAATGACAACCTTGATGGAGTGTCCTTATGTTAAGTGGATATTTTGTGCCATTTTTTCCTGGGATCTTTGTCCTTTGCAGTCATTAGAGTGCTCAACCCCTTAGAGGCCTTAGCTCTGATGCCACTTGTAAATAAAAAAGTACACGAGAATGGGGGTTGAATCATGCTTCACCTTTCTTTTCTTTTTATATTTCTGAAAAAGCTTAAACAAAAACTATCAAGTATAAAACTTGAAGTGCAGTGGAAACAACATTAGTGATGTTAGAAAGTAACTTTTTGAACTCTAACAAGTATAATAAAACACATATAAGTTGTCTATCAGAAATCACAATATAATAAGCACAAAACAGTAAAGTAAAAGAGAGAAAAGGAAGAAGAAGATCCTTAAGATGTTTTTATACTACTCGGCTACCCCTATATCCAGTTCTCAACCACCGTTGAGTTCTATTAAAAACCTTTCTCAACCTAGAAAGTTAGATAGTCTTTACAGCAACCTACCCAAGCTCTCACCAGTACCAGCAAGTACACTCTGCCATCACAATTGAGTAGTCTTTCACCAGCTTCTCCAAGCTAACACTGTGACTAGCAAGTACACTCTACTATCACAAATTGAGTAGTCTTTAACCAGCTTCTCCAAGCTAACCCCATGACTAGTAGTTCACTCCTACTGTCACATTACAAGTAGTCTTTGCTTAACCTCTCCAAGCTAGCTCACAAAGATCACTATTGGATTGGGGATACAAAGGCTTGTGTTTGGGTTTATCACTCAAACTAACCAACACTCAAATTTTCATAAGATAAACAAACACTGATCTAGGAAAACATAAATGATTTCTTTCTATGATTCTTCCTAGGAAGAATTTATATCTATCAAGAATGTAGAAAGAAGATTTTACAAGCAAGAAACTGATTACAAGATATAATGAACTTTATAGAAAAGATGAGGAGAAAAAATTCTTCAGTGTTTCAGTACTTCTTCTTCGCCAAAGTCCTTTAGATGTAAGCACAGCATCTCTATTTATAGATGTTTTGCATTTATGACCGTTGCTCTTGATCTGTTGTCCAAGTGACACATGTTGATCATCTGTTTGTGTCTTGGAAATGTAGTTTAGAGGAGAGCTCGGCTTTGTCAAGGCTTCAGAAGCCATTGTGAAATAGAAGTTTCTGAGGTTACCTTTAGAAACTATTTTTTACTTTTTGAATGAGGTTTCTAAACTTTTCCTTCTAGAAGTTAGGGTGACAGGTTGGTAGAAAAAATGTCACGTAAGACCTGTGACTGGGTTTGACTTTAAATTTGAATTTCAAATTTCCCTCTGTTTTCTATAAAGTCATTGTTTAATTGTGAAACATGCTTTCTAAAGGACAGTATTAGTTTATGAAAGAATGCTTCAATCTTCAGCAATCTTCTTCAATCAAAGCTTGTAAATAATGATATGATTGCAATCATGATGATCGAAGGTTGTAGTACACACTTGCTTCAAAGTTGGATTGAAATCTTCACTTGAAATGTATTTTCTGAAGTCATGTGCTACTTTCTAAAGATCTCAGCCTTGGTTTCTTGTATATGAGAATTTTCTTCAATGCGTTGAGCATATATACGTTCATTCTATGATATATTTTCAGTTTCATTAAGTCTCAATCTCTTGAAACGAGATCAAACATGCTTGCACATGTCATGTGAAAATATTTTCGATTTAAGAGCCATATTATGCTAATGTAACGACCTGTTTGTTGCTCAAGAAACTCAAGGTAAACATTAGTCCTTTTTCAAAATATTTTCTCCAAATTGGTTGTGTTATCACTCAAAACATTTTGCATTAAA
Source organism: Dalbergia oliveri (assembly GCA_030441495.1). Lineage (NCBI taxonomy): Eukaryota > Viridiplantae > Streptophyta > Magnoliopsida > Fabales > Fabaceae > Dalbergia > Dalbergia oliveri. The sequence continues at coordinate 7,610,752 of JAMLFY010000009.1, forward strand.
GATTTTTTAAGGGTTTTGAAGCTAACATTTCCTACCTCAAGTTTTCCACTAGGTTTTTCCGAGGAGGTTTTAATAAGACTAGGTCTATGCGCGTCGGGTTGTACAAAAAGCCATCCGGTTTGAATATTAATAAAAGTGACTTTCATTCGTCTACAAGTTTTACAAGGCCAATTAAACCGGTTCCAAATTATCTAAGGTGAAGGTCCCCCGTGGGTAATTTTAACTCATTAAAATTATAAAACCTAAGGAAAATTAATCCCAGGTACACAGTCCAAATTATCCAAGACAGAGGTCATAACCCCATGGATAATTTTAACTCGCTCAAATTTTAAAACCTAAGGAAAATGAATCCTAGGAGAAGTTAATAAAATCGGGTCCAAATAAATTGTTTAAGATCGGAGGTTGTAGCCATGTAGACAATTTAAATTCGTTAAAATTTCAAACTTAAGGAAAATGAATCCTGGGTGAAGTTAACAAAACCAGGTCCAAATTTTTTGAGATCAGAAGGTCGTAACCCCATAAAGAATTTAAACTCATTAAAACCTTAAACTTAAGGAAAATTAATCCTAGGTAAAGTTAAGAGAGAAATTAAGACTATTAATAATGCCAAAGTAGCGACTGAATAGGTCAAATATCCAAACACAATACAAAAAGCTAACTAATGGCATATTGTAACACCCTTAGTTCATTTCAAAATTAATTGAGACTTTATTAATGAAAATCTTAATTTTTGAACAAATGTAGTAATGATGAGAATGACTCTATGAACAAATAAAAAAAAAGTGAATAGTATTTTGTGAGCCACGTAGGCTCGTTGGGAGGAAATCTTGAATTTGGGACTGGAGATGTTCGAAACTAAGAAAACATGGGGATAAGGTTAGAAATAGTTAGAAATGAAAATCTTATACCTACAATTGAATTTTGGGTAATATTTGTTTAATTGGGTATGGTGTTTACCGGTTCGGTGAAATTTCTATGTGCGATTTATAGCACCGAAAGATGTTTTAATCACCACAAATGGATAATGTATATCCATTCTAGACATGTGGAAGGCCAAGATTTAATTTTGGATTCCAAGATTTAATCTTGTATTCCAAGATTAAATTCTAGTCATCCATTCTATTTTATTTCTTTTAAAAAGATACGCATTTATGTAACATAAAGTAAAGCTAAGTTAGGATAAATACAAACTCATATCTTCTCCAAGAAGCCAAGAAGGAATTCGCCTAGCAAAAAAGAAGGAGCAGCCATCATCTTCATTCTCAAGAGCTTTATCTTGAAATCTAATCCCAGAAACACTAGCCTAGAGTTGTTAAGCTTCAAAGTTTCTTCACTAAACTTATTCTACACTTCAACTTCTACAAATATAACCGATTAAAATCTCCAAACCTCATCTTATTACCTCACACCTCACTGATTAGAGAAGGGTTTGGGTGTGTTCTAGAAGCTTTGAAGTGAAGGACTTCCATCTTAAAGCAAGCTAGAGACAAGGACACACTAGCTTCTAAAGGTAGGGTTTGTTGTCTTATTTAGTGCAATTTTGTTCCTTGCAGATTTTGATGGTTTTAAATTGATATTTTCTGGTTCTAGTGTGTGATTACACATATCTATAGATGTATTTGCTTTGGTGGAGTGGTTTGTTGTCGAAAATTCATTTTTGTGAAAAAAGATTTTGAGTCATGCTGGATTTTCGATTTTTGCATAAGCATGGGATGTTACACATACAATATCCACAACTATTACGACCTTACAAGGCTGAAAATAAGGAAGATACAAAGTAAAAATGGTCACACAAAACTAGGCTCATCATTGATCATACCTACAATTTTGTCATTCTCAACCATGTAAAATATCCTGACCTCTTGAGAAATCAACTTCCGAAAACCTTGACTTGAGCCAAGCATGTTATTGAAAATCTCATAGGAACTCTTTTCCCAATTAGCAATGGTTTTCTCAGCCTCAGTTTTAAACTTGGAGACATCCTTAATAAGCCTCTCCTTATCCTACTTGAGTAGTGAAGCCACCAAGGAGGTCAGTGAGTCCTCCTCATTTTACAAAGCCCCAAACTTCAGCTTTAGCTTACCCAACTCCTTCTCAAGAGTCTTGGCTCGGAACGGAGGTCCTTACCATCGTTGATATACTCATTCATGGACTCCTTGATATTTTTCAAATGTTCTTTCTCCCCTTCAAGTTCAGAATGGAGGTCATCCCTTTCCTTTTCTACTTTGGCCAAGTCGGAAGAGAGGTCCTTGCTCTGACGGAGAGGCACAGTCCTGAGAATGAAGCGCTGGCCCTCTAAAGTTAGTTCTTTATAACTGAGCTCTGTATTTGGTAACACATCCCCATCGAGAACAGATGCTCCTCGATAAACTCGGGAAAGGGAAAGTCATCAAAGAATAACATAGTACCTTCCCGCCCTTTTGGTGGAGACATCATTCCCGCCCTCCGTAACAAGTCCAAGATCTCCAAGTTGAGGGAGAAAGTGAATCCCTGACCTCAGGGGACTTTTCCCCTCTCTGGAGAGGTGGCAACAACCTCCAATTTTTGTTTCTTGAGATCGAGCTCCAAAATCCGCGTTGGACTTAGTAGAGGAGTCAGTGGTATTCGGGCTCTAACTCTCTAAAAGGGCACACATTTCCTCCGCATTTTTCTTCAAGACCTTGGACCGTAGGGCTCTTACGCCCAAATGTGAATCGTTTCACCTGCCAAAAGAAAAAGAAAAACGGGAACATAAGCCCACAAGAGGTGTAAAATGAGATAGATATGAATGCAAATAAAAATCAGGTAAAGCTGGAGGACAAACCCAGATAAACTCTAACAACCTTAGGGGTGGAGTGAAAGATCTTTTTTAGGCTAAGGGGATTAGACTTCCATGACTTCAGAAAAAACTTTATAATGGACCGCTTGACGGACTCAGGAATCCTCAGATATTTTCGAAGCTTAGGGAGCGAGTGTCCAAAAGTAAGGATACCTAGATCCTTCAGCAGACAAATAAAAAATTGCCGACTATCCCCACAAACTAACACGGGTCTTTTGAGCGTGCTTTGTCCTCACTCACACACTTCCTGGGAAAACTTCCCAGGAGGTCACCCATCTCAAAATTACCCCAAGTCAAGCAAGTTTAATTGTGGAGTTCTTTCGTGATGGGCTACCAAAAAGAAAGATGCATCTTTGTGGAATAGGTAGTACCAATCAATTCATATAAGCCCTCCTTAACTGTATAGTCCCATACCTATACAGACTAGGATCCCTCTCATTCGGGTGTGTAATCAGTTCATTCATATACCCCTCTACTTGGAGGCGGAGCCGCTCCTTGTCCGTGCCTTCTCACACTTGCGATCACTCCATGCCTCGTCCCTGGCGTTACATGCCCATTAGCTTCCGCTTGGTTTGTCCTCGAACCACACTATCCTGGGAGGTGTAGGCTCTAATACCATTTATAACATCTCCTCCGCTTTATGGATTGCCGACTGTCCCCACAAACTAACACAGGTCCTTTCAGCGTGCTTTGTCCTCACTCACACGTTTCCTAGGAAAACTTCCCAAGAGGTCACTCATCCCAAAATTACCCCAAGTCAAGTACATGTCCACCAGCTTCCGCTTAGTTTGTCCCCGAACCACACCATACTGGGAGAGGTGCAGGCACTATACCATTTGTAACATCTCTCCGCTTTATGGATTGTCAACTCCCCACAAACCAACACGGGTCTTTCAGCATGCTTTGTCCTCACTCGCACGCTTCCTGGAAAACTTCCAAGAGGTCACCCATCCCAAAATTACCCCAAGTCAAGCATGCTTAACTGGAGTTCTTTCATGATGGGCTACAAAAGAAAGATACATCTTTGTGGCATAGGTAGTACCAATCAATTCATATAAGCCCTCCTTAACTGCATAGTTTCATACCTATATAGACTCAAGATCCCTCTCATTCGTGTGTGTAATCAGTTCATTCATGTACCCATCCTCTTGGAGGAGGAGTTGCTCCTTGTCCATGTCTTCTCGTACCAGCGATTATTCCCGCCGTCCTCGGGCGTTACATTGTTGGTAGTGCGAAACTCCTTGGATTTTAGAATAAAATTCTTTAAAGTGATGAAGGGACTCCTTGTAAGACTCGAACATTTTTTTATTTACACGTCCTCGAAAAGAAAACCAAGAACCGCTCGACGGTTTGGTAAGAATGAATAAATATAGGAAAACTTGGAGGAGAGATCTTAAGAAGTCGCATACAATCTCAAAACCCTAGATCATCGCCTAGCTATTTGGATGTAGTTATGAGGGAGCAACATTGATTTCACGAAGTATAGACACTTGGAAATAAGAAAATGGTATCTTATCTCCTAGTTTTTCAAATAGAATGTCATACATCTACACGTCCTGAAAATCCTCGTCTCCCAACGGTTGCATACCTTCTCGTTGGAACTCGCCTCTAGGGAATACTTAGGCTCATATTCAAGGTTAGCACAAATCTAGTGATGACGGCGGAAAATGGCAACATATTCATCATCTGCTAACGAAGGAATACCGACTACCTCCTCCGAGAAATGTTGAAGATAGTCATCAGTGAGGACGAAGGGCAGTGAACCTTGGGAACCTTCACTCGCTTACGTTTCCCATAACCTACAAGGGGAAATCACCACACATCTAAGTTTGGAAGTCGAAAATAAAGAAAAGTAAGAAAATCAAGATTCAAACATCCTATGGCAGTTTCCCACCCTGGACGAATGCCTACGGCAATAGTGGTAGCCGTAAATTCTAGGCAAAAATGAAGAAGATGAGGGGAGTATGTTCGAGCCTTCTCTCTATAGTTGCGGTGCGCAAAAAAAAATGTTCCCTAATAAATCAAAATAACCAGCGGCGCCCCACAGGAACTTGGTTATGCCGTGACCAAGGGAGGTACTGCTACCCATAGAGATGCTCGCTGAAAACAAAGATGAAAAACCACAAACAATCAAAGATGGAGAAATGAACTTACCTGAAATGGAGATGAACACGAATCTTCCAATGGTTTGACGATGAGAAGGGCATAGCAAATAGAATCGGCACATGCAGTGATGGCAAGAGAGAGAAAAATGAAGTCCATGCAAGAAAAGAAGAGCATTTGAAGGAAATATTGGAAGAAAGAATGATGCAGGAATGAAAAGAAAGCCCTATGGGCAAGCGTATCATTTCATCTCACCGATTAGGGCATTCAGGTAAAAGCACCCTAGTTGCATTTATTACAACACTTCAAAGAGCGCTTCCTCAGACATGTTCCGTGATCACCCAAAATGATGCGACGCCTAATGTGACTCGATATGAAAGGACTCGTCGTTTAAAGGGTAGGCGGGTGACACACCCCAGCGCAACAACCCGAGGAATATTTTCCATGGAAACCAGCAATTCGCCTGATGGATCTAGCAGTGGGAAATGCATAAAAGCAATAAAAGATGGAATTTGAGTGATCTAACCTCATTTCGAAACTTGCCATAGTAGCTAAGACTCGGCATCCGATTAAATTTAATCGGACACCGAGCTGGGCATGTTACGGCCCATTTGTATGGCCCTAACATGTGATCCAGCCTTCCTGAATGAACCCATGTTAAGAATCCTGGATCTAGGCCCAAGATGTTTAAGCAACAAATCTACAAGGGCTCAAAACCATAAAAAGCATGGCAAATCAGCACATGGGCCTGAAACCATAAGGCGGAGAGCCTAGGGTGCTATAAGCCTCACCTGGTCTCCGACCTAAGGCGGTGTAAGGTCCTACTCCGATCTCGCATGGCGTGGAGCCAAAATATCCCATGATCTCCCACTATGACCCATTCACGAACCCAGGAACCACGTCCAAAACATACGAGTAGTGGTACGGGTGTAACACCCCTTTAATTACGGGGTTGTGACACTTGGAACTAAGAGTGTGGTACTAAGTATCATATGCATTTAACATGTAGTAATACTTTATTTATTTATTTACAAGTTCTTGTTCAATGAAAAATTACTTCTTATCCGAATTCAAGTAGTACGATGTATTATCGCCTAATGACATATAAACAAAACTTGATATGAAAGGAAATAATATATAATAGAGTATCATCTGATTTTCTATAAGTACTAAAAAATCAGTGATTTTATTTATAGACAACATGCGCACCTATGCCATTTTAGTGCATGTTTATAACATACAGGACACAAGAGTTTGAAGTCCACATAGGGACCAAAGTACATTAAAACGTAAAACATGCTCTTGCTTTAAAGAAAATCCATCGACGCCAATCCCTAAATATGTGGCAGATATGGAATGCAAATAGGGATGAGAATTCTGAAATCCTTGGTATGGTACTCCCATACACATACACTTGTCATCATTATCTACCTCAGCGCTTCAGGTTATTCATAAAAATATTGCATGCAAATGACATAATTAATAATGGAAATATTAGTTTATAAAATCTTTATCCGAAGAGGTTCATTTTATGTAATCATCATTCTTAGAATTTGTGATGTCAACTTAACACATAAGTATCTGATCTCAAGTGAATAATAAAAATCATTCTCATAGCACATAGCATAAGAGTAACTTAAAACAATTGCTACTTTAACTATCTTGGCTCTTGACTATGGTGATTTATTACACTCCTGAGTAGTAGAATGCTTTTCAAGACTGAACTCATTCCTATAAATGATCATTAGATTTACTTTCTCCAATTCTCATACAGACCTATTTCTAGTCAGGTTTACTTTCCCCAACCAATTTACTTTCTCCGGCCCAAGAGACATAATCTCACGCTTTCTCGCATATATAAGCAATTGTAATAAGTATTCACATTCATATGTTTCTAATGTCATTAATAAGTCCACATAACATAAATGAGATCAAATCATGAACATCTCACCATCCTTTTAGCTAATTCAGCATGCTGTCAAAATTTTGGTTCTAAGAGAAATTCTGGTTAAATTATCAAACATCATTAGAACATAGCAAAAATATTTTTCAAAAGTAATTCAATGTGTTAATGAGGTCATGTAAAATTTTCAAAGCATGAAAAGGTCTCTAACTATGTTAATAAAATTTCACAATTTCAGATTCAGAAACTACACAATCTCAGCCAAGAGCCAGAAGTCTAAATTTTTCTACCCTATCAAAAAATTAGAGTTGGACCTAAATATATCCTCAACATCCTATAAAAATTTTAGCTAATAATTCGATCATTTACTAGGGTAACAAAATTAGACAAATTCGTACCACAAATTGGACTGCTGAGAAACCTTGACCTATTCTGTTTTCCATTTTTTTAAAAATAGCAAAAGTGATTAAGAAGACCCAAGAAAATTACTAGAAACCTTCCATATGTTAGCTTCAACATATAAAAATTTTAGGTCATGATAATATCTCTGAATTAGTGAGAAAAATCAAAACATTTCACCTGTTTGCTAAATTGGGATTTCCAACATCATGACTCATAACATGTTTTAGGAAAAAGGGTTTCCTAACTTCATTAAAGCTCTCTAACAAAATTAACATACCAATATTTGTATATAATCAACCAATAAAACTACAAATTTTGTGCTCCATCAATTAGAAAAGTTCAGAGTAAATTTTGAAACAAAAGTGGATCAATATAGCCCTACTTATCACTTATGTGTTCTTGCTCTTATTCTTGGTTCCCTTCTAAAGCTTTGCACCCAATCTTTGATTCAACCCACTCAAATCCTCTTCTTAGACAGGCAACACAACAGAATTTATTGATGGTAAAGTGAGGTGATGACTCTTTATTGGTGTTTCGTATGAGGATATCAAGAACTAGTATGTGATTTGTGTTTAAGTCTTGGATGTTTGGTGTTGTAGGATGGAGTTTTGAGCAATTTCATGAGGTTTAGGAAGAGAAGAAATGATGATGGCTGTGTGAAGAGGTGTTGGTCGAGATTTTTGAGGAAGAAGAATGATAAGGTTTTGCTTTCTTTGATTTTATAATAATATACATATTACTTTCCATGAAAAAAAATTTATTTTTTAAAGATAATTAGATGAAATTTTGTGAGACTCCTATTGGTTAGTGAAAAAGACAATGGCGTGACACATTTCTAAGCCACACACTTGTCCTCTTTAGGTGGCCCACTTACACTTAAGTTTCGTACTATGTAAGAAACTCATAATTTAATTAAACAAGTAAAATATCGCACTCGTAAAATAGATATTGCCCGAAATTAAATTTCAGGTCTAAAATTCTTATTTCTAACATTTTCTAATGTTAATCCTATATTTTCTTAGTCTCGGGCTATATCCGGATCCCAACTCTGGGATTTTCTGGTCTGACGAGCTTGCAAGCCCGCATGGTCACTATTCATTTTTTTTTAGCATCATCAAGCCGTTCTCATCTTCACTAATCCTATCAAAATCGTGAAATTCTAACTAATAAAGTCTAAATAAAATTTTTAAAAATAATTTCGGGTGTTACAATACATGTAACGCCCGTGATGAGGGCGGGGATTGCCAGGACAAAAACACGGACAAAGAGCTACTCTAAGGCTTCTAAGGAGGGGTACATGAATAAACGATTACACGAATGAGAGGATCATGAGACTGTGTAGGTATGAGACTATATAGTTGATAATAACTTATATGAATTGATTGGTACTACCTATACCAACAAGATGCATCTTTTCGGTAGTCCATCACTAAAGAACTCAAGTTAACGTGCTTGACTTGGAGAAATTTTGGAATGGGGTGACCTCTTAGGAAGTTTTCCTAGGAGCGTATAAGTAAGGACAAAGGCACGCTGATAAGACCTGTTGATTTGTGATGATAGTCGTTAATCCATAAGACAGCCTAGGCTATTACAACGGGCGCTTGGGTCTCCCTTAAAGGGTATCCAAATGGTAAACTAGCTAACAAACTCCCTATATAAGAACAATTCTAGCTCATAAACAGGCAAGTAACATCTCAATTATCACTCACTCGAGTTAAACCTCTTCTGACTTGAGCATCGGAATCTTTGCACATCCCACACCCAATTTTGGAAACTCAAAGCCATATTAACCACAAGCTAGGATGGACCAAGGGCTCCCCTTAAAAATAGAATATAGATCAAGTTATCCAACGAACGGAATTGTTAGAAACTAGTTTTGGGGTTTACTCTTAATTTTTTTCAAACTAAAGTTTTCAAGTAAAAATTTTGACAATTTAACAGGGTCAAATGTAGGTTCGCTTTTTCTAAAGTGAGAATATAGATAAAATGAGAATATAAGTAATTAATCATCCTTGAATTATTTAGTAGTATCGATACATAATAAAATTATTAATTTAAATGTGATCAACGTGAGATATCAACAGTATTATTATTCGATCTTTATCAATCTTTAAATGAGTCCCGTCCTCAAGTATAAGTCTATAGTATAACTTTGAGAATAGGTAAACGATCCTTTCCGAGCACAGATAGAAAAAAATTCTCGGAGAGAAAATTTTTGAATCGGTGCATTACAACAGTATTATTATTCAAGATGAAGATCACAGCACTGTTGGTGCTGAAATGCACCGGTGAGGGTTCGGATCCGGTGATTCTGGCGAACGCTTCGGACGTGAGCCGATTCGGATACTTCCAGCGCTCCAGCGTCAAGGAGTTCATCGTCTTTGTCGGTCGCACCGTCGCCAAACGCACCCCACAGGGCCAGCGTCAATCCGTCCAGCACGAAGGTATATATATAAATATATCTGTCTCTTCGTTCACAATCCCTGTCTTAGGGTTTCTTTCACGCTCTTTGCTTCTTAAATTATCACCATATTTGGTCGTTTTGGTAGATCAAAGGTTTGCTGATTAGGTTTTTTTTTTTTTTTTGAGTTATTCGGTTGTTGTTTTAATTGATCTGGGTCGTTGAAGATACAGTATTTTCATGCTGATCGGGTTTCTAGTTGTACGATTTTTAGCCATTTCGTTTGGGTTGTGTTGCTGCTAATTATGAGAAAGCTCTAATAGGAATCATTGTTTTGGTGTCTAATAATATTTATTGGCCTCTGGTGTGAATAATATTCTTTAACTTTTTATTTGATTTTAGTTCTGTTGTGACGGTTCAACGTGAGATTGGTTTGGTTTGGTTCTTGTGGCTGAAATTGTGAACCTTTGAAAACCTGTTTCCCTTATGGTGTTTTTTCCTTTTGCAGAGTACAAGGTGCATGCTTACAATAGAAATGGCCTTTGTGCGGTGGGATTTATGGATGATCACTACCCAATTCGGAGCGCGTTTTCTCTTCTCAACCAGGTGAGAGCGAGAGCAGTGTGTTTTGTTCACTGTTATTGTTTTCAGGGTAAATAATCCTTTACTCCTCTACATTTGATGACATGACACTCCACCCATGTTTGACTGACCAAGCTGTAGATTTCAATTTAAAAGAAAAAAGTAACTAGTTTTAGATCATTAAATGCTAAAGCTTTAATAACCCAAGTCCAACGCAAACCCTGCTTATGATACTGCTACTGTTACTAAGAGCAAGCCATTGTTTTTGGTTCCTCAGTGGTTGCATTGTAATGGCCTCCTAATGATAGAAAATTGTCATGTGATGTGAAAAAATTAGAGAGAAAACATAGAGTGGTTGGAGTTTGTTGATTGATATGTATATGTAATTGCTCCTAAAGATTATGTAAAGTAGGACCACCATAGAAACACAAACATCATGAAGCCACCTGATGAGCCTCCACTCAGCACCTGTACATGTTGATCCAAAACACTAACAGCCCAAAGAGGTTAAAATTGAAGTCAAAGCTCACCACCTGATGGGTCTATTTTTCTTTGTAGTGGAAAATTAGAATGATTTGTTTGAGGATACATGATTGCGATGCCTCATAGATTGTGTTATAGTTATTTAGTTGATGGAGATCTTAAAAGAGGCTGAACTTGTTTTCCATTGTGTAGACTGTTTAAAGTCATGGTATCATGTACTATAATTCTGATGATATTTTCTTGTGTTGAACATGTCCTTGTACGAGACCATCAAATCTATGTTGACTACTTTTTAGTTTTTTATTGTCGGGGTCTTGTTTTTTATTATATTAATTCCAAATCTGATGAAACCATGGAAATTTGACAGGCATTGATTTTTTAATGGGACAGAGTGGCATCATTTTCCCCATGTTATTGATCCCACCTAGTGTGAAAAGGGCTTTATTTTTGTTGTTATTGAGAAGAATTGACTTAGTTTGCCATTTAGATTACCTGATTGGCATAACATTGTTAATGTAGTTTTTCCTCTACACGCCAGTCATTCCTGGTTGGACATTTTATTGTTCAGTTTTGACATGGATCTCATTGCTGAACGTCTTTTGTCTTGATCTGTGTGTGGGTGTGTGATTTTCTGCTCCATTTGGGATAGTAAGTGTTGTTTTATTGAACAAGTGGTCTGCACCCTAACTAAATGATTAGCTCCAGATAGCCCTTTGTTCTCCATATCCCAAAGATTTTGCTTTTAGAGAGAATTTCGTGTGTATTGAGTGATTGTTCAAGTGTGTTTCCATTCCATGTCCTTGATGGCAGCCGAAGAAGGTATGAGCATTGTGGCTACCTAGTGAGTCGGATAAATTGCTTGCTTTTCAGTGTTGAGAAACTTGAGGTAATTGAAATGAATGTGAGTAATTAAATGTCAGATTAGAATAGCTGTTATTTTGCATGAAATGTGTCTAATCTAATCCATGTAATGTAGTGTTATTTTATTAGATGGTAACAAACTTTGATGTCCTGCATTTTATCAGAAAAAAATAAACTTTTTTATCTTGCAGTTGCTGGATGAATATCAGAAAAACTTTGGTGAGTCATGGAGAAGCGCTCAAGCAGACGGTACTCAGCCATGGCCTTATTTGAATGAAGCTCTGACAAAATTCCAGGCATGTAACTACCTCTTCATTATATTAGCTTTCATGTAAAGGTGATATTATTGATTGTACTAAAAAGTTTAAGTTAGTGTATAATAATCTAACCTGTATTGATGGATACTTTTCTATCTATGAGCATTTTTACATCGTTACTTTTGAGTTGAACTCTACTTTTTACCTGTTCCCGTTGAATCCTCAGGACCCTGCCGAAGCTGACAAGTTGCTGAAAATTCAGAGAGAATTGGATGAAACAAAAATTATTCTCGTAAGTATTAGGTTAAGTATGCATTACTTTATATATTTGCTAAACAGTAGATGGGTGTCCACAATCTTTTGGCTTCAAAATTCACTCCGTCTTGGCCAAACTTTTTTTTTTGTATGTAATTATGCAATTCTGAAATTAAACTGTTATGTGCTTAGAACTTTTCATGACAAAATCATTGCTCAGTTGTTTTTTTATGGCAACACCATCATTATTGTGCAAGCCAATGTACCTCTCATGGAGACAAATATTTACAAATTTATGATCCCTGTTTTTATATATGATGTCTGTCTGTAGGTCATCAACCATTCAGTTGCTGTCAATTTCTTTTTTCATCAAACATAGATTTGTCTCCTATTATTTTACATTTACTTGTTCATGCTAAATATATTTGGGTTGTCTTGATTTAGCCATTCTATGCGAATTGTGTGAGCTTTTCTCATTTCCTGCTGAACTCTCCATTAGCTTGTTTAGGTTTGCTGTATACTTTTCTCATCATTAGATTTCTAAGAACCACATCGCAGACATATGATGAGTGTTTATTCCTGACTTATTTTGCTATTTTCTTCTCCCCATATGATGGTTTTCTTTTAGATTTCTAAGAACCACATCGCAGACATATGATGAGTGTTTATTCCTGACTTATTTTGCTATTTTCTTCTCACCATATGATGGTTTTCTTTTTGTAAACAGCATAAGACTATTGATAGTGTGCTTGCTCGAGGGGAGAAGCTGGACAGCTTAGTTGAGAAGAGTTCTGATCTAAGTGCAGCATCGCAGGTACACTAGAATGCATCAGTTCTCATATTCAGACATCTAGTATATTTTTTCTCTCAGCTTGTTCTCTGTTACTAAACTTTTGGTCTATGGTTATGGTTGTCATCAAGCATATGTGGTGAAATTTTTATTTTATTCGTGTTTAATGTCTTGGCTTGTAGCATTTGTGCAGTCTGATTGTAGGCCATGACTGGTGCACTTGTTAATGCTAACTCAACATTCATTTACCCTAGCAACCAAATGATAGAATACTGCATTAATAACATTGTACGTGGCTTCCTAAGATCCAACATGATTTTTCCCAAAATATGAGCAAGCCTTGTTTCAACTATATATATATATATATATATATATATATATATATGCACACAAACACACACACATGTATATAGAACAATCAACTTTAGCATTAACATCTCCTAAGTACTACTCATAAGTACAGACGAGGCCAACTATACAAAAAGGGCACATGAAGATTCTATGATCATATGAATATCTGAGAGAGAACTCCGGTCCCCTATAGCTACAAAATACTGAAGTCAAAACACAATGCTAACTGCCAAGTGCTATAGAGCCCTACCAAAAAGATCGCTTCAAGGTAGAATAGTGAATTCCAAGAACTTGCTACTCAAAAGCATATGAATCTCAAAAAGAAGTAATGAGGCGAGTCAATTCAGTGAGAGCATCGTAAACAGAGTGAAGAAGCTTAAACTGGTAATGGCACCAATTTTTAAACCTTGATATTGTTCAAAAAATATAAACATCTAAAAGAAATACACTTTATAAACGACACTACTTCATTAAATGCTTGCTTTGTCAAAGTTGTTAATGAATAGGGGCATTCAAGAATCAATAACAGTAGCTATATACGAAATAATCTGTTTGGTTTGCACGCCTAAAAGAGGAGTTATCTCTACCCATCAAGTCACATATCATGCTCATCGAACGTTGGTGGCATTGCCTCATCTCACTCACGGTAAGGGTCCCTCACTTTACAACCATTTCAAACAAAGGGTCTGCCTCACCATATAGTGACATAGAGCTTGTGGTTCTTCGACCCATTAGCTTAGACGAATGTGCGATTTGTGGATAAGTTGTTTTATCTCTTAGAAAATGGCTAATAGTATCATTATATCTATTTGCTATTAGTGAATAGTGTTCAGCACAATTCTTGGATATGTAAAACATGGAATCAGTTTCATACCTGGTAATCAAGTTCAATCCATCAACCCCAATGATATTTATTTCTCTGTCTTAAAATATGATTCATCATATCAGAACTCGTGTGTAATAATTCACACACGTTAAAGTTATATCGTCATTAGAATTTGATAGGAATTTGGCTTTTGAGCACAGGAATTGGAAGAATACGTCTGTATATTACTGATAAGATACTTAATTCCAGTGGGGAGTGCAAGGACTGGACCAGATGTAGTGGAAAAGAGTGTGTATTCCTGAACAATATGTGATACAAATGAGGAAGAGTGAGAGCTCCTCTATTCTCTAAGAGTCTAAGACCGACAAATGAATTGACAAAAGCCACCTAACCGGTCCTCACTCCCTCTATTTATAGTCAACTAATCCCTTAACTAACTACTACCTAATGGCATCCTAACAGGGGATCAGCTTTGGAAAAATTTATACAAGTAACCAAATTGGAAAAGAAATAGTCTGGGCACTTATAGGAGCCCTTCAGTCCTTCTCAAAGTTCTGCCTACCAATATCCCCTTGCTCACTCCCCTATAGATAATATTCCTCATACCAGTGTCCTGCAAAATCTTCTTTCCTCTCCGATTCTCTTGCCAGCTCAGGAGGTAGCTCATTAGGTAGTTACAACCTAATTTCCCCTTCTGCCCCTCACTAATGTTTTCCTCACCACAGAGTATAGTGGGGTGTGTAACAGAATCATAGTGTGCCTTTCATGGTAGACAAATCCTAGATCTCGCTTTCATTGCTAACCGTGATCAATGATGTCAGAAGCTGAAGGATGCAAGGTCTTGTCTTCAAGTTACACTTTGAGTAAGCTTATATGATCATGTTAGTTGGGGTTTTTTGAATAAAGTCTTGAATAGAAAGGGGTTCGAGCCCAAGTGGAATCAGTTTTCAAGGTGTTTTATCTTCTATTTTTGCATTGATTGTCAATGGTGAACCTAAATCTTGGTTTGAAGGACGAGTTATTATGCAGTGATTCGCTCTCTCTCCTTTCCTTTTAATCATTGTTGTTGATGTCCTTAGTAAGCAAAGAGTAAAGCTGTGTTAATAATGGTCTGGTTAGAGTCTAACATTAGACACTTACCTCAAGCTCTACTACATGCTTGTGGGAGGAAGGATTGGTTATGGCTTCAAATGGGGCATATTGCTAAGGAAGAAGTGGGGAGATATTGTTGTCTCTTTGATCCAGTACTTTAAAAATCTGATTCCTTTTGCTCAAAAATGCTTTAGAATACCACCCTTAAAAAGGTGAAAAAAAAAAACCCAAACTATACAATTCCCTGTTTTACCTGAC
Organism: Dalbergia oliveri; assembly: GCA_030441495.1. Taxonomy (NCBI): domain Eukaryota; kingdom Viridiplantae; phylum Streptophyta; class Magnoliopsida; order Fabales; family Fabaceae; genus Dalbergia; species Dalbergia oliveri. The sequence continues at coordinate 7,626,134 of JAMLFY010000009.1, forward strand.
ATTACAACATATCTTTACCAATGCTTTTATCCAGAGTCACTGTTGTAAATGATTGCGAAGAGCATGCACTGTGCAAATACAGGAGTGAGTTCTTTTTTTTCCCTGTGATTAGACATGTGCTACTGTAGTACTGTCTTTTTGAGTATTGGAATGTATTTTCATCTAAGCTACTAAAAGGAATATAACCATCAGCTTTGGTATATACATACTCCCTCCGGTCCTCAATATAAGTCGTTTTGGATTTTGGATAGGAATTAAGGTAATGATTAGATCTTATTGATATTCTGAAAAATGAAAGCAAAAGACACAAATACTCTTCCCTAACTCAACCTCCTCATTCTCTCTCCAATTAAATAAAGGGGTAAAACGGGTATGAAATAATCAATGAGTTATTGAAATGTGAAAACGACTACATTTTGGACAAAAAAAAAAAAAACCCCAAAACAATTTATATTGAGGACCGGAGGGAGTATTTAACAATCCTAAATTGTTGGGTTCCGTATCACTCTGGTTATCAAGCACTTCGTAGTGTTATAGTGATATGAAAAGGAAGAAAGACAGGCTCAGAGAATGGTAATCGGCAATTGCTGTTGAGTCATTCTAAATTGAACATTCTTATGAATCTATTTTAATCAAGTTTATCTTTTACATTTTCTTATGTATTTACATTAGAGTTTTTTCTATTTACGCTAAAATAGTGAACAAAAATTGGAATTCTATTGGTGCTGTTTTCTGTTTTACCCTTGCTTTTCTTCTGTTTGGGTTGTCTATACACTAAGATAGTTTTTGGATCGTTTCCATTATTTATACATCCAGTATTTTCAATTTTTGTTTTCAAATATTTGGTATGGTACTTATCCATTGTTGATGGTTAAATCAGTAAATTCTATTTATTGGTAAAATGGGGTGAGTTTGGAATTCCATATTTGCTTGCATATATCCAAGATGGACACTTCAACTTAACCATGAATGAAGCTTTATTGTGCACTAAATTAGTTTGCTGACACAAGAACCTGATGCTGGTGTTTGAAACAGATGTTCTACAAACAGGCAAAAAAAACCAATCAGTGTTGTACCATATTGTAAGCTTTCAAGACCATCGGTATCTGGTGAGCTCACCTGAATCCTGTTCTGATGTTGAGGCTGTTGGGAAGGAGAAAATAGCTTCATTATGTCTATATATTGTTCTCCATTGTTTGCTTGGTGAAATTCTGTGGTCTCCCTGGTATATGTATTGCAGACGGGAACTGAATGTTGGTTAATGGTCTTACCGTGTTGGTTGACAAATTAACATTCTCATTTACGTTGTTTGTGATTCTAGATATGATATTATAGTATACATAAATTATTGTTTTCATACAGCCATCAATTTCATGTTATTCTGTAGTTGATTACCGTCACCTGTGTAAATCATGGCCCCTGCAATGGTTATTTGTTTTCATGCTCCTGTGTTGGAGTGGCTCTTACGGATTACCTTGGCCTTCTTATTCAAACAACGGTGAACTAGTGATAACTGGAAGTTTGCATTCTAGTAGTTAGCCACACCATGTTGCGAGCTTGTGGTGTGACACCTTTTGGCTTGTAGGTGAGGTGTTCTGACGGGAAACATGAAGCATCTCTCTTAGCTTGCGCTCATGGTTCTTTTGAACGCCTTTATCAAACCAAATGAATCCGAGTAAATGGCCAGTGTTTTTGAAAAGATAGGGTAAAGATAAGTAGCGATCTAATTATTATATTAACATGATATTTTTATTTTCATCAATTAATCCTCGGTTTGTTCTAAACGTTAGTGTTATTTATAGTCTATTTATTTTTTTGGTATTCTTTCTCTGCTTTATGTGATCTACTTTTAATACTGCAATTTAGATGTTCTACTTTATTTGCGTGATTTCTTCCCCTTTTTTATTTTAACTGTTTTGTTTGTCCCTCTGGTTTGATTTATGGCTCCCGTGTTCCTTGACGGTTGTCGGAATTAAATTTCTGTTTCCTTTGTCATCCGTTAATTATATTTTTCTGACTAAACTGAAAATTTTATCAAAGATTTCATTAATATAGAGAAAAAGATGTAGCCCAGTCACCACATGCGCTAAAGCTTACGACTTATATTGATTTGGTAATAAAGATATATATTTACTTTTTTTAATGAAAATAATAAAAAATTAGTACTGATTACGAAGTTAAGAAATGTGTATTTTGAAATTATTTTTGGCAGTATTGATTATTTATTTTTATTGAGAGAATATGATTGAAGATAGGAAAGAATAAAGGACCTTGCTCTTGCCTATCAAATTTTAGCATAGATATGAAACCGGCATCTGCAGTGGACCTAAAAAGGTTATCCAAAAAAGTGATGCAAATACTGTAGGTTTTTTACAGCGAGTTGGGGTGCAGTTGTTTTAGCTTTTAAAAAAAGTGATTATTTATCCAAACAAATGAAATTATTTCATTCCATATATTGTTGAAAAAAGTATTTTCTCACATTGTATGTGTGTGTGCGCAAAGACGCAACACTTGTAAAAGATTTGGAACCGTTTGGGATAAACATTAGGATTCTTGCCCTGTTTACATATGCAACAAGAACCAAAAATTTCAAGAACTCCCAAAATATGAGATAACAAGGAATAAACATCACAATTGTATTGATTTAAAAATTGAATTGTTTGTAGGCAAACTATTTAAAATAAAACAAAACAGAAAAAGACTAACTAATACAAAGGAAACCCTAATTAGTAATACTATTTGCGCCCAAATTACAATCAGTAATAAAAAGGCCCAAAACTAATAATAATAATTAAAAACCCGAAAGCCAATAAGTACTAAATAAATCCCAAATAACATAAGTCAACCTAATTTACCCAATTGTGTTCAAAGTCAACATTTAGGTTTTCCAGTTTGCTTGATCTCATCAATCAACTTCTTTGGGAAGCTGTGTTCAACCAATCCTTGCATTCTAGTCATACAATTTGGACTCCTCAAAAAGACTTGTCCACGAAACATCACCTACATCAAAAGGAGAAAGATTGGAACATTAAATGTAGCACTAACATGGTACTAACTAGTTGTAACAAGTCTAGCTATTTAAGAGCACTAGTTCATGAGTCTTCAAGGAACCAATGAGTGCATCCAGGCTAAAAGTCGTAAGATCATTAGCATTAGTGATAGTAGTGACCTTGGGAAGCCATTTGGATAGAAGACTTCTCAGGATCTTTCTAACTATCTTAGAGTTTGAGTATCTCTTACCCAAGCTTTTGAGTTGGTTGATAATATGAATGAATCTAGTGGGCATTTCATCAATATTTTCAAGTTTAGTCATCTTGAACATTTTATATTGATGAACCAACATGCTTATCTTTATTTCCTTTACTTGATTTGTTCCCTCGTGGAGCATTTGTAGTCTATCCTAAGTTTCCTTTGCCATATCACAAGCAATAATTTTTTCATACTCGATTATGCTTAGGGCACAAGTAACGATGTACTTATCATTGGAGTTCATTTGAACTCTTGCTTTCTATTGATCAGTCTACCTACTTATGGGAATTTCTCAAGAGGTTGAAGGTCCATCTTCATTTTTTCAGCAAACATATTTTCTAAAACCTCTCCATGGGAATGTAATCACCATGTTGAATTATCTCCCACAAGTCAAGACTTGTTCATTTGATGAATAGCTCTATTTTGTCTCTCTAGTAAGCATAGTCACCACTATCAAAGAATGAAGGTCTATTTATAATGTCCCTCAACAATGTGTACTGTGTTGTGTGCCATTTTCTTCAAGGATATTTTTCCTCTCCAACTGTTAGGATACTCAACCCCTTAGAGGCTTAAGCTCCGATACCAAGTGTAGGTTGTGTAGAAAGTACGAGAAGGGGGGTTGAATCGTGCCTTCCAAAAATCTTTTGCTTTTTAAAATCCTTAAACAAGATCTATTAAGTCTTTAGACTTAAAGCAAAAAAACACAAGTTAAACAACTCCAGAAAGTGACTTTCTGAAGTCTTTAGAAACAGTTATAATTTCAAAAAGCTTAACAAATAATTTATAGTTAATTAAAAATAGAGATGCACACACATCAAGAAAATAGAGTTTAAGGAATAAAGAAAATCACATAGAGAGATTTATACTAGTTCAGCCAAGCTTAGCCTACATCTAGTCCTCAACCAACGATGTTGAGAGTTCCACCAAAACTTCCTTCTCTACAACAAGAGTCCAAGATAGTCTTTTTACAAGCATTTTCAAGCTAACCTTAGTGAACAATTTTTAGTATTAACCTTCACTCACAAGTAGTTTTGATTCTAGCCTCTCAAAGTTGATCTCACACTAATAACTAATGGATCAATGTACAAGAGATTTAAGGTTTTGGTGTTTTTCACTCCAATAAACACTCAACTTTCCTAGTATGAAGAAATGAGTAAGAAATCTACTTGAGAGACTTCTTTTAGATCTTCTAAAGAAGAATGTTTGCTAAGAACCACAAGAAAGAAGATTTTCTTTTAGATAAACTAAAATTGATATGAAAAAAAACTTCAAATTATGAAGGTTGCTTGAAAATCTTGTGAGCAATGTTTTTTAGTTTGAAGGTTTTCTATTTTTATACTTGAATTTGAATTGAACAATTGTCCCCTTGATCTTTTCTCATATTGACACGTGTTGATCAATTTTTGTGTGTCCTATGATCACCCTTCTAGACATGTGCTAAGCTATGTCAGAGATAACTATGTAGTATAAAACTGTTGTCCTTTGTTGCTGAAAAAAACTTCAAAAACTACTTTTCCAAACATAGTGTGGTTTCTAGACTTCTCTTTTTGTGAAGGCTTCATTGGAGATAGTAATTCTTCAAGTATAAAGTTCAAATGCCACTATTATAACTTTTTGAGTTTTTGACTTCATAGAAATTCAAATTTTCTTTTAATTTCTAATGACCTAGTGTAGTTGATGCATTTTTACAATTTATGAGCCTTTTATATTCCATTTGAACTTCTCTTTGAGATTGATGATGATCTTCAGATATTGTTGATTTTCTTAAAAGAGGAGCATGAACAAAAGTGATGATGATGTACTTGATTTGATCATGAGGGAGCACTTTCTGATGTCATGAACTAGTTTTGAAGGCCAAGTTTCACTTTATGCCATTCTAGCTTGCTTTCTTAAGTTTCTTACATACTATAATTCACTTTTTGAGCTATTTTTCACATTGTTAAGAATTTAAATTTCTTTGAATGAGATTTTAATCATGTTGAATCATAATAATATGAGAAATATATCAAGAATTGAATTATATGTATATAAGAAAATTCTTGTTAAGCACTACAAAAACTCAAGCAAACCATTAGTTCTTTCTTCAAAATGTGTTAACAAAATTTGTTTTGGCGCCATTCAAAACTTAAGCAATAATAGCTTTCTCAAGGGTCCTAGAGCTAACACGATCACTATGGGAAAGCAAGATTTTCACAAATATTCCTTAACCTCTAGGTTGTATAAATCGAATAAGATGAAAATGGTTGGTAGAAGAAAACTTGATCCTTCAAGAAATATGCTAGAAGGTTTGGAATCCTTGTTTTCCTTGAAAGCTTTTGACTCCAACACTTGGGCAGTGCGCTAGATCACTTTTTCTTTTTTCTTTTTTTTCTTTTGTGTAATGACAATAAAAATTGATAGAAAATAGGGAAAAGAGGCTACAGCTGGTGTGGTTTTGTTTAGAGTGAAATTTTTGTATTTAGCAACTCAACAATGTGCCACATTATGTTTGATGTTTTCCCAATTAAGTGTATCTCTTTAAATTTGAAATAAATCACTTTTCCCTCTCTTATATCACATACTAGTTTATTACTCGTGCTATGCAGGCGAGAAATTGATTAATAAAAATATATTAAAAATTTAATTGAATTAGAATTTATTAATTTTGTATAATTTATTTTTCAAATAATTTATTAAAACAAATGTATAGTGTAGTTACTTGTGTAATATATGTGAGGTAGCACGATATATATTAAAATTATATTAAATGACTGAAAAATAATTATGATCTCATGGAGTGATGCATTATATATTATATTGCTTGATATGCTTAAAACAATTATAATATGATTTTCTAGCATAAGTCATAAAAATTCTATTCCCTTATCTTGTTGAGCCATTAATTTATAGTAACTTTATTAATTAAAAGATAAATAATATTCTTATTAGAACTTATAATAGCTAATCTAATAAAGATAATTTTGAGCTATAGATATATAATTAGGTGTTATTTATATACACACACACACACTATATATATATATATATATATATATATATATATATATTATGATTAAAATACTTATAAATATAAATTATTATATAAATTTTTTAATTAATTAACAATAATCATAAGGTAGATAAATCAATACCTTCTAATGTATAACTTTAATATAACTATTCATTGTTTGTGTTTAGTATAACCATTTGGAATATAAACATTAATAAGAAAATCGCTCTAATATTAATTTTGTTTGTCATGTAATTATCATAATGTTAAATAAGATTTTAATATGAACTCGTAGCATAAGTTAAAAGATCTTACAAAATTTGACATCCTGAAGTTCTTCTAGTTATTAAATCCATAGTATATTATTATTTATTAAAAAGTAAATATCTAATGGACATAAATATACAATAGGAATATTGTAAGATTCAAAATACAATTTATAAAAATGTAAAATATTAATAAGTAATCCAAATCAAAGTTACAAAAGTACTTTTGATCATGATATATTTATAGTTTATATGAATCTCAATTTGATATAAATTAATAGTAATTATGTGGTAGATAAATCATTTCCCATGTAATATAATACATAAATGTATTGATTTGATTATTACTTAATTGAGTTACTAATATTTGTAAGAAAATCATTCAAATCCAACACTTAGAGCTATGTAGATATGGAGGTACAAAGACAAGGCCTGTGTGCCTCCAAATGGCAATCTAAAAAATGAGATTTTGAAAAAAGCTTATGAGGATGACTTCACTATACATCCTAGAACTAGTAAGATATATGCAGACCTTAAGAAGATGTTTTGGTGGCCGGGATGAAAAAAGACATAGTAGAGTTTGCCAAGTAGTGTTTGACTCGTCAAAAATTTAAAATAGAGCATCAAAAGCTGGTAGGAACAATGTAAACTTTAGAAATCCCCAAGTAAAATTGGGAGAGTATCTCCATGGATTTCATAATGGGTTTGCCAAGGACATTGTCGGGACATGATGTCATATAGGTCATAGTGGACAGATTAATCGAGTCTGCTCATTTCTTACTCATCAAGGCCAGTTATCCTTTGGATAAGTTAGCTTGTCTGTACATTTAGGAGATTATGCGATTGCACCATGTTCCTTCTACAATAATTTCTGATAGAAACCCAAAATTTACTTCAAGATTTTGGGAGCTGCTCAAAAGGCTTTTCGAACTAGACTCTATTTGTGTATTACTTACCATCCCCAAACCAATGGACAACAGGATGAATCATACAAACCTTGGAAGATATGCTAAGGGCATGCGTGATTGAAAGTTGGGACAAGTTGCTACCATTGGTCAAATTTGCTTATAATAATAGTAATCACGCTAGTATTGGCATGGCCGTGTATAAAGCTTTGTACGGAAGATAATACCAATCTCCTTTATGCTGGTACGATTAAGGGAAAACAAGTTTGTTAGAACCGACCTTGTCAATCAAACTACCAAACAGATCCACAAAATCAAAAGTAAAATCCTCATTGCAGAGTCGTCAAAAGAATTATGCTGATAATCGAAGAAAACCTTTAGAATTTCAAGAGGGAGAACATGCATTCTTGAAGATCACCCCACCATCGTGTAGGTAGAACCCTGAGAGTTAAAAAGTTGTCACCCTGATTCATAGCTCCTTTTCAAATTCTTTGACAAATTGGGTCAGTTGCCTACCAGATAGCCTTACCCTTGCACCTATCCAACCTTTATAATGTTTTTCATATATCCCAACTAGAAAGTACCAAATGGATCCAAGTCATGTTTTAGAACCCGAATCTATATAGTTAAGGGGTGACCTAACATTTCAATCACCTCTGGCTTAGATTGTTGATAGAGAAGTCAAGCAGCTTAGGAATAAATCTGTGCAATTAGTGAAAGTGGCTTGCGGTAGGCTGAAAAGTGAGAGTACACATGGGAATTAGAGTCAAACATGAAGAAGCATCACCCAAAACTATTTCCAAGTTTGAAATTTTCAGGGCAATTTTTTTTTAAAGGTGGATGGTAACGTAACACCCTGGAGTTATTTAGAAATTAATTTAATCTCTATTAGTAAAATTTTCAATATTCTGGAGACATAATGATAATAAGGACGATATAATAGACGAGTAGAAAAAAAAAACACTTTGGCCCGGGTGTGAATAATAACTTTTAGGCCGATAGATGCAATAGTAACCCTAGAATCAGGAGAATCCCGGGGCCTAGGGAAGATAGGATAAGGGTTAGGAAAGAGTATTAGGCCTGAGATTAATTTCAGATAATATTCTAAATTCCAGATATGGTGTTTTACTCGTTCGTAAAATTTTGGTGTGTAATTTTTAACATGAAAGATAACTTAACCATCAAGATTAGGTGATGCTTATCCTTTTATTCCAAGTGGATGGCTAAGATTTAATTTTGACCAACAAGATCAATCTTAGCATCCACCTTATCTTTTAGAAATAAATCAAACAAAAATCAAACTAGATAATTATAATACCTAAAGTAAGATAAGAACAACCATATTACTTATTTCATCATCATCATTTTCATCCAAGACATGTAGCAAACACCACCTCCATTGTTTTTGTTCTCTAAACCCTAACCCTAACTTCAAATCCCAAAACCCTAGCTTATAATCACTTACACCAAAATTCTCTTTTAGAAAACTTCATCTACTCATCACAATCTACAAAACTAACCGATTAGAATTTTGAATCATCTCCAATCTTCACCTTGAGATATCATACCCCACTGTCAAAGGAAGGATTTAGAATTGGTTGGAAGAGCTAGTAGTGAAGAAAATCATTTTTGGCAAGATTATCTTGAGCTAGAAGCCATAAATCTTCAAAAGTAGGGTTTCATAGTCTCTTTCTTTCTCAAATTTTCTCTACAAGTTATTGAATGTTGAGCTTGATATTTTTCATTTTATTGTATAGTTATACATATATTTTTATGTGTTTGATTGGGTGGAGTAGTTTGATATTGTTAAAAAATTATTTTTGTCAAAACAAGTTTGGAACATGGTTCCTAAAAACTTGGCTTTTTCATAGCAGTAAGGGTTTCATGATTTTTTGTTTTTTTTAATGTAGTTGTAGATATCTTTTTGAGCTAAGTTTTTTATACAATGAAACTAACATCCTAAGGTAATTTCATGATTTTTCTGAGTCCATTTGAAGACTTTTACTATTTCTGAAAAATCAAAATTGAGGCTGTTAGGTTGTTGTCTGAACAACCATTTCGAATTTTGCTTTAAAATTTTTACAGGTTGTTATAGACACCTTGAGTTCCAACCCTGAATTTTTACAAAATTTATTAAGTTTATTTGCTATGGTAATAAAATTAGGAATTTTGACTGTTAGTTGAAATTAGGTGGTCATTGACCAACGAATTTGTACAATTTTGTTAATATAGCTAAAGACTTTGTTTTTCCCTGAAATTTTTATAGGACTTTGTAGACACATTGAAGTATCATGGAGAATTTTTGTAGCTTTGATTTTGATAGTTTGATATGCAAACTAATTTTATTATGGAGGTGTGAAATCTGCCCATGTGCTGGAAGTGTACAAATGCTCTAAATTGATGTTACAATGGTTCTTTTGGCTCTAGTGTGATGTATAAATGCATGCTAAAAAATAAATAAAGATTGGTTATGAGGCATGATGTTAATTGGTTGTGAATGAATGTCTATATGTGACCTCGGCATGCATCTAAAAAGAAAGGGAATGTATGAACTTCAATTATGCATCTTCTAACCTATGGTAAAAAGATAAAAGACTTAAGAAATAAAAGGGAAGGCAAAAAGAGGAGCTTCCCTAGACATGAGATAAGAGAGAAGGCAAAAGGAGAACTTCCTTAGGAATAGATCTGTGTGAGATTTGAAAGTGAATAAAGGAAGAAAATCCGATGATCACGTACATATACAAATGAGATCATGTCCTAGCAAGCAATCTATTGTCCATGTGTGGTGCTATCCACTAATTGTCAAATAGTATATATTAAGTCTTTCCAATGTCGATAAAAAAGATAAAGCACATACTTTAGTTCTATGGTTACAAGAGAATTCCATGATGATTTAATTGTTCTTGCATAATATTTTATGTAAACTTTTCTTATATGAATTGTATTAAGTTATTATTTATGATTTGATTATGTTTGAGGGAGTGCCCTACTAAGAATCATATAATATTCTCATCCTTATATTTATATGCATCTTGTATTGTATTCAAATCCTCAGATGCCATCAATAGTGTTTTTCCTTGATTCGCCACAATGGGAGTGTCACTATGACCTAGTTCTGGACTCGCTTTTTGTTATGGCTCACTCCCAAATTAGAGCATATGTATTTTGCAGTCGTTCCTTTATCCAATCTATTTGTAGCACTTCCTTTAACCTAGATGGTGTGCCATAACACTTGACACCCGGTTATGATTGTGCCTAGAGTTTCCCTATGATGATGTGCGTCTACGCTTGGCACACCTGGTTATGATTGTACCATCGCCTACACTGCCAATACCCCGTACGGGGAATGCCTAGTCATAGTCTTCCTCTTTTGACTCTGATTCCTCTAGGCTCTAATGCCCAAGCTGAAAGTAAAGCTATCATTCTGATGTTGAAAGGGATACTCAGGAACCTTACTACCTGTATATAGTTGTAGCCTAGTTTAGAATCTTTGAACTTGCAAACGCTTTGCTTGTTGTTGTTAAGGCCCTTTATGTGTATCCATTCATTTTGTTAGGTCTTAGGAAAGAGCGGGTTATACTAGGACACTCGATGTATTTTGGGGTTTGTCCCTGAGTAGTTTTACTACTTAAATTTTAGTGTCTTCTATTATGTTTATGACTTGTATATTACTATTTCAGATGATCACCATGAAATGTATGTGTGTATATATATCAGTGGACTACTAATGGTCTACTTTAGTACTTTAGCTTGCTGATTTTACGTCTAATTTTACTTTACTTTCATTCCCTCGACTAGTGTAAGTTATAAAAGGTAAGTGACACTCTTTTAGTTATTGTGTTAACACTCGAGTAACACACAGTGGTTAGGAGAGTGTTACATATAAGCCCTTGGTTACGCAAAGTAAAAAGATGGAAGATAATGAAGTTTAACACATAAATACTAAAGATGATGATAAAGTTAAAGAGGATACATGCATGATTGGTTATGTTATGAGATTAATGTTGTTATTAGATATGATTTGCGATGTTCTTATGTATGAATGTTATGTTATCACAAATGTTATGTCTAAAAATGACCCACTTAGACTAAAGGATATTTTCAAATGTAAAATTGAACAACATTGTATGCACACCTTTTATAATAAACTCGAAGTGGTGGAAACATTATTAATGACCCCTTAGGTTCTTACTAAGAAAACTAGTTTTCTCACTGCTATTTTGATACGTTTTCAGATAGAGATGACTTCGGTGATTGTGTATGTAGGCACGATGGTCTTTGATGTCCAGTACGATCCTAATACAAACTACGTATTGGTTACTACAAGAACTACTATTAGCGTTTACTTTTTTCGGTAGACCTTATGGTTTTTCTATATTAAGTCAGGAATTCAATCCAGTTGACTCTTATGATGATATTCTCTTGGAGAGAATATACCAATAGTCTGAAGAGTAAAAGGAACCCTTAGATGTTGAGCCACTTAATGTGGTCTATCCTAACAACATTGGTGAATACGAAGACCCATCCAAAGATGTTCGACATAGTGGATAATTTGGAAGTGGCTTTGGACATGTCACATATTTCGATCTCTTCCACTATTAGCAGTACATGAGGGTTATGGTTGTTAGGATTGTTTTTCCTATGCTTATTCTTTTTTGTTTAAGTACTTGATGTAAGAACTATTTTATTTCAATGAAAAGTGATGTTATTCAATTCTTTTGTGGTCTCATGTTTAAAGTTTTAAGAAAAAAATTATTACTATTTTCACTTGAGTGATTTTATTAAGTAAAGCAAAACAAAAGCATAAGTGACATCAGTAATGATAACCGCATTATAGCTTAAGAATAATATTATTATCATGAGGGTGTTACATGAGGTAAATCTATTTTGCAGGCATTGTCATTGACTTTGGCAAGCACTTTGAATGGACCATCGCCCTTTGGCTACAACTTGGACTTCCGCAAGGCTAGAAATCTCACCTTTTGCATGTGAACTAGAACCAAATCACTTGGTTGAAAAGCTACATGTCAGTTTCCCTTAGCGACAATTGCTTACTATTCTATCACGACCCAACCTAAGCCATGATCGATCATAAGGAACATGTTCCTCTGCAAGCCTTTACTTGCAACTATTCCAAAAACGCAAAGTCTCCCCTATATTTTAGACATTTCCCAAACATAGTAATTCCCTACAATTAACAACAGATAAAGCAATAGAATTTGGGCATCAATGATTCTCTAAAAGTGCCCTCAGCAAATAATCCAGACATCTTAGTTCAAGTTCAATAAATTGTTCAAAATTGCAAAATTAATCTAATATATAGTTTATAAGTTCAAGCATGAATTCAAATTAAATCCCAAGTTCTTTCAAAACAAAATTTACATAGCCAAATACGTTTAAATATACCCATAACTTCTACTATAATCAAAATCATAAAATCCAAGGGCCTTGCATGTGGCATATGAAGCAACTAGTAAGCTAATAGATCAAAACTAACGATCTAAGTTTCAAATTGAAAGAGATGGCCTTCATAAGAAGACTAACTAGCTCCGGACCATCTATTGCTATGACAGAGAATTGAAACAGAAATAGCATTGAAAATTGAAAAAGGGATGGACAATAGGGTGGCCATGTAATGAGTAAAAGATACATAAATAACATGTTAAAAGTACTATAAATATATGAGGTTAAGTAAATCCAAGATAATTTCAGGACATACTTTAGCAACCATTCCTTCGTGTGTCCTATAAAAGTCACACACCACTATACAGTGGCCATGTAAATAATGTAACATACCACTATGTATTGGCCATGTATATAATCAGGTCAAGGTGCATCTAGGCTAACATGTACTATCGTTATCTAAAGATCTTTTAAGAGACTTTCCCAAAAATCATTTTATAGATAACTGTCTTTGCATAAACATTTATATAGGCATTAACACTTTCTAAAACCAGTAGAAAGAATAAAAATCTTATTTACATAGAAAAAATAAAAATCTCATTTTGGATTCAATAACTTGTAATGTTTCATCAAAATATGAGTCATTCACATCAAAATCCATTAACGAGTTCATAATGAGTTTTCTCAAGTCCACTTTCTTAACAACATGATAAGTTAAAATACAATTTATGACTCAACTAATTTTCAGTTTCCAAATGCAAGGCTAAAGCTTTCATAAAGGAATATGCCTGAAGGCCTCTTATGACTATAATTAAATAAAAACATGTCATTTATCAATTGATATAATCAAATAATTTAAAATGATATTTTTCTAATATTTAGAAACTATTAGAGGTAACTGGAGACACCATGTCTCCTCACAAACTAGTTCCAAAGAATCAAAGACCAACTTCTAAGTGTCACCAATCTACCTGTTGATACTCAATCACTCTATAACTCTAGGAACATGACAAATACAACATTAGTGAGCAACAATCCTCCAATTAACATCAATTATCCCCAAAGCATTGAAACCCTGAATTCCTATAGTTAGGGTTCCAAAAAATGCCCAAGTATACCATTAATAACCATAGAGAGTTCAATAAGATTAATGGATCAAGATTGACACTTACCTACTACTCTTAGAGGAATATCAGAGGGATGAGACTCGTCAAATATCACGATTCCTGAACTCTCTTCATAGAGAGAAAAATTGAAACCACCATAGAGGAGAAAAAAAAGAACAAGAATAGGCAGAAGGAAAAGATGGCTATCGCGTCGACAATAATGGCTGTCACACCGTGATGGCTATCGCATCGACAATAATGGCTATCACACAGTGATGGCTATCGCACAAGCACTGAAGTGGGCATCAGGCGGTGCAATGGTGGTAGTTGTGAGAGGAGAATAAGTCAGAGAGAATGTGTGTGATGGTGTTGTGCTTGTGTAGGATAAGGAGAAGAAAAGAAAGATGGAGGATAGAAAAGGAAAAGAGAGGAAAAAGAAAAAGAAGGAAGAAGTCAAGAAAATAAAGAAAAAAATGGAAAAAGAATAATAAGGAAAAGTGAGTCTCACGTACTAAATGTTATGTCAGAAACATTTATCTGACTTAGCCTAGACCAAACACGAATCTCTTTTTTATTTAAATTATTTTAAGACAAACATATATATATATATATATATATATATATATATATATATATATATATATATATATTGGTTGTCACATTCTCCCTTTTAAGAAATTTGGTCCAAATTTCAAGTAAGTTATGCTCTCTATTATCAATATGTATGTATAATGGACACATATCGCCTCTCCTGGTCATACTCAACTAGTTTAAGAATGAACTTTTATATCCTTACAAGCATCCATACCAAGGTCACTACTAGAAAAATGGTATTTAGCTGTGGTTTTCATTGGGATTTCCTGGTTTTCACCACCGCAAAAATGTTTATCGATAGTTTGGAGCAACTGCTGGAATGAGCGCCACTAAAGAAAGTTTTGCCAACAATTGTTGCAACGGTTTATTTGGGCGTTTCTAAATTTTGCAGTTTAAAATTGCCATAAAACCTTTCAAATGGTTGGGGTGCCAAATCTTTTTGTGGTAGTTTTCAAAATATTGAACTGCCATAAATTCATAACTTATAAAAAAAAATTAAGTTATTACTGATGGTTCCAAACTACCGCTAATCCTCTTTCTTCCCAAAAAACTCCCAAAGCATGATAATTGAGATATCTAGGTTTCTTGTGTCACCACAATCATCGATAATCATTATTTTGAAACTTTTGAATGAAAAAACACATATATCAATCAAATGTCGCTATAATAACATGCTGTTCAACAAGCATTTAAACAATAATTGAGCAAATAAACCAACATAGATTAGTATAGGTTCCTATATACATTTCAACTATCATCCAAAGCTTCTGAATCTTTGAAAGCATGCCTGAGTAGAAGACAATAGAATGAGGATGAACTTCATCATACTTTATAGCTTCTTGACCAAATAGGTGTTGCTCAACATACATCATATTTCAGTGTTGGCAATCTAGCAAGATATTTTCTTGATCACCTCCAGCTATCATCAATAGCTTTTCTAGCTTGTAAATTGCATACCTTGAAAGACAGCAAACACACCCATTATGATATTGCTGATTGTCCTTAGAATATGAGAATTAAAGATAGAATAAGCATTTCTGGATTCATGATCAAAAAGGAAAAAAAAACCAAAAAGAGCTAATAGAAAAACAAGATCCAGTGAGCACAAAACATGCATTATCTTTAAAATGCACAAGTGTGAAATGTGACATGTCCAAATAAAGACAAGGCATAGTAGAATATGTAAGCACCAAATGGCATAAAATGCATCCGAATTATGCAGACATGTAGAGTATCACATGGCTCACGATATGCATAATACAATTGATCAGATTTCCAGGAGGTGCGAGTGCAAATCTCAAGTCCTAACATATAAGTTTAAATTCTTTGAATGGTCAACTTAACATGACACAAAGTTCCCATGCAAACAAAACACGCGAAATAGATACAAACATCAGACAAGTGGGAAAAATACTCACATTGAAGGGAGTGTAGCAATCAACGCGTACACACCTCTAGAGTCATTGGTTTGTCTATTGGCAGGAATATAGTTTTCATGTAACTACTGATCAAATGACAAGAAGATGGAAGCCAAAAATCCTTTTTAAAAAAAAAAGTAGATAAAAGGCGGTAATGCAAGACAGATTAATACTTCTAAGCAAATGTTCCACAACAATGCATGTAGAAGCAATAACTTTAAATAAGTTTTTTAAAAAGATAACTTTGATAACACAAAATTGTAAAATCAAATCTCAACAAGCTAATAAAAATTGGCTCCAAATACTCGCCACTAAACAGGAGCCATTCTAGGTAAAAGAAAAATGTTATTCAAACTAATACCAAAATGCCTGTGTTCACCATCTACTCTTCAAGTATTGTTCCCTTCTCGCTAACCTAGATACCATCAAGGAACTTCCGAATGTCCTTATTTTTAACATGATATTTTTGTTACAATAACCAAAAACAACACAATTATAATCCAAGCAAGAACAGGATTAGATATGTTTGTGCATGTGTACAAATAAAGCGAAGGAAACCAGTTAAGGAGGGCATAGGACCAAGAAACAAGCTCAATGTCATTTCCATCCAAGATCAACTTATCCTTAACCTTTTCAAATGGAACAACACAGACATTGTGAATCATGTGAGAAAAAATCATGATTAAAAGAGCATTATTGGATTAACATGAACCAAAGCATCAAATCACAACTTTCTTTTGACTTAACTCAAATTGAATTAATCATAAAGCAACAACCAAATGCAAGAAGCCAAATTGCCAAACACAATCAATCACACACAAATAGATAGATAATTACAAAGACAAAAATTAAGAAACCCATAATTAGAACTGAAGGAGGGCAAGAGACAGAAGCTCGCTAAAGCTTAAATCAACAGCTTGCTTAGAGCAGCATGAACACCAAAAACCAAAAAGACAATAAATGATATCCAATTTATGAATAATTCATCGAAAGTGTTCAGAAAAATAGAAATATAACATACTTAGAAATTAATTTATTGATAGAGATATATGAGGGTTTAGGAACATAGCAATACCCCAAGCTATAGTGCATTTCTCGACCAATTAAAGGCATACGAGATCAAAATAGGAGATGAAGTTTTCGAAGACCTGGAGATCCACCTTTAGATAAGGTTATTCAAAGCCAAAGTAGTGAGAAAAACAAAGACCATAATGCTGGTCTAGAGGAAAATGTTGGGAATTTGAAAAGAATTGTAGTTAATTGGTATGGAACTATGGATTATGGATATAATTCTTGACAAGTTGAGATAAAGCAATTTTGTCACTTCTTTTCCAAGGTTTAGTCACAATTTTGTGAATTCAACAGTGTGACTTATAATCACCTTTGCAACAGTTGTGAAAAATACAAAAACCACTTCTATATAGAACAAGTTTTGGACCCAAAAAAATTTTATATTACTATAATCTTTAATCATCATGACCAATTATCATTGCTAGAAAGTGAGTGCTATGAAAACCAATTAACCACATGTGGCTATTGTTCTTTGTTACTTTGGAAATCCTCTAGTATGGACTCATATAGCCACGGATCAACAAGATTGGAGACAAAGGAGTTGTTGCAGTTATAAAGTTATAATACAAAATTTAAGGCACAAGCAATTTGTCATTGTTTATAAATTAATGGAATGGAATAAAATATTTTGTTCAATGATTGACAATCCAATGAAGTAGAAATACTATATCATGTTCTTACTAAAGTTAAAGAGCTCAAGAAGCTAAATCCTGGGGTTGACTGTGCTTCCTCTCTCTCTTTCTTAGTGTTGAAGCCCCAATCCACTAGTACAAACAACCAAGCTTAGCAAATATGGCACTCTAAAATCATCATAATGCGAAACATAGAAACTTAGACAAAATGGAGGAGAGTGAACAAGTTATAGAGATGAGAATGCTACCTAGATACAAGTTCCATCCTTTTAATGGTGTGACTCGATTGAGAAAGAATGAACCATTAGGAAGAAGATGGCTTAGAACATAACTCACCACATGAGCTGGATTCAAGGGTGATGCTTTGATTCATTCAAGCATCGACAAGATCAAACTAGAGCTATGTTTAAGCTTCAATAGAGGAAACCATCGATGGCAATGAGTTGAGCGAAGTCCCTTGCCAAGTTCGCGTCCAACACATGTTCTGTGGTTAGGACCCCATGACCTCCCTCACAACCCGTGCCATCTCCCTTGACATCCGCTCCTCGCCTTCCACAATGACCAGTCCACCAGCTATGCCGCCTCTCCTATGGCTACCTCACTGCCCACCCAGCGTCCCTCTCACCATCTCCAGTTCCGGCTATGTCCACGGCCTCGCCGTCCTCTCAACGTGAAGCCAATGCCTGGCCCCTCCTCGTGATCTCCGACTCCTCCGACTAATCCTACGGCCACCGCGGCGACTTCCAAGAACTCGACCAGATCGAACGGTCAAAGCTTTCTCAAAGTTCTCCGTTAAAGCCACTAGCGATGACAGAGGTAACTAAGCGACACCGAGAACGAACTCTCTATCGCTCGCTGCTTTTGTTGTGAAGGCGAGATGGACGAGTGGAGTGAGAGAAGCTTCGTGATGGATCCCTTCCATAGCGATGGTGGTCGAGGATCCCAAAGATAAAGATGCTGACCCAGGTGAAGACCAAGAGGAGCCTATGTTGCAGCGAAGGGCGAGAAAAATCACTAAATTAGGTTTGATTTTGGTTTTCTATTTGGTAAAAAAGGGGATTAGGTTTTATGTTTCATTTTTCAATTATTTTTGCATTCACTAACTGCCTCAATTCAAAAGAATTTGCGTTCATTGATCTCCTGTCAAGAAAAACCAACTATTATGGCGTTTGAGAAACCACGCTAATAACTGCTACTAGGAGCATTTTTCTAGTAGTGGCTCATGAATCACACACATATTTATATAAGCCAAATTATCCTTTGAATAACATCTGATGATCATCATGAAGCAAGCATTATCTTAAAGAATCAAATTCCTATATGCAAAAACATAGGCCAAAACATATACATGGAGAATGATGTGAGGTTGTTACTACCTCTGACAAATTAAAAAGTATTAAGTTGCTTAGTTGCACCAAAAATATAGTAAAAGGTACAACTTAGGTCGTCTATTAAGGAAGTGTTACTAGCCAATTGGAAATTAGAGGGGGTTTGTTTGCCAAAATTAATAAAGAAAAGAAAGAAAATCCTAATTAAATGAATTACCTATACAAGGAGTTCTTGCTAATCTAGGATTATGTTATCAATAACTCAAAAGAATAATTCAGGAAGTCGGTTATTTTCACTAATCATTCAATTGTGTAACTTATGATGCCGTTCTACTTGATATTTATATAATCGTACAACTAACTAAGAGTTTAACTAACATAAACACTTGGAAAATCACAATTGCAACCCTGTATGCTTATGCCAGCTTAAATGCCAATTACAATAACCTAATTCTTATTGAAATTAATTTCAATCCCTTTACCAATTAAACATACTCCAAGACTGTAATCGAAATGTAAAACAAAGGTAAGAATTAGGAGAAAATCTAGAAAGAGTGTAGAGAGCATAGAAGACAAGACAACCCTAGATGATGATATATTGTTCTAATATGTTTAGAATTGTTCTGATATGTTTAGAATATATTACATCATCAAAATGTCAAAACTAGGTCCTTACAACAAAAAACTCAACTTGTTGATGAATTGTTCATGTAATCGCTTGATTGCTCAGTGGTCTCTAATGCTACAGCCAAAAAGCCTCCTCTCGTGACCGTTATAGCGATGACCGCTATAGCAGTCTAGTCACTATGCCTCTAAAACGTCGAGGTGACCCATAGCGATCTAGTTGTAGCTACCATAATTTCTTCGTCTGGTGACTGCAGTCAGACCGTTACAGTGGTGTTGAGTTAGTAGAGCTGGATACAGCCGCGACTGTAAACTAACCCATTTAACTCGTAATCCACACGAAAATGGACCAAAAAATTTTTAGTCCGCCAACTCATGGACATTTTTGGTTCGCACGGCTTAACTCGCGGGCTAAACAAGTCTGCCCTATGGGTTTGCGAACTAACCCGCTAGCCCGCATAAGTAAGGGAATGCTTCCATTTTGCGGTATTTATTTATATTCTTGATGGATGGACTTTGGTGAGTTGGTTTATTCTATCATTTTTAGTATTTGTATTTGGTATTTTATTTGCTTATATTTGGTATTTAATAGTTGGTAGTTGTTAATTTATTTTCTTTTGTAGTTTCACTATCTTTTATGATTGGAGGAGTTATGCATATTTGATTGATAATATTTTGAATAATATAATGAAAAATGTGTATATATATATTTTTTGGAGTAGTATTGTACTAGCCCCTCTAAGCTAAACCTAGTAGTATTGTACTAGCCCCTCCAAGCTAACTTGAGTAGTCTTGTACTAGTCTTTCCAAGCTAAACCGTGACCAGCAAGAACACCTTCCTCTCACGTTGCAAGTAGTTTTACCTTAGCCTTTCCAAGCTATCTCACACCGATCACTCCTGGATCGAGATTACAAGAGGTTTGTGTTTGGGTTTGCCACTTACACTAACCTACACTCAAGTTTCCTGAAGATATACAATAAATAGATCTGGAAAACTTAAATGACTTCTTTCTAATAAATAGAAAGAAGATTTTACAAGTAAGAAAACTTATTGCAAGATGTAATGAATCTTCACAAAAAAAAGTGAGGAGAAAAATTTGCAGCGTCTCAGCATTGTGTAACATTTGTCTCTTCTTTTTGAAGCTCAACATTTTTATTTATAGAAGATCTGCCTTTGTGACCGTTGCCTTTGATCAGTTCTCCAAGTGACACATGTTGATTATCTATTTGTGTCTTGAAAAGCGTCTAGAAGTGTAGTTTGTCTTTTGTCATATATGTTCCAGAAGCTATTGTAATATAGAGGTTTCTGAGACTACCTTAGAAACTACTTTTTACTTTCTGAACGTGGTTCTGAACACTTCCTTCTAGAAATTGGAGTCGTTGACTAAGTTAGCAAAAGAGATGGCATGCCACTCTATAACTGAATATGATTTCAAATTTGAATTTCAAAATTTACCTTCTTTTTTCAATAGAGTGAGCGTCTTACTATGAAGTGCACTTTTTGAGGTGCGGTATCAGTTCCTTGATATGTCCTTGGTTTTCTAGTCTTCAATCCAAGCTTGTTGCCGATTACAATCATGATGTTTGAAGATACTAGAACACACTGGCTTCAAGGATAGATAGATATCTTGAATTTAAGTATACTTTCTGAAGCCCATGCTTCTCTTGAAGACTCATGCCTTGATTTTTTGTAGTTATTGATTTTCTTCAACCCGTTAGGCATTTTTTTCGCTGATTTCACAATATAATTATCACTTTCATTTTAGTTTCCATCTCTTTAACCAAGATAAATCATTTTTGCACATGTAAAGTGAAATTATCTTCGCTGTAAGAGCCATATTATGCTAAGAAACTCAAGGTAGACATTAGTCGTTCTTCAAAATATTTTCCTTAAATTGGCTCTATTGTCATTCAAAACATACTGCATTAACACTTTCTGAAGGATTCTAGAGCTTACATTTAATGCATAATGTTTCTCAAAAAGTAAAGTCATGAGAAAGTTACAATATGCTTCAGAAAGTTAATAGTCACAATAAGAAGCAACTTTCAGAAAGATGACCATGGTACCCAATGAACAACCCTATATTTATGGAGCAAAACTTCCATGCACCAATTCCAGATAAAGATTCCTTGGTCGCCTATGAGAGCTCTAGGAGTGCCAAACCTACAGAAAATGTTCCTTCTAATAAAATCCATAACCATAGAAGAGGTTAATCTTTCTGGCCACTGTCTCCACCCATTTGGAAACATAACGAACAACAAGAAGTATATAAACAAATCATTGAGAAGAGGAAAAGGACCCATAAAGTCTTTGCCCTGTGCATAAAAAACTTCACAAAAGAACAAGGGTTTTTGAGGCATTTCATTTTTCCAAGAAATATTACCCATTATCTAACATTGTTCACAAGATTTACAATATTCATATGCATCTTTGAATAGTGTGGGCTAGTAGAATCACAGTTCAAAAGCTTCCCAGGTAGTGCGGTGAGGCCTAAAGTGGCCTCCCTTCGTCTCAAAATGACAAAAGTGAACAATGGACTGGAGTCAATGTCCATAAAACATGTCCTAGTTACTTGGTTTACATAGTAATTCCAAAGATATGGCTCATCCCATATATAGTATTTACAACCATTTTTCAGTTTTGCAATTTAAGCTTTTGAAAATTGTAGGGGACTAACCTAAGTAGCCCAATAATTGGTTGTGTCTGCAAACCATGGGACAACATAAACTCTTAGTAAATGCTAATCACGGAAACAATCATTAAGGGGAAGAGGGTCATGCTCAACATGTTCAAGCCTACTGAACGAAGGTTGTCGCTTACCTCCTCAAATTAAAAATTATTTTAATGCTAAGTTGCACAAAAAATGTAGTAAAGGGCACAACCTAGGTCATCTCTCAAGGAGGCTTCAACACTTAGTTGGGAAAATTGGAGGTTTTAAAGAATGAGAATTAACCAATTTAAATTAAAAGATAATAGCAACAAGATAATAGCAACGATATAATAGCAATAATGAAGAAGGCACTAGTGCAAGTTATTCCTAGGATTGGAAATTAGTTATGATTGACCAAAAATTAAACTCATTGGTGGCTATTAGTAATAAATTACTGGTAATTATACTATTGATCAATCGGCCTCTAGAATTTGACCAATGCAAATAACTAATAAACAAGATCTCAATTTATTTAGAAATCACAATGATTTAATGAATCAATTGTTATAGTCTAACCTCCAATTAGAAAGCTAATTCTAATGTTCTCCCTCAAATATAAACCAATGAATCTCTCAATTTATGCCCAAAGGGTTTTCCTAAATGATGATCGCCAATTTTGTTATCACAATAAATATTATAGCAATCACCACAATAATTATAAGAATAGAAACTGCAAAACATTAAGAAATCCAATGCATTTAATATCAAAAGAGATTTTAAACATCATCCCAATCCATCTAGAAACCCTTACACTAGTAAAGAAATCTACTCCTCGATATTTGGAGGATTACAACAAGGAAGATAAAAGAGAACCTGAAAATAATAGTAAGAATCCTTGCCACAATCTCCAAGGCAAAACACCTTTACTAATGGAATCCCTAAGAGAGAAGAATAGAGAAGAAGAAAATGTAGAGAGAAGATGGAGAGATGTGAGAGAGAATAATAGTAACTAATCCTAGGCCTAACTGACTAACAAAAAAACTAGGGTAAAGTCTGTGTCAATTTCTTAAACCTATCTAAAATGGGATAAAGTGGGGCCCAAAAACAGATTAATTAGTTGTTAAAAAGCCATTGCATGAGAGCTACAGTGTTAAATGAGCGCTGGGGCACTCAAAGTTAGTTACACTCTTTGAAGTCATTTTTGAAGTCCTGTCGACACTGCAACTCTCATTGAGCGCTCAGATTCTGGACATAATTGATATCTTCACGTATTTAGTCAGTTTTGGCCCCTTAAACATCTAAATTTTTTCTTAGCTAGAAACGGAGATTGTAGCCCTTTGAATAAGCTTTCCATTGTCATCAAAATTACCTCAATCAGACATCTAGCTCCAAAAATTATGAAAATACTAATTGGAGGTCAAGCTGTATAACATCAAGACATCAGCAACCTTTAATCTTGTAACTTGATTTTCACTAAGATGCTCTTAGAAATGGGTTTTGAACTGAACATGAAAGTTTTAGAGGACTTCTTAAGCTTCCCAAAACATCTTTACTTGTCTAAATCCAATCCCTATAGAGAGATATACATATTTTCCATAGCAATGTTTTTTGCAAATGAGCTCAAGAACTTTTCTATTTTTCTCCCAAATTCTCCCAAATTGATTGCAACATGAAAAGAGCTCCTAACCTTGTTCTTAACATTTTGCACTCAATTCAAAGCTCTTGTATACGAAAATCATACTCAAAGAGAAATGTTAAATGCAAAAGGCTCTAATCCAATATTTATTCCAAAAATCAGTGCAATGGTCAATGATTCTATCAAATTCACACAATGTGAAACAAGTCAAAATCTTAATTAATTACATAAATAACACAGTAAAACACATGCAAAAAGCTAAGAATTAGAAGCAAAATAAGTGAAATAAATGCCCCTTATCACCTACTCAGATGGTCTATCACTAGATTTTTAGCTCCACCCTTATCCTTAATCTCAATATTCCTTGGAGTAGTAGCATCCATCTATTAAGTCGAGACTTAGCCTCAGGCTTCTTCAAGAGATAATTTAGTGTCATATGGTCTTTTATTGCTTTTGCACCAAGCCAATAAGACCAAAATTTATCCGAGGCAAATACAATTGTAAAAGTTCTTTTTCTTGGTACTATAGTTAGACTATGCAACATCTAGAGTCCTAGATGCATACTAAATAGCATGAGACCTTATGAACTCATTGTGCAAGCACAACATCCATAGCGTGGTTTGATGTATCGCACATGAACTCAAAGGGGACCATCCAGGTCAAGAGGCTGGATGATATGTGTAATTGTCAAATGGTGCTTCAAGGTATCTAAGGCTCTCTTATAATTCTCATCAAAATTGAACTTAATGTCTTTTTACAAGAGCTTGGTCAATGGCAATGCTATCCTATTGAAGTCTTTGATGAATCACCTATAGAAACTTACATGTCCAAGAAATGATGAATGCACATTCCCCACACATGCAGTAGAGAGCCAATAACATAAATTTAGCTCTATCTGTAGCAACATAGAACTAGAAATGACATGTCCTAAAACCACAACTTGCCTCACCATGAAGTGGCACATTTAAAAATTTAAGACAAAGTGGAATGTTATACATCTATCAAGCACTATAGCTAAGCTATCTAGACATGCATCAAAACAAGCTCCAAAGATAGTGACATCATCAATAAAGACTTCTATTCAATTTTCCAGGAAATCAGAGAAGATGCTTACAATACAATGTTGGAAGGTACCTGGCACATTGCATAGCCCAAAAGGCATGCATTTGTAAGAATACGTGCCTGTCACGAATCGGGATCACAATGGGCGGTGAAAGATAAAATTGAAAATATTTTTATGGAATCGCCATTGAGATTTATTAAGGAAAATCATTGGGAAAATCTTTTTGTAAAAATATTTTAAACGGGTATGCTAAAACATAGTTAGATGGAGTCTATTTATGCATAGAGAATGGTGGGGACTAAACCACAGAACCCCTGATACATCCGTCCTAAACGGTTACCCAAAAGTTAATTGTGCAAATTAGAATAACTTAAAACATATAAAATTTACCCAAAAAGATAAATAAATATAATATTTACAAATAAATGAAAAAAAATCAAATTAAAATATTTACAAATAGAAGAAATAACATAACAAAAATTAGAGACAAAATTATAAAAATTTGAAGTTTGGCTTGACAGGGCATGCCTACTCCTACGTATCATCTGGTATAATGAGGAATTCAAAGCCACGTAATTCTCTAGAAAATAATTGTGTTAATGGATTTTAATTATGGAAAAAATGAGAAGTGTTGATTGATTTTAATTTCTGAAAATGGATTTTTGACTGACAAATTATTAAAAGAGAAACCCGTCTTTACAGATTTCAAGTTAACATTAGGCTACTCAATAAATCTTTACAATTCAATAGTACTTGAAGGAGGCATCCACATCTTAATTATGACCATTAACTGTGCAAATAAAAACGTTTTTTATTTGAGAAAAAAAATAAGATAAAAGATTTTTTTTTTCTTGATCCAAGATGTAAAATTCTAAAAAAGAAAAGGAAAGACCTATAAAACAACAAACCAGCCAAAAAAAAAAAACAAAGTGAAGAGAAACTTGAACCCATAAATAAACCTAGCCCTTTAACAAATTTAGCCCACAAAATAAAACAAACTTAGCCCACAAGAATGAAAGCCCTAAACCTTGAAAACCAAAAATAAAGCCCAAGAATCATGACCAAAAACCAACAAAGACTCACCAAACAAAAACAAGTTCCAAAAAGAAACTAATCCTGAAAGCTAATGCACCCTACTTACCCTACACTATTATTGCAAGGAAAAGAGAAACATGGGGATGTGCCAAGAGAGTGAGGTGGGGCTAGCACAGAGTGGCAGAGAAGGAAGCTGCTATGGCGGCACCTCCGCAGGGCTCTTACACGCGCGGTGGTCGGTGGGCTGAGGCGGAGGCGCAACTCGCGATGAGCGCCAGAGACTGGGCGGAGGAGGTGCAAGGACCGCAACTGATGCGGAGCTCTCGCGGCGGTGGATGATCTTCGAGAGGAGGCACGAGTGGCCGCGACTCGCACGGGCCTCCCCGGCGGTGGCAAGTGCGGCACGGTTCTAGTGTTGGCCTTGCGATGTGTTGCTTTGTGGTGGTTGCTGGGTTCCTGGGTGGATCGTGGATGTGCCACCGGAGGCTTCACGTGACGCAGAAGGGTGTGCGATGACGGGGCGGGGATCACGCTGAGGCCTCGCGGTGAGTCAGGAGCGGAAACACGAAGGAGGTTCGGCACCGTGGCTTGAGGATGAGGCGGGCGGTTTGAAGAGTCTGCGTGGTTTCTCTCTTCAGTTTTCTTTTATTTATTTTCTGATTTTTCTTGATCTTGGATTTGTTTGGGTTTTTCTGATGTGCTGTTGGTATTTTATTTCTTGATTTTGTTGGGTTGTGTGGTAGTGATGAGATTTGAGAATGGGATTGGTGTGGATTGTGTTACATGTAAAATTGAAATTGATTGCAGTTTGGGTGGTGATTGTTCTTGGTGGCTGGATGTATCTAAGAAGTTGATGGTGGAGGGAATGGTTTGAAGGTGGAGTGGGGTTGTGTTGTGATACAAATTGTGAAGATGATGGTCATGGCGCTGGATAAGGATGGTTTTGATGATAGTGGTAAGGGGTAATGCCGATCTATGTTAGTCTCTGTCATTGGTGATCCCCCCATTGCCTGATATAGTCGTTCTATTGTTGCCCAAAATTATTGATCGCCATTTTTACAGGCAATAGGATCCCCCTGCTCATCCCTAACCTGTAAAGGAGAAGCTCATCATTTCTTTGCAGGGAGTAGGGAGGAACATCATCATAATGTCCACTTGCTGCCGTCACTTCCTTTCTTCTTTTTATTTTTTTATTTTACAACCGGAAAATGGGCTAGATAAATGCTGCTATTAGGATGCTTGACCAAAACACTATGCTAATATAAAAGTAAAGAAGATAACTTGATTTTTTTTCATTTTTTGATTTATATACAAAAAAAAAAATCAAAGATAAAAAAGAAGATATGAGACCACAAACTATAATGTTGACAACAATAATTAAACATGATATCAAAAGATAAATAAAGTTAAATTGGTTTTTTTTTTTTAGCTTAGCCAAAAATTGGGTGCTAACAATGCCGAAAAGGCATGTGAAAGTCATCTTCTCTTCATCATCCGAGACTATATGGATTTGGAAGTACTTTGAAAAATCATCAAGGAACCAGAGTGTGACGTCCTGAAGAGTCTCAACCACTTCTTCAATGAATGGCAAGGGAAAGTAAACTTCCCTAGTGGCTTGATTGAGCTTGCGGTTGTAGATGCACACTCTCCAATTGTTTTGAACTTTGGTGGGCACTAACTCAACATTCACATTCTTCACCATGGCGATGCCAAACTTTTTGGGGACGACGTGGACCAGGCTCACTCATTGGGCAGCAGCTTCATTACCTTCTTGCTCACAATGTCAAGTATACAAGGGTTCTGCCACTCCACAAGCTTCAAACCTTCCTCCAAGAAAATGCCATGAATGTGTGTGGAAGGGTTATGCTTGTGATGTCTGCCAAGGTCCATCCAATGGCCTTTTTGTGACTTTTCAAGACCTCCAAAATCCTTTTCTCATGGTCTTCAAAAGGTTCACTAGCAATGATCACCAGGTATTGTTCACCTTCCCCCTAAGAAAGCATACCTGAGGTGTTTGGGAAGGGACTTGAATTCGACAAAAGATGATTTCGTTGTGATAGAATTTGCATGATATGCAAGCTTAAAAATCTTTGCAACACCAAGATCATCAAACCTAATGGATGATAAAGAAATATGGGAAGGGGAATGTACATTATCTACAATATTTACAAGCAATGAATAATGCATGTCAAGTCTAGATACTGCAATAGGGAGGCTCAAAGACTCAAAATTATCATATTCAACACATTCAGCAGATGTTGTGTCCAACAGGGTTGCTAGGATGAGCTGTACTCGTTTTAGCAAGTCTGCCTATATGGGGTTGCTTGCTATAGCGAGCTTGTAGTAGAAACGGGCCTTATAGAATGCTGAAAATGGTTGGGAAGGTGCTACAGCTGTGTTTTCTATTTAAAATAGTAGCATTGTTCTAAAAACACATTCTCATTCAAAGATGCATCAATTGCAACACACTTCGCACATGAATTTGAAATTCAATCACAAATAGGGCATTCAAAATTATCACTAAACTCCAAAATCCCATCAAACATCCCTAATAGACTACCATGTGCATTTTCCACTAATGAATCGATTACATTGATAGCAACATCAGAGTGGTTCTCAAAGATGAATTTCATGGCATTAGTAAAGCTAAATTGGACTTTGATCTCCCCACACATTCCATGGAAAGTATGCTAGCATAAACATCAACCTTTTTTAGAAAGGTCTTCTTAACATTAATGTTTGTTGGCTCAATTGGACATCATCATCATCCATTTCTAGAACATAGAAATTTGCAGGGAATATGAGATCATTTGCCTTCATGAAGACATCTTCCAATAGTCCTTCTAGTTGCTAGATGGTTCTATTTGCTAACTGAACGATCAACTTGGTTGGCTTGAGCTGTATTAGTTGATTACCGCTCGAGATCTGCCATGGCCTTCTTGAGTTGCAAAACTCCAATGATACAAAGGATGTTGAAAGTTCCTAGATCTTTGCATTTCTTTTAGTAAGGTTGCTAGGCTTGATGATAGAGGGCACATTCACCTCCAAACTCACTTTCTCATTGCCATTAAACTTCCTCTTATGAGTGCACAATTCCTTCAAAAATTTAGCAGGATTTGCTTAATTGTATCCAAAAGAGGTATAATGTCTCCATGAGCCCTTCTCCACCTCATTTGGGCGTTTTGGAGCAATAGCCTTATAAAGGAAAGGAAATGAGATAGGTTTTATTTCTGGCTCTATTATCTTCTCACCAACCATAGGCTTCTTCTTCACTTGAGTGAGGTTATCACTTCCCTCAATATCCCCACTAGTCATTTGCTCAATCTCATCATGCTTTTCATGTGGTTTCTTGACCTTCATAGAACTATCTCGAATCTCAATGTTTGAGAACTAACATTATCCCTAGGATTTGGAATGGTCTAAGAGGGATCTATGATGAGCTAGGCCGTTGAGACTGAGAGTTCTTAAATTGATCAAGCTCTATATGCATCTGTTGCATGGCTTAAAAGGTTGCATCTGCCTTTCTTCTTCTCAGCCATCATCTTCTACTAGTCCATCAACAACTTCATCGTTTCTTGGAGAGTTGTATCTGAAGCTGTGGGTGGTGCCTGGTAATGCAGGAGCCTGAGAAGGTTGTAGGAGTGTTGGAGGTTAAGGTGATTTCCTATGATGTGGAGGTTGGTACCTTTACTTTGGAGCTAGAAACTATTGTTGCTCTGGAGGAAATTGTCCTTGCTGCGGGACTGAAACTATGGCGTACCAAGGAACAAACTAGCAGATGCTACTAAAGTAGCATCCACCTAAAGCTGAGGGCATGCATAGATGATATGCGAGTTACAATTGCAAATCCCACATACATTAATTGGCTTAAGCTTAGGGTGAAGCTGGCTTATGCTTATTGAGGGCCAGGTGCTTCATAAACACTGCTATCTCATCTAGCTTCCTGGTGGTACACACCACTAGAATCAATCTGTGACACTTTATTCACTCCTTAAGTGCAAGTTATTGCCCTTGTCCTAAACGTTGAGAATTGACCGCCATATTTTCAATGAGAGCTCTAGTGGCAGCTGGGTCTTGTCTACCAAAGCTCCTCCACTAGCTCATGAATCATGCTTCTATCCATGGGCATCAAACCTTCATAGAAGTACTGAATCAATAGTTGCTTTGGAATCTAATGAAATGGACAACTATCACAAAGCCTCTTGAAATGTTCTTAATACTCATAACAGCATCTCTCCTTGAAATTGTCTAATCCCACAAATGTCCTTTCTAATGGCTACAACTTAAGAGGTAGGGAAGAATTTCTCCAAGCATATCATCTTCATCCTAAACGAAGTGTTAACAGCTCCATTTGGCAAGTTAAGGAACCACTGTTTGGTAATTACCCGAGGGAAATGGAAAGGCCCATAGTTTGACATGGTCCCTCATCCACCTATTAAGGTATCATGGTGGCACACACAATATGGAACTCCTTAAGGTATTGATGCAAATCATCTCCTGCCAGCCCATGGAACTTAGGGAGTAAATGTATGAGACCTCCCTTCAATTCAAAGTGCACCTCCAACTCAAGATAGATAACTCACAAGGGTTATTGAGTTAAGTTATGAGCGCTAGCTCTTTCAAGGTCAACCAGCAACCCACCATGTGATCTACAACATCTAAAACACTAACAAGAGAATCAAAAAGTTCAGAATGAAGAATAAACAAAGACAGAATCAAAAGTGTTATCTAAAGGAAAGATCTCAGAAGGCTCCAATAGCTCAAACAACTTCCTAGTTAACTAAACTTTCAATATCAGGATTTAAACTAGTTAACTAAGGATTAGGCTTGATCGAGATAATCATGAAAGCCAACATAAAGACTTGTATATATATCAATCACTATAATCAATCAGATCAATGTGCAATAATACACACCTTGATTTTACATTTCAAACTCTTTCCTTCTACATCTCTTTTCTCTCAACCTAATCTTGCCCCAATACCTCTACCTTGGAACCCTTACTTAACCCGTAAATAAGAACCTTGAGATAAAGATTAGGATCCTTGACCCATTGTTTATAAATGAAACAAGAATTGAGAATAGCAATAACTCTTAAAATATGAGAGAACAAGGAATAAACCTCATAATTACATTGATCTAAAAATTGAATTGTTTGAAGGCAAGTTTGTCTATTTATGACAAAACCAGGTAATAGAAAAATGTCTAACTAATAAAAAGGAAATCCTAATTATTAATTCTATTAGCGTCCTAAATTACAATTAGTAATAAAAGACCCAAAACTAATAATAATTATAATAATAATTAAAATCCCTAAGGCTAAGGGGTACTAAATAAATCACAAAAAACATAAGTTAGCCTAATCTTCCTATTGTCCTCAGGGTCAACCATTTAGGCTCTACGTTAGCCAGCTCATCAATGCACTTCTTTGAAAAGGTTGTTCAACTAGTCCTTGCATCCTAGTCACATGATTTGGACTCTTAACTTTGTGGTCTCCATCACTTAGGAATCGAAATAGAGTTCAAAGTTCACAAGTCCATTGTTTGATCATTGAATCTACTATTTAACTTTTACAATTACCTATTTATTATAATAGATAAAGTAGATCCTCACATGGAGTTAGAGGTCAATACAATTGGTGCAATTGTTTTTGCCATCCAATGGGAAAACGACATGGGTACAAGGGGGTGACTCCATGGTTGCAACCCTCCGTCCTCCATGGCCAACCACACCCCTCAACTGTCCCCCTCCACTACATCAGGCTCGACCACCGCATCCGTTGCCATCCTCACTGTGACGGGAAGGCCAAAGGGGGAAGATGGTAGCACACAGAGGCAACGACGGAAGGGGCTGACGCGGAGTGCTGGATGATGGAGCGATGGTAGTGGACGTGCTAGTTTCCTGAAAGAGAATACGATGGGATTTGCGACGCCGTTGCTACACGTAGGCTGGGATTGATGCGGCCACTCTTCGTGGGTGCTGGCACGATGGTGCTAGGCTTCAGGCAAAAACATGGACAAGGTGTGTAACACCCTAATATTTAACCCAACACGCCTAGGACGTATTAAGATTAATTATTAGTTATTGCGTACAACGTAAACGAAACGTAAAGCGGAAGAACAAATAAATCATGCAATATAAAGCAAGTAAGAACATCTCAATCATAAAATCAAACATCATAATATTAATCACCATAGTTTAGTACATAACTGAATAATAACATAAAGTCATACCCATATAAGTGGGAGAGCTTGCAGTACATGAAACATAAAGTATAAGAAAGAAAACAGGAAACATAAACCTAATACATGAAAAACCCGCCAAAAGTTCGATCCCCAAACCATGACAACTCCCTCCCTCGATAAGGGCATATCTCCGAGCGTCGAGCTAGCCTCCGCTGCGTCACCATATCTTCACTGCCCCTCCCATATCAATGGAACTGGGGCAGATCCTCTGAAAAAGGATGAGAAGGGGGATCCTCCCACGGATCGATCTCCGAGTGCCTCAGGCGAGGAACGTACTCGGGGTAGCCACACGCTGAAGACGATGGTCGGGCATGGCGGTTCTGCTGGTCACGGGGTCGTATCCTCTCAAAAATCAAATCATCGCCATAGGGAGAGATTGGGTGAAGCGAAGCTGGAGCGGAAAGGCAAACGGCGTCCCATGTATGCAAAAATGCGCACGGCACAACAACCCTCGAAATGGTAGGACTGATGATCCTGGTCGTAGTGCACCTCCCATATCGGGTGTCAATGAAGATCACGAACAACGCCATCGCGGTCTGGAGACGTAACGGAAAGAAAACAAAGAGAGGGGTGAGAATCTTGCTAAAGAATCTCTAGAGAAACCTCATATCCTAGTGTCATCGTTCACGTCCTCAGGAACCTTGGGTTTATTATGAAAATTTTAAACATGCAAAGGTTCATTATGAGGTTTTCATAAAGGTAATTATCCAAGGTCCGTGTCTTTTATAATGAATCTTAATGCATGTATGCAGCATAGCAGAACATGAATGCATGACAATACATAATAACAATAAAACATATCATCAACAATTAAATCACACATATGTGACGTGTAACTCCTCATGATCAACCTTTCGTTTTCATAAGCAAGATACTTCTCATCTTTTCTCATTTCTCAAACTTGTGATATCATAATCTTTAAAAACAATAGTAACCGACCCCTGATACTAGGCTATGAGCTCATACCTTAACTAGTCATCACTAGTTCTTACTTATCCTCTTGATAAGCGAATCATAATCATAAAAATAATAATCCCGACTCCCAAGGGGCAGGGGACCTAAGGAATCACCCATCATGGGACTTTCTTCCTTCTCTGAAATGCATCAGCTTAAGACCAGTGACTTGTCCGCTTTGGCAGGCTAATGTTGATGCCCTCATGGTTTTACCTTCTCCTCACCGTAGCAGGAGAAGTACGTCTCAGTCTGCGAAACGTATCATCTAGTTAAGACCAGTGACATTGTCCGCTTCGAGATGGCCCCCACGACCATACCCTCCATGGGTTTCCTTTCTCCTCACCGTAACAGGAGAAATGCGTCTCGGCATGTCACATATAAAATCTTTTTTTTCAAAACTTTCTCAAGTCCCTCAAATTTGATGGAAATTCGAGGATAACGACTACACTCCGAATTTTCTCAAATTTGAGTCATGCCACATAACTCATTCACACATATCATCCTCATGGAACTTTCTCAATTAAATAAATCTCTAATTCAGGAGCATACTCTTCTAATTCATTCATATTCTGAAATCTCATGTATTTCAAACATAATGTATCACATTATCACAGCAACATGTCTCAAATTCACATATAGTCTCATGCTCATGATATTAACATATTCACATCATTATGAGTATTCCCACTCGGTCTCATGCTCACATCACACCTCCTATCTCTTGTGTCTTATGTTTTGGCCCGTACGGGTCTTAAATTTATGTTCCAAATATCCTAACCTTCAATATGGATTCTTATAACACGTAAGGAATCATTACCTATAATTTCCTCTAAGGTTTATGATTTATACCATAACCAAACAGCTCTAGTTATTTTGGGCAGAATTTTGCCTTATGATTACTGGTTCTAGAATCTCCATCTTTGACCCTTTCTACATTCCGTCTTCGCATAAGGCTCTATAATCAACTCCTAAACCAATTATGAGAGATTCCTACATGTATCCACTAATTATAACCCATTTTTCTTAAGTCCAATTATGCTGGAACAGAGTTACAAATTTGTGCATCTAAGCGTTCTAGAATTCACATTTTAAGCCCTTTCTAGTTACTTGTTCTTTCCTAACTTCCCTAAATCGTTCCTTGCTTCACTCAAACATAATTTTACACATTTTAATACCATAAAACAGAATTCATACAGTGGCCAACACCAAGAGCAGAATCAAAACATAAGCCTCATAGAATCACATAATCACATGATTTAAATGCATATAAGTTGCTAGTTTCTCTTGGAATCATTTTAGAACCTCAAAACTCTTTTAGAAATCAATTAATCTCATTGAAATCACATAAATATATGCTAGGTCAGTAGCTAAATTATTTAGCTCAAGGAATAGATTTAAAACACAAAACCTTGTTCATAAAGTTCCTTGAGTACACCTAAGCTTAGAAAAATTCCAAGACTTAGACTATGGGCACTTATGATTAGATGAACTCATCCAAGTCCATCATCATCATCATCACAAGGCCGAAATGGCACTCTTGAAATGCCCCCATTTTCTAAAACTTTATGCAAGATACTTGGGCAAGTCTTTGAGCTCTAGAATATTTAAGTGATGGCATAAACTTAAACATGATATGCACTCATTTTATTCTTCATTAGAAAGTAAAGTGAGAGTATAAAATAAATATGAGATACAACCTCATTATTATCTTTAAAATTAAATAATGACTTGAAATATAAACATGAAATGCAAGCTTAAAATTTAAACATGATAATGCAAGTCCATTTAATTATTCTTGAGAGTTTAGTGATGACATCAAAATAAACATGCTATGCAAGGCATAAACATAAACATGTGTGCAACTCATTTTATCTTAGCTAGAGCTCTTACAAGACTTTAAAGGAACATCACAACCTTAACCCAAATATGTACCTTAACAAACATAAAGTGAACTTTAGAGTTCTTAGCATGAAGGCTTCAAAGAAGTCTTTGGTTTTTAAACTTAATCATCAAGCTCAAGAAAATAGACACAAAGCTCAACACTTTGTCTAAACAAAATACAAAGAACTAAGTCATATTCTTTATTTTATTGCTCATGGGTTTCAATCTAGAGTAAAACTCTTAGAACGGCCGACCAACTTTAAGGTTGGCAAGTGTAAGCTTAAAGCTCTTTGAAAACATATATTAATTTTCTTAACAAAACTTTTGTGATCTACTTAACATTTTTAACAAACTTTATTCAAGCAAAGGAAGAAGAAATCGAAATCCTTAAAGGGAAAAAGGGAAAGAAAGCCGAAACCATTCAAGAACAAAAGGAAGAGAAACGAAAATATAAACAAGAACAAGGAAGGAAAACACAAGTATGTATGGTCCAAGACCAAGTTGTTTCAAGCTTTAGAGGTTTCTCACATGACAACAACAAAGTCATTATCTTGAAACCTCATCATCAAGCCAAAGTTTTTTTCATAAAAAGGCCACTTAGCCGAAAAGAAGAGAAAAGAGTTTTAAACCAAGAGAAAACTAGAACTTTTCTTGAAAAAAACAAGTAAAACTTTGAAAACAAACCTCTACCTAAAGAAGTCTTTGAAAATGATGAAAGAAAGCTTGATCTTTGAAGAAATGAGAAGACAAAATCTTCTCTTGGAGATAGGTATAGATTTAGCCAAGAGGAAGCTCAAGGAAGATGATTTTTCCTTGAGTTTCTAAGCTTGGAAATGGAAAGTTTGAGTGTTTAAGAGATGGTTTGAGGTGAGGAGTGGTGGCTTAAGATTGTTTGTGGTGGTTTGTGGTGGTGGAATGTTTCTTTGAGAGGAAGAAGAAGATGAACAAGATAAAGAGAAATTTGAGAGAAAATGCAAGGAAAAGCAAGAGAACTAAACTTGGCAAAACTTCTAAAGTGTAACCAAGTTCTTCCAAACTTGGTATTTATAAAAATTTTGCAACATGGAGGCTACCAAGGGAGAAGGCAGCCTTGCTTGGTCTTTGGGGAGGAAAATATCTTTGATTGGCATGGGCTAGGCATGGGCAAAGCATGGTTGAAAACATGGTCAAGGTATGGCCTAAGGCATGGTCCTTTGAGTGAAACAAAATCAACATGTGATGGAATTTGGGAGGTAAGGCTTCGGCAGATTTGTAGCCCAAGGTAGGAAGAGAATTGTTTATGTAATTGTGGTTTAATGATGTGTTTAGGTGTTTCTTTGATTAAGGTTTTGATTAGGAGTTTGTAAGAAAGTGTTTAGGTGAGGTAATTGGCTAATTAAGGTTGTCAAGACTTGATTAGGAGGGCAATCATGCTAGATTAACAATTTAAAATCATTCTTTTGGTCAAATGAGGTATGGCACAATTCCTTAATTTAAGGAATTGGAGAGAGAAAATATTATTTAAGATTCCATTACTATGAATCTTGAATTTAAAGAATGTAATTAGAGTTTAACTAAGCAATCTTAGGTCCTAATTAACCTTAATAAATTATTTTGACTCTAGATTAATTATCAAAATAAATTAATCTTCGATTAGAGCATAATATTGCTTAGGTTTGCTTAATTACGTCATTAGGCTCACTGTACACTGTTCTAGGGGTAAAATGGTAATTTTGCACTAAAACTACCCGACCTACCAGCAAACTAAACAACAATTACCACTCCAAAACATCATTCCAAACTTTCTGAAAAAATTCTGGGCTCACGGCACCTTTACCGTGTAGAACACAGAGGGTATTTTGGTCATTTTGAGCCGAAAATTCAGAAAACGAGATTTCACCTCGAATATCAAATATAACAAATATGATCCCCTTCAAACATTGAGTTGACCCATTTGAGGACTGTCAGTCGCTATCCTCGAATTTCAGTAAAATGACCTCAGGACATTTTGGTCATTTGTACTCTAGAAAATCTGGGCATTACAAGGTGGTCGCACAGGTTTCTCCTGGTGGTTGGTTCGGTGGATCTACGTGTTTTCCTGGGCTTTTTGCGACTGACTTTGTGGCTAGGATCATTTGCAGGTAATGGCACCACCACAATCATGTTCTACCTCTTTGCCTCATCTGTTACCAGTGGATCTGCCTCCCTCAATCGAAATCACCGCCAGGAGTTGTCGCTATCTCTAGTCGTCGCTGGTTTCGATATGAATTTCTTGTTGAATCTAGACTTTTCTATTGTTGTTTTGGTGTTGAATATGAATTTCTTGTTGTTCTTGTCCATTCCAGATGGTGCCGTTTTGGTGTTTGGAGGAGGGGTAGGTAGTTTCACTGAAAGAGAGGGAGTGAGTGAGGAAATGTGATGGTGGTGGTTGATGTCGATGCGGAGGAGGGTGATGCTGTAAAAGTGGAACTTGAGGAGGAGTGGTGATGGCGGAGGAGGAGGAGAGAGGAGATGGTGTTTAACAACATTTTTAATTTCAGTTAGCCACATTTATGAAATGTGGTTAAGCACAACTGTAAGGTAGATATTGACCAGTGACCGTAGGATAGTAGGCATCAATAGGTAATATTTTCTCTAAACTATTGTTCAGTTATGATGTGATTTACTAAAATAATATTATTCTTTCAATTTTCTCAAACACACATTCAATGATAGAGACCACACCAAAATCCCATAAGCCAATATAACAATATATCATTTAAATAAAAATTATAGTAAAGAAATTTTTATTCTCATATTTTCAATTTAACATCAATTCAGTCCTAACAATTTTAATTTCAATATCAATTCAATTCTAACATTTTTTATTTCTATATCAATCAAGTCATTTCATCAAAATGAAAATCCAAAAATAAATGACTAAAATGATATCAAAATTAAAAAATATCAAATTAATTAAATTGATATAAATGATTTTGTTACGACCAATTTTATATAAATTTAAAATGTTAAGATCAAATTGATTATTTATTCTAAAAATTAGACCCTTTTTTTCCCTGAAGAATCAAAATATTCTCATCTCACATCACCAAAAAAGAAATGTATATTCTCACCCCATTAAATTTTTCTTTATTGGTGAAAAACTACAATACAGTACATGCCCACACACCCTTCCTCCATTGTAGTAAGGAAATGGCGCACACACTGTCGAGGAGTTCAACTCTTTTATTTATAACACTACACGTGACACGTCTACATCCATCCATCATCATTAGATGATATGTGAACTCTTAAATGAGTTAGGACCTTATCCAATAATAGATAAAATATTAGTCGACGCGATGTCACACACAATAAATACAAATAATATAGCTCTATTTACATATAAACACATTCGCAAAACGGAGATCAGATCCACGCACAATTACTCAAAAGTAGGATTCTTAAATCTCTCCATTCATAACATAAAATACTTCTTCAACCTTGTAAATTATATATCATTGAGACCTATTTCCCAAAAAGGGATTTGATCCACCAAATGCCTTTGGTGTCCTGGGGACCTTCTCCCTCTGGTGGGGGATCGCTCTGCGGTGTCTTGCGGAGTTTGCTCACATCATATCCCTCATCCCTGGCTCTCTGTACTAGCTGGTTGTAGATCTCATCATCCAAATGGGTATTCCTACACAATATCTGGGAACCAAAATTGAGTCAAGTTATAGCAGGAATGGGGAATTAACAGACAAATCATAAGATATATTCACGAAACAATCATCCAGAAAACTGACATGGCTAATATTTATGGGACAAAGGTAGAAAAATGACTTGCTCTGAGTCTGATATGAGTGAGTACATATAAGAATTTCTCCCAACAATAGAACACGGTAAACAAATATGATAAAAGAGTAGTCGTCATCAATTTTGCTTCGAATACTGATATTTCTACATATGTTAGAAGTATGCAGATCAACGTCAAGGATTTCACATGTGGATATTGAGGAATTACAGGAATACAGACAGCAATAAGTGATAAAATTATCTCCTGATTTTATCCATTATTGGCGCTCTTTACTATTTTTTTATTTATTAATTAATATGAATTCTCCATTTTTTTATAGGCACAGTCCGGGTTGATATACTTAGTTACTTACATACGCGTAAATATCATTAATCTTCTCTCTTTGTCTACTTTTTTTTTTCCTATTAATTAATATGAATTATCTATTTTTAATAGGTAGTGTCCCGAATGATATAAGAAACAATACTCTTTTCCTTACCGAAAAAAAAATAGGAACAATACTCTTTTGCCTTTGTCTACTGCTACTTCACTCTCCTATACCTCTTATACCTATTCAAATTGGAAGCCTTGATATGCAGTTAATTCACATACAAGAACTTAACATGAAAAGGAAGAGTTAAATTGGCTTCTTACCCAAAGGTATTTCTTGCTTGGCTCGCCAATCAAAGCATACTGATAATCATCATCAATGTACAAAACCCAGTAATTCCCAACAACAGGGATGATGGGCAAGAATGGAGGAACATAGAACTTGACCTTGAACTTGGCCTCGTCACTACTCGGGTCAGCCTTATAAGCAGTTCCCTCTATGGAGATTCTTTTGCCACCACTCCAGGTCTCGTTGAGCACATTCACAGTCCCATCATCCCTCAAAGTGTATGTGGCTCTGGTGTTCACACCATCCTTCGGCTGAAAAAACGATGGGAAAGAGGCTATCTCATACCACCGCCCCATGTACCTTCGAAGGTCCAGACCCTTCACAACTTGCATCTCTTTTTTGGCCATTAATTGTTCGTGTAGTTGGTGGGCGCTAATTGCGTTACTTCACTTAGCCCACGGTTCAGGGAGAACACAACAACGATTTGCTGAGTGTCTGATTCTTTGTGCTGCGAGTTATGGCTTTTGGATAAGGTTTGAAAGTAGATAAATATAAAGCATTAAGATTCTTGTTTGGAGCAATGTGGGGTGGGACTTGGGAGGAGTGGAGAATTTGGACCTTACACGTACACCATGTTGATGTTGGTTAGCAGCTTCTAGTATGTTAAGGTGACGGGTGACTTATCGAACAAGAATCAAATAAGGTTAAAAAAAAACCATAGTTGTGCATTTTCTTTCTCTTTATTAAAATTTTCCGTAAAGTAAAAATGGTATTTTGGAAAATGCAGAAGACATGTCTGGGTCTGACCAAGTCCGAAGAGTGAATTTAGATACTGTGTTTGTTGACAGCCTGAGAGAGAGAATATTATCAAGAGCAAATTAGGGTCCTTCTTTGTCCCACTTAATTTTCGCCATATAGACATTGTGGGCTAATTGTGTGTTTCAAATTAAGTTTATAAAAAAGTAACAAAAAATTTAATCATGGCTAATGGGATAGTACGGTAACACAGTTATATATGTTTTTATCATAATCCCATTTTTTTTCTTTGTTATCTTTTCCGTCCTCTAATGCCGCCCAAAACCAAAAACCTCACCGTTGATTTCTTCGTAAGAACTAAGAAGGTGAGCAATACAGCAAAAGTTTTCTAGCTTTAAGCTTATTTTCACTGCGTTGGCATTGAGCATTGGCATCGAGGCAACAAAGAGATAAGGGAACTTATTTGTATAAGAGTATTGTCATTCTAACATTAAAAGTTATGTTTACTTGAACACATCTCAGTCATCTTTGATATAATGGAGAGTGAAAAAGTTACTGTGTTTGAAAAGGGATGAAATTGAATTCCTTCAAGAATTGGAATTCAATTTTTTACTTTGGAATAAATTTTGATCCAAGAATTATATGGGAATCAGAATTCAATTCCACAAACATCCCCAAAACTAAATTAGACCTAAAGAGGTTTGAATTGGTGATAGAATTGATCTAGAAAAATGAAATTACCATATTAGCCATCATCCCGCTCTCTACTATAGCTTGAAGCCACCATCCCACCACCGCCTCCGCCACCACCGCATCATCAACTGGAGGTAAGTGAAATTCACAAGAAGAAAAGCTAGTATTTATGCTATCACACCCTCATAGCAGGGACCACAAGCGCACCAATTGCCACGTGTCCTGGGTTCCTGAGGCGGAAGCTATTGGAGCGCCCCCATTGGGCAAAGGAGAAGAGGAAGTGGGTTTGGGGATTGTTGTAGTTGCAGCAGGTGAAGGTGTTTGGTTTGGGAGGGTGGGAGATGTGAAGGCTAGAATGTGGGAAATGAAGGTTGGTTTGATAAGAAGGGGAAATAGAAGCGAAGAGAGATGAGGAGGATCGCAGAGGGGATGAGGGAGAGTCGATTACAATATTGGATAAAATAGGTAAAAATAAATAAATTAATTTATTTTTAAATACATTCCAAATAAAGGAATTCAATTCAATTCCTTAATTTATTAACTCATTCCAAACATAAGAATTCAATTCAATTCTATCACTTAAAAACTTTTCAAACACCCTATTGAGTCATCATCATATTCAATCTGATGAAGTTAGCGTTTATTAGACACCTACTTTTTTGTGTTAGAATATCCATTTTGTTTGTACAATGTTGGCATTGAGAGCTGTCCTCAAGGCAGCAAACAGAGAAGAGAATTGAACGTTCCAGGTTGAGGAAGGTTTGATATTTATTTATGAGTAAATATTTATTTTGATTCTTGAAATTATATGTGTAATTCATTTTAATTCTTAAAATTAAGAAATTATTACTTTAGTCATTCAAATTTCAAAAAGTAATCCAAATTAATCTTTATACTACTATTCCTAAGGACTAACTTAAATCACCAAAAGGACTAAGTTGAATCATTTTTTGAAATTTCAAAAATTAAAGTAATATTTTCTTAATCTTAGGAATTAAAGTGAATCACGCGTATAATTTTAAGGAGTAAAGTAAATATTTACTCAATTTATTTACATTTTGATTTTATTATTAATTTTTATATACCTTTAAGTGAAACACTGGCTTAGGCAAATTGCTGGCCGTTCGCTGCCAGGAATCGATGATGTTCAACAGAATCACAGACGAAAAATATTTTTATTGACGAATTTACAAAAGGTTGCACAGCTAGCGTCTGTTAAACACGTGACAGGCAATATTACAGACATATATTACATTCCGTCAAAAAATTTACAAACGGATACCAATCTGTTGTAAAATTTCAAATGGACTTATAAACGGATTATTTTTGAAAAATATTCTTTGAAATGATGGAAAATCCATTAATTTATTTTAATTGTTTGCAAAATATTTACAAACAGATTTTCTATCTATAATAATTCAAACAAAATGTATATTAATTTTTTTGGAAAACAATTATGAGGAAATATTCCATCGGTAATATGATGGAAAAATAAAAATTTTCGACAATTGTCGTCAATTTTGTTGGAAATATTGTTTTTATTTTTTAAGAATACTATAATTTTGTCATTTATTTTTATTATTTTGAAATTGAATATTGTTAGAACTATTGATAAATTTTTTAGAATATATACAAAACGTAATAAAAATCACAAATATTAAAATCGAAATAAAACTTAAAATAGTATAACTCCATGATAAATGTAAATAACAAAAAATCAAGTACAAACAATTATAAAAATGATCATGAGTGTTGATTGTGATCAATATCCTCTAAATAGCAACCCTGCTCATTTGAATCATCATCATTGTTATCATCTGAAAAGGAGGAAAATGTCGAACTATTTGTACTTGGTGTGGAGGTGGAGGTGGAGCTGATATGGTAGGAGCCCTGAAGTGCCACCCACTCTAAACATCTCGAAGAAGGCTTGCATATGTTGCTGATCTAGAGCTACCTGCATTTATCATTTATCCTTGTTCTCTCCACCATCTTCTCGATCTTCTTCTCCACATTCTTTTATAGCTCCTTCATCTTTCTCTCTCCATTTTTTATCCTACTCCTAGAGCTTCTTTTGTTGCTCCTCATCAATGGCATGGACCTAAGAGTATACTAGGTCCTCCACCTTAGGCCCCAAATGTGTAACTTCCTTGGTCGGAGAGGCAGGGGACATTGATCTAGCATGACTAATCCCCATGCCATAATTGCAACCCTTGTAGGGACCGCCTCATCTACGACCATAATGCCTCCTCATTAATGGGAGGCTAGTCCTTGAGAGTGCTCCTTTCCTATGGTACTTGCATCTCGCTTAGTCTTAGCCTCCTCCAACCTCTACATGTACTCAACCCACCATTAATTGAAATAAATATTAAAATAATGCACAATATAACAAATTAAAATGAGATGCAACTAAAAAATAATTACATTTACATAGGTGGCCTCAAAGCAAGCATCAACCCACTATGAGTTGTCATGCTTATAAGTGTGTGTCTCCTTAAATGTAACACCCTAGTTATTAACCCTTCACACTTGATTCATTTGAGGTCAATCACTAGTTTTTACGTCTAATATAATAAATCAACCTTCATTAAAAATAAGATATGAAAATACATTTAATTTATGTTCAAAATCTTTAAGTAAAACTTGAGCCTTGCACATCAGGCGCAATAATTATTTAATTACACTCATTAATCCCAAACATAAAACATTGCATAATGATAAACATTCATTCATAATTACAATCCTAACCATAACGCATTCACATACATATACATAAACTTGCCTTGCAACTCAACTCATAATTATTTAAATATCTATTTAAACATAGTAAACCAGCCATAATATCTAGTCATCTCCAAGCACATACATAACAAATAAGCTTAACGCAATCGTAACCATAACATAAAAGAATACTGCTAGCAAATGAAGTCCCAAAACCTACATAGGACACCCAATGGGCTCCAATATCTAGCTAGAGTACAAGGATCATCTCCATGTCTCTCATGTCACTTTTAAGCTTTGAGAATTTCATGAGATTCAGGAATGAACAATTCTCATCAATATGCATCATAAGTAAATCATGCTCATGCATTCCATATAAAATTCATTAAGTCCACAAATTCAGTGAAATTTTGATAGTATAACGGTTAATGAAACTCCCCAAATTTACTTCCTATCATATATCATAAAAATGTGCTCCTCAATTTATCAATAATCAATAATTCTCAATCAACATATATAACTCAACAACATATGCCAACCTTGCATATTATTTATAATCATTCATGCAATTACTTTCATCAAGCATGGAACCTCATATAAGCATGAAAGTAAACATAATAAAACATGTGAGCTATCTCATTTCACATACTTAACATAATAGAGCATGTGATTCTATAACATCCAGTTTTTCTCTAGTTTTCAAATGAATTTCAAAATTATATAGTTAGAATAAAGATCATCTAGTTGTGCTAATTAGTTATCTGATTTTTGAGTTTTAGGGCACTACCCTACAATTAAGCATACATCCTACAACTTAATGGTATGTCCTAAAATTTAGGATATGGCCTATGGATTAGAAAATGACTCTTGTGATACAAGGGAATGTTCCTTAAAAAGAAAAGCCCAATTATGGGTGTTCTATTTGGACTTTGACTCACAAAACTTTTGAGACTAATGAGTTAGGTTGAATAACTTAAGGGTGCCTAGCATATGATGAGAGCCCAATAATGTGTTTTGTATTATTTGGTTATGTTGGGAACCAAATACATAAACCGAATTCATAAAACCATAAAAGACCAATTTTTGGACTTCAAGCCCACCTTCTTTCTAAGCTAAACAAAATTATGCCCAAACCCATACAACAAGCTAAGTTTCTAGCTAAGGATTTCTTATTAGTGTGTATTTCACATGTTAAA
Source organism: Dalbergia oliveri (assembly GCA_030441495.1). NCBI lineage: Eukaryota > Viridiplantae > Streptophyta > Magnoliopsida > Fabales > Fabaceae > Dalbergia > Dalbergia oliveri. Next base: position 7,670,920 of record JAMLFY010000009.1, read on the forward strand.
TGGGTTTTTGGACATAATGGATGACTTTATGGTCATAATATAGGATTTTATTCTATTGTAACTCCCATTACACAACCTAAATGCACAGTAAACCTACTTTCCCTTGCAAACTCAAAATTTAACCTAGTTTTGTGCACAAAGTTGCAAGAAAGATTTATAAAATCCTAGAAAACCGAGGAAAAACCAAAAATTGTAACCTACAAATACCGTCATCATTAGCCATCAATTTTCACATAATTGCCATCAAATTCCAATCTTAAAACCACCAATCCCAAATGCCTATAAATACAATATGATTCTCTCATCTTCCTTGCACCAACTCATTTGTGTTCTCTCCTTTCAATCTCCCAAGCCTTTACTGCAAATGAGAGTTAAGCATTCTCATAGTTCAAGGTCTTATTCTTCATTTGAGGTAGGATTTGGAGTAGGATTAGTATATAATTATAAGTAGTTTTTTATTCCAATGGAGGGACCTTTTGTGCTCTTAAGGTGAACTTGGAAGGAAGAATGAAAGTTTGATCTTTAGTTATGGTATGTTTATGTGTTGCAATTGTTTATGTAAATTCTAGTTTTAATCCATACGCTTATCATGATCATATGCTTTTAGTGTTTTAATTCTTAATGTTCTAAGAATTGTTCGAGTGTTCATATGATGTCTATGAATGCTATTGAATCTCAAATAATTTTGTGGAACTCTAAGGTTTAATCCACTTTTATGTGTCATAAATGACTAAAACATGTTTTTGGAAAAAAAATATAATTCCTGAAAAAATATATGCATAATTTGAACTTTAATGAAGTAGTATGAGAGGAAGTTACCTAGGGAGCATCAATAACACAGAGCTTTCGTCTTTCTTCGTATGTCTTAAAGGTCTTCTTGAGATAGGAGTGGTGTACCTTCAAGGACTCCACAGAGGGATCAATGTGTTTACAAGAGGTCTCTCTATGTATCAAGATAGATGATCATACCCGTTTCTATCTTGAACCACCCTTTAAGTAAGGAGGAGGGGACACCCATTGCTACTTTCCAATATTTGGAACAATGGGTGTGGCCTTGTTACCAAGTCATATGTGCATATGGCTTTATTAGGCAAGATTCAACCAGGTAGGTAAATTATGGGCAAAGTTATCAATTGAAATTTACTCTAGTTAATTATAACATTGGCTCGGCTTTTGGGCCTTTATCAAACATGGACTTGGCCAATGTGGTGTAATTTCTCTAGGTCGAACAATGCCCGCCTGGTTGGCCTGCTCATTTGTTGCCGAGATTAAAGTGTATGGTTTTCGATTTCTTTGTGTATTTTATTGAATGGTAGTTTAGATTCCAAGTTGATGTTTCTACCAACTTTTCACACATGGCTCGAGGTTTTCTGCAAACACTTGCTCTAGGTTATTTCAAATGTCGCTTTATTTTACTGTCAACACATGACCTACGTACGATTTTCGAAATGATACAATGAATGCATCTAAGGGCTTTTTACCAAGATACCCCCTCTTAACAAGTGAAAAATATTCCTCCCAAGCATTTTGTTTCTCTATTGCCTTTTCTTTTTCTTTTTCTTCTTCTTCTTTCATTCTCCCTTGTCTTAACGACTTTTTCTCCTTCTTTTTGTCTTTGCAACCTCTGCGCTTTTTGAAGATGAAGCTCCTTTCACTTTTCTTCACTAAGATTAGGATATTTATGTTCATTTCTATTTTAGGTATGTTTTTATCTCTTTTCCTTGTATTGTATTAGTTTGTCATTGGCTGGATGGTCTTAAGGTAATGTTGCGTTATGGGTGTTTATGTGACTTTTCTTTCTTTTTCTTTGTGGTGGTTTTCTTTCCTGTGATGAGGCATAAGGTCTTTCCTAATGGTTTTGCCAAGCTTACTACCTTCGGGATAGCTCACTTTTGCCTGCTTACAACGTCTGCTGAGGGAGAATCATTAGTTTACCCTGTGTAGAGTTCCTTTAGTTTGATGTTTATGGCCATCACTCCAACCAAAAGCCTTGGCCTAGAGTGGTGGAAACCACCATGGGTGTTTTCAAGTTTTCATTGCTTTTCTTGAGATGAATCTCCGAATTTAGGTGTGTTGTGGTTTTCCCTTGTAGGGTATAGAAAGACATGAACATGCAAATATTCCTAAAATTCTCTATCCTTTGAGCACACTAGTGAGTGACTTCTGCGCCATTTTTCAGAGAAGGTGCTAAATCCCTTCATTGTTTGATGATGTTGTCCTCACCATCTTTCGAAGTAAGTTGGATGAACTACACTGAAGGTGGTTGTCCTGGTAAATGAGAAATTCCTCACAACTTCTACCATCTCCCTTTGACAAGATAAGGAAGACATCTGGGAGGTTCAAGCTGAAAGGAAACGCCAAAACCTTGTTGATAGGAGAAATGTTCCTATGAGATTTTCAAAAATACTTTGGCTCAAGTCAAGGTTTTGTGCCCCTAAATCAGACCTCTCGAGGTGCGACTTTTCAAGAGTGGTTAAGGAAAGAATAATATCAACATGTTGGACTTATTTCTCTAGCCCTACATGGCCTATCTTTTTTTGCAAAGATAATCTATTTTGTTTTCGGCCTTACAAGGTCATAAGTTTGAAATACTTTAGTACAATTAATATGCTTTTTGATTGATATTTGTATGCAACCTTTTCTAATTGGTCTTGCCTGGTATTGTTCAAAATTTTACTTCCCACCTATATAACTTGTATATTTGTGATGCACTTGGTAAATTTCATTTTCCTTGCATTTGCACCAAAGCTGAAACTATTTAAATGGTTAAGATTTTCATTCTTAAATAATTTGTACCCAGTTGTACCTAAGGGACTTTATTTCCTTTAAAAGTACTTGGATTTAATTTATCATTGATTACGGCATCCAATCTAAATAATTTGTACCCAATTTGCAATTTTACCTAATGGATTCATTTTCCTCTTAGGTTTAAAATATCCTGGGTTTAAATTATCTACAAGGTTACTACCTTTGATCTTAAATAATTACCCGATTGATGAGTTTTACCTAATGGATTCATTTTCCTCTTAGGTTTAAATATAGCGACAAATTATCTACTAGGTTACAACCTCGATCTTAATAATTGTACCGATTTGATTTACTATTTTGTGTTGGCTTACTTTTATGGACAAAAATATACCATTACTTGAAATTTAATTTTCCAACCCAATTCACCCCCACCTAAGCAACATCAGAGCGGCCATGATTGGCATAGGATAGTAGGTGATAAGATCGATGAGGTAGCAAAGATCGACTACATGTGTCAATGGTCGATCGGGCTAGAAGATGAAAAGGAGCTCGGAGAGAGGAGATGGAGATTGGTCGAAGGAAATAGAGCTCCTGAAGGAGACAGAGGTTGATTGACATGTGTCAAGGCTCTTGAGCGGCAAAGATGAAAAGACTCCCACCACCGCCTCCTCTTGGCCAAGATCTATATCTGAGGCGATCTCCACCTCTCCTGAGTGGTGTCTTTTCATCTCTGACGACCAACCATTGACATATACCGTTCAATCTCTAGTACCTTTAGCCGATCTTAATATTTAATATGGAATACAATCAAAATTGAAAAATTGGAGGGCCCAATGCATTGTCAACCATAGAAACCAAAAGGAATTTTAGTCAAAACGAATATCCTTCATGCTCACAATTGGGGTACCACGGTGACATGTATGCGTGCTCATTCCAACCAAAACGCAGCGTCACAAAATTTCCAAGCTGCCCATCTCGAATTGAAAATTGGCACCTTCATTGTCTCCAAAGCGAGGCGAACATTTCAGTAATTTCAAAGGATAAAGAATCAGCTAACTCTTGTATCTTAAATAGAGGCTCTCGCTTCTCTCTCTACCTACATGGCCACAAGCACAAACACGCTTCCCTTCCTTTCATTTTCTTCTCTGGTATTTTCTTTACACGCACCACCACCTCCACCCTCTCAAGTACAAAACTTCACCGTTTTGGTCTATGCTTAGGTTTCTTAATCTGCACCATAATGTTGCACGGACCACTCCTTCGCTCCTTAAATAATTTGTACCTAGTTTACAAATTTTCCTAAATGGATTCATTTTCCTCTTAGGTTTAAAATATACTTGAGTCAAATAATCTACTAGGTTACAACCTCCAATCTTAAATAATTTGTACTCGATTTGATTTACTATTTTGCATTGGCTTAGTTTTACCAAAGGGGGCTCAATGTGAACTCTGCTTTCACACTTTGGTTTTGCCCCACTTATAATTTTAATCTAAGGGGTTAACGAATTGGTTTCCCATACTTGCAAAATTTCTAAGGGGTTAACAAGAATTATTGTCCATGCTATAGATTGTAATAAACAAAGATAAAGTGTCACAACCTATGAACGTGACTGCACGTGAAGGATTAGGTCCCCAGGAAGCCTCTGTAACATAACTGACTAATATGCATAATTAAATCAAATATATTCAAAATATTTCAAGTTCAACTATAATTCCATAATCTGAAAATATTTCTAAATCATAAATCCTGAATAGGAACTACATGAAATCCATAATCTGGCCAAGCCAAACGTAATTAAATAAATGACTAAATTCTAAAAAAATTAAAATAATATAATGCATGTCCAATCCTGCCTACACAATTACTAGAGCACTACTAAACTAACATAACCTATATAAGCTTCACTCGAAGCGAAGCTCACCAAAAGAAGCTCCAACACTATTGGGGAGAATCCTGGTGCAACCGAACCTATAGCTATATCTGGAGAGGGAGGAAAAGAGAGGGTGAGCTTATCAAAACTCATGAGTGAGCCTCTACTCACAACCCACATGGTACAACAACAAAAAATACATAACATATACATGCAACGGTGTAAAGCATTTATATATAATTATAGATAATTGTATTGAAAATAATAATTTAACTAATCCATGGCAATAACTAGTAGAAATAGGAATTATTCTATACATAAATATCTAAGCTGAATAGTTGAATCTAGCCCATGGCTAATTTAATGGGCACCTAACTAGGTCCCATAAATGGATACATCACTAGGTTCCTTAATATGTGTGAACTAGTCCTCTAGCGAACCATTGGTACCAAGGTTAATTATCAATCCTGCAACTATTAACTCGTTGATCTATTTCTCATTATTTATCAGCTAAAACTAATAGCAATAAAATTAAATGTTCATATAAAATTGGGATTCATGAAATTTTCTAGATGATAAAACAAATCCATAATCATACATACAACAAGTATGGTCTCATGAATTTTCTAAAATAACAATTTGTCATGATAACTTTAAAACAATAATTTTCTAAAATTTCTATAATCTATAAAGGCATATCTCTTGGCATAAATTATTCTAAAATTTCATAAATAATTTATATAATCTAGGAAAATAATAATAATGACCAAAAGTATGGACATGAGCTTAAACCCACTCACCGTTGGTAGTCGGGAGTGTACTTCCACTGACAACTTGACCTTGAGGAGTAGGAATGCACTGGTAACTGCCAAACAATATAATGAAAATATAAACAATTTGATTTAATCGCCCAAACTAAGTTTGGAATGATAGAGAAGAAGAATGGTGAGAGAAAACTATGTTTAACAATACCCAAACTCACAGACTAGATAAAAGAGAAGGAATTGGCTAAATTCCATGAAATATCACTTACCCAGAGATTAATCGAAGAAAATTGAGAGAACCACATTTTTCTCTAGGAAAAAATCCTTAGGCGGCTAGGGTTCTTATAAAAATATTTGGAGGGTATTATGATGTCCCAAATACAAACTAGGAATATAAAACCAAAAATCTCTAAGTGATCCCCGTCCCACGTCTCGCATCGCGCACAACAGAGATAGAGATGTGCTTCAACATGCTACAATGCTAGGCTATATATATATGTTCTTAACATACTAACAGGAGCCGTGAAATCCTTCACGATTTGAGTTTTTAATAATAATAATAATAATAACTATGTCATTACTTTATCTCTATATATATATATATATATATATATATATATATATATATATTTGAAGTAATAGTAATAATAATAATAATAATACCAATAATAACGATAATAAAACTAGTGTTGATAATAATAATAATTCACATATCAAATTTCATATTTGGGATATTACATATACCCCTTAAAAGAGATTTGGTCCTCAAATCTAAACGACGTACCTTGAGGTGGAAAAAGGTGGGGATACTTGATTTTCATAGCTTCTTCGGCTTTGCAAGTTGCTTCGTCGGAATGGTACCTTCAGATAACTTTCACTGAGGCTACCTCCTTTGAGCGAAACTTCTTGATCTACCTATCCACGATAGCCCAGTTCCTCTTCATAGGACAAACTCTCATTAACTTGGACCGTTTGCGAAGTGAGCACATGAGACTAGTCAGGCATATACTTCCTGAGCATATTGACATGGAACACTAGGTGTATGGCTGATAAACTAGGAGGCAGTGCCAACCTGTAAGCCACCGTTCTAACTCTTCTAGAATCTCAAATGGGCCTATAAAACGAGGGATTAACTTTTCCTGCTTACTAAACCTCACTACCCCTTTCATCGTGGATACCCTAGAAACATGTGGTCCCCAACCGCAAACTCCAAGTTACACTGATGGTTATCCGCATAAATTTCTGCCTAGACTGTGCCTAAAGATACTCCCTGATCAACTGAACCTTCTCTAAGGTTTCCTGAACTAGGTCTGGCCTAGGGACTTAGCTTCCCAAGCTGGAACCACCCAATAGGAGACCTGCAATGCCTCCCATATAAGGCTTCAAATGGTGCCATCTGGATACTTGCTTGATAACTGTTATTATATGAGAACTCGATCAAGGGTAGGTGATCACACCAACTCCCTTTGAAATCTAGCACACAAGCTCTAAGCATATCTTCTAAGGTCTGGATCATCTTTTCTGACCATCTTTGCATGAAAAGCTGTGGTCAAATCCATGCGCGTTCCAAGGGCTTCCTGTATATGCCCTAGAATTACGAGTGACTGGACCCTTTGTCTGATATGATAGATCCGGACATCGTAAAGTCTTGGCTATCTCGTCGATGTATAATTAGACATACTCGTGCTGAGTGAAAGGTAGTCTTAACTAGTGAAGAAATGTGCTGAATTGGTCATCTTGTCTACAATCACCCATATAGAGTCGAACCCTTGGTGGCCGGGTAACCAACTACGAAGTCCATGGTTATCCTCTCCCACTTCCACTTTGGAATCTATCCCTGGAGTAACCATGGCCTCTAGTGCCCAGCCTTGAACTGCCGGCACACCAAGCACCTAGCCACAAAGTCACCGACATTTCTCTTCATACCATCCCAGAGAACAATTATTTTAAATCTTGATACATCTTAGATCCTGGATGCATAGAATATGCTACACTATGGGCTTCCTCTATCACTTTCCTCCTCACCTCACCTACTCCAGGCACATAAACGGTTCCCAAAGTGCAACACACCCTCAACATCAATTGAGAACTCTGTTATCTCCTTTACGACATCCTCAACCAATTTAGCTAGCTTTGGATCTTCACCCTGTTTTGCCTTGATTTGTCCCACCAAGGTTGACTAAGCCTTGATGTGAGCTAGAAAAACCCTATCACTAAGATCGAACTGAACTCCATTGGCTTCTAACTTGTGGATATCCTCCACTAACAGCGTCTCTCTGGCGCTATATGGTCCAACTGCCCTTGACTTCCTACTCAAAGCATCTCCACAACATTTCGCCTTCCTGGTGGTATGAAATCGACCATCATAATCCTTTAGCAACTCAAGCAATCTCGCGCCTTAGGTTTAGATCCTTTCTTGAAACATGTACTTCAATTCTTGTGGTCTGTGAAGATTTCACAAGTCTTTTCATATAGGTAGTGCCTCTAAATCTTCAAGGAAAAACCACTGCGTCATCTCAAGTCATGCGTGGGATATTCCCGTCATGCTTCTTGAGCTACCGTAGGCATAAACTACAATCGCCCATGCTGTCTAGGACAAGCCAAGTCCAACTCTTAAAGCATCACAAACACCGAAAAGCCACCTGTCCCTTAAGGTAATACCAAAAACTGGCACTATGATTCAAGCATGTCTAGCCTGAAAACTCTCTTCACACTCTTCTGTCCACTTGAACTGACATTCTTTTATGTTAGTTTGGTCATGATGCTGCGATCCTTGAGAAATCTTGAATGACTGCCTATAATATCCTCAAGCCCAAGAAACTATGGACTTTAGAAACTGTTGTAGGTCTAGGCCATTGCTCACGCTTCCACTTCTTCTGATCTACCAAAATACCATCCTTAGACACTAAATGTCCAAGAAACACCACCTAATCTAGCCAAAACTCACACTTGGAGAACTGGCATACAACGATTCTCCCTTAAAGTTTGTAGAACTATCCTCATATGTTGCTCATGTTCCTCCTTGCTCCTGGAATACACTAAGATATCATCAATGAAGACAATCACAAAGTGGTCCAAAAATGGCTTAAACACCCCGTTCATCAAATCCATGAAGGCTACTGGGCATTAATCAACCCAAAGGACATCACTAAGAACTCATAATGCCCATAGCGAGTTCTGAAGGTTGTCTTGGATATATCTTCAACCTTAATCTTCTCCTGATGGTAACCAGTCGAAGGTTGATCTTGGAAATATATGTTGCCCCCTAAAGCCGTCAAAAAGATCATCAATACGAGGCAAGGGATCCTGGTTCTTTATCATCACCTTATTTAACTGTCTGTAATCTATGCACTTTCTTGCGAACCGTCCTTCTTCTTGACAAACAACACTAGAGCACCCAATGAGAGGTACTTGGCCTAATAAACCCCTTGTCTAACAACTTCTATAACTTCTCTTTCAATTCTCTGAACTTGCTGGAGCCATGCGGTATGGGGTTATAGAGATGGGTCTAACTTCTGACTAAACTCTATCACAAACTCTACATCCCTAATTGTAGCTAAAATTCTGTAACTACCTTTATCTATCAAGGAGTACACTCATAGCTATCAAGCTTGTGTGTCAAACACCCTGGACCAAGAACACTCTTGGCTCATCGCCTAGACCTCGAATCTCACCACCTTGCTATAACAATCTACCATGGCATGGTATGGGGCTAACCAATCCATACCACAAATAACATCAAAGTAGACATGTCCAACACTTTCAAATTGCTAGTGCTTCCATGTCACCAATTTTGACTCTGATTCTGGATGTCTGAATAAGGATGGGCCTCCCCAAAGGTATCCTAACTAAAAACGGCTCCTCAAGATCCTTAGGGATTCTCTCGAACTGTATAGCAAAGAATGGGGACACATAAGAGTAGGTGGACCCCGGGTCAAATAACGTCATGGCATTGAAGGAACATACGTTGTCATACTTGTTATCACTTCATTTGAAGCTGAGCATCCTGTCGGATCATAGCGAATAATTGGGTTGTCCCCTACCCTGGCCTCTCCGCCTCTCTTCTACCACCTGCACCCCACCAGGGCCCTGCCCCCAGCTCCATGGTCTCCAGTGACAGTCACCCTTAGCTGCGTGGAGAGACTAATGACATAGAGGTTCAACTGACCCCTGACTAGAAGATCCTGAAACATCGGACTCTCTACGCTTGTGGTCTAGCTGGCCACACTCATAACATACGAGAACCAAACAAACACTGACCCTGATGTCTTCTCGCAAGTGGCATACAGTAATGTGACCTCACGAACCCTATGCACTGCCCTGACGCTCCTCTACTCAAAGTCTGATGACTGGGCGTGAGATGGGCTCTAGAAGGTGACGCTTCCTGATTCACCCGCTTGGCCCTAATGATGGTGACCCTTACTCGAACTTGCTGGGCTTAAGAAAGAGCCATGAACCTTGGCTTTCTTGTTGGCCTCTACCATCACCCTACGCTTGCTCAACCACTCTCAAGACCAATCGCTATGTCTACCACCCGAGCATAATCCATGGTCCCAATGTGGGGCTGTAAATTGAGGAACATATCCCTGGGCAAATCCTAAACAAAACGTCTCACCCTAGTTGTCTGTTGGTATCATGCTAAAGCCTGTGCCAGATAAGTAAAACACTCATCATACTCCATAACTGTCATGCCTGGAGTTAAACGTAGCTTTAGAAACTCCTCAATCATCTCTGCCTCCCCCTCTGATATGAATCTTTGCATAAAGGCTTCTTTGAACTGTTCCTAAGAGGGAGAGCTAGCGGTCATGCCTCTATCGAAACTCCTGATATCATAACTCTACTTGGCCTTCCAGCTGGAAGCCAGCCAACTCCACCATTTCTCTGAAGAACAATGAATGACACCAACTATCTCTCTACTTCCTGAGGAATTCCTAGGGATCCTCAATTGTCAGCACGCCCGTTGAAGGTGGGTGTCCATCCTTGAAACGCTCTAGGGTTGAGTCATCAGGATCTCTAACTAGAAGTGGTTGTGTAGTTGCCTCTAGTTGCTGGTTATCACATCTGTCAAGTTTGCTACCATCGTCAAAAGCTCTAAGGCGAGCACGTCAATAGATGCATCACTCTTCGTGAGCGAAGGCATGAAGGGTGTACAGGTGGCATGGTAACACCTCTGAAAGTGAGGACATATAACAAGATCATGAGTGCCAAGAAAAGACAAACCCTTATGAACCTAGACATAACTGACTATTTCCTAAAGGCCTCAAATAGCACGACATCAATGCAAATGGGCGCGCTTCCATTTATATAGATGTCATGTTATTTGTGGACACTTGCTCCAGTAATATGTAGGGAAACCTATTGCTCTATACCACTTTGTCACGACCCGCCTATGGAACGTGACCCACATGAGGATTAGGTCCCCATGGAAGCCTCCTGGTAACATAACTGACTAATATGCATAATTAAATCAAATATATTTAAAATATTTCAAGTTCAACTATAATTCCATAATTGAAAATATTTCTAAATCATAAATCCTGAATAAGGAACTACATGAAATCCATAATCTGGGAAGCCAAACGTAATTAAATAAATGACTGAAATTCTAAAAATAATTAAAATAATATAATGCATGTCCGGAATCCTGCCTACACAATTACTAGAGCACTACCTAACTAACATAACCTATATAAGCTTCATTTCGAAGCGAAGCTCACCCAAAGAAGCAGCACTATGGGGAGAATCCTGTGGTGCAACCGAACCTATAGCTATATCTAGGGGGAGGAAAAGAGAGGGTGAGTTCATCAAAACTCATGAGTGAGCCTCCACTCATAACCCACATGGTACAACAACAAAAAATACATAACATATACATGCAACTGTGTAAAACATTATATATATAATTATAGATAATTGTATTGAAAACAATAATTTAACTAATCCATGGCAATAACTAGTAGAGAGGAATTATTATGTACATAAATATCTAGCTAAATCATTAAATCTTAGCCAATGACTAATGATGGGCACCTAACTAGGTCCCATAAATGGACATTTCACTAGGTTCCTTACTATGGTGAGCTAGTCCTCTAGCGAACCACTTGGTACCAAGGTTAACGATCAATCCTACCTTTAATTCGCTTATCTGTTTCTCACTATTTATTAGCTAAAAACTAATAGCAATAAAATTAAATGTTCATATAAAATTGGGATTCATGAAATTTTCTAGATGATAAAACAAATCCATAATCATACATACCACAAGTATGGTCTCATGAGTTTTCTAAAATAACAATTTGTCATGATAACTTTAAAACAATAATTTTCTAAAATTTCTATAATCCATAAAGGCATATCTCTTGGCATAAATTATTCTAAAATTTCATAAATAATTTATATAATCTAGGAAAATAATAATAATGACCAAAAGTATAGTTAGGAGCTTAAACCCACTCACCGTTGGTCCCGGAGTATACTTCCACTGACAACTTAACCTTGAGGAGTAGGAATGGCATGCGCCAAACAATATAATGAAAATATAAACAATTTGATTTAATCGCCAAACTTTTGGAATGATGAGAGGAAGAATGGTGAGAGAAAACCATGCTTGAGTACCTAAACTCACATACTAGATAAAAAGGAGAAGGAATTGGATAAATTCCATGAATATCACTTACCAAAAGATTAATCAGAGAAATTGAGAAAACCACGTTTTCTCTAGGAAAAATGCTTGGGCGGCTAGGGTTCTTATAAAAATATTTGGAGGGTATTATGATGTGCCAAATACATACTAGGAATATAAAACCAAAAACTCGAAGCCCGTCCACGTCTCACATCGCCGCACAATAAGACGAGAGATGTGCTTCAACATGCTACAATGCTAGGCTTTCCTTTATACATATATGTTCTTAACATACTAACAGGAGTCGTGATGTCCTTCACAATTTGAGTTTTTAATAATAATAATAATAATAATGTTAAAGGAAAGTCATTTATATCGCTACTTTATATATAATAATAATAATGATAATAAAACTAGTGCTGATAATAATAATAATTCACATACCGAAAATTTCGTATTTGAGGTATTACAAAAAGAAAATGTACGTTTATTATATTGAATAGAAAACCAAGTGGCTTTTTGTCCAACCCAACCCATGCTTTGATCCAACTTCTTAAAAACCCCTTTGAAAAACCTAGTGGGAAAAACCTGAGTTAGGAAAGGGTAACCTTAGCACGATGTGTACAATGGGGATTTCTTTCCCTTCTACTATCACAAGCTTATAGGCTTCCTTTGCTAATACTTTGAAAGCTTTGTAAGGTCCTTCCTAGTTTGCCAGTTTTCCTTGTCCTGGGTTGGTGGTCCTGATGTTGGCACGATGGAGGACTAAGTCTCCTTCCTCGAAGTGCCTCGAGGCCACCCCTTCATGTTCTTCTAGAAACTCTTCTTTTAAGCTCTATTTCCTGGAGGTGGGCTTCTGACCTTACCCTTTCAACTAAGTTTAGTTCTTCTTTTCTTTGACTCGCGTTTCCATCTTCCAGTAGGCTAGTCTCTTAGGGCTTGATTCTCCAATATCCACCAGGATGATAGTGTCTGTCCTGTAAATGAATATAAAGGGTGTTTCCTTTGTTGAAGAATGAGGAGTAGTTTGGTAAGCCTAAAGGATGCTATGAGCTATTCAGCCTAGGCTCTTTTTGCTTTGTCCAGCCTTTTCTTCAAACCCTGGAAGATGAATTTTTGTTAGCCTCTTGGCCATTGGCTTGTGGATGCTCAACCGAGGTGAAATGCTATGAGATTTTCAAGTTCTCCAACAACTTTTTGAACTTTCGGTCTATGGGGTTTGTTGTTGTTACCACGGATTTTGGAATTCCAAACTAGGTGATGATGTTCTTCCAAACAAACTTCTTGCTTTGGGCTACTATGATGGTAGAAAGGGATTTTGCCTCAATCCACTTTGTGAAGTAATCCACAGCTATAATAAGGTACTTGACATGTCTTGGGGTGAGGATAAATGGTTCGAGCATGTTTATGCCCTACTTGTCAAAAGGCCATAATGTTATTATTGTTGTTATTTCTTCAGCGGGTGCCACATGCAAGTAAGAATACTCTTGGCATTTCAGACAAGTGTTGATGAATTTTGCCAATTCCCTTGTTAGCGATGGCCAATACTATCTAGTCGCAAGACCTTCAATTTGGAGCCAAGGAAAAAACAAAATCTTGTGATTGATCTTTGGTTGTTGTGTTTGGTTTGGATTTGAGGCTAGGTGAGTAGAAAGTTCTTCATAGAAGTGTTTAGATTTGTGTTTGAGAGGTTGAGGGTGAAAAGAGTTTGAGAGAGTCGAGCTTGTTCTCTAAGTTGGAGACCAAGTTTCAAAATGATTTCAAATGAGAGACAAGTGTAGGTGAGTTTTTTTGTGTGTCTATAAAAAATCACGTGAGTGTGTGTGTGTGTTGTTGTTGTGGCTGTGAGGTTTAGGATGGGGTTTGGTGTAGTTTTAAGAATTTTGGTAATGATAGGATTCGGATTGAGGTGGAGTATAGAGGGATTAAAAATAAATGAAAAAGAAATGGAATATATAAATATACAAATGAATTAAGGAAAGAGCAGTGCTGTATGTTACGAATAATTCCTCAAATGGTTTTTAACTTCTTAACAAATAAAAAATATAAAACAATGGCAAAATCAATTGATCGAAAAAGTTCACACATCAATTCATGCGTCTATTTTCAAGCCATGAAGCATTACACTTAAGGAAATAATTGGGAAAACTTTGATATTATGATAATTTAGGTGTGTCTTGCTAAATTATCCTCACTATTTCCTTTCTTTCATAATAACTCTCTCTCATCCACTCCTCCATTAGGGGTATAGTTTACAAAAAAAAATCAATATTGTCTATTTAAAATAGACAATTATCTCTGAAAAATATAATTTTTAAAATGGATACTTATTCAAAAATGAAAATAATACTTATTAGTTGATATTCTAAATTTCTAATACTATTTTGGAAAATTTCATTATTTTCAACAAAGTTTCAGACGAACAAGCATAAATTGTTTACCAAACTTAAAATCGAAATAAATAGGTTCAATTTTTTCACTCTAATTGGTTTAATTATAAACTTAATTTTTCTTTTTAAAATTTCAGGCCCTAGTCATAAATAGATTAAAATTTTATTTGGATAAACATTTTATTTAAACATTTATATAAAAGTAATTTTTAAAAAATAGCTTATACATAAGTTATTTTATATTCAAATACATCATAATAAAAGTATTTGGTTTTAGTATCTTAAAATGCTAAATATTTTAATTTCTCAAAAAATATTTAAAATTAATTTTAAAGAAATAATAAATTATAAAAATAAAATAAAAATATGACTATTAATTTTAAAAAAATTATACTATCCAAAGGCACTCTAAAATCCACGGCCGTTTGTTGTAATCAATAACTAATTTATTAAGTGGTACCACGAAGATGATGCTTTCTTAACTAAACTCGGTCTAATCCCACCATAGAGTAGACAAAGCTTCGGCAGCCGACGGTATAATTATTTTGATGGAAAAAAGTGAAAAAAGCTAAAAAAACGAAAGGTGACTAAAAATTTGGCAACCACAAATCATATCAATTGGACAACTACATTACACTAATGTGAACGCAGACACACACGACACGCGATGACCTCTGACTCTGACTCGCTCATATCGGCAGACAGCACTAACCACAGTGAAAAGAGAAAAACAATAGGTGATAGCTACGGTACCCGGGCAAAATGAAGGGTTTGTTACCCTTGCATGTCTGTCACCAGCTGATTGGAACATCTTGATAGTGGCCCCACACACAAGCAAGGAAGGCAATCAACTTTCGTTTTCAATTTTGACCCTCACAGCACAGTCTCTCCTTCAGCATACGAAAATACTCGCCCAATCTGTTCAAGGTTTTTATATTTTTCATTTTACAACACCCAGTCACATAAACAACAAACAGAAAAGATTTAGATCTCAGTATCTTGAGTATTGAATTCCACAGAGAGAGAGAGAGATATGTCACGGGGCGATCTGATCCTGGAGGGTGGCTGAGGTGCTGTTTGGTGCTGTTTGCAGTGGTATCAGCGCTGGGTGTGTGTGGGCCTGCTCTCTATTGGCGTTTCAAGAAGGGAATCACCCTCCGCACTTCCACTTCCAAGCTCTCCTGCCCTCCCTGCATTTGTGACTGCCCTCCTCCCTTGTCCCTCTTCCAGGTTGCTCCTGGTAATTGCCCTTTTCCAACATCAATTTTCTCTTCTTTTTTTTTTTTCCTTTTCTTTTCTTTCTTTTTATTGCTTCTGTCTTTCCATGTCACGATCTGTGATTTTTGTTGACAATATCGGAATTTCCACACGTCACGTCATTTCTGAGGTCAATTTTGAAAACTGGTGTTTAACCAATGTTTTTCGGGGTTGGGGGGAGGTTTTACCTGATGGATGGTGGTCAGACTCCTCTGGTGTTTGATCTAACAAGCATGGTGTCGATTTTAATATTATAAAGAAGTAAAGAACACATGGTAAAAAAGCAAGTAATTTTATCTTTGCGGAGGGATTGAACAAGTTTCTTTCATGGACAATATGTTCTTTTGATTCAATGGGTTCATTAGAAACTGCATGTGTTACAATGCTTTTCTGCTACTTATTATACTTTGGTTGTTACTCGGATGGATGATTGTCTTATAAATTTGGGTAACCCAATTCCCCTGAAATACAAGATCTCTATTTTGAAATCATGTCCTGTGGGCTGGAGTCTCTTTCTTGATGTCGTCTTAGACGCAAACTTGCCTGTTGGAACTTCTAAAACTTCTCTTTAGTTTTATCATTTTGGTCTTGATGATAAAACCTTATACTCTGAACGACTCGACAGAGAACAGCATGGTTCATGGAGAGGTTGAAATAAGTTTGAGGCAAAGGAGGATTGAGAAGGGAAGACTTTGTAGCCCATGAAATGTACCAATGTTGTTCTTGTTCTTGGGATCTATAGTTGTCCAATCTTGCTGTTTTGTCTTCTATTAGTCCATGTCCAGCTGTGATTATTTGTATCTGTGTGGTGATCATTTGACACTGTACTCGAGCAATACAGCTAAATGCTTTCGGGTAACGACCTAGCGTTAGCTCTGTTTCGTCTTTGATCCATGTCATAAAGATTCAACAAAAAATTTTACGTTGGCTGTCGACGGCCTAACACAACCCTTCTCTTTTACTCAGGCTTGGAACAGGCTATGTAAATAGAATTTCAGTAAAGCATATGGCAGAGTTGGGGTAAAAATTGCAAAAGATGAAAATTTTCTTTTTATTACTGCTCATAATAGTAATGGTAGTAATTTCTTCATGTTTATCTTATAGAATGAAGATTGATGGGTTCGTTTATTAAATAACTGTTACTTTCACATATTCATGAAGCACTTTTCATGAATTTCGCATTTACTGATTCATTTTTCTGATTTGTGTCCTTATGCAGGGCTGGTCAATCTCTCTGTCTCAGGTTAGAGTTTCTCCTGATGGCTTTTTTCAAAACTATATTTATTTGTTTCCATGTGTTATAATCATGTGAACTGTAGCTCATCATTGCTGTCACAATAATGAGGGAAATTTCATCCAGGCAATCTGCACCATCTAGTTCTTTATCATCTTATTGGCAAGCATTTTTGTCAGGTTTTTTGCTGTCATGTTATGTGGTATTTCATCAACATTAATTTTGTGAGATAAAAATATGGAGTATAAGCACTAAGAACTAACTGCTAAACTTGAACAACTACGAAGAGTTAACTACTAAGAACGTGAACAGCTCACACTAGCCTTTTATGCCATGTGATTCTTCCTTTTGTTTGGACTTCACCCGTGATTGATATTGTCCCTTGCTAATATATTCTGTCAGTTTGGATGATTGGATATATATATGTATGTAGTGTAGTACAAACTGGTGAGGTATATGAAAGAGGTCAGAGAGGTGCCATTGCTTTACTTTGTCCACAAGGAAATTTAGCTCCACAACATGTCAGATTTCTTATTTCGTAATCAGTGTCATGATGAGTAATAAAAGATCTTGCCATATATTCTCAAGATTTTGAAAGTGTCAAGCACAAACTCGTTAATCCTCCTACTGATCAACCGCCATGCATGTTGATCAACAGATTGTGGAGGTAATGACCCAGATCTAAAGGAGGAGATGGAGAAGCAGTTTGTGGACCTTCTCACAGAGGAGCTCAAGTTGCAGGAGTCTGTTTCTGAGGCGCACACGCGGCACATGAACATAACTTTGGCTGAAGCAAAGCGAGTTGCATCTCAGTACCAGAGAGAGGCAGATAAGTGTATTGCTGCAACTGAAACATGTGAGCAGGCAAGAGAGCAAGCTCAGGCCAAGCTCCTCAGGGAGAGAAAGATGACTGTCATATGGGAGCAGCGAG
Source organism: Dalbergia oliveri (assembly GCA_030441495.1). Taxonomy (NCBI): domain Eukaryota; kingdom Viridiplantae; phylum Streptophyta; class Magnoliopsida; order Fabales; family Fabaceae; genus Dalbergia; species Dalbergia oliveri. Next base: position 7,688,737 of record JAMLFY010000009.1, read on the forward strand.
CACGTCAAATGGGATGGGAAGGAGAATAACTATAAATTTATTATCTATATTCTTTATTGTTATAATCATGTCTTTTATACAAGCATGCAAGCAAAATGCTTGAGTTGTCAGCCAGTTTAGGTTAAAGTTTTTCTCATTCTCTGTACCTTTATCGCCTATATGATCGTATCAAACAATTTTATCTCACAGATGATACCAATGCATAAGCGTGCACTGTTACCACGACACAATCGCCTCCTGGGCCCTGAAAACTCATCCAATATGTTCATGAATTTATATCGTGTACTAAATTAAGCCGAGATTCCAAGTGCTTTTTATTTTTTTTTAATCTCAAAGGAGTAATGTTATTTGTATAATAGTTATAGACATAAGAGTGGGCATCTCAGACAGGCATACAAAGTTTGGATTCTGGTTAATATTACAAAATACATTGTGTCATTTATCTATTGAATGTTCACTCTTGATCTCCACAGCGTATATAGAATATTATTATTTTTCGTCATTCTAATGAATTTCCTCTCTTGATCTATATAATCTGTATAGAAGTATCGGTACTCTTTTGTTTTTAAATCTTTTTCTTTCTTTGTTTTTGTTTTTGGCCATTGCCTCCGGTTCATAGTACATGAGGCATTGATTTTGCCGGTTTAACCTGTGGAATGATCTTTAGTGATATAAAAAGTTATTAATTATTAATTATTAGAATTTAAGAATAAATATTAAATGATATTCAGTATAAATTTAATTATATACGGTAAAAAATCAATTTTAGAGTAAGTAAAAATAACAATATCAAAAATTGTAAAAGAAATTTATTTTTCACAATTTTATAATTTCTTTAAATAATAAAGTTATAAATTATTAAAATAAATCATAAACAACCGTTAATATAAAATAAATTTATTTATAATAAAAGTTAATAAATATTTTAAATAATATATATATATATATATATATATATATATATATTAAACTTAAGGTTAAATAATTAATATAAACAAAGAGAATGAGTTGAGACAACTTTCATCTTTACTTTGGATTCTGACTTTTTCGCGATTACAAGTAAGCAAAAGGAATGTGAAGGGCAAACTGAAGAGGCATACGAGTGATGATTTGATCTAAGCAAGGGCTATTATCACTTCGATTTGACTATTGGTATTTCTTATTGATTGTCTTTATTTATATAGTGATGTTATGTGCACAATTGGTTTACACAACATACACACACCGTATGTAGAGGCACACAAAAGGACAAAAATTGTATGGGAAGGAAAAATGGGGTACACAATGAAGAAATAAATAGATGAACCATGTTAGATGCTTCTTTGGCTCAATCTTCTCTCTCTATGATGGAACCAACAAAAGAAAACAGCAGTCCACCACTTCCCTCTTTCAAATTTAATTTCATTCTCACTCTCAAATGGCTAAGAACAACCCTACCACACCATGCCAGCGAGAATACACCACTTCCTCCGAGTCCTTCTTTGTCTCAAATTCTCCTGCGAGCCCACCACGAGCCTTCTCCTCTGTCACCCACTTAAGCTCACTCCACTATCACGACCAAGCATAAGCTCCAGAAGCGCCACATAAAAGCTGCAAGCTTCATGTGAAATTTCATAAGGTTTTTACTTTTTAATTTCTTTTTACATCATCTTCAACCTTCATCTTTGTGATGCCTTTTGATTCCTGATTGGCTTTTAAATATGGGTTTCATTTTTTGGGTTTAGTTTATGGAGCTGTTGGAACTATGATAACTAGTAACTTTGAGTTTTATTTTATGGTTGTATCGAAGGTGTTTGTTGTTATGTTTATATGAGAATTAGGCTTTGTAATGCATGTTTTACTGATATTGTGTTGAATTTGTGAGAGAAAGTGAGAATTTTTTTTTCATCATGAGATGTCCCATGGCTCTTTCTTTCATCCATACATTGTTCCTTTATTTAAATGGATTGATTGGCTTTCTATATCCACCTTGTTGTCTAAAAGATTCTGCTTTGTGATCATTTTTAATTCTTCCTAGCCTTTTAATTTGCCTATTGGAGCTCAATTTTATGGTTAATAGGTTAACTTCATGATAATCATCGTTTAGTTTAATTTCTTTTTCTTAGAGGAAATAAAGGAGACTATGATTATGCAACAAAGAAGTTTTAGAGTGTTCAAGAATAATTAACCAATTTTTACTTGGGTGTTAGATTTAAATTCATGCCTTTTTTCCTTTATTGGTTATTTCTTTTTATGTCTTTATTTTTTTACTTTTGATAATGATGTATTTAATTTGAGGTAATTGCCTGTTATAAATTATAGTGATAAGTACTATGTAAATATTTTTTGGTTTTTGCTTAATTGAGTTTGAGCTGAATATAAGTGTTTATTTATAGTTTTCGGCACAAATATCTAATGCCTTCACAATCATTATTCTGTTTTTTTTTTTTTCAAAATGCACTTTAGCTTTTTCATTTATTGTGGTTCAACACATTTATTATGCATATTTCCAAAAGAATTATACTTGTTTGCAAGTAACAATCTGGTCTTGACTATGTACATGTTGAAATTATAATTTCTCCTCATTCATGAATTCATTCTTTATGATACTTTCTTTTGGTCCTACACTATTTATTTCAAGGAATCCCAAATTGGATTATAAATTCCTTGGACATGTGACTACTGCATGACGTGACTATATAAAATAGGGGATCACCTTCGACAATTGAGTTGGCACATTAGTTATAGTACCTTGTGGAAGGTGTGCTATAAGGAAGAATTACAAAAGATGTCGTTGAGCTATGAAGGAGATAGAGAAGATGTTTGTAGTGAGAGAGTGGTTAAAACTTTGCTACAATATTTGCCTAGGTAAATTTTAAGGTGATAATGTTTATTGAGCTTTGTCATTGACCACCTTTGATGTAAGCTATTGTCGATTAGATTCATAGGCTGCCTTCACTATTGTACAAACTTGCAATGCTCTATAGAATTAGCTAAAGAAAGAAACTCAACTATTTGTTTCTTATGGTTTGGGTGGCGGCTATATTTACATCACTGATCATTATGTAGTTCTTCTTGTAAGGCATTTTTGTCATTGTTTTTTCCCTTGTGATGCTACTATATTTTTCTTGCTTGTGTGTTAAATGTGGCAACAAGGATCGTGCTTTTGTTTCTGTGTTTTTGGTTTTCTTTTTAATCATATGTGTGTAATATCTTATGGATCTTACATCATAAGGTGGTGTTTATATGTGTCAATGGATTCCTTTCTCCATCTTTGTTAGCATTATGGATATTATTATTGGATACACTTGAAATGTTCTATACATAGTATAGGTATTGATTGAAAATGTAAGAACTCGACTTGATGATGGAGCTTTGACTATCTTAAGTGCAATACTGAGGTAACTAGAACTATATAGAAAAAAGTGAAAATAGTGAATTCAAGCTAACTACATAGTGAAAATAGAGAATTTGGGTTGACCACATTGCTTGCTCTAATATTTACTCCATTGATTTCTCTTTTTGTTTTTTGGTTGTTTATTGTATTGTTCTTTCCTTAAGTAGGATTCCTGATCCTCCATTTTCTTTGTAATTCTTTCTCATTGCCTAATTAAGTGCACATGATTCCTTTTGATAGTTTGTAATTCATTTTTTTTTTTCATTTCCTTTCCAGATTTGACATATTCATGTTTTGCTCATGTAAAAGTGTCGCGTTTCTTGTACTATGCTACTAGTTGAATCAACTGGTGAAAAGATGGAAGGGATGCTTACCAAATGTTTAAGCTATTATCAAAGGCTAATTCTTTTCTCCAGATAGACAAAGTGGTTAACTCTTTGTTTAATTGGTGGATAAGGATCTTGAGATTATGGGTTATCATTGCGGTTTGGCAAGAAGTGGTTATAAATGCAAAGGAGCATCAAGCATAGCTAATGTACAAAATAATTCCAAGCTTAGTTGCGACTTATATGGCGATTGGATTTCATTGAAAAGGAAGTCCAAATAGTATTTTTTAGGATATTGGATTGAACATAATACTATCAACCCATGGTTATGGTTGGTCTTTAAGAATCAACTAAATGAACCACTTGATTACACCTAACTTGGATTTATTTGTGTTATGGTGAATGTATTGCTTGGTCATTATTTTTGTTTGAGTGAATAACCATTGTAATAATCTTGGAAATAGTTCCCTAATGCATTATGAGGATAATAGCCCTGAATTTAAATTTTGTTGCCCTACCCATCACTAACTAATAAAATCATTTTCTATGACTAATAGATTTTGTTTACTTTTCTTTTCTTTTTGATAAATCTAATAGATTTTATTACAAAGGAGTGATAACGCAGTTGAAAGGCTTCAACACATTTTCACATGAGATTATTGCAGACTTTGACATGCTTCAACATGCTTGCATATGGATTTACTATACATTCACATGCTTTAGAAGCTTTTGGCTGAGATGTAGTAAACTTATATACTTTGATCAAAACTTATAAGTTAAAATTGAAAGACTTATAGCAAAATGAGCAATCTTTATTGCCATTTTTTCAAACAATATACTTTGTGCAATGATCCCTTGAACATGTCACTTTGTCTAAATAGGTACATCGTGCACTTAACATGGATATATTGTCCATTCACATGCTTTGAGAAGCTATTGGCTAGGATGCATGAAACTTATAAGTTATGAAGCAAACTTGTAGGCTGTGAAGAAAACTTATAGGCTAAAATAAAAGACTTATATGCTAAAATGGTTTTCTTGTATGCTAACATTGCACAATTATAAACCTTAGCAAGCTTTTGTGAATATTTTATTAGCCAAAGTATCACACTTATTAGCCGATGCAATACCCTTGTACAATTTATTTCAATGTCACTTTAGCATATAAGTCTTTCAATTTTAGCTTATAAGTTTGATGTAGTTATTTCAATTTTAGCTCAAACCTCTGGGAAGTCATTTACAGGCTATATAACCTTGTCAAAATGATAGTTAAGAATTCCATTTCAACATATAAGTCTTTAAACTTATGAATATAAGTTTTGTTTACAGCCTATAAGTTTGCTAAGTTAGTAAAGCTTCCCAAGAATGTGAGTGTACAATAAATCCATGTAACCATGTCAGAATGTACTTTAGTACCTTTTCAAGAGAATTTACATGTCTAGGAGGTTATTTTACACGCTATACAACCATGTTAAAATGGCATTTAAGAATTACATTTTTGCATATAAGTCTTTAAACTTATGCATATAAGTTCATTTGAAAAGGTACTAAAATACACTCTGAATTGGTTAAACACACTTGCACATGGATTTACTATACACTCACATTCTTGGGGAAAGGATGATATTAACTTATGTTGGAGGTGACAAGCAATTAATTTTCTAGAGGCTTATAAGCCGTGAAGCAAACTTATAGGCTAAAATAAGAAAAACTTATATGCTAAAACAGTTTTATATGCCAATTTTGCACAGTTGTAGACCTGTGTGAAATGACCTCTTTGACATTTCACTTTCTCTTCATGCCCATGTTGAGCTTCCTATTTTTATTAAATAGTCTTCCTTTTGTTGGGTTGAGATCATGGCATTGCTCCTCCTAATGCATAAGGGAACTATTTTCAAGGCATTTGTCTAGTTAAAAATAGTTGTATGTGGTATTGAATCGGTTATAAGTATGACACTTTGGCTGATAATATATTCACAAAATGCTGGTTTAGTTTTCGATATGAACATTTACTTTGCATGTGAATGTATAATAATCCTATGCGAAAGTGTACTAAAGCATTTCAAAATGTATTATTACTCTCTTTTGAGAAAATCAATTAGCCATAGAAACCTATTAGGTACACCCCTTAACGTATTATAGTTTTAAAATATTTAAAATTATTAACAAAAATAAACACAAGGTAGATAAAAAATGTTTTCCAAAATAATCTTGGAAACATTCATAAATGCATCAAAAAAGAGGGAAAAAAAAATGAAAACCAACAAAAACTACAAAATGACGCAACTTGATTTACTTACATGCATTTATAAATGGAATTATCAGCATATTTGCTATTGTTACATGCATGTGCAAAAATATGGCTATAATATGCTTATGCATACATAAGATTATACTTATGAGGGATATTTCACACTTAGAGTTCAACACACTTGCACATAGGATTACTATAGGTTGATAACCATGGCAAAGGACTTTTTCTTAGAAATATAATTAGTTACCAACCTTTTGACAAATTTATCATAATATGCACGAATTATAAGCAAAAAAAAAAAAAAATTCTTATTAGCAAAAGTAAACTCTTTAAATGCATATTAAATGACCACTAGGCCATTAAAATTTCCCATATAGGAGTAAAATGCAATCTAAATACTTCAACACTGTTACATATGGGACTACTATATGCTCACAAGTATGGTAAAATCTTTTTCTCAAAAATTTAATGAATGACTAGCTCGTTTCAAAAATTTATCTGCATAAAGTGCACAAATCACGAGCAAAAAAACACTTCTTATTAGCAAAAATAAACTCGTATACAGTATAAAGGTACCACTAGGGTTGAAAAATTGTTTTCTTTCTCTCTAAAATTAGTATAATTTCATTTTTTTTATTGCTTATTAATCTTGTCATCATAATATAACAATTGCTTTCAAGCATCCAAAAAATTCAAGCATATGAAGATAATAATTTTGCATTAATTATACTAAAAGATACAAAAAAGTGTATCAAAATACACCATAAAATATAACATCTCACATGTCTCAAATATTGTATTGCTTATAGTCATAAAAAGACAAATTACAAAATGTGCAAGTCTTGAATAATCTAGCAATAACATAGAAAGACAAGTTGCATAATCCTTACCATTAAACTAACACAAAGAATAAGCTAGGTTTTTGATACTTGATAGTCCACCATGGTCATGGCTAGTAGAAACAAGGGCCAGGACTAGTAATTTCAAGTCTACAATCGAAATAGAAAACAAATCAAATATCATAAAATGAAATATCAAAAGAAGTAGAAAGAATAAGCAAGATGACCAACATAAAAGTAATAAGAACAAAAAATGACAAAAAAAAAATCCCAAATTGATGTTGACACTAAAATCATGGTGCTAGCATATAGTTATTATTCATTAAAAAGGCATATAGAGAACAACTTGTAACACATTCATGCAAACCCAACCACTCTCAAGCTCAAATAATTAAAGCCTTAATCATCCAAGTTATTTGGAAGTAGGTTAGAAATGATTTCTACTTCTTTCGAAAGCAAATGCTTCATTATCAACCTGAATTTTTATACATTTGATTAATCCACTAGTTCTAGAACAAGTACATTTAGTCTTGAAATTCAGAACTTAACTAAAGTAAGTAATTTGAAAATGGGAAAAAAAAAAGGAACCTTCATTAGCTCCTAATTTTTGTCTCTTGTGGTAAATGTATGGTTTTTGGCACACAATAGTTCTAATATCCATCTTTCAAATAATAAAGTACCATTCAAAAATAATCTTACTAGCTTAACTTGTAAGGTTCCCAATTCTTTTTTAGGTGCAACAAAACATAAGGAACTAGAGAGCAAATTTGGGATTCAAAATATTAGCCCAAACTTTTAGAGTTAACTTAAATATTCTACATCTTCATTCTTCCTTTCTCTTATTCCCTTATTATGTAGCCAAATCTCAGAACTTTTAGCACACAGATGGGAAACTAAGGTAAGACATTCATTAAGGAAAAGAATTCACTATTAATCTACTAGTTTGTTTTATCTTTTTCATTACCTATGTCATTATATATATAGGATAAAGCTTATACCCATCAAGGATAGGGGAGCACAAAGTTTACAAGCAAAGCAAAAAAATAATAAAACCAATAGCAAACATGAGAACCAAAATGATACCATGGCTGCACTAATAGAAACATACAAAAAACAAAACCCAAAGCATAGACCAAGACAATGAAACAAAATGAACAAACATAAAAAAGATGCAAGGAAAGATAAGACTCGGAATGTTAACTTTGGCCACCATCTAATAAATCCCGAGAAAATTCAGCATGAGGTAACCAAAAGCCTCCACAAAAATGGTTATTGTCTTTGTTTATGCATTATCTTGTCGAAGGTAAAAAAAGATAATTTTCATATTTAATTCATAACATATGTCAAAGATGATGTTCGTACTAAACTAATAACATATGTTTTGTGCAAGTTAACACCCACAAAAATGGTAACCCCTTTATAGGTCCCTTCCATGGTGCAAGCCTTTAACTTTAACTACGTGAACCCAAAGTTACAATACATGCTACATACTTAAAGACATTTTCTTTTCTTTTGTTTTTGTAATCAACATTACGCTACTCAATAGTACCTATGGAAAAGAATAGAGTTGCCAAATCTACTAACACAACCATGAAGGTCAATAAAAAACAAAAAGAAACCTATTTATAGACCATTTCAATGAGTTCAAAATATCATCATTTTTGTGACTTAAGCAACTTTGAGCAATTTATGGCAATGAGAGATGTATAATTTTTGTATTGAGGATGAATACCTTCAAATTTAATATTTCAACAAATTTTTTCACAAAAAAACTACACTATTTTGTAATTCTTTTAAAACTCAATGCTCATGTTAACCATACTCCAAAACAGACACATGTACTTTATGATTTTATTCAATCTCATACCTAGTTGAACAAATAATGTCTATACCCCAGGAACTTGGTAGCCACACCTGAGCTTCATGCCTAGACCCAATGACAATAGTTAGATAAACAGTTCCATGAAACTTGTCTAGTATTGATTAAAATTAACATGATATAGAAAACATGTTATACCTTGATTGTTACAACAAGTCCCAACCTTAAATATTATTAGCTACATTAGTAAATCTTCAATTGTCTAATTAAAAGAAAAAATGTTGTAACTAATCACATCTTATAAAAAGACCATGCAAATAACAAAATTATGAGATTTTACCTATAATAGTCTCCATGTCATAAAGTCTAAAGACATCATGAAAGTAGCAAGTCCAACAAGAGGATAGACAAGTCAATCTAGATACACATATCAAGGTTAGCACTTAGTGTACCCATATTAAAACCTTAAAATACATCTTTTGTTAACTTTTTCCTCCATCCACCCTAAGTTAAGGTTTCAAAATTTGAATTAACATCTTTAGCTACAATTACTCTACCTTTTCCAATCACACATAACCATTCTATCACAAAACAACAACAACCAGCAAAATACATTCCAAACACCCAGAGAGATTTTTGCACTTAATTAATTCCTAATCCAGAATCACTAATCTCAAAAGAACCTAATCAAATCAAATCAAATGAATAAATAACACATTGATCTAAGAAATTTGAACCATCATCATAAACAACAAATAATGAAATTTGAAAATAGAAAAGCATGAACCCTAGGGAAATAAGGTGGATTTTTTACCTATTGGACATGGTGAAGGTGGTCTTATAACAAGGATGAGGCCTTTGGGTTGGAGCGTGGTTTTGCCAATGGTTAAGGAAGAGGAGGGACTCACGGGAGGCGCTTACGTTAGGCAATGATGGTGGAGAGGCAGCAAAAAAAAAAAAAAAAAGAAACAAAAGAAAACAAACTTGACAAAAATCCAAAGAAAGTGAACCAAGGATAAATGACAAGGTACAATGCGGCACAGTGAGGGCCAAAGCGTGGCTTGTGCATGATGGCAGTGTGGCGGCACATGATGATAGAGGTGGAAAGGCAGGCAGTGGTTTGTGGTAGCGCAATGAAGAGGGTTGATAGGAATTATTCAATTCCTGTAATGCCAACTTTTTCTTTTAGATTCATAGTGAGCGTGATTTAGTGTTAGTGAGATTAGGGATTTGATAGCATAAAGGGCAAAAGAAAGATAGAGCAAGAAAGTAAGAGACTGTGGGTTAAGAGAGACAAGAAGGGAGTGTGAAGACGAAATAAGGAAGCGACGAAGAAGAATGGTTGAATAAATTCATTCCTAGAGTGGCTGTTCAATTGAAGGATTTGAGGACTATGGCTAAGTTTGGTGGAGAAGAAGGGTGAGAAGAGAGCTTGTAGTGAATTTTAGAGGCAAAGTGAAAATGAAATTAGTATCTGAGGGAAACCAAGGGAGAGCATAAAATTTAGCATGCTTCACTTTCTTTTTCTCCCACCATGTGCCCCTTTTAGCTTCTCATACATTTTTTGTTTTTTTTACCAAAATAGCATACGGTGTTCAAAAGTTGTGAAAAATTGTCTCTAGCATTTCTCTTATTTATAACATTCCTAAAATGTCCTTGTGAACAAAACTTATTTTATAATTAATCATTTTGGAAAAACTGAATTTTGTATGGTAGAATTTCAATGGTATATCGTCACTTTATTTATTACTTTTATTTGTCATATGACTATCTGAACGTTATTAAAACTTACTTTATATTTGAGGATTATTGCTAGTCTAATATTTTAAATTTATATTTAATAATTATGCTAATTAATATCAAACGCAAAGATTAATTATAACTAAACTTCTAGCATAACACCAAAAAAATTCTAATGTAAATATGATGATAACTTGAATAAAAAATGTGTAATGAAATAAAATTTACATAACTTATCAAATTTGATCAAATATAAACTGGAACACTATTTTCTCTACATTATACTAGAGCAAATATAATACCATCAAATTTTATAAGAATTTAATAGCGCACAAAGACACTAAAACAGTAAGCAGGTGTTACGTGGTGGTGGTGATTTGGTTGCCCCTTTTTCTTTGTTGTTGTCAGAGCCATGGACTTGGCATCATATTATATGGATATAGAAGAAAGATAGTTCGGGATAAGTCTAAAAATTGCAATGTTATGGGCATTAAAGTTCCTTCACAATGAAGATAGTTTTACCCGCAAAGTGTAAACCGGACAATTGGACCTAGCCAAATGAAAAGATGTCGTACCAAAAGTGCATATTAGAATTTTCCCATAAACGTTAATTTAGTTTTTAAAAGAAAAAAATTGGCTACATATAAAAAAAGTTTTCTAGTAAAGATATCTTATGAAAGTTATAAATGGAAACAATTATTGAGGAGAATTGACAAATGAAAGGTTGTTACCACCTGATTAAAAAGTGAGCCAAATATTTGGGCTTGATTGGGCCTATAAGTGATGTTATGATATTGGGTCGGTTTCATGGAAGTTATGGCAGCGGTTACCATGATGGAAAGGTTTCATGATGTGAGTAACTTGTTAAAAATTTGAGAACTGTTCAAGTGGCGCATCCTATTCATTCACTTGCCATGCTTTTAAATGTAAGCGGGAACAGTTACATGAGCCATGAGAAGTTATGAAGCGGGAATGGTTATTTCTACAAGAGTCAATGCAACGTGGTAACTCACACGCTCCAACCCTTTTTGAGCCACGAGTCCGTTTTGGAATTGATATAAAAAAGGGGAAGAAGAAAGGAAAGACATAAGAAGTCACAATTACACAACTTTCACTACTTTTGTTTTAAGTTTTTTTTTCTTACTCTTTTTAGGCATAGTGTAATGTAGTTTATCAACTTTGTAATTCATGTTTCCATGTTCTTCAGGATTGTTGTTGATATTGTACCTTCTATCATTCATAATCAATTATATTTCCATTATCAATTCTAAGTTCAAAGCTTATTGTCTTTAGTATTTGGAGAACCTATAACCAAAGGCAGATTTCTCTCCTTGGTGAAATTGCCTATATCCTTGGGATCAATTGTAAATTTGCTTCTTGGCTTTGATAATTTATTTAACTTAGTCGAACAAATTTACCACAACACATTTTTGGCATGCCCGGAGGACCAAAAGGATTGATATTGCAAAGTTCCAATCTCCAGGTTTGGATTGTCAGGAGCAAAGGAGTTATGCTCTAAGAAAATGAGTATTCCTAGTGCAGGATCGATGAATGCTAAACATGGAAACCGAAGGAGAAGACAACACGGTTAGTACTTCGGTAAACAAAACAGGTTCAAATATATTGGAAAATGCTACCATTTCTGTCTCCAAAAGAATAGAACTCCACATTAAACGTCTGAGTTAAAAACAATGACAATAAATAGCCCATGACTGTTCGCATCATTTATTAGACAGGAGAAGGAACTTGGGGTGAATGATATGATGCTTAATGTGTCAAAGTAACTTCCTACGATTGTGAAACCGATGGGTATGAATGTTTTGCAAGGGAACGAAATTACTCCTAACATGGGAATGATGTCGTATGATGCTATAGGAGCATACCCTTTACAATCATATGCAAGCCCCTGAGGCAAGTCAATTTGGTTAGGAGGCCTATGAATGCAACAAGGTATTTAGGCTTACCACCAATAGGCAATGATAACCACGGCATGCATGTTGATCACCATGGAACATGCCACCGAGGAGCAAAATGTGATAGGCAAATGTAATGTAGAAGGACAATAGGCCATGGTGCCATATTCAATGGTACCCCAAGAAGGAGGTCCTTCTATGGGTCCTTTGAATTATGGTACTGGCCTAATTAAGGGATAAATTATACTATCCTGTATAAGACCAGCCATGGAATGAACATTTACCAGTCCTAATATACATCAAGGAGGATTGAGGGAGACACCAGCTTTAAATTTGAATAACCTATTGTTGATCATAGAAGGGTTGGCCTCAATTGTTAGATCCAAATGTGATTGCAGAGGCCATGAAAGATATTTTGGGGTACAGTTGAAGCAAAGACCTATCTACAGGAGGCCTTACCCGGAGTGGGTTGATAGGATACCTTTCCCTACGTGGCTTTAGAGTACCTGTTTCGCTACATTTTCAGGCAAAGATGGGAGATCATCGATGGAACATGTAAGAGTAATTCTTGGCCCAATGTGCAGAAGTTGGACAAAATGAAGCTCTATGGCTTCAATTATTTCCATTGTCCTTAACTTATAGCTTTCATGGTATTTGTCCTGCCACCCAATTCATTCATAATTGGATGGACATAGAGGGCATATTTCATGATCGTTTCTATAAGCCTTTACCAGAGGATTCAATATTAGATTTGTTTGGAATCAAACAACAAGTGAATGAGCCGTCTTTGATTTTATAGAGAGGTTCAAGAAGATAAAAGGTGAATGTAGTGTGCAATTGCCCAAACTGAATGTACATCCATAGCCTGAACAACATGCACCCACAACTCAGAAAAGTTAATTGTCTCAGAATATGGTTATCTTAATCAATTGGCATGGAAGGCTTCCAGGGTGGAACAATTTATTCATGAAAGAGATAAAGGCGCTCAAACAAGATTGGTGGTAAGGCTTCTAGTTATCTTCGTTGTTTAGTGTGAATTTGATGAAGAATTTTGTGAAGAGCAATTGTCATTAGAAGGAGAAATAATGGTAGCTGAGATAGTCAAAGGCAAGCCTTATTCATGCCTTGCACTAACTCCGGCTAAAGGGAAAGAGAAGTTTAGACTTAACAGAAGGAAGGATATCTGTTCGATATCACAAAAACTAATCAAATCTTTGACTTCTTGTTGAAAGACAAGCAATTGAAGTTGCCTAGGGACACATAATTCCTTCTTCTGAATAGTTGAAGAATAAAAAATATTGTAAGTTGCATAGCTCTGATTCTAATTCTACTATCAATTTTTTAGTTTTCAGGGGGTGCCATTCAAAAGGCATTGAAGGAAGGTAGATTAAAATTGCCTGAAAGAAAGCACCAAGCATGATGGTTGATACAAATCCTTTTCCCATGGCTGTGATCAATATGGTGTCAATGTTTGATTGCAACGTGGTGAAAAAAATGGCAATAAAGAAGATGAAGAGAAACATGAAGAAGATGTGGAGACCAAAGTCGTGATAACCAAAGGAGAATCTAGCAAAGGAGGTGAAGCCGTTGCAGTGGTATACCAAAGAAGACAAATGTCAAAAATTTAGGAGGTCAAAGGAAGAGTGTGTTCAATTGGCTGAGTTTCCCAATTAATCAAATCAATTACACTGGGGGCAAAATGTCTAACAAGTTAACAATATGGTGGGTCAATTCATTTATGAAAGGAATAGGTTTCAAGGATTTGGTCATCATAGGAATATGCCTTATCCTAGAAACTTCAATGGAGAAGTTATTTCAATACACAATTGTCTCGAGTGACTAGTCATCCCTTGCCTAAAGAAATAGGTGAGCCATGGAGTTGAACTATTATAGAGGACAACCTGCTATGAAGATTATTGTGAGAGATGATGCAAGGTTCCAAGTCCAAGAAGATGATCAAACCAAAGTCTCATCCTAATCAATCAGGATGGACCACCATCGAGAAAAACAAGAAGAAGGAGCCATAGATAGAACATAAGGTGCTTACTAAATCAAAAGCATCGTTTACAAAGGAAGAGAGCTTTTCTAAAGGTAAAAGAAAAATTAAAATGTTTGGAGAAAGGCAAAGCCATCAACAGTGCAAATGTTCATGATGAAAAGAAGAAAGAAGCAGAACATTGATAGCCATGCAGAAGCTATCCCTCAAATCATCACAAAGCAAAGGCTTGCAAAGAAGTAATTCCTTGGATAAAGAAACTAATGATGATGATGAAGATGAATTGCTGATTATTGCTAATGATGAGGATTTAGAGATGATGGCTATTGTTGGAGTTTTGCCTTCAAAATTCATAATTGAAGAAGGACAAGTTGAGGCCTTTGAGGGAGATGTTATGGTAGAAGAAGCTGAGTATATTTCTATCATTACTTGAAAAAGAAAAGGAAGATCAATGCAAGGTTGAACCAGTGATAGTATTTGAAAGACCAGAGAAACCTTGCCATTTGAAGCCACTTTACATCAAAGCTTTAATTGATGGAAAGCCGGTTTCATGGGTTTTGGTTGATGGAGAGGCGATTATGAATGTAATGCCCTTAGGAGTTTTGAGGAAGTTGGGAAAGACCATTGGAAACTTAAAAGAAACTAATATGAAGATGACTAACTTCACTGGAGGAACTACCACAACCATAGGAATCTACATTGTTAAACTTACCGTAGGTTCTAAAATAGCTAACACAGTGTTTTTCATGGTAGATGCTAAGCCTGGGTACTCTTTTGTTAGAGCGAAACTAGATACATGCAAATGAATGTGTACCCTCTACCCTTCATCAAATATTGATGTTTTGGCATCAAGGGAAAATAGAAACAATTCAGGCTAATCAGAGGCCCTTTGTAGTAGAGGTTAAAATGGTGGAAGCAAGTTATTATGATCAGGACTTCCAGCCATTGTCCATAATGAATGGAGAAGATGAAGACATGATCAAAGCCATAAATTTCACGGCTAGGGGTTTTCAAATTGAAGTTCAGGCCGAGCCACGGCCTTGTTTGGAGTTATTTAATGAATATGAGCCATGAAAAGTTAGCAGAAGAAGTCTTGCAATGGTTCAGGCTTATTCTATTGAATGCAGAATCTTGGAATGTGTTCAGTAGAATGAGGTAGCCGAGAAAGATGTTAATGAAGAAACGGATGAAGAAGTATGTCCATCCATAAAGAAGAATCAACCAAGGTTTGAAGCTCAAGATCCATTGCTTGAAGTCAACTTGGTACAGAATTGGAACCAAGGATGACTAAGATTAGTGGATTGTTGAGTAAAGAATGTCAAGAAAAACTAGTGCATTTAATTCAGCAATATAAAGATGTTTTGCATGGGATTATCATGAAATGCCTGTTTGTTGAGGGAGTTGGTTGAGCATTGAATACCCATTAAAATGGTTATAAACCTTTCAAGAGGGACGTATCAATCCAGAACTTAAGTTCGAAGATCAAACTGAAATTGAAAGATTGTTAAAGGCTTGGTTTCATTAGAACGGCTAGGTATGTTGAATGGTTGTCAAATATTGTACCTGTAATTAAAAGAATGGCCAAGTTAGAGTTTGTATAGACTTTAGAAATTTAAACTTGGCTACGCCTAAGGATGAATATGTCATGCCTGTGACAAATATGTTAATTGATTCTAGCAAGAAATGAAATCATGTCTTTTATGGATGGTTATTCTGGGTACAATCAAATTTTAGTTGCTAGTGATGATGTGCATAAAATTGCATTTCATTGCCCTGGGCTATTGGTATCTTTGAATGGGTGGTTATGCCATTTGGTTTAAATAATCCGAAGCAATATACCAAAGGGCAATGAATGCAATTTTTCATGATTTAATAGGTAAAAGTATGGAAGTATATATAGATGATGTGGTAGTGAAGTCAGCCAAATTCAGAAACATTTAGCCGTTAGAACAAGCTTTTATCAGGATGAGGAAACATTCATTGAAAATGAACGGCTAAGTGTGCTTTTGTGTCTTGGCTAGTAACTTCCTTGGATTCTTAGTACATCATCAAGGCTATTGAAATAGATAAAAATAAAGCCAAAGCAGTGTTAGAAGCTAAACCTCCAACTAACAAAAAGGAATTGCAAAGTCTTATTGGGAAAATCAATTTTATGAGGAGGTTTATCACTAATTCTCCTGGAAAAATGAAATTTTTCTCCCCTTTGTTGAAATTAAAACAATTTGAAGACTTTGTTTGGGGAAAGAACAACAACAAGCTTTTGATCAAATCAAAAGATGTTTAGCGAGCCTGAAGTCCTGGTGCCACCTGTTTCTGGAAGGCTATTAAAACTATATATATTGAGCAAAAGATTCAATTGGAAGTTCATTGGCCTAAGATAGAAGATGGTACAGAGAGGCAATATATTATTTAAGTCGTACGCTTAATGATGTTGAATCAAGGTACACTCCCATTGAGAAACTTTGTTTATCTTTGTTTCATGCTTGTACTAAATTAGAATATTATTTGTTGCAAGAGAAGTACTTGTCATGTGTAAAATAGATATAGTAGATATCTTTTAAATAGACCTATGCTTCAAGGGAGGTTTGAAAATGGCTATAAAGTTAAACGTTTTTGCTCTTAAATACATGCCTATGAAAGCCGTGAAAGGGCATGCATTAGCAGATTTCTAGAGCACCCATGCATTAATAGATCCATTAGATAAGTATCAAAACATGGTTGCAACTCAGCATGGATATTGTCGTTTGATGGATCTAAGCATAGTGAAGGAGCCAGAGTAGGAGTAGTCATTACAAACCCTGATGGCAAGGATGATAAACACTTGTTTAAATTAGATATTCATTGTTCCAATAACCAAGCAAAATATGAAACTTTACCTGTAGGGCTTAGATTGTTGAATGCTATGAGGGTGTAGGCAATTCAAATAAGAGGAGACTCAGTTGGTTGTTAATCAAATAATGGGTGAATATAGGTGCAATAGTCTAGAGTTAACCCCTTATTTGAAGAAGTTCTGGAACTTTTGTCTGAATTTTCAGATGTGACAATAGTTCATATTCCTAGAGGAGAGAATAGTAGGAATCAACTAGCTCAACATGCCTCAGGATATAAATTAATCTATGGTGGAGTGATGATTGGTCCTGCTAAAATGCAGTTCAAGGTATCAGATGGAGAGAAGAAATTATAAAATATTTATTAGATCCTTGGCTAAACAGGAGTATAAGGTGAAACAACGGGCATTAAATTTTGTTTTAGTTAATAATGAGTTGTTCAAAAGAACACAAGAAAGAATGCTTTTAAGATGTGTAAGTTTGGATAAAGCTATGAGAATTATGGGAGAAGTACATGAAGGGGTATGTGGAGCACATAAGTCTGGTGGTAAAATGAATGGCTGATTTATCGTTATGGTTATTATTGGCCAACGATCATGGCTAACTGTTTTTATTATGCTAAAGGTTGTGAAGAATGTCAAAAGCATGGCCCTTCAACGTGTGCCAGCTAAAGAATTACATGCCATTGTGAAGTTGTGGCCTTTCTGGAATGGCTATGGATTTAATTAGTAAGATATATCCTCCTTCATCCAAATAACATTCCTTTATAATTGTAGCAACAGATTATTTTACCAAATGGGTTGAAGCTGAGTCGATAGTAAAGGTTACACAAGCCTAAGTCATTAGGTTTATACAAAATCAAATTATACATCGGTTTGGTATCCCTAAGACTATCACGGCTGACCAAGGTACCATGTTCACAGGGATAAGGTGAAAATCTTTGCTGCTCAATATAGGATTAAGCTAATTCATTGTTCCCTTTATTATGCTCAAGCAAATGGGCAAGCCGAAGCTACTAATAGAGTGCTCATTGATATAATTAAAAAGTTGAAAGTCATCCATGTAAATGGCATGAAACTTTGTCTAAGACATTATGGGCTTATAGAAATTCTAAAAGTACGGACCTGGTTTGACGCCATATAAGTTGACTTATGGACAAGATCCTGTTTTGCCTTAGAGATTAATGTGAAGTCTCTTAGAGTGGCAAGGCAACATCATTTAAGTTTGGATGAGTATAACCAAGCCATTTTTCAAGAAATGGATAATTTGAATGAAGATAGATTGATGGCATTGAAAACATCCAAGCTAACAAAGTCAAAGTAGCTACGGCTTCTAACAAAAAAGTTAAAAAGAAATCCTTTTTTTAAGGTGATTAGTTTGGAAAGCAATGTTACCTTTAGGATTTAAGGATGTAACCTTGGTAAATGGTCACCTAATTAGGAAGGACCTTTATAATTAGCCAAGTGATTTATGGTGGAGCTTATTGTTTGGTTACATTAGAAGAAAAAGTTAGCTGTGAGTATAAACGGAAAATTCTTAAAGAAGTACCATCCTTCTATTTGGGAAACCAAAGGTATGTTATAATCCACAGAAATGATAAAGGGTTGACCACATGCCAGCTAGACTAGCAAATATTAAAGGGACCTAAAAACTAAAGCAAAGATCGGCTAGAAAGAGAAGTTGCATTTACGTTTGTAGTTGCATCCATATCCACCGTGTGTTCGTTCGTTAGAGAAGTCTGACACATCCAAGATTGAATTAGGGGCATCTTAAATATTATTTCCTATAACTGGTGGAGACTCATTAGGTCCATCAGGCGTACCCTGAAGCTATGGCCACCACAAGATCCACGCGTTTAAGGATAGAGTCATGGGGAGAAGAAGCCGTGACTATGTCTGTTGGTTTGGGGCTAGGTGCAATGGTTGCCTTTGAAGTATGTTCAAGTAAGTTGGAACAGAGGAGAGATGGCAATATCTCTAAGAGAAAAATTTTGTTATGCAGGAAATTATGAAGGGAACAAAGTAAAGAAAGATCTAAATTTACCTTTTGATTCTCTGACGGAAGTTTAGAAGATATCTTGCCAAACGAGATCGGCTTGGTGTAATTGTTGTTGCCCATCCTTAAAGTCTTTTTCCAGGAATTTTTGTTGCAAAGTAAGAGACTTGATTTCTTTATCCAAAGATATGGCTTGAGTGTACAATTGAACTTGATCAATTTCCGCTAAGTTGTTGGGATAAGGAGGTTTCCTGGGAAGTAAGGTTTGTAACTCAACTTCCATTTGAGCAATGCTCTCAAGAATGCAATTATTTGAGTTGTAGCTTGATGCTTCCCAAGGTCTCCAATCCTTTTGTTCTCATGTTCAACAAAAGCCGATGTGAGCTATTCTTTTTTATTAGACAGAACGGCAAGTGGGCTAGTTTGTGCTCGCTACGGCTGATCCTTTGTTCTGCGGCTTTTAGATGATGGTTCATGTCAACAAGCAACAGTCCATTTCATTATGTAGAGCTTTGGTTGATTCCAAAACATTGTCATCAATAGAATTAGCTATTTGGCTAAGATTTTCTTGGAGGATGTTGAGGATGTTTGGAATGAGAATAGTGTCCATTTCCAGGTATTAGCTTACAGTCTCATAGATAGCTTTAGTAGGGAAACTTTCTCTCTCCTAATAGGGCAGCTGGAGAGGTGTTGAAATATTTAGCCAAATCCTCTCAAAAATGTTGAGAGGTTGAATGAATTGACGGAGTGATGGGTACAGCTTTATGTTATTGCTTGTAGTGTTAATCAGTATCACTCGCCTCGGCTAGAGTGATGGCTTGATCAGCAAGGGAATATAACTTTGCGCCGAAGGAGTTTGCAGTGTTCCTATTAGAAGAAGGAACATTCTGGATTAGTTAGTAAATTTTTTTAAGGTTAAAGTAATAAACTAAAAGTATAAATGCATATACCTTGGATTTTGTGGAAGTAACTGGATCTTGAAGGAGAGGTGTGTTCTGAAGAACGAGTGACCCTTTTTGGTAACTTTGTTATGGGAGTTTTCTTTTTCATTTGGGGGAAAGAGTTGTTTTCATGGCTCAGAATTAGGTTTTGGTGAGAAAGAAATATATGAATGTAAATTATTGAAAGAAGAAGTATGGAAGGCAATGAATTACCAGTATAGGGCTTGTAATGAGGGTAGTATTTCGTCTCCTCTTTTCCGGAAGGTCCAAATCGGCATACATCTTGTCTATGTACGTTTGAACATCATCTGTGAAGGCTAACAACATAATTCACCACCATTCTAAAAAGTTAGGGTCTGTGCCCTTTGATTATAGGTTATAAAATAAAAGCCGAGGAAGTTGGTTTGTTGCTCTTCATCTTTCTTCATCTGCTCAAGGCTTAAAACGGGAGTCCTATTGATGAAAATATGTTGGAAGCTTGTGGGGATATCCTGACAAAACCTAATTGTCGTCCAAAGAATGGGGGCAATATGGCCCGTTAGGTTTTGTATCTTCGGGAATTGGGTCTTACACCACTTAGAAGGACATGAGGAAAGAGGACATAAGGAAGGTGATTTTGTAAAAGGGTAATGTCATGCCCTAAAGCTATGTAAGTATCTACCCTAATTCATCTAGGGCCTTATCTCGCATCATGGTGGGGAAATAATCTAGACTCTACCGTGAAGGTATCTCAAAAAGTTTAGATATTGTTTCATGGGTGGCCATTATGGTAATAGGTCCTGAAACATAAAGGTTACCATATATAGCAGGTAAAAGAGTCCTAGTAAGCCAGCTGGAATCAACTTGGGTAAATACACATTAATCCACAAATTCAAAAACCAGAGTAGACCTTGGACATTCTCTATAGAATTCCCTTTCCTCAACTCTTCTATCATGTTAGACATACTTCTATAAAAGGTGGCTAGGAAGAGGCATCCTAAGGATAATTGTCTACCTGACATAATGGCAGCCACTATGTAAGAAAACTCTAATACATTTGCAGTTGAACTAGTGAAGAAGTACTTACATAGTCAAAATAGCAAGAAGGCTGCATGCTGGCCCATAAGAGTGAGAATTAGCTCGAAGGAAATTAAGAATATGGCGCCAATTTGTTGTTAAACTTAGCCCTAGGTTATCACGGAAGCGGTCGATGGTAGCCGGGATAGATTCTCCTGGAATCGGTAACCCAAGAATGGCCGCTACATCATTAGTGCATTGGAGCAAGCATCCCAAAAGGGAAAATGAACCCATTGATGCTAGGATCCAAAATCCTAACAAGGAAAAGATGAGATGGGGGTTACATGTTAGTGCTCAAGTTTAATCATATCATACACCCCAACCTTGTCAATTGCCTCCCTTTAGGAAACACTATCACACCAAGCTTCATATCCGGAGTAAAACGAGGCCAAGCGAGAAATTAACCGGACACTTAGTAATATCAAACCATTCTTCCATGATGAGTAGCTGATTTTCAGGGAATAGAGAACATGGTTGATAGCTCTCACCCATAAGCAAGGTCTAGGAGAACAAGACGTAGGCGGAAGGTTTACGTGTCTTCATTGAAAGGAAGGTAAGGATCCATATTGGGAATATAAAGTAAGGAGCTTAAAGAAGAAGAAAGAAAGCCAACGAACAGCTAAAGAAGTCAAAGAAAGTGAAAAGAACTGGAAGTATCAAAGAAAGGCGATGGAAGAAGAAAATGATTTGAAATGATTAGAAAACAAACTGTTTCTCAAATCCGCTGTATTTATAGGATCTTAGTTCAACAAATTCGCTATTAAGAAGGTTGGTGATACGACTGTTACACCCATTAATCTATTTTAGTTACTTGGCTTAAGGGTGTAGGGGCATATGTTACCACCAAATTAAAAGTGAGCCGAATATTGGGATTGATTGGGCCTATAAGTGATGTTATGATATTGGGCTCCGTTTCATGGAAGGAGACGCAGTGACTTACAACCGGAAAGGCTCCATGATGTGAGTGAGCCGTGGTAAAGATTTAAGAACGTTATTCAAGTGGCGTGCATCATGTTTGTTCACTTGCTGGTTTTAAATGTAAGTAGGAACGGTTACACTAGTCTGAGAAGTTATGAAGCGGGAACTGTTATTCTCACAAGAGTCAGACAACCGTGGTAACTACGACGCTTCTAAAAACGTTATTTTGAGTCACAAGTCATTCTGGAATTGATATAAAAAGGAGGAAAGAAGAAAAGGAAAGACACGAGAAGTCACAATTACACAACTTTCACTATTTTTGTTTTAAGTTTTCTTTTTTTTCTAACTCTTTTAGGTGTAGCGTAATGTAGTTTATCAACTTTGTAATTCCTGTTTCCATCTTCTTCAATATTGTTGTTGATATTATACCTTCTATCATCCATAATCAATTATATTTCCATTCTCAATCCTAAGTCTAAAGCTTATTGTCTTTATATTTGGAGAACCCATAACCAAGGGGCAGGTTCTCCTCCTTGGTGAAATTGCCTATATCCTTGGAATCAATTGTAAATTTGCTTCTTGGATTTGATAATTTATTTAACTAGCCGTAACAAATTTCATCACAATAGAGGTTTGATTTGAATAAATTAATGAGTTTTGTTTGTGTGATCTGTTGATTTGCTTTTGGTGATGATATGTGATTGAGATTTGATAAACTTGACAACTTCCTATTAAACTTAACATGATACGATCTTGGTCCTTATATCAATATATAACAATACACTAATACAATTAAATATGTATTACATATAGTCAATGAGACAACACAATCATTTGCTTGGCCTTGCGGCAGTGGAGCGCGCCCATCCCCCTTGCACAAGGTTCGCTACGTTCGGGTGCAGCACACTGGTTTGGTCCAAGTTTAACCAAATTTGATTGGTTTAGGTGCATATTCAATCCTAACAAAGAATAGAACCAGACTAGTGGCCGGGCTTCTTGTCTTTGATCTGGTTTTAATAACTGTAGTTTCCCGTGATTTTATTGTTCGAGAGTTTGAATGATAGGGAGTCCACTACCCATATTTAGCATGTGTAACATAGTAAATGAAAGAAAATATATAACCTTTATCCTATTAGCTTGTTCTAAGCAATAATTCAACCGTATTTGGTCAATAATTTTTTCATTGTCCCTCCTACATTCTCTAAATTGTGAAAACAAAAAATCCCACAAATTCAATGGCAAGAGGGAACTAATACTCCTTTCCATAGCCGTAGTTAGTCCAGTTACAATACAAACACACCCAAGGGGCAGCCGACACTTTTGGATCGATCATAAATATTTAATGAGGTAAATAGTACTACATATGCCAAGAATCTTTATTTAGGTTTACCCATGTGCGCCTTCATGATTCTGAAATCGAGTCATCATCACCATGTGTAAAGACTTTAGATTGATATCTTTAAGATTAGGCACCATATACAACATTAGTACATGAGTCATAACCGACGATTAATTTGTTTTAAGGTCTGTTTTTGGTTTATTTATTTATTTTGCCACATTGTTTCCAGTTTTTTTTTCTTCCAATGTTGGTTTTTCATTTTTAAGGTTTTGAATCACTAGACCTATCATAATTTGCAATTGATTGGGCTCCTAAACATTTATTCAGGGATTTAATTCTTGACATTGTGTATAAAAATGGTCTCATGACAAGAGATTTACCCCTTAGGAGCTCCTCTACACCTTAAATGGATTAGTTACTATTACCAATGAATACTATGAGAAACACTTTTTTTTAGGTTTTGTGCACAATAAAATCATGTTTATTGGATCTAATCACTAACTCAATGGTTCAATAAGTGACTTAGTGGTCTATATTATGACTAAATCGATCTTGGTTCAATTATGAAAACGTATGCATGTAATTGATTATTTTTATTTTTGGATAAAATGCACTTATCTCTCCTTGATGGTCTAAAAAATGATACTTCACCTATTTTGTTTAAAAAATCTACATTTCCATATTTCACTACGGGCGTGTTTGGTGTTATCTCTTTTATAATTTATTTTTTATAAATTATATACTAAATAATAAAAATAATTATAGAATAAGTAATGAATTTAATTTCTATACACTTATAGTATAAAATAAAATATTAACAGATAAATTTTTGTTAAATTTGACACTTTTTATGAATTTTTATCAATTCACAATTAAAATTATTTTATATTATCGATTTGTAGAAACTAAATTCATAAATAAAATTAATAATTATATTAAAAGTTAATAATAATAATTTTAAATAAAGAAGATATAAAAATTAAATAAAAATTTATAGTAACATTAAAATATATAAATAAACATTAGTTATTTTGAAAAAATAAATAATACATGCTAAATAATATTAGTAATAAATAATATTAATATAAAATATAATTATATGAATGAGATTAAAAACATTAAAATAATTTTTATAAATCAATAATGTAATTATCATAGTTAATAGTTAGTTATCTAGCATGATTTGATACTATTTTTCATTAGTTTGTAGTGTAAAATATGATTTTACACTATACACTAATAAAAATTCAACAAATTGTCAAACTATGTCATAGTTATCATAATAACGTTACCTAATATATTTGTTACTTTTTTAAATTACTATTACTTGATTTATTTTACAATTATTATTTTTATGAATTTAATTTTGATGAATTGATAGTGTAAAAGTTTTTTACATTGTTATCTAATTAATCATTTCATTTAAATGACTTTTCAAGCAATAGATATAGGAGTACATCACTTTGGCTATGAGACAATATATGCTTGAATACATTATAGAACTCATTTCTACTATTAGTACATCTAAATTAAATTTATTAAATAATAATTGTAAACGAATCAATCAAATGTAACAAAAAAATCAATTAATAGAAATGCTTAGTATTAATTTTTTTAATTAAAATAATAATTATTATATAACTCTTATATTAGTTATAAATTTAGTTTTTATAAACCAGGATAAAATAATTTTAATCATTAACCTATAAGAGTTAAGAGAACTGTCAAATTTGATAAAAAGTTACCTGTCAATATTTTATTTTATATTATTAGTATATAGAAATTAAATATATTACTTATTTTATAATTAATTTTATTATTTAGTATATAATTTATAAAAAAACAAATTATAAAATAGAATATACCAAACACACCTTTAGAAATGATGTAGAGTATAAATTTTTCAAACAAATCCGTGAATTTCATTTTCTCCTCAAAACGCTTTAAATAATTGTTTCGAAGAAGAATTCGACTCCACCCGTAAGTCTTTTCTTTAGGACTTCTCTGTTTTCTCAGTGCAGAAGATTAGTGAATTTTCTTTTCTTGGTATATTTGAAACTCATGCTCGAATCAAAAGAGAAAATCACAAACTTATTAGCAGCTGGGAAGTTATTACTGATGTGCAAAACCCGAACAGGAAAATAATTCTTTACTCGAAATTTTTATATGACTTTGTCATCATAAATTGATTTCTATCATTGATCAAAACAGTGTTGCCAAAAATGAGATCTACTAAAAAAATTAATCAATAATTAAAATCAAACAGATAATATAGTTATGTAAAATTTTCACGATGGTTGATTTCATTCATCACACATGTTATGCAAGGTTAGTGATCATCTGGACCTGACCCTGGGGAGACGACATTGACTATTATCCATTTCCTTGCACTGCAGCATTTTCCGGGCACCTAAGCGTAAATGATAGGCCACGCTACCCGACAAATGTAATTAAGGCACAAATGCAGGGTTGATTCCGTCTTTCACACCGGCACTCCACCAATAACAAAGTCAATGACACAAACGAGAACCAAAAAACGCGCTTTCAAAATTTTCAACGTTCATGCACGCATCCAACCCAGCTGTGAGCTGCAATAATATGAATTATAAATTCCAACACAAAGACCCCTTTATACTTATTAAAATACATACGCTATTCGTAGATTTATTCATTATAGGTCTATCCTACAGTGGCGATATTTATTTTACTCTTCTATGTGCTAATCCTAGATCCACTGTTGTCAAAGCACCAAGCTCGCCTGATTTTTATGGGTTTCAGAACACAAGTTTAAGGTTTAGCTCCGAGATTTTTTTCTTCTCCCCACTGTTCTCCTTCTGGGAAGCTTCTGGGGTGTACCGTGTGTGCCTATCCCTACGGATCACCACGACAAGACCAAGTTTCTAAATTTAGAAATCCTCGAAAGATATTATTGGGATTGGATAAGTTTCTAGAAATGGAAAGTTCCAAGAACAATAGAGTGGAGAAGAGGGGTACGACCTAGTTGAGGAGGGTGGTGATGATGCACAGCATCGTCTAACCCAGCCAAAGAAGCCTAAACTCCCCGGTTTAGCTAGGTATGTTGCAATACAGTTCGCTACTATTCGGTCTCTGTTCATGTCTAGTGTTTAATTTAGTTATTATTTGCTTCAAGGCTGAAGTGGAGTTTGGGTTCTGTGCAAATCATCTAATCATCGCAACATTGATATTATCTTGTTAGCCTGGTTCTTTCTTATGTTGTGTTGTTTGTTGACAGTCTTATTACTTGTTTGGATCAGTTTTCATTTTTGGCTCTTCAGTGAGATAATTGATGTCGACTGTCTAATGGATCTTGATAGCAAGAGACCAGCTGTCAGATCAGTTTTTCCTGGTTCTTGATTGTGAAACTCGCTACTATGATGTAAAAGTAGCTACTTGAACTTTGAAGAACAACCCTCTATGTTGGATATTTTGACAACCAAACTCAATTTTGGAAATGTTTTCGGCTTTTGAGCATCCCAAAACCTATGTTGTACGATTGGTTATTTTTAATTTAAACATGTTAGTTTTTAATTCGTGGTGTGCTTTTTAATGCATACTTCCTGACACTCACGCCAGAGATTACTTGAAATTTGTAGTGTGATTGTGGAAGCTTTGAAGGTGGATAGTCTGCAGAGGCTTTGCTCATCTTTGGAACCTCTTCTCAGAAAAATTGTGAGTTATAGTTTCCTTTCTTGTATATGCTGCGGATGAATATACCTCTTTACAAAAGAAGTGACATCAATTCGAAGTACTTTGTAACAACTTTTACTGTGTGCTGTTACGGACCTATGGTTATTGGTAAGTGAAAGAAAAATAGCATAAATGTGAAGTGGCTTGACAGAACAAATTGAGTCTTACTTAACTTGTAACCTTGTGTTTTTATTTTATCTAGAGAATTCAAAATTATCTTTATTGCTTTCATTTGGAAGCAGCTACACGTAGCAGAATCAATAAAAGAACCTAGATGCATTATTGCATTATAAGGTATCCTGTTAATTCTTCTAATTCTATGAACTATATAGGTCAGTGAAGAAGTGGAGCGTGCTTTAGCGAAATTGGGCCCTGCTAAACTGGCTGAAAGGTGTGTTCCCTGTCAAATTGCAATGCTGAAAAAGTCTCCATTTTTAGTAATAATTGTTTCTTCAGTAGATGATGGTGATAAGCAATTTAATGGGTGTAGTAATAGTTGAGCCTATGCAGCCCCAATCAATACGAAGTAATTATCTGTTAAGCATGATTTTTCATCAGTTACATTTTATCTGCATCAGATCACCACCAAGGATAGAAGGACCAGGGGCAAAGGACCTGCACCTTCATTTCAGAACAAGAATGCCTCCTCACTTGTTCACAGGTGGGAAGGTTGAGGGAGAGCAAGGAGCATCTATCCATGTGGCCTTGCTAGATCCGAACACAGGGAATGTGGTTCATGTTGGACCAGAATCGGTTGCGAAATTGAATGTTGTGGTGCTTGAAGGTGACTTTAATGAGGAAGTTGATGATGATTGGACTAAAGAGCACTTTGAAAGCCAGGAAGTAAAGGAACGTGAGGGGAAAAGGCCACTTCTTACTGGAGATTGCAGGTTAGCCTAAAGGAAGGGATAGGAACCTTCGATGATCTTACTTTCACTGACAATTCTAGCTGGATAAGAAGTAGAAAATTCAGGCTTGGTATTAAGGTGGCTCCTGGGTATTGTGAGGGAATTCGTGTTCGCGAGGGAAAGACCGAAGCCTTTGCTGTAAAAGATCATAGAGGAGAACGTGAGTTTTCTGACTCAACACCTCAATTTTTCGCTTATGTTGAAATAATTTTATGCTTGTCCACACTTGGAGATATTTTATCAATAAAATTATGAAGGCATTATAGAGTTGATACCTTATGGAATATAACACCCACATGATTGTCAACCATCTGTATCTCAAACTATCGATGCAAAAGAACATAGATATAACTCTATCGACTGTGGTTGTTTCCTTTGCATGTTTATCAAATCAACATGCAACCTCCAACAGTCTAAATGTAGAAAAACAATCTGGAGATGCTAAATGATGCGAAGATATCTCAATGATTGAGGTCTGTCTTCCTTATTTGGAGTGGATTCTTGGATTTGATAGATTACTATGACTTTCTAGAATCTGGCTTCATATTCAGCTTGAATTCTGATTGTTTAGGTAGCAATGTTGTCCATGTTTAGGCATTTTGGAATCTGTTTAATAAAGTTCTCTAAAGGTATTATTTTCTGTAACTTGCAGTATACAAGAAACACTATCCACCTGCTTTGCATGATGAAGTGTGGCGGTTGATCGAATTGCTAAGGATGGGGCACTTCACAAAAAGTTGATTCAAGCAAAAATAGTAAATGTAGAAGATTTCCTGCGTGTTCTTGTCCGGGACCCACAGAGGTTAAGAAGTGTAAGAGTTCAATGCTATTTGTTTATAAAAATTCATATCATCTCTAATCCAGTTTTCCTGAAAGCTTCTTTCTAAACATTTTTTTTTGGTGCCAACTTTTGCTACAGATACTTGGCAGTGGAATGTCTAATCGGATGTGGGAGAATACAGTGGAGCATGCCAAGACATGTGTCTTGGGTGGTAAGCTTTTCATTTACTATGCTGATGAATCCAATGGCACTGGCATTGTGTTCAACCATATATATGAGCTGAGAGGCCTTATTGCTGATGGACAATTCTGCTCTTTGGAATCACTTACACCAAATCAGAAGGTCACTTTTCTGGACTAATCAAAATTTAGAATAATATAATTCCTATAGCAATTTGATATTACACTTAGCTTTGATATGTGATTGACGTGCAATTTTGAAACCGTCTTCCTCCCATTGGCTTGTTTGTTTGTCTTACTAGTCATTACATGAACTCATTGATTGATGATTTGAATTACAGATGTCTGTGGATTCCTTGGTGAAGAAAGCATATGAAAATTGGGACCAAGTTATAGAATATGATGGAAAAGTTTTAAGTTCTCTTACTAATTCCGAAAACGGAACAAGATCTGCAGCTACTATAATGCATCATAATGATGTCCCAGAGCAGCAGTATACTTCCACAAAGAACAGGCTGCCATATGTCTCCACCTTACCGAATCAACATTTGCAAATAGCAAATAACTACTCGTCAGGTCCTGATTTGACTGGTTATTCATTTGGGAGATCTGAGAATGAGATGGTAGGGACATCATTGAATAACTCTCAACTAGCATTTTCAGGCAGCATGAATTACATACCAGGTGAAAATCCAGAAGTTGAAGGTACATATTTTTCTGGAGACTGGTCTAGACAGAGAAACGGGCAAGGATTGGAAGACATCGTTCCAGAAGAACTCCGTCTTAGGAGTTCAGAGATGTTGGAGAGTGATGATATGCAGAGGTTACTTAAGAATATTAATGCAGGAGTCAGCATGTCAGCTGATTTTGGTCATTCTAATGAGGGTCCTTACACATACAGCCTGCAGTATGAGCCTCAAGTGTATCATTCGTTCACTGAGGATCAAGGAAAGTCTTAGGGAAGGCTGTTGTTGGGTGGCTTAAGCTCAAAGCTGCATTAAGATGGGGCATATTTATAGAAAAAGAGCTGCAGAAAGGAGAGCACAGCTTACTGAGTTGAATTGAATTAAATGCTTGAAAGTGGGACATTTTCAACTCATTTCACGCGAGGAGCTTGCATATATTGCCATTGGAATTTTACAAAAGCAACTTATTTCATTGTTTGGAAGACCTGAGAAAAAATTGTAAAGTTTCAAGGTTTCAACAGTGGGTTGAAGGTGGGACTACTTCTTAATGTGCCAGATTCCAAACTGCGACCTAGGACATGCTTATTGTCAGATCAAACCATACTTTTCACTAGGTTAAATATTAGGCAGCACTGTCTTATAACAAGTTCTCTTATTGTGGTATTTTCACATTTTCTTGTGTAATTTAATTATGTTTTTATTTTCATTCTTTACTCTCTTTTTTTCCTCTGTTACTGATCAGAAGTTTGTGATGCTTTTTGTCATTTATTATTTTCTGATACTGTTACTTATCATAAAATATTTGTGAGCACATCTCGTATGTAATAAAATGAATTGTCATGAAGAGGATTAGAGAAAATCTATGTTCATAACACGGAAATGTAATCATCTCTCTAGTGGATGAAAATAAAAATTTTATATGGACAGATTCAAATCCCCAATAATAAAGGTCCGATTTTATATGTAATTCATCTCTTCCAGTTATATGTGCTGCAAATTTCAACCTCGTGTGTTATGCTTATTGTTGCTCACATGATTCATTGAATCTATCTAAAAGAATATTTTCTCTCTCTCTCTATCAATAATTGATTCTTCCACTGCCTGATTGGCAATTAGATCAGACCTTGTAAATTATTGTTTCCGTGGTTCACTATTGATGATTTTGTAAACGTAAGAAAATAACTCGAGTTCAGTGAATCGAGTTTCTCTTTTTATTGTTCTGAGATTTTTTAAGTTTCTGCTTTCAATATGTCTTTTGGTTTTTAGGACCATGTGAAGAAATCAATTAAAAAAGAATCCACCCTCTTCGGTGTATTCTCTACTTTCAAAATTTTATAAAGAAAATATAGAAAACAATAAAACTGAATTTTTTATTTTGTTGTTTATTTCATAAAAGTTTTAAAAATAAATAAAGATAAAACCAAGTAAACCCTCAAACTGTTGGTTACAGTTTCCATTGACGTAGTGCCCAATTTTAGCATCTCCCACGTTCTGCTTCCAATTATATCCATGTACGTCAAACCCCTTAAGTGACTCGCTTAGGTTGCTGAACAGGTCGTTACCTATTAGGCTACTGTCCTATGCGGAGGCCGTTTCGAAATTTTTCTGTGCTGAAATATTCAAAGAAAACGGTAACTGGCCAAAAACATGGAGAAGATTTAATATAAGTTTTTAATTTAATAACACTATCATTATCATTTACTACAAAACAATTGATACAATAATTGAGGGTGGGACGGAATCCTTCATATTCCACGGACTTCTGAGAGTACCTCAATACTTGTTCTCTCATGCTTAGACAGCGACCCGAACTTGATTTTCTCGAACTTATAATTCAAAAATATCGTGTTAGATTTATGCACGTTAAAAATACAAAAATCATGGAGTGTAAATCTGTTGTATTCCGTTTTAACTTGTACATAGTTTTATATCAAGTATGTTTAAAATAATTCTATTAACTTTCACCTGCTCAAACAAACATTATATTAAATAGGAAGAGCACAAGAATTAAGAAACACATTCATATTACAATTATTTTATCTAGAGAAAAAGAGGCAGAAACTTTGATGTGGTTACGCCACAATATAGAAATGAGATGGAACGAATCAGATACCTAACACATGTCCACAAGTGAAACAAGAAATTGTTGGAGAAAGAAGAGAATAATAAATTTGGTCGCTGAACATAGTAAATCATAGAGAAACTACACAATGGAACATGCTCCAGGGACAGGAGTAAGTTTCATGTTCATAACTCTCCAGGATTCTTGCTGAATCAGAAGAAATCAGATACACGATCCAACAGGGTAAGCATCCAATCCGATTTCTCCATCTATCAATGCCAAATCATTTGGCTCCTGCATCACAAATATTCTTCCATGAAATTAATACACCCAATTTCTTTCATTGCAGACCAAAACTAAAAACAAGTTACAAGGCATTGTATTATAACCAAATATATATATACACACACACAGATAAAATATATAAATTCACTGGTGGTCTGGTGGGACACAATAAAGAAATCCTACAGCAACCTCAACAAATCAGTTTATGAACCTAATACATTAAACATTTGTGGAAATACACTTCCGTTGTGCAACATTTCAAAGAAGTAAAAATACAGAGACAATAGTGGTATGTAACTTGTCAAGCAGGAGAGGAGTTGAATGTAGTTTAGACAAATATGAGAAAGCAAGACAATTTACTGTTTTTAAAAATGATAAAACATTCATAACCGCAGAATCTGTGTCTATATGTGGTCACGTTTATGATAATGTGATCAATTGCTTAAATGTCCATGTGCTGTTTACTGAATTGACATTATTTGCCTTCATTTAATGATATTCGAATCATTAATTCATTCCAACACAGCAAAAGCTTTTGAATACAGAAGCTACTAAATTCAATCCAATACAGAAAGTGCTGCACAGTTAAAATTCCTTTCTTTCGGATATAAATAAGGGAAATTATAAAAAGGATTCCCACAATGCTCAAAATCTCATTTTTTTGCTAGTAAGGAACCCATAGTCAATAAAGTGGGCATTACATTCACATATTCCATTGCAAATGTAAAAGCACCTAGTGTGCCAAAAGATACTGAGAAATGGCAACACCAAATAAAAGAGAAACTTGGCGCTTATTTAAATTTATTGTTTTTCTTATGCTAAAAATTATGAAAACTTGATGAATATCAGATATGTGGAACTTGTTTTGCATTATTTCTCAAAGGAAGGTTTCTAGTAATAAAATGATGATGATTTCCACCAATAAAACAGAAGAATAGTTCAACAATTATGAAGACAAAGTGACAAAACCAAAGCTACAGAACCATGTACACGAGATTATTTCTCAAATCAAGATTTCTAGTAATAAATTATGATGATTTCCACCAATAAAATAGAAGAATAGGTGGATGATTATGAAGACAAAGTCACAAAACCAAAGCTACAGAACCATGTACATGAGCATCTATAAAGCAACCATCAATACTCAAGCTATTGTGCTTATAATATGAGCATCTAAAAGAAATTTATGTAACAGCTGCACTGCATTGTAATTCAGTTATTTCATGATATCATTACAACCACTAAAGCATCTAAAGGGAGAAAAAAAGAAAAATTGTTATGGCTTTTCAAGAATGGAATAGATGTAGGCTATTTAATCATACCCTTTTGACGATTGTACCCATTATGTCATCCAAGGTCCCAAAATTATTCTGAATAATTCCATCTTGGGACTTCATTTGTTCCAAAATGTAGGTGTCATTTGACTTCAGTCTTACATCAACTTCAGTGCAACGGGTGATTGATGGGGAAGCCCCACTCAGTTGGCCAACAAAAGATGCATCAACTCTGTTGCTGCAATTTGTATTAGTTTGGTTCAAATTACGCCCCAAAGGACTAGTTAATCCGCTAGAAGAAACATGAGAATTTACAGAATTGAAGGATCGACTCATGTTTTGATTGTAATCCAGTTTATGTTCTTGCCACCTTTGTGGTGGTGTTGTGTAACTTGAAGGCTGTACAATATTCCCAATTAAGCCTTCTTGGCATTGCAGCTCATTTCTTGTATCCTCCAAAGGAACAGAAATTGCAATTCTGGAAGAAAAATCAGCTGGACTGTTACCAATATGAGTACTTGAGTTGGAAACATTTATGGCAGGGGCAGGCAATGGATCATTACTGAAGGCATCACATATCGGCAAGGGACTGACAGGAAATTTAGACAACTGCGCCGCACTTGGCCAGTTTTCATTACACCTATTATAGTCCAATAAATTAGAAGAACCACAAATGCCAATATCAAAAGATTCCGTGCCCAAAGAAGGCGCTCTAACATAAGACTGATTTCTGAATGCTCCTGAATTGTGTGTTTGTGGTGAGGTTCCTTGTAACATTAAAGGATTACTTGGGGCAGAAGGTAGAGAACTGTTCGCATTACCAACAGTAGTAGCCCTATTGTCTTGAAAGCCAGAGGCAGCAGTAAATCCACCACAATCAACTTGATTTAGATGTGTCATACCGGTTGTACAATTGTTTTGCTTAGACTGATTAAGCTCAATTGATGTTGGGATTCCCTGCAACAAACTCGACTTTGATTTGCAGGAAACATGGATGGCTGAATGTTTCCAAGAGGGTTCAAGGAGCTGTTAAGGTCTTGAGACTGAACAGGACGGATTAGTGCAGAAGAACTAATGCCTCTGAGGCTCAAGCTAGCTGGGGAATTCAGCCTGCCAAAAATTCCACTTGAGGCATATGATTGTAATGTGGCACTTGAGATCCTTCCAGCTCCGGTTGAGGGCAAAAATCTCCATATCCATCTATTGAACCCATTCGCAGGTATGAATCATTACTACCCAATGCAGCAACCATGCTAACCTGCTGGGTTGCCTTTTTCAGATAGAGTCTATATTTCTGCAATAGAAGATGACACTAAGCTTATCTGTAACTATCACTCTGTAACCACCAAAACACTAAAGAATATTTTGTCATTGAAAATGAAGAGCTATCACCTAGCAACTTACGATGCACATGCACAAATCAACATACTAATGCAGGAGCACAGTTGCAAATCTCTGCTGGAATAGACAAATGATAGTCAAAGAGACTCAAAGTTGATCCAGCAGTCAACTGATGATCAGTTGAACTTGAAAATGCGTATTTCAAGTCTAGAATGCCTTATTAGTTATTAGTATCAAACCATATTTTGGATATGATCAATTCTATTTTATGAAAATAAACAGTTGAAAGAAATATCTATAATCTCAAACTCAGCAGATTCTACAATTGGATATTTAATACTTATAACTGATATTAGTATTACTATACATTTACCCATAGTTTTCAGTTCATTACAAACGAATACAAACTTTCGTTTGTAAAGTGTAGAACTAAACCTAACAAAAGTTAAAGAATCATCAAATCTAAACAATTTTCATTTAATTATTATTTGTCATTGACTAAATAGGACAATACGACTATAAAACATAGAATTTTTACCTGCAGATGGCTTGCCACATTTTCCCTAGTAAGTCCTTCAACATTCATTAGGTCAAGTATTTTCTTAGGGACAGCCTCTGCAATAACAAGCAAATAAACCTGGCATTAGGATTACAATACCGATATTGAAATATGAAAATTAGCATGGTCTAAAGTCAAACAAAATGGGAATGTTATGTTTGTCAGAAACTCACTTTCAAGGCCCAGTTGATTAACTGCTGCAACAAATTTTCTATGCAGCTCAACAGACCAAACTACACGAGGTTTTTTCTGCGTTGACGGGTCATCATTCTCTTCTCCATTCCCTTCACCATCACCATCATCGTCTTCTTCTTCAGTTTGGTCCTTTCTTTTTTTGCCAAGTTTTTTACTCTGGTCACTACCATGTTCTGATCCAAAGCCTTGACCCCCTTCCCCAGTAGCATTAGGAGCCTTTTCCTCATTGGAAGCCTTATTCTGATCCCTATTCCTCCGGACTACATGTTGCCAAATGTTCTTGAGCTCCTCGATTCGAACAGGTTTCAGCAAATAGTCACATGCACCACATGTAACACCCTTCATCACCAGCTTTGTGTCACTATGTGCTGACAACACTAGAACAATAAAAGGAAAAGGTAGTTCAAGTCAACCAACTGATTCATTACTTAAAAAAGGACTAAATTTCTTATAACTACAATTAATGCTGCTAAGAAAAAATCCAATCCTCAGTTTTGCGAAGAACAAAAGGAAAACAATTTCAACAAGCTGAATTGTCATTAGGGCAATCTTCATCAGTTATTAACCAACAACCTCAGAATAAGGAGATCTAAAGCTCAGGTCAACTACAAGTCCAGGCAAAAGTGAATGAGAGCTTACTGATGACGGGTAAGTCCATTTCAATTCCCACCAGCTCAAGGAGCTTAAATCCGTCCATGTCAGGCATATTTACATCACTAATAACGAGGTCAAACTTATTTCTGTTCTCCCTCAACATTTTCAGCGCCTCAATTGCCTGATTTGTTGTAGTAACTGCAACAACAACAACAGCCACAAATCAGAGACAAAGATTGGGAAAAGCCAAAGTCCTTCCTAAACTATCAAAGCAGATCAACTAAACTACCGCTATAACTGAAACCTAAACAGAATAGTGCATTAATTCCTCTACGATAATGTAACAGCCCCAGAAAATCATAAAATATTTCAAATCTTAACTAAAGCCTTTAACTTTGGGGAAAAAATCAAGAGTATGGACACCTTTCAAAGAAACAAATCTTGAATTTGCAAATATGAAGACGACAAACATAGTATTCATACATAAGGCTCCTAAAAACAGCTTAGTAACTACAAATTACATGTTTCATTGCAAAACATAAGAGGAGAATAGCAAAATTTCCCAAAACTCACGGCCGTTCTGTGTTGAGGACAATTATGGCAAACAGGAGCTTTACTGAATCAAAGAACAAAAAAAACAAATAAAAAGAAAGTAACGAACCCTGGTACTGGCATTTGCGAAGCAGGTTCTCCAACACTTTGAGACAAATTGGGTCATCATCCACGGCAAGAACACGCATACCCACAGGGAATCGGTCACTGTGCCCATCTTCGTCCCCAAATGACCCCTTTGGTTCTCCGCGGTCATCTTTGAGCCAGCAGTGCAGAACCAGAAAAACACCCAGATGAGAGAGAGAGATCAAGGTCCAAACAGCAAAAAAGGTGCAATTTTGAAAGCGAAAACTTTGCTTCCAGGGCCTCTTTCTCCGCCACGGGAACAACAAACAAAATGGTAAGACAGTGCTAAGAGAGACAGAGAAAGAGAGAGGGAGGAAAAGGAGAAAGAGAGAGAAGAGAGAAGAAAGGGGGGGGGGGGGTAGAGAGAGAGAGTGTGGAACTGAAGATGGTAACGAAACCTGTACAAATGGACAGTGATGGATTGAAGCTAACAAAACAAAACAGAAATTTTTTAGTATTTTAGTAAAAGTTCTCTCTCTCCCTCTCCTCTCACTGTTTGTGCCTGTGAATGGCTTTGTTCTGCTATGTGTCCTTCGCTTTTTCTACCAAATGAACAGAGGAGAAAAAAGAAAAGCCTTTGACTTTAATTATTTGTTAATCGCTGATGCAAAATGCAATACAATAATAATAATAATGCAGCTTGTTGCTACTTCACCATCTTTTTTATATTCTCCTGTAATCTCTCTCTCTCTCTCTCTCTCTCTCTACACGCCAATGCCAGTGGAACAAGACCTTAATTAGACCTTTTGGGGGATTGATATGGTAATGCACATGTGCCCAACTGATCAATGCACAATTGGGCTACCCCACGCAGTTCCTATGCCCCACTGAACCAAATTCAAATGACATGATTTTAGCAAATGATTTCAATCATGCCTATGATGAATGTGTCTTTCTATTTTTAAAATAAAAAATTGCTAAAATCGCACATTTCGTGTTTATTGAGGTTTGATGGAGTTTAAATTGACATAAATCGTACGTAATTACCAAAGTATGGATTCTGGTCAACTCAGGAAATGATCCTGTTAAGATGCTTAGATAGAAAATCCCATGAAGAATCTGGGTAATATGTTCAATGTGTTTATATTGTTACACATTAAAGTGATAATGCTAATTTTGTTTTGGTAATAAATGAATATGCCATCTAATTTTCTGCACAAGTAATATAGTACTAATTAAAACAAATTTCAATAAAATAATTTCTTAAAATGTTCTCTTTTATTTCCCATGATTTTAGACGTTTAGGACAATTAGAAGGCAGTTTTTCGCCCTTCAATTACTAAATGCTGTTTGTGAGCTAAGATGTGGTGCCAGTGCTTAGTGGGTAGACCCACAAGGATGGAAAGTTCTTAATCACAAATTTATTCCTTTGGCGTATACCCTTCTACAAATTATTATTATAAGAATACCAGAAACGATGACGAATATAATTGCGCCTATTTATCGATAATTATTTGGAGTTTTCAAATTACCTATTTAAGTAAAAGTGAAACTCATACCTTTGTCGGTTGTTATGCAATATTTCCAAGTTCGAAGTGTCTGATAGATGATAGGGTTAATGACCGAACAACAACCTAATTGCCATCACAGAACCGTTCGTTCTCAGTTTTCCTGCTTCCTTTTCTTTCTTTTTATTTTTCAATTCTATTTGTTTATCCGATACGTTAGGCTGGGCCACATTCAACTGTGTCTCACATCACATGGCCCAAATTAAAACAAAATGAAATAAAGACATTTTAAATTTAAAAATTCATTATTCAACGACAGCAACTTAAGTAATTAGTTGTAATTAGTTTATGAACTCATGAAATCAATCCTTCTCTAGAAGCAATGAATAAAATATTCAAGTCACGTATTATTATATCTTTCATATGTTTAGATTATTTTCCGTTTAGATTATTGATTTAATTAGTTCAGTCTATAAGATACTTCTAGTCAGTTTCAAATGACTAATGTATATAAAGTTCGCCACAAAATTCAATTCATCAATTAGGCTTTATATTCAACTCGTACTAGCTAAGACTGACGACAACAATAATGCCCCAAACTTGGATCGCATGGTATGCATATTGACAATTTTTCCACAAGCACATAAAAACAAGGACAAACCAATGGGTTGGACATACTTGTTTAACGTGGAATTCTTCTCGTTTCCTCTTTGGCAAGGACATGATGAACCAATAATTTGCTTTAGATACATCAGCATTGAGCAATCAACAGCCCCAGCATGAACAATGCTTTATAGATACATCAAGATAACGAAAGGACAAACATGATCACAAGACGTTTACCAACCACGGCACTAAACTCATAGGCGGAACGAAGAACCATCATTCAGATTACAAAACAGAGCGAATAGGTAAGCGTTGTTCTAGTGTATTCACTAGAATAACTATTCGATTGTGCGCTGCAACCAATCGTCTATGAATAACGAGGCCAAGATTGATAATTTGATATTATATATTCATTTACTTTTGGTTACATAGTAACGGTTATGTTTTTAACAAGGAAGAGGAAATCACATCAGGCATCGAATTGATCATTGTATTGGTTAAAAGTTTAGAGATTTAAAGGGATTACAAGAGGTTAAAGGAATATAATTAAAAATATATTAAATCATTCATCAACATAATCAACAGAAAAATATATTCATAGGTATATAAAAATAAATATAATCCACATAAAATTTCTCTAGTTTCACCTCACAACACGATCACAAAACATTTAAAAATAATATTTGTTAGTAAGGACAAGGTTTATGATGGAATTGTGAATGACAGAGAGAGAAGAACAACTTAACAATATTTGTTAGTGTCCTTTTTTAGTTCCATTGTTTTCATTTTTGATCTGTGGATGCAGATGTTAGTATTTAAGTTTTAAAAAATAAAAATAAAAATTCCAAACTTGTCAAATTCGGATTTCTCGGTTGTTGACCAATTTTGAACTCCCGATTTAGGAGCTTTAACTAGACCAGCTAGGTGACCATTCCAGGTAAACCCGATAGCTGGCCAATTGGATAAGTTTTCTCTTCCATTATTTTTATCTAATCATACTACTAGAATCCTAGTCCAAGAGGAAGAAAAGATAAAACAAGATGCGAAGAAAGATGGAAGTGCAGAATGAATGTCGCAACAATTATGTAGGTGTAACAATGCAAAATTCTAAGACCCAGATGAAGATAATGAAGAGATACATGTCGATCAAATGTTGGCAAATATAGAGATAAGGCTATGAGAAAAAGAAAAAAAGGAAGATGATCAATGCATGAACCTGTCATCCAACAATGAGCCCATCTTTAAAAGACGTGCTAAAGACAATGCAAAATAGTCTTTTCAGTAATAAAGTAAATAATGACTCATCATGTTGTACCATGGTGTAATCAAGTCACGTAAGATAAAAGTTGAAAAGTCTTGCCGAGTCATGCCCTTTTGTTTGTCATCTTGTTATTATTATCTTTGTAAGGTGTCATGTAAAAAAGTGCTCTTCCTGCCTTCCTCACTTATATAAGGAAGGCTTCATGCCATTGTATGATCATTAGAAGTTGGAAATAACAAAATCCCTTGTGTGCCATAAACTTACAATGTTCTTCTAAAGCATTGTTATTCTTCCTGAAAGTTCAATCTTACATATATAGTATGCTACTTTGACATAAAAAATAAAAGAAAAAGAATGACAAGTGATATGAGATATAGAGTATGCTCTACACTTACCTCTATAAGAGGACCATGTGTATCAAAAGTGTACCAAACAAATGATCCATAGTTACCGGTCCTTATTATCTTAGGTGTATAATTCTCATCAGTAACTAGGGCTTGAAAGTAGGCTTAAATGATTATGCCAAAAAACTCACCTTGTCAAAATAAGGATTATATGCCTAAAGTAGTAAGACTCTTGGATCAATGGTATCATAGCCTAAACGCCCAACGAAGTTATTCTCCTTTTTCCAAAAAAAAAAAGAGCATATTATATATGAGATAAAGAATAAGTAAGGAAGAATTAAACTCGCCCATGGAAAACTCCTCATCCACACAAACAACTCCAACCAACCTTGTACTTCAACCTTCCAAGACCTTATCCTCCAAAATTTCTATTCCAGAATCCTGTACAAAAACCATTTCTTCTAAACTAGAAAACCTTATAGGATACTCCTATGTGCAGAAGATGCATAGATAGAAAGTGTTGCTCCTCCACTCCAAAGGCTTTACAATGTCTTTAGAAGACATAGAGGAAGCTTCAAGTGGTCCATTAATAAGCTTACTTCTACTCTTCAACCTCAAGTAAAGGAGTATATCCAAACTACAAGGCTTGACCAATTTTCCCTTTATGCCACTAGTGTAGAACAATATGTTGACCTAGAAATTATTAAGCTATGGCAAAAAAAAGGATATGTTAGCCTTCATTATATTTTGGAGCTATAAGGTTGGTACTATCACTTCGTGGCAGAAAAGGCCTTCTAGTTATAGCAGAAGTCACTTTGATAGACTCAACCTTCAAAAATTATGAGCATGCTATAATTGGAACAATTTGAACGACACTTAATGCTAGAAGTGTTGTTTTAACTATGTTTCCAAATTTTAATATTCATCTCCAATACCCCACTCTTCCTACCAAGTTCAAGGCTCAAGTCTAGCTCGTTGGAGCACCTCAAGATAAACTAGATCTTTTGACTTTGCTTATGCACCAACTTATTTATAGACTTCAAGATCACTGTTTTGATTTGCCTGTTGAAAAAGGATTTCAGAATAATGTTCTTATGGTGGTTGCTGGCATTGTAGAAGAAAGTGTTCCCTCCATCATTCGAATTTCAAAACAAATTTTAAGAAAAGATCTATTGAAGCTTGTGCCACTTAAGTGGATAAGCAATTGTGAAAATTTATAAATTTATGGCAGTCTCCTTCACCACTGATACAACCTTAAGAAGATCTATTGATGGAAATATCAAAACCATCTTAAAGAGTCCAAAAGATGACAAAGGACCGTCTGGCCAAGCCCATAATTTTCACACTGTGATGATTACTCTTGTTAAAGCGGAAAATCCTTATCTATGCTATTTAAAGAAATAGTAATGTTATTTTTTTGGATACTATAAATGGATATTTCATGTGGGATCTCCTATGATCAAGATTATGTCATCCTAATTGTGTGTGTAAAAATCAAGATGAAGAGGATACACCACATTATAGAAGGTGCCAAAGGTGTAAACCTCATGCTTAACCACAAAGAAGGTCGAATCCAGAAAATGGCCACTGGTTTGGAATTAGAAAGAAGG
The DNA here is from genome assembly GCA_030441495.1 of Dalbergia oliveri. Classification (NCBI taxonomy): domain Eukaryota; kingdom Viridiplantae; phylum Streptophyta; class Magnoliopsida; order Fabales; family Fabaceae; genus Dalbergia; species Dalbergia oliveri. The sequence continues at coordinate 7,730,596 of JAMLFY010000009.1, forward strand.
TAGAACCATTTTCCCATCTATGAAGAGGCTCTTAGAATCCTTAAAAAAGAAGGATATTCTCCTCTAGCAAATGACCCTGATCTAATTTCCTAGTCTCCAATCCTGAATGTACCAAATTCCTTTTCTTGCAAAGCATAGAAGCCCATTGCTCCTCAACTAACAAAAATCCCATGTATGATGTTTGCATCCTCCTCAACCATCTATGAGTCTGAAATTCCAACATTAGAACCCTACCACAAAAGTTTCAACAAAGTCATTCATCCAACCTACAAAAGTGCAACTTGATGGGCAGTATAAGCCTATATCTTGCAAACTAAGAATTCCCTAGCCCAAAACCAAATCTTGCAAAAGATTGATCAAAAAATTAATGAGATGATACAAATAGTAGAAGTAAGTCTTAGGACATTATCAAAAAAACTACTTAGGTATTACAAGGATACAAAAGCAAAGATAGAAGTTCTGGAGTTTTTAATCCAAAAACTTTTGACAAGGAATATTCATGATCTAGCTTTTGATCAACAAGAAAATGAGTTACAAATTCAATAACAGGTCAAAGAATTGTATAAATATACAAAAACTCTGCATAAAAAAGCCTGAGATAGATGAATACTATGCACCATGATGAGTTGCATTTATGCACTCATTCTCTATCCTAACTTTGGACATTTTGCATTTGAATTGTACTCAATTGATGGTTAAATTACTGAATTTATTCTTTGTCCTCAATATGCATCATTGGTTAATTTCATAGCTATAAACATTGTTTTTGGTGCATAATCATTTCTTGGAAGTGTTTTGTGCTTTTAACCTCTTTATAGGAGTGTTGTTTGTTAATAGAGACTTCCAGGTTAGTGCACTAGAGCAGAAGAAGGGACTCACAACATCGGAGACCGTCCAGGTGGTGAACAGAGGAGCATAATTTTTGAAATTCCTAAAGGACAGCCTGGGCGGTCATATGCGAGTAGCCGCGTCGGCGGAATGCGAATTTTGCAAACGCCCGATTTCAGTTTTATTCCTTTTAGGTTTTCAAAGGGACAACAACATAGAAAACTCTAAACTCCCATACTCTCTCTCTCTCTCTCTAGGTTTTGGGAGTTCCCAATCTTTGTTTTGGCTCCGTTCGGGATTGTAATTTACCGCTTTCCTTCAACAATTATTGTGACACTCCACCTATGGAGGAGTATTCTCTTTACCATGTGCAAAGATAACTGATGATTAAGTTTGTTCTTGAGATTCCCAATTTTAATTGCAATTCATGGTTGGTTTTTCTTCTAGGTTTACTTCTCTTTTGATATCAATTGTGAAGATTATTGTAATTGTGTTTTTAAGAATTGTTTGGTTATGTATTTGTTCGTGTGCAGAATTTAGATACCATTGGGGTATTGGGTTGATTGATTTGATTACATCCAATTGGTAAGAGATTGAAATTAACTCCATTAGGAATTAGGTTGCTGTAATTGGTAGTCAAACTGGCATAGGTTCATAGAATCACGATCGTGAATTATTAGTTCATATGTTAGCCAAACCCTTAGTAGGAGTGATTGTATGACCGCTAAGTAGAATTACATCATTGTTGTGTGATATCATAACTAATGAAAGTAACCACCACCATGAATTTATCTTTTGAACTAATGATTGAACAACTCTTAATCTGAGGGAATCCTTGTGTAGGTAATTTTCTTATTATAATTTCTCGATTTAATTTAGTTGCTACAATTTCTAAAACCCCAATTCTCTTGAATCAATTAGAACACTTCCTTTGTGAGACGACCTGGATCGCACCCTAACTACATTTTAAGTCTGATTTAGTTACTTTTATATTTTTAATTTGTTGCGAGCAACGACAGCTCGCACCACACCACCTCCCAACATGTTCACAACCAAACAACCATACAAGCCTTACCTCTTTTGTCACCAAGTTCTCTAAAAAATCCACTATCCTGAGAGAAAGAAAAGTCCACCTCTAGAAAGCCAAAAAAGAAAAGAAGTCACTGAAACCACCAGGCTCTTCAAAGTGACACCTTAAGGAACCTAAGCCTCCACAACCATCATGATGATGATGTCCCCATATTTCTCTTGCTCGAAGAAGAAAAAGTAGCCAAACTGCTCCTGATAATGAGTATGTTGATGTTACTAAAATATTAATGGCTATGGGAATAAAGACTAAAACAACTGGCCAACCATCATCATCATCAATCCCTCCTCATGAAATTAATACTCCTTATCTAGGAAGAACTCCACTGTTCACTATTGATGATGTCTTTCCGGCCTTGTGAAAAAAAAAGACTTCTTGATTTCAAAGCATGGATGAATGCATCAATGCTTGCTATGGATGCAAACTCTTATAGGTTTCTGAAGAATTCTAGAGTCACACTATAGGTATACTAAAAGAATGGTATGGCAACCTCGACCTAGTGACAGGATGACTTTTATTGAATTGGCAATGTTGAAACAGTCATCATTATCATCCACCAAGAATTCTTCAGGAAATCAAGCTCTCCACCAAAGGCAAATGGAAAGAATTTTATGAGATGAAACTTTGCTCCTAAAAGAAGGCTAATATTGAATGTCATTTCAAAAGAATAGCTCAAAGGTTTTATCTGTTGAATGGGTATAATGATCCAAGCTTGAAGGTTACTTGTGTAAATTCCCTTCCTGAAAAACTTTATTAAGAAATGGATTGAATGACAACTATTCTTCAAAAGGATGTTGTGAATATGTCCTTAGGAAAATTCATTAAACATGTCTTATTGCATTAGACAAAATGTACAACTAGTAGACCGTCTTTAAGAACATGCTCAAAGACGGTACCAAATACGCAAAAGCCTACAAAAAGAATCACATTCACATTAAATGTAAAAAGAATGTAACTATCCCAACAAGTTCTAATCCAATAAGAAGAAGTTCAGATAAGAAGGGAAGAAAGAAAAAGGTCAAATTCTTTAAAAGAAAACCTTTCAGAGGGAAGAACGCAAACAATGTTTTATTTGTAGCAAGAAATGACATTTTTCAAAAACTTGTCCAAATAAAAAAGAAAAGGTTACCGGGCTTGCCATTTTTTGTAACATCCTCCCAAGTATAATATCATCCTTAAGTCATGACATTAAACTCAGGAGTTGTTACTTATTAATTAATGGACCTTTCTTAAATATCTACGCAAATGCCATTGAATCGTATAATAACTAATTTGTAATTTTACCAAAATTCATAACAAAGAAACAAAGTATTTATTTAAATATAAATTCAAATACATGGGAAACCTCTTATATGAGCATTGATACACATCTATTTTGTTATACATTTACAAACATGTACATATAACTAGGTAAAACTGATGAAGATTCCAACTATCAAACTTTCACAATTCATATTTTCCCATGTAGTAGCCTTATTATTCTCTTGAGAAATCTAGAAACGACACGAAAATAAAAATAAACATAGGGGTAATAATTGTGAAATCCTCAGGAGGTATCCCCAAGATACACAATATACTTCATGTCATCATTATCATCCAGCACTTCAGTTTATTAAGAAAGATGTGATCATCCAGCACATATTAAATATTCATGTTAGAGTTCAAAATCATCCATTCAAAGTAGGTTTCTTTTAGCATTCAATCACTTAAAACACATGTTTCATAATGTTCAAGATCATAGTAAATCATCCTAAATAAATATCTCAATACAATGTAAGTATGCATATGATAATGCAAGTGATCTTTAGTTAAATTATCTTTACGTGACATTAATATGTCGAAGGAGATCTCATATACACCATTCTCATTTTTACGTGCCCTAAGTACATCGAACGGGTTCTTATATCATTCTTATATTTACGTACCCTTGACATCCTGAAGGGGATCTCATCTTTGCTTAGCACATAATATAGAGGACTACTTAGGACAATTGCTACTTTAACTTGTCTTGACCCTTGATCTATGATGGCTTATTCCACCCCTAGGTAATAAGCTATTTATAAGGATTGAACTCATTCCTATACATGATAACTAGATTTACTTTCTCTAATTCTCACAAATCTATTCCTAATCAAGTTTACTTTCCCCGACTCAATTTAAGGGTAGTCAGGTTCACTTTCCCAACATACCGGTTTTATTTTCTCCCAAAAACATAATATTATTCTTTCTCTTATTGTCACGACCTGACTTGGATCGTGACTGGCATGTGTGGATTCCTATCCCACGTAAGCCTCATGATCCTACGTACTATATGCATATTTTATTTATAAAATAAATTTTAAATCATAAATTAAATCTCGTGTTAAACCTATAATAAATCTGAATAACTCTTTTTCCATAAATAAAATCTGAAACTGTAATTGTAAAATAAATCATCCTCATTGCTCATTTACAAAATAACCCATGAATGCTAAATCATTAATTAAAACTTAAAATATACTATCATGGTATGTTAAATGCAAAAACTATTCCTATAGTTAGGAGCCTGTCCAATGACACTGGAGCACTTCTAAGAGCAACAAAATGGAACTTCACTCCAAAATGAAGCTTACTAACTGATACCTCTTTAAAAGAGACAACTGGTAAAGACCCATAACCTCTACTATACCTATAATGGGAGAAAGGAGAGGGATAAGTTTAATCTAAAACCGTGAGTGAATTCTTACCTGTACCCCTTCATGGGATAACAACAACAAGAAGTATGAAATCATAATAACAACAATAATAAGAACACGATGATAATAATAATAATAATAATAGCTGTCATTAAATTTCTTTGTTCCTGGTTTCTCATGGCAGGTGTCTCTCGTGGACAAGCTGGGTACCTAACTAGATCCCATCTTCAGGGATTGTCACCATGGCTATTTCCTGGGTTTGTCTCCATGGTGTTTAATACTAATGCCTCCATGGTTGTTTATTGTATTGCCTCCATGGCTATTTACTATTCGTCATACAAAACTTAACTGAAAATAAATGAAAACAATAATGCTAAAAAGTGGGTACTCTCCCTGGCGAAGCAAAGCCCCTAAATTCTTAGTACACGAAGTTCTGGATTCATATAACTCTAACAATATGATTTTAGCATAACTGTGATGTGAAAATCGTGCCCAAAAGATCACCCGTTTGTAGGCATTCCGATTACATGCCAGACTATGTATTGGCAGTTACAATGAATCATCCTGAATTCTGTACCTCTAAGTACTATAAAATTAAAATTCTAAAATCTCATCTCAAGCTAACATTACTTTTCATATACTTGATAATTTAAAATCATAACTCAAAACACCAGGAATTCATAATCATAAACATAATAACTCTGTGCTAAGTTCTTCTTTGATTTAAACTCTATCATATATGCATACTCCACTCTTGAAATCATAATCTCATAATAATTTATAATTTCTTTAAAATCATCCCCAAAATCATGCAATAATATCACAATCTAATGAATATAGCTTTAGTGATCCACATAGAGGCTACAAGATTCAAACCTCTCACCTGAAAAAGGGAACAAGAAGGAACAACTCTGGTAGAGCTCTAGGAGCTGGGAGAGTACCAAAGCCTACCATAACAACCATAAAACTCAGATCAATCTCTAACAATTTCTAGACAACTCTAATCTAGATTTAACAACATTGGGGAACACCCCACTTGACAACAATGAGAGAAAATAATAGCTCATACTAAGAACATGGAAGAATAGGGAGAAGGGAGACATAATCTATCAACATTTACTCACCTTGAAAATTGGGGATGATGGATTAGGGTAGATTTCAAAGAAAGAAGGAAGATGAGATTTGGGGGAAGGGTTTCTGGTTCTGTCCTAAAACCCAAGCTTGAAGGGTTTATAAAGGGATATGGGTCATTAAACCAAAACTATGTCGTTTTAGGTATTGTGCTATCATGGAGTGCTTGCTCAGTGAATATTCCTTAAGCTAATAGGGTTCATTGTAGCCAGCATAACTTCGCTCCAGTGAGCTTGTAGAATTTTGTAGCAACAACACCCAACTTGCATCCTTCTGTCATTTTGGTATTTAGGTTATCTTATTTATTTTACTTTTCATTAACTTTAAAACATAAATATAAATAAGGATATGCTCTCCATTTGGATTCAAATAAAATATCACAAAAATCAAAATCCCAACCAATCAAAATCCAAATTTTGGGTTTTAGTTCAAATCCAAAAATCTTCACAACTTTTTAAACTTGTGAGCAAAAAATGAAACGTTTAAAGGTTTCATAAAATTCATTAAAAATCATTCTTTAACCTATTTTCCTCTTAGGAACAATTATGGACTTTTGATCCCAAGATATGACCCTAACATATAGCCCTCCAAGGAGGTGCAAGATTTAGACTTAGTGAAATTCAAAACCCGGCAACTTAGGTAGGTCCAAGGACCCTAAGGCTGTACAAAACTTATCTATTGACACATGTAAACCAGGTATTACACTTATGTAGAGGCAATTGTCAAAAGTATTCACAATTATGTGCACATAACATCTTCATACTCCATGTCATGTATACAAGCATCACAATATATATGCTTAGCATCAACATCTAGTTGCATAGTGCACCACACATATATATTACTCATGATCTCAATCTTCTTTTTATATAGGAGCAATTGTGATAAGTATTCACATTTATATATGTCTAACATCATCAATAGATTCACATAACATAATGAGATCAAATCATTGTCATTCCATCATATTTTCAACTACTTTAGTGTGTTGTTCTAATTTTTAGTCTTGAAGAAAATAATGAATAAGCTACTGAACCTCTTCAAAAAAAAGCAAAATAAATTTTCAGAGTTATTTCATCATGTCTATCAGGCCATATAAAAATTTCAAAGCATAATAAGATCTCTAATTATATTAACAAAATTATACAAATTCCAAGGTTAAAAACTGCTTATTTTCAGACGTAGAATCCCAATTTTGTTACCCTATCAAATGAATAGATTAAATTCTATAAAAATTTAGGTTGGACTTACAGATGTCCTCAACACTCTTTAAAAATTTGAAGTCAAAATTTAATCATTTTATATAGTAATAAAATTAGGCAAATTTAGTACTCAAGAATTGACTGTCGCAGAAACCCTAACAGCTCGGTTTTTGAATTTTTAAAATAGCAAAAGTGTTCAAAATGACTCGAGAAATATAATGACACCTTAATATGTTGGCTTCATCATATGAAAATTTTATCTCAAAATAAAGTCTCCAACTATGTGAATAAAATCATACAAATTGAGTTGTTGCTAAATCCGAGAATTTCAGCAACATAGTTCACAACTTATTTTGACAAAAGGGATTCTCTAACATCATCCAATCATTCCACCCAATTAGACACATCAATATCTATATATTACCAATCAATAAGACAAAAAATTTCTAGCCAAATCCAGTCAAAAAATTTTAGAGCAATTCTTGAAAGAAAAGAGGCCAAAGAAAGCCCTACTTGTCACTTGAAGACCTTTGAGCTTGTCTTGACTTTTATAAGAGCTTCTACACCCAATTTTTCACTCAAACCAATCAAAACTTTCTCCTAGGATGCCAATACAACAAATATTCTTTGATGGTGATGTGAAATAAAGTATTTGCACTAGACCTATTGATGCATGATGTAGATTCAGTTTATGATGTTTGATTCAAGAAAATTTCAAGAGGAAGGAAAGATAATTTTTGTAATCTTATTTCATTTATGAGTAACAATATGTTAGGTTTAATTACCACAAATTTTTTTATCTTATTATTGAAATTAGTTATTTTATTTGGTTGTCATCTAATCTTATCATAAGGCAATGGTGTGGTCACTCCATAGCCACACACTTGTCAAGTGAGGTGTCTAACTTACACTGAGTTTCATACGGTATAAGAAACTACACATCGATATTTTATAGAATGGGTGAAATATTGTACTCAGAAACATATAATGGTCAAAATTTAATTCCAGTTCTAAAATCTTCATTTCTAACTATTTTTAATCTTAGTCTTATCTTTTTCTCAATCTAGCATCTTTTAGTCCGAAATGTAGGGTTTTGAATGTTTCGATGGACTCGGAGGGTCTAAAGTTGCCGTTCATATTTTTTTTTGAGTTGTTCTCATTATGACTAACTCTATTAGATTTGTGAAAATAAAATTTCAAATAAAATTTTTGAAATAAATTTTGGGGTATTACAATTTCTATGGCTCAATGATAATGAAGATATTGAATCTTGCTATGATGAGCAAGAACGTGTGATGAAAGCACCATATTTGAACTTGAACTTACTGATGCTAGCTCAAAAAAGGAGAAGAGTTAGATTCCTCAAATAATCATTTCCTATTATGATGAGTGAAGTAGTAGAATGGATAGGAGCTCCTTTTCCATGCATGATGACCTAACAAATCAATTGAACTAAAGAAATTTCTAAACTAGAGATTGATTCTTTTGGTCCTTTTCTTCCTTTGCCCAATATTGAGATGCATATTCTTCGATCTAAGTGTGACATTCCCATTAAAGTCATTATTTATATGAACACGAGAGCACAAAGAATGTTGATGAATCCAGCTATTCTCTCATCCTCTGCATGGGAAAACTATACCTATTTCTTAAAGTAAGTTAAAAAGATTTTCAAAACCAATCTAGTCACCAAAAATAAAATTGGGTTAAAATTCTTCCCAAATTGTGTTGTTTAGACCAAAGTAATAGGCATTGATTTTCCTAAAAAAGTCTTCTTAATTGGAATGGATGTGTACTACCAAAGCAAGTAGCTCAGGATACTACCAGAAGGTCTCAAGTATAAGAGGAATTCCAAGTCATATACTAAAATTTAGAAATTCTTTGCACTTACAGATATGCCTCTAGAATTTTCAGAAATTAGAGATAATTTACTCAACTTGAGTGCATATAGTTATGACCTCTTCACTCATCCAAGGCCCTTATGGAAGAATGAAGAATTCTTTGTTGAGCTACCCTTCACACTCAATGAAGATATAAATCCCACCAAAGTAGTTCATCCTAGAATGTCTCCATCTGATAAAGTTGCAGCTTTTGAAGTATACTAGCAATTGCTAAAATAAGGATTGATTGAACCAACAAAGTCTGATTGAGCTTGTCAAGGTTTCTATGTGAATAAGAGATCTGAATAAGTTTGAGGAAAACAAATCCTGGTGATTGATTACATGCCTCTTAACAATTTCCTTAAAAATGACAAATTTCCTCTACCAAAAATCCATTCACTTTACCTATACATAAAAATTGCATACCTCTTTTCAAAATTTGACCTTAAGTTAGGATTCTGGCAACTTGGTCTAAATCCAAAACACTGGTCAAAAACAACTTTCTGCATATCCAATGCCCATTACCAATAGACCACCTTATTTTTTGGACTTAAAGTTGCACCTTCTCTCTTCCAAAAAGCTATGACTAAAATTTTTTAATCTATCCTCGATAATGCTCTTTTTATATTGATGACATTCTTTTGTTTTCTCCATATGAAGCAAATCATAGGAAGCTCATGGAAAGATTTTATCGAATTTGTGACCAGTATGGCATAATGCTATCAACTAGAAAATCTCATATTGGTACAAAAGAAATTGATTTTCTAGAAATGCATTTTTCATAAGGAAAATATGTGTCTTAATCACATATTGTTGAAGAACTATCGAGTTTCCTGATGAAAATATGACCATAAAGTAGATTCAACAATTTCTAGCAATTCAAAACTACAATAAAGATTTCATCCCTTACATTTCCAAGCACAACACCAAACTTTCCAAGCTCCTAAAGAAAAATCCTTTTTCTTGGGACAAGAGTAGATAAAAGCCATAAAATTCTTTAAAAAGGCAACCCAAAATCCACCATCTCTCAAAATTCCCAAAGAATGAAAAAGAATGTTGCAAACAGATGCTAGAAGTGAGTATTGGGAAGTAGTTTTAATCGAAGAAGTTACAGGGATAAAATTTCTATTATGTCCATGCCAATGGGCAATTCAAGCCGCAGAGCTCCATTACCATATGACATACAAAGAAACATTGGCTGTCAAATTTGTAATTCAACAATTTGAGTTTCATAAAAAGGGATATCAGTTTGAAGGTTAGCTTGATAATTCCTCATTTCTAAAGATCCTTGAATTCAAAAATAAAATTTCTCCAAACATACAAATCCTCATACTAAAAGAATGATTTTCTAGACATGATTTTTCTATAAAACACATAAAAGGAAACCAAAACTTTATCCCTATTAGTTTTGGACCTCAAAAATACTAAGACTTAGATCCCTATTAATGTTTATGCTTATGACTTATATAACGACTCGATTTTTTAATATTGTTATGATAAAATAATTAAATGTGAATAATCTATAAGGATTTTAAAAATTTCGATAGATACAGTTATGATCAAAATAATATAAGGAGTTTATAAAAAAATAAAATAAATTTAATTTTATTAAAAATCAATATAATAATATTTTAATTGGGCATATAGAATGAGACCCCATAAAGGGCGTAATGACATAAATAAAAATAAGGATAAGGGTAAATAGATATTTTAACCCGTAAAGTTTCTTTTATGTCAATTGGGTACCGAAATGGTAATAATCAGTACACCAAATGGAAATAATTGGTACACCAAAACATTGAATCTAGTATAAATAATGGATATTATCAGATCTCATAATTTTTACTTAAAACAATCAAATAAATATAAACATTTCTAATACTTGATACAAGGCAAATTGAACGGAAATAGTTACACTACTTACTTTCTCTCCAAGTTAGTGTTATTATATAAAGGAAAAAAAGAAATGGTTTTTCCTTCTCTGTTGGGTAGCTTTCACGTTGCTTTCTTCTTCCTCCATCTTCTTCATGTTTTTCTTCTTGACACACCATGAAACCTTCAAGTTTTTGAAGGATACACCCAGATTAATCCTTAAACTAGTTCAAGAACAATTCCTCTACATTAAACTCAAGCCAAAGCCTTTTTTTCCCTTCAAATATGTCCAAATAGCAGCATAAATAGGTGCTGGAAAATGGGTTTGAAGCTTTAGTTAGAGGAGAAAATGCTAGAGAAAAGTTTAGCAAATTCTTGGAAGAAAGGTAGGAAAAATTATATGTCTATTGCTTGTGATTGTTTGGCTATTTTTGCTAATATAAACTCTTGAGATATGTTAGAATTATGTTTATGAAATCTGAAATTTATTCTCAAGATTCATATATGAGAGTTTTTTTAGTTCAAGAACACTTGTGGATTGATCGAATTAATATAAAGGATTTATTAAGCAAATGAAGAGATTTTTTATTCCTAGAAGAAAAGGCTTGAAGCTCACCTAAGATACTTGGTTTGTTTTCCTTGAAATTTATAAAAATTTCATCATGAAGAGTTTTACAAGTTATGATAATATAAGATCTCGTAAAAGTTTACTAGACTTCCAGAAAATCTCGTACAGTTCTTCCAGCAAAATCTCAAAAATTTTAGTAGATTTTAGTGATAAATCTCATAAAAATTTAAGAGAAGTTTCATAAGAAATTAGGAGATTTTGACAAATATCTCGTAAGATTTAAGAGATTTTAACAAAATATCTCGTAAGATTTAAGAGAGATTTTCCAAATATCTCATAAGACTTCAGGAGATTCAACGAATATCTCATAAGACTTCAACAGCTTTTTGAGCAAAATTATCCCATAAGAAATTTTAGGAAGATTTCAAGAGAAAAGTCTTTAGTAATCACTACAAGAAACAATCGAGTTACAACGGAATTTACCAATATTTTTTCCATCGGTATTTAAAAATAAATTACGTGAAATTGTGAAAAAAAAAAGAAATTTTTCCTAGTAAGATAGTTATCGGCGGATTTCCAACAGAAAATCCGTAGAAAAGTCACACGCCCTTTGGTGCCAAATGTTCACGCAATTCTCACGAACTTGTACGTAACTAATTATGAAAATAAACTTATTTAAAAAATAATATTCCAACGAAGTATTGGAAATATTTTAGTAAAAACTATTAAAAAAATAATATTATCAGAAATAATAAAATAAAATTTTTTGTTTTGGCATTTTTTTTCTGTTGGTAATTTGAAATTTCCATCGCAAAAAAATCACTTAATATTTGTGATTCACTCTCATTACACACACTCTCTTAGCACACTCATCACACACTTTCTCTATTCTTCTACACACACTCTCTCGTGGCTTAACCAAGCGGAAAAGCAACCATGACGGTTGCAATGTGATCCCTCCCACGGCGGCATCCCGGTGGCACGGTGGGTAGATTTGCATGCAACACAAGAACCCGCGACCTCAGCAACCCGCGAGACAACGATTCAGGCGATTGCGCGACCTAAACGGCGATTATATGACTACGTAACCCGCGATTTCAGCGATTCCCTTTGTGACCATCGCGATTCAGGCGGTTGCGCGGTTGCAACGACGCGTATTGTAAATTTTATTTGATGGATTAATATATGTATATATTGAAATTAATTTTTTTGGAATGTCTTAGTTTTAGGGAGATTCTGTCAAAATTTTTCTTTTTAATTTAAAGAGTGGAATATTAATCTAAGGGGGAGGTGCTATCGAAATTTTGTTAAGTTAAAGAGCACAAACTACTCGCTTAAAAGAGTTTTACTTTTAGAAGATGGTTTGTTGAGAGATATTTATAATTAAATAAAATTATAATTTGGGAAACTTTAAATGAATTTGTTAGGTTAAATTACACATTCAAGAACCATGAGTTCCGCAAACAAACTATGGATGTATGACGGGTGCACCCCAGTTTAGGGGGAATCAAACCTGCATTTTATATTTTCAGTTACTAATGTCATCAATGTTCACTTAAAATGGAAGCTAATGAGTTAAAGAGGCCACCTACACAGAGTGAGTTATTCATAAAGACTCACACGCGCAAGGCAGACAAGACATGGGTTGATACTCGCTCAAAGAATATTTGGGTATATATGTTTTGAGTACTTATTGTTTGTATATATATTTAATTTATTACTTCATATATTTGATAGATGTTTAATTAATTTTATTTTCTTATAGCATGCCTATGAGCAATGCTATCAGGAGGCTACAACCCAATGGGAGAGATTGCAAAGGTGAGGAGTGCCCACCGATTGATGGGGACCACTTGTGGCAAGAGTAGTCGGTGGTCCTTATAAGAACCACATCTATGGCATGGGGTCATTTTGTGCTAGTAGTTTATCCCTCTGCCCTCTATCACTGGCACATCTACAAGCATTGGGTCTAGCGAGATGGTGAGGTCCGCGAGCAAGTTCACCTGCTCAATGCGAAACTTCATTGTATGCAAGAGAAGGATGCAAGAGACAACGTCAGTTTCAGGAGATGCAAAAGAAGATGGAGCACAAGGAAAATGCCTTGGAGACAGAAAATAAGAAAGCAAATGAAGGAGAAGGAGATAAGATTAAAGAAGCAGATGAAGAAAGAGATGGTGTCTTTGTGGAAGAAGATGCAGGCTGGCTCCTCTGCCCGCCAAACACGATGATGATGATGATGGTGATGGTGATGGTGATGGTGACGGTGATGCTGACGATGATGATGATGCTAGACTTCTCTGATTTGAGTTTTTGTTTTTTCTTTATTTGTTATATGTTGAACTATTAATACTTCTTTGTAACTTTTTGAGCTTTATCTATTTTACATCTTGAACTATTTATATTTCGTTTGTAGACTTTCTGATAGCTTTATCTATTTTACATCTTTGATTTAAATTTATTGCGTTTTATATTTATTAAGCATTTTTTAATAATTTTTCATTATTAAATATATTTACATATTTATAATTAGCTTTAAATAAAATATAAGCTAGTAAAAATAGGAAACATTCAAATTACAAGCCAAAATAATTTTTTAAAAAAGTTATTTACCGAAATTTTTCCGTTAGTAAAATAAAACACAAAAAACAAAATTAAATAAAAAATCTAATTCCGACGAAAAATTCCATTAAGATAAAAATTCGATTTTTAAAAAATGATTTCAATTTTAAATTACCAATGGAAAAAAATCCGCCGCCATATTTTTTAAAAAAATGCAAAATTTAAATTAAAATATTATCGAATTTTTACGTCGATAAATAAAATATTGAAAAAATTAATGACAAAAAATTCTCCGGTAATATTCTTGATGATGACGAATTTTCCTGCGAATTTGTCATACCCATTATCGACGGATTTTTCCAAAAAATCCACCGAAAAATTCGCGGTAACGTTTTCGGCGGATATTTTTCGGTAATGGTTACGACTACGTTATTATCGTTGACAAAATCCGTCGATAATTCCATCGGTAACTCAAAATTCCGTCGATAACACCATAAAATCCGTCGATAAAATCCACTGGTAAGGCACTATTTCTGGTATTGAATTCAAGAGACTTAACAGAGAAATCTCATAAGAGTTAAGGAGATTTCAAGGAAATCTCAAAGCAAAAGCATGAGAAGTGGAACTATTGAGAAAAATTTCTCTTGAGAATCATAAGATTTCCTAAACAAATATTAAAGATCCCTATGAAAAGAGCAAACTTAAAAAATAAGCTTTATGTAATATTAATTGCTTAATGGTAAGCTCATGGATTCATAGGTAGTAGTAGACATACTACGCCCTTGGAACTATATCAGGTTGTAATTGCGATGGCGTTACATCGTTATGAGAAAGGGATGTACTAGAATAGCGAGGCTATTTAGATGAGATATAGTAGACATACTTCACCTAGTAAACTATATCAGGTTGTAACAACGACGTTATATCGTTGACAGTAATTCACAAAGAAGTATATAGAAGAGTCCTATGAGTTATACTATTAAGTTTAAAATTATCTAATAAAATTAAGTCAAGGAAATAATGATACTAACTACATATCAATTGCTTGATTATAAGCTCATGGATTCACAATGTGATCTATATCAGGTTGTAATACGAGATACTACAATAAGTGAACTATTTCAGGATGTAACACGAGGTGTTACATCACTAGCAATGCATCAGATGAGAAGTATATTAGGAATATTATGAGTTCTATTCTCAAGCCTAAAGTTCATAATAAGATTATGTCAAAGAAGTAATGAAACAAACAAACTAATTATTATGTAAACAACCAGAATACCGAATAATTATTTTATAAATCCTATGACCTTTTTATTCTCAAGCATAAGTGCATTCATAATACTATATTTAATGAGTAAAGGGATAAGCAAGCTAGTTATCTCAAAAGAAATTGAAGATACTTTAATTATTTTAATATTATGTCAGATATCACTATGTAGTAAACTAGTATTTTTCCCATTGGGAATCTTTGATTCTCATTCCTACTATTATTATATTTTTACAAGGATTGCTATGATGGTGATTATTTTATGGAGACTCTCAATTGGTATTGGCATCGTGGTCCAAAGTTTCTAATGAATCGATCATAGAGAATTTAGTCAGCCTTTTTACTTTCTTTTTAGTGAATGTTGAGTAGTACCCTACCTAGATTAGATGGTTCCTACGTGAACCAGGATAAAGGTTTGACAGAGTTATATATGCTGTTGTTTTGTGGTCAAATAATACAATTATTTATTTTTGACATAGTAATTATGTTCAAATTTAACAACTCAGAAAGAAAGCGTGTTATGTTTGTCATGAAAAGCAAGCTCATATGTAATATATATATATATATACACTCCTCAAAGGTCAAGTAGAGATAACAAGTAACAACTACTCATTATAAGGTTATGGCTTAAGTATAGTCTTATGGTGTGAAGGGTGTTACAACTTATGTGATGACTTGTTGCATATGGTATTTCCATGCATGCATGACTTTATGTGATGCATTCATGACATTAAACTCGTGTTTAAAAGATATGCACTTTGGATAATATAGTTTTAGAAACTTAAAATGAACCTTATATGCATGCACACCCTTCTACAAAGAAACTGAAGTGATTGGAGACGATAACAATGATACCCTTGTTAGAGTTGGAGTACCCTGTTGAGATTCTTGTATAAGATTCTTATATCTCTCTCATTCTTTTCATGTCATCTTTAGATAAGGTTAATGATTATGTTTGTGATCTTCCTTGAGGTGCTGATAAGGGAGTTACATTATGGTCCAAATTAGAGCGGTAGTGGAAACATTAAGATAGTCCTTTATCCTTGTAGTCTCTTAGAACTTATCTCATCCTTATGTACGTTCGTAGCTTTGTCTTTTGATGATGTACACCCACGAATACCTTGGTCAAGTTATATTTATGCTTACCTTTCAAATTAATGTATGCTTAACCCATGTTAGTATCCAATCAGTTAGTTAGTATATTATTATGTTACCATGTTCTATAGATTCATGATATCTTGTGATGTCTTAGTTTATGTGAGCCATTTTGTGGTTCTTATATGTATGCATGTGATGTTTAGTGTGAATGAGATGCTACGTATTGGTCATGACCCAATTTAGAAACGTGATCGACAAGTAGGAACCAACCCCGGAAGCTCTTACATGACATAACATGCATAAAATTTCATAATTTCCAATAAAATATAATTTAAATAAAAACTGGGTGAATACTTTTCACATAAGTCATAACCAATCCATAACCATTATCCAAGTGACAAAATAGCTATACCAAATAAATCACAAAATCATTCAATTGTAATTACAGAAATCCTCAAGATAGCATGATTAAAATATAAATATGCATGGTCTATGAATCCTTCCTGCAATGAAATGGACTACTACTAAACATAACAGACTATACTTCACTCCAAAGTGAAGCTCACCCAAAAATAAATAACGCTCCTGAGGATGGGATATCTAGGAGGATTTTGGGCCAGGCTATATTTGTAAGGGGAAATGAGATTGATGAGTTTTATCTAAAACTCAATGAGTAGATTCTCACCAAGCCATATATAGGATAATAAGGGAAGTATGTAAATAATAATGTAGTAATCAAAAATATTTTCTATTCATAGTACAATAATAATAGTACTAACCTCAGTTTGTGTCAATAATAAGAAAACATAATAATTTCCCTAAGGAATTAAAGCAGATAGATTATTAAAGATTTATAAAGGCAATGCTCAATCCCTTGCAAACAAGAGTACCTAACTAAGATTTTAATAGTTCTTCATTAATCGCGTCCCTTGTGGACTAATATAAGTGTAAAGTAATTGCCCTTCGTGGGCGTCATGGTATATCAAGGTTAACGAATTTATCCGTTAACTCATAGCTCTCTCTGCTCTACTTTCCTATCCAAACATCACTTAGAGTCAATATACTAAATTCTCAAAGCTAGGATTATCAGTTTAAAGCTTTCCATCACTTCTGGAATTCACCTTCGAATTTCTGGAATAAATACTCTTTTTCATAATTTAGTGAAAATAGTTCAACAACATGATAATGTAAATGGCACACAGGAATCAACAATGGTCCAATGTAGTTTCTAAAAGTCATGCATTTTCATGGAAGGTTATAAAATCATAATTTTCTCTAGTCTAGCATAATTCTTAAAGCATGTCAATAGCAATTGAATTTCCAAATTTATGAAAGGTTCAAAATGTTGTATGGAAACTTATTGTGATGGCAAAAAATAAAGCCATGAGCTTAAACCCACTCACCTAAAGGGTCAGAAGGAAGGTGCTAGGACCAACTGCGCTTTAGGGAATGGGAATGACACCGATATTGGAGAAAATAAAAACTCATGAATAAGCTATATACATACTAGAATAGCCCTATAAATATTGGGAGAGTATCCAAACTTGACAAAAATCAAGAACATAAACTTCCTATCATATAAGAAAAGAAGAAAAGAGGAAAAAATAATATAATCTACTGATAAATTCTTACCTTGGAGCTAGGAAGAAGTAGGATTGGAGGAAAAAGAAAGTGGTAGGGTGGGAAATGAGTAGGAAAGAGCTATGTTTGCATTTCTAGGGCTAAAATGTGTAGGGGAAAGGTTTATATAACACTCGATGGGAGATATATAGCGCCTTCCACACACAGCTTGAACGATGCCATCTGGATACTTGCTTGGTAACTATTATTGTGTTATAACTCTATCAGGGGCAAGTGGTCACACCAACTTCCACCGAGATCCAAGACACAAGCTCTAGGTATGTCTTCAAGAGTCTAACGTTCTCTCAACTGGCCATCTATCTAAGGATGGAAGGCTATGGTCAATTCCACACTTATCCAAAGAGCTTCTTAAAATGCTCTCCAAAATCGTGAATTGAACTGGACCCTTTGTTTGATATGTTGGACACGCACTCTATGCAACCTACCAATCTCATCAATATACAACTAGGCATACTGTGTTGCATTGAAGATGGTCTTCAGGTAGAAAGTGTGTCGAGTTGATCATTTGTCTACTATTATCCAAAGGAGTTAAAACCCTTAGTGATCCAAGACAACCTAACTACGAAGTCCATGGTGATCTTCTCCCACTTCCACTATGGAATCTTTATCTGTTATAGGAACCCTGCATGTTATGATATGCTAGAATTTTGCATAAGGTATTGACATGCATTCATGATATGGTATAATGCATACATAACATTAAGACTCATGCTAAAATCATAAGCCTCGGCTAATGATTTTTGAAACTTAGTAAATGAACCTTGATTATGTTTACT
This sequence comes from Dalbergia oliveri, assembly GCA_030441495.1. Classification (NCBI taxonomy): domain Eukaryota; kingdom Viridiplantae; phylum Streptophyta; class Magnoliopsida; order Fabales; family Fabaceae; genus Dalbergia; species Dalbergia oliveri. Next base: position 7,749,180 of record JAMLFY010000009.1, read on the forward strand.
ATTTTTATAATGAAACTCAGGTTCCTAGGATGATGATGATGTCACTTGTGCGGAGGCGAAAACCCTCCTGAGATTCTTGTTCCGTTTTTCTTCATTTTCCATCTTCGTTTTCAAAGGGTGATGGCATCCTTTAGGATCTTTGTTAAGATGCTGACCTGGGAGATGCACTATGACCATGAGTTGCAAGGATATCATATTGTTGGTTAATGTGTTGTTCATCATTTTATGTTTTTGAGGCATGCCTTTGCATACCCTGGAGTGCCTAATTCACTCTTGCCATATCCTGATTTGATCATCTTCATCTCCATCAAAGCATCATATGAGCACCTATGTAGCGAATTGGAGGATGCGGCCATCCTGATTACATCCCTCGTAGCCTAACCTTCTTTTTCGAGACCAACCCTTCCCAAGTCCCCCTTACAGTACTCCTATGGTGATCTTCCCTCTTCATAGGCATTGGTCATGGTAGGAGCGGCAGGAGGTCGAGTAGTAGAAGGGAGTGTTCTGTCAGATGCCCATACCTATGTGATACCATGATGAGGGGCTCATGTTGTCCCTTCTGGAGTCCCTACAAATAGGACTGGGTTCCTTCCTCCCTTTCCTAGGCACTAGACAAGGACGACATGTTGTGCGACGCAGTATAGTAGTTAAGATAGTTTTTCCCATAGGACTCATAGTTTCGGCTTAAGGAGTAAACCAAGTACTTGCCTTTTGTTTCACTTATTTATAATTTTGCTAAGACATATGTTCTGTTTGTAGTTTCTGGATATGTGTAGCTTCCAAGCTTGTCGTAGATTGCTACACAGTTTATGTTGTTTTTAGTTTCTATAACGCCCAACTTTTACTGTAATTTTTACTGTCGTTTAGAAATTATCAAATTACCCTAGGTAATTTTTCTATATAATTCGAGACCAAACAATCCTCTATAGGAATTGTTACCAAAATTTTCTGACTAACCAATCTTAGAATTATAACATACCAAAATGCCCTTGAGGTTAACTTAAAGAGATCAAAGACTAGTATTAACCTAGCTTTACCCTTTATGTAGCTAGTTTTTCTTCTAATATGCATAGAATTGTTCCTTCATCATTAAACATAATAATCACAACTTCAAACATATTAAATCATCATCATAATAGTTTAAACTAGATTGGTTACCGAATCATGAACCTCACATAATTGCTTAAAATCACATTTTAAGTACATGTAAGATATTAGTTTCCTAAATCTTTGCAAAGCCTTAAAACTCTTTTAGAAACTAATTCTTTTGTTAATCTTGAAAGAAATTATAGAACTAAATCAGTAGCTATTTAAAATCACTTTTGGGCTTACCTTAATTATGAGGCCGATTTATATGAAAGAATCTTCACGATTAAAATTCTCACTTAAGATAAAGGAGCAAGTCTTAGCTTTTAAGATTTAGTGATAACTAGAATTATAAACATGCTATGCAAAATTATTTTAATCTTGTTATAAATGATAACTTGAAAATATAAACATGATGCAAGTTTGTAACGGCGGTAGTTGGTCCTGACCAATGAAGGAGGATCTTAAGAAAACCGTGCATTTAGTCCGTATGGAAAGGAATAGAAAATTCTTATTACATCTTTTAAGCTCCAAACTCAAGACTTTTTAAAGAATGAATTCTTTTGACTCCCATAATTTTAAGGAAGCTTTAGAGTTTTTATTACCATGTTTTCAACTTTGTTTGTGATATTTGGGCAAGTTTTTGAGCTCTAGGATCTTTAGGCGATGACATAAAATAAACATGCCATGCATTGATTCTAGCCATTATAAAATAAAGTGAGAGCATAAAATAAATATGAAATGCTTCCTCTTTGTTATCTTTGAAGATTAAGTGACAACTTGAAACATAAACATGAAGTGCAAGCTTGGAAATTTAAACATGAATATGCAAGTTCATTTAATCATTCTTGAGAATTTAATGACATTAAAAGTAAACATGATTGTGCAAGGCATAAACATAAACATGGATGTAAGTTTATTTATTTCTTATTAAGCTCCTTCAAGACTTAAAAGAATTATATCAACCCAATATATATCTTAGCAAGAAGTGAGCTTTAAGGATTTGATTATTAAGCTATCTGAAAACTTCTAGGCCTTGCAAAATCAAATGGCAAGAAAGGGGAAGTTCAAGAGTTATCTAGAAATGAAAAATTTTAAACATCATTTTAAACTAAAAACCTTAACAAGAAATGAAACATAAGTGTCAATTATTTTTCATTTCTAAACTCAAGGCCTTCATCAGTTTAAAATGATGTTTAAAACTTTGAAAACTAATGAAACCTTCAAGTTTTAGAGGTCTAACGTGAAGGCTTTGAACCAACCTAGGAACCTCATCATCAAACCATAATCTCATCATTAAAGGCCACAAGGCCGAAATATACAAGAAGAGAAAAGAAGAAGGAAAATTGAAATATGAAGCAAGTAAAGTACATAAAATAATCATTTTTAACCAAGAACAACACTTATCAATACTTGGAATTAAGCTTAAAAACAACTCCCTACTGAATTATTTGAATGAAGGGAGAACTTGGTTTCTTTGAGTGAAATGAAAGAAAATTCCTTGAAAAATTTATGCTAAGTTTCAACAAGGGAAGAAAGAAGAGCTTTTGGTGTTTGTAAAAACTATAATTGTGTTTTATAGATCAAGGTTTCTAACAAGAATCAAGATGCCTATTTATAGAAGAATTCAAGCTCATAAATGGACAAGAAAAGGAGGAAAGTTTGACCAAATTTGAGAGAGGAAACAGGAATAAAAATCATCTTCTTTTGGCTTAAAACATTGGAATCAAGTTTTCATGGTTCCTTTTATACCTTGGTTTTTGTGCATTCTTTGACAAATTTTCTGATGCATTATGACAATTTTCGTCCATTACAGCCATGGAAGATGAAATTTGTGTGTTCCATTTATTTGGGTGTAGATAAGGTATTCTTGCAAATTAGAATTTACGATTCAAGGCTTATTACTTTATAAGCAATTTGAGTGTTTTTAAGCAATTTTGGGTTCTATTCTAAATAAATAATTTAACTCAAGATTAATAATTAGATTTAATAATTTTAATTTGAGCCTAATATGTTTAGGTTTCATTATAATTGAAAATATCAAAATTACAAAAAGAGAGGGGCAAAATGGAGTTACTTAAAATTGGACTACCGAGCTTTAATGGTTAATCATAGCTTAAAAACATCTTTTAAAGTGTTTTAAGGCAATTATGAAATGAAATAAAATAACTAAGGGGCGTTTTGGTACTTTATGTGAGCTCAAAATTAAGTTCTTCTCCTCTATTAACACACATAACACAAACAATTCTTATTATGTTAAAGAATAACTAGCTACATAAATCTCGTAAAGCTAGGTAAAATAGGTTCAATCATTTTGAGTTGATTTTACACCAATAAAATTCTAGTATGTTATAATTCTGCCTAAGATTGGCTCCTAACCTTTTTCTAACAATTCCTTTATTATTGACCCTGAACACTAAAAATGAAACTAGCAACTAGAAAATTGAAAAGCAAGATTCTAGAACTTTAGAGAATGAAATTTATGTATTCTGTCAGAGCCTTTAGTGGCCTTAAGAACCAGATTTTATCATGTTTAGATAAGGGAGAATGATTCATAATTGGTTTAGTAATTAATTTTAGCATCATAGGGAAAAGGTAACGAGAAAGGGTTAAAACGCAACTCCTAGCACACCGTAAAACCTTAAGCACAACTTACTGTCTATGCTGCCCCATATAGTCTAATAATGTTTTTAAGGCTTATATTTGATGGTAATAAATCCCTTAGATGCATAATTAATTAGTTCAATAATTGAGGTTGCCCGATTCTAGAGTTTCGGTTGTTTAAGATAATTTTTCGGTAAGAATTTATGATGATGGTTCTTTGGAGTTTGAAATGATACGTCTATGTAGTGATTTGATGCTTATTAAGTATTTGATATTATTGAATGATTCCCTGGCTTGCATGTTATAGTCGTTGTTGCAAACGATGAGAATGTTTATGCATCCTGATGATTATGAATTGAGAGTTGTATTATGATATAACATGCAAAGATTTAATGGTGACTTAAATTTATATAAGAAAATGATCCTTTGGACCCATCAGACTATAGGTGGTGAAAGGTGATTCTTGCCCCCTAACCCATTCTCTCAAAAAGGATAGAGTCAGGACTTTAACTTATCAAAAGGGATAAGTATATGCTAGTGACGACTAGTAAGGTATGAGCTCATAACCTAGATTACTCCCAAAAGGGTGGAGTATAGGGTGGCCCAGGAAAATGATGATGAAAGTAACTTTAAGTCACCTAAGGAACTAAGTAACGTATTATGTGATTATGATGTTCTTCTATGTATAGTATTTATGAGATGATGATGAGAAATATGATGTTCTTCTATGCATAGTATTTATGATATGATGATGAGGAATATGATGTGGTCTTATGCATAGCTATGTTATTATGATATGCTGATGAGATATATGATAGGAAAAGTTCTTTATAAATAGGACATGCTATGTTTATGATGCATTACAAGACGCATGATTAAAACTAACGACCTCGGTAAAGTATATTTTGAACTTAATAAATGAATCTTAGCATGCTCACTATTTCATAATAACCTCGAGGTTCCTGGGACGATGATGATGACACGATGCATATGAGGTGAGTACCCTACTGAGATTCTTTTATAAGTTTCTCATTCCCTCTTTCTTTCTTTCCATCTCGTCTTCAGAAAGTGATGGTGATGTTCGTGATTCCTGTTGATGCTCTCACCTGGTGGATGCACGTGATCTTGTGAACCAGCTTATTATCCTTGAGGAATGTATTGTTGAGCGTGAACTGGATATTATATCTCCTCTGGAGTGTTATAAATAGGTGCCGTTAATAGATGTTTTTCCATCCATATACTATTTATGTTGGTTTGATTGCCTACACCTAGCTTAACTATGTTGGTAGGCAAAATATCTATGTGTTAAGTAATTATGGATGTTATATGATGGAGCCAATGTGATGTGATGTGATGTATTTAAATTCTAATATGTCTTTTTAATTTCTCGTTCACGTTATGCGCGCTCACGTTTTCAATTATGTTTTTTAAAAAATGGCTCGTAATTTCACTAAGTATTTTCAAAATATGATTAAAAGAACTGAAGCAAAGAGTAAAGTCTAGTAATTAATCAGATACAACCTAGGTGTATTGGGTTAATTATTAAGGTGTTATAGTTTCCATCGGAACGCATTTACATGATGATATTTGGTATTGTATGTGTGTGTGTGTGTGTGTTGATGTGTTTATGCTTATGTTGGATGTGTGCTGTGGATTACATGAATACACGGCTAACGTTTTGTCTTTTAAACTCAAAAAATAAAAATAAAAATAACTCATATTTTCGTAAGTATTTTCCAAGTTTTTAAAGTGATTATAAACTTTAAATTTATATATATGTGTGTGTGTGTGTGTGTGTGAAAAATTGAAAATTGATTTTTTAGATTTCAATTATTTTTTACAATTTATGCAAATACACAAAATGCACATTTTTAAGAGAAAAAATGATTCAAAAAAAATCTTATTCACATGCAATGTGAAATGGCTGTTGCTAATGCCTATACAAAGAGTTTTCCAGAATCCAAAAAGAAAAAGAGTTTTACAAAAATCCAAAGCTATAAATTCAGTAGCATATTTTGGATTTATTAATGGTTTCAAAACCAAAAGTGTTATTAACTTGTGAACTGGAAGCAAACTACAGTGCTAAATTAGTATCAATAGTATCAAGATGCTACTTGCTAATCATCACAAGACATGTTGATCCACTTTCTGGATGAAGAAAGTATAGTAGGTTGTCCTCACTATCTATATATAATTTGCATAAGCTAGTTGCTAAATTCTAATTCTTCTTGTCCTTTTCTCTTTTCTTTTTTTTTTATTGTTGCGGAGCATGATTGAGGGGGATTGTCAACTTTTTTTTCATGTTAGTAGTCTTATTATTTCCATTTGGGTTTATTGCAGTAACTTTTCTTGAGTTCGTTCAAAATTATACTCACCCCTTCAAATTTTTAATATTACACCTACCTCTTTCAATTGTTCACAAGTCATACGGTGATATCCCTATAAATTCAAACTGGCTTTTATATCCTTATCACACATAGAGCTTTGAACCAACTTCATCATCACAATTGTTCATCTTCGATTTGTTCCCCATCACCACAAAAGAGAAACAACACTCAAAGTTTTCAAAATAAAAACAAAAAAAATTAGACAAAAAAAAAATTCAAAACACAATGTTAAAATCCCTAAACAAGCATATATGAACAAGTTCTTCCCCTTGGCCTAAAAATAATCCCTCAATGGAATCAAATGTGGGTGCCGAAGAGCACCAACTATCTCTATGTGCCTATCAAAAGCCATCCCCAAGCCTCTCTTTTCCAGTCACTAGAAAATCATCACCACCAATAGCCCCTTCTCTTTTTCTCCATTTTCTTCTTGTTCATCTTTTTCTTTTGAGCTCAACCCCAAATTTCTTGGCCTTAGAATGATCCTTTCAACCGTTTTTTGCACTTTATCGCAATCAGAGCTGATTGATTTCCAGTTTTATCATGAATTAGATACTTTCAACCATGTTTGATCACATATTCAGTGACCTTTTGGGAGAATTATTAGGGAAGGGTTTGGTGAGCCATGGGACAAAAGGGTTGTTGTTGGGTTTTGTTGTAGATAGGGCTCAATTGAGGTTACATTTTTTTCTATTTTAAGGAGGAAAAATGAAGAGGTCATGGGTATTAGAAAAGATGATAGATGGCTATGTGTAATGACCCTTCTGCGTTGTTATGAGATTTTCTTTTGAATGTTTTAGAAGCTAAAAAAAATGCTCTGCTATTTTCAAGGATGGCAGTGTGGGTGGGGCGATGGTGGTAGGGAAGAATCGGAGCTTGTGGAAGAAGAAAATAAAGGGACGAGATTTTTTTTTGGTTTGATATAAAAGATAATTTTTAACTTTTGAAAAATTATTTTAAAATAAGGGAGGTGGGTGTAATATTAAAAACTAGAAGGCATATGTGTAATTATGAAGAAATACAAGGGAAGTTATTGTAATTTGCCCTTTTCTTTTTCATTTTCTTTTCATTCCTCAATTTTTTATTTATTTTGTTTTATTCCCTTTATTGATGTCTTGCTTGTTCACTTTCGAGATGTTTTTACGTCCTCTTTGTGGTGGTTTTGGTCCTCTTTATGGGTGTTTGGATTTTCTTTTTTGATTGTCTTATAGGGATGCTTAGATCTACACTGGAATTAGGTGTAATACATTCTCAAGTGGCAACAATTTTTGTGTTAGTCTACATTATAAAAGATGTTTTGACATTAATAGTCTTCAGGTGAGGGGCATAGTCACTTATTATTAGTTAGTTCAGAATATAGAATGTATTTGTTTCTTATTCAATTTAGATTTATAATATAATCATCTATAAATAAAATTATCACTTATGTCAAGAAAAAGAAGAAAATAGGATAAAATGCATTTTTAGTCTTCATAAATGAATGGTCATTTTGATTTTGGTCCCGCTAAAATATTTGTTTTAATTTTGATCCCTTTTTTCTATTTTTATGATTTTGGTCCTTATTGTTACAAATTTTGGTCTTCATAAATATCTTTTAACAAGTATTTGGGATTAATCACAGTTCAAGTTACTAGCAAAGAAGAAGAGATTAGGATTAATCTGGTTTTTCAATTGAATTTAAAAGAATAGAAAAACATAAGAGAGAAATAGAAGAGAGATAATAATATTTAAGTGAGATGTGATGTCTAAGGCCCACGTGTCCTTAGATAAGTTTGTAAAGCCTTAGGGGTCCAGACCCACCTATGTTGCCAAAAAACCCACACACATGAAAACACAAAAGTAGAATCTAGAATTTCTATTACCACTATAGTGGTCAAGTAGTGGTAACCTCCAGTTTGTGCATTCTGGAGACTACTATAATAGTCAGGCTGCTATAGTGGTCAAGCATGTGTGCAATTGCCCAATTTCCTATGTCAACCACTATAGTGGTCTCAGGCTGCTTGAAGCAGTTAGAGCAAACACCAGCCTATGTCAAAACAATGCAGTTTCATTAAAATACCCCCAAACACTATACAAGCCCATCCCTAGGCTCAGGTTAAACACCCTAGCTACCACTAATACTCTGTGACTCTTCCAGTTCTCCCTTTTCATCTAGTTTATGAGTTTGGGCACTAAGGCATAGTTTCTCACAACATTCTTCCTCCCTAACATTTCAAATTCAGCTCTTGGCATAATGTCAAATTGTTTATATTTTTATTGTATTGTTTGGTAGTTCCTGATGCTAATCCTACTCCCCAGAGTCAAATTGTCAGTGGAAGCACACTCCCAGCTATCAACGGTGAGTGAGTTTAAGCTCATAGCCATACCTTTGGTCATTATTACTATTTTCAAATGATTTATAAATTATTTATGCAAATTTAGGATTATTTATGCCAAGAAAACACGCTTTCATGGATTATAGGAATTTTAGAAAAATTATTGTTTCTCAATTGCTATGAAAATTAAATACTTAGAAATCTCACGGGACCATAATTGCTCTATGTACATTTTAGAATTATTTTATTCAATTAGAAAAATTGCATGAACCCTATTATGGTCCAGACAACATGAATAGTAAATTATTTTGAATACTAGCTTTTAACCAATGATTAGTGAGAACGAAACAGTGAATTAATGGGGGAATCAATCGTTAACCTTGGTATCAAATGGTCCATCAGAGGACTAGCTCAATCACAGTTGCAACAAGGAACCTAGTGTGGTATCTATTTATAGGACCTAGTTAGGTACCCATCAGTTTTAGCCATCGGCTAAGATAAGTGATATGTTTATTCAGCTCCTGTTTCTCTACTAGTAATTATTATGGAAATAGTTGAATTATTATTTTCAGTATAGTTATATGCATTTACATATATAAAAATATTTTATATCTGTTGCATGTATATATATTATGTATTTTTGTTATTGTCACATATGGGTTGTGAATGGAGACTTCTCACTGAGTTTTGATGAACCTACCTCTCTTTTTCCTCCCCTACAAATACCTACAAGTTCAGTTGCACCACATAATCCTCCCTAGTAAAGTTCAGCATTCAATGATGAGCTTCGCTTCGGAGTGAAGATTATTATAGGTTTATGTAGTTATAGTAGTGCTCCAAGTGATCGTGTGTAAGATCCCAAACATGCATAGTTTTTATAATTAATCATTTGACTTTCAGTTATTTTATTAGTTGGGTTTGGCCTAAACCCAATTATCATTATTATAGAGTTTTACATTCAGGAATTATGTTTTGAAAATATTTTCAAAATTAGGGAATTTAGTTAAATTTGAGATTTTTGGAATATATTTTTAATATTTATGCATATTAGCCAGCCACGTTACCAAAGGCTTAGGATGGGACCTAATCCTCACATGCGTCACGTTCCCTAGGTTGTGACAAAGCGGTATAAGAGAGATAGGTTTCCTTGTATATTACTAGAGCAAGTGTCCCCAAATAACATGGCATCTATGTAAATGGAAGTGAGCCCATTTGCATTGACGTAGTGTTATTTTAGTATTTAGGAAAGAGTCAATCATGTCTAGGTTAGTAAAAGTTTATCTTTCTTGGCACTCATGATCTTGTTACATGTCCTGCCTTTTCCGATGTGACCATGCCACCTGTACATCCTTCACATCTTTATTATCGTTGTAAGATTGACTCATCCAGTAATAGTGCTCATCTCAGAGCATTTAAATAGATGGTAGCAAACTTGATAGATATATGATGGTCAGCTAAAGGTGACTACATAGCTGCCTCTAGTTAGACAGATAACTTGAGCCTTGGAACGCTTCAGAGAATGGACTCACCCACCTTCAATAGGCATCTGATGACTGAGGATCCCCATGAAGTTCTCAGGTGGAGGAGATAGTTGGTGTCATCCATTGTTCTTCAGAGAGAATGGTAGAGTTAGCTAGCTTCCAGCTAGGAGGCCAAGTAGAGCTTTGTATCAGAGTTTCGATGGAGGCATGGGACCTCTTGCCTTCCCTCTTGGGAACAGTTCAAATAAGCCTTCATGTGGAGATTCTTATCAGAAATTCTAAAGGCATAGATGATTAAAGAGTTCTTGAAGTTCTGATTAACTCCCAGCATGATGTTCCAGAGTATGATGAGTAATTCACTTATTTGGCCTGGCAGCCTCCAACATGTTACCCAGAGACGGCTTGGGTCAGATGCTTTATGCGGGTCTGCCTAAGGATATGTTTCTCATTTGCAGCCTCATGTTGGGACCATGGACTATGTTCAAGTGGCGAGACAGCGGTTGGTCTTAAGAATAGATTGGTAGAACGTAGGACGATGTTAGAGGCCAACAAGAAAGGCCAAGTTTCAGGGCTCTTTCTAAAGTGGAGCAAGTTCGAGAAGGGGTCACCATTAGCAAGGCTAGTAGTAGGGTCAATCGGGTAAGTCCACCTCTTAGAGCCCATGGGCATACCAAGCTACATCTTAGACTCAAAGCAAAGAGGAAAGTCAAAACATCAGATAAGGTTCATGGAGGACATATCAAGTGTGCTAGACTTGCAATAGAAGACATCTGGGAGAGTGCTTATCAAGTTCTCCAGTATACTTTAGGTTTGGCCAATCAGGCCACAAGCACAAAAAGTGCCCAATGTTTCAAGGAGCTTCTGGCCCAAAGTCAGCTAACTCTTCAATGTCAGTTTAGTCTCTCTAATTGACAACCCAGGGTGGCTCTATCCCATTAGAGGTCATGGAACCAGGGGCAGAGGTCTTGGCGATAGATATCCAGGTGGTAGAGGTTAGGGAAGTGGGGAACAACCTCTGTTGTTTACTATGACCCGTCAAGATGCTCAGGCTTTAAACAAAATGATAATAAGTATAACAACAATATTTTCTTTTGCTACCATGACTTTGTTTGACTTGGGATCCACTAACTCTTATTTGACCCTATTCTTTCTGGTACGATTTGTGAGATTCCCTAAGGATCTTGAAAGTCGTTCCTAGTTAGGTACCTTGGGAGAGCCCCTCTTGTTCAGACAATGTATAGATCGTGTGAAGTCAAAGGTAGTGACATGGAGGCACTAGCAGATTAATAGTGTTGGACATGTTGACTTTGACATAAATCTGGGTACGGATTAGTTAGCTTAATACCATGCCATGGTAGATTGTTATAGCAAGGTAGTTAAATTTGAAGTCCCAAGTGTAGAGCAAGAGAGTTTCTAGGCATAGGGTCTTCGACACCAACAAACTTGATATCAGCTATGAGTGCACTTCGATTGATGGAAAGAGGAAGTTGTGGGTTCTTAGCTAATCAAAGACGTAAAGGCAGAGATACTAAGTTTGGGCACAATTTTGGTGGCAAATGAGTTTCTAGATGTGTTTCCAGATGATTTGTTGGGTATGCCATTGGAGAGGGAAGTAGAGTTTGGGATAAAGTTTGAGCCAAGAGTTAGGCTCATCTCTATACCCCTGTACCACATGGCTCCAGTAGAGTTAAGGGAATTGAAAGAGAAGTTCAGGAGTTGTGACAAGGGGTTTATTTGGTCGAGTACTTCTCCATCAGGTGCCCAATGCTGTTTGTCAAGAAGAAAAATGGTTCAATGAGGATGTGTATAGATTATATGCAGCTAAACAAGGTGAGGATCAAGAACCGATACCCCTTGCCCTGCATGATGACCTTTTCAACTAGCTTCAAAGGGCAAAATGTTTTTCCAAGATCGACTTTTGATCTGGCTATCATAGTTGAAGATTAAGGATGAAGATATACCCAAGACGTCATTAGGACTTGCTATGGGCACTATGAGTTCTTAGTGATATCCTTTGAGTTGACCAATGCCCTAGCAACCTTTATGGATTTGATGAATAGGGTGTTCAAGCCATATCTGGACCACTTTGCGATTGTCTTCATTGATGACATCTTAGTGTATAGCATGAACAGCATCTGAGGATAGTTCTACAAACCTTAAAGGAGAATTAGTTATATGCCAAATTCTCCAAGTGTGAGTTTTTACTAGGTCAGTGGCGTTCCTAAGGCATATAGTGTCTAAGGATGGTATTTTGGTAGATCCGAATAAGGTAGAAGTAGTGCAGCAATGGCCTAGGCCTTCAACGATTTTTGAAATCTGTAGTTTCTTAGGCTTTGCAAGATACTACAGGTTGTACAAGATTTCTTGAGGATTGCAACACCATGACTAAGTTAACACAAAAGAATATCAGGTTCCAACAAACAAAAAGTGTGAGCAAAGTTTTAAAGACTCAAGACATGTTTGACCACGGCACCAGTTTTGGTGTTGCCTTCAGGAATAGGTGGTTTTTCGGTATCCTGTTATGCTTCGAGAGTTGGACTTGGCTGTGTTTTAATGCAACATGGCCTAGTTGTAGTTTATGCCTCACGCAGCTCAAGAAGCATGAGCAGAATTAGCCCACACACGCTTGGAAATGGCAGCATTGGCTTTTGCCTAGAAGATTTTGAGGCACTACCTATACGGAGAGACTTGTGAGATCTTTACAGACCACAAGAGCTTGAAGTACATCTTTTAGTAGAAGGATCTGAATCTAAGGTAGCACAGATGGCTTGAGTTGTTGAAGGATTATAACTGTATGATCTTATACCACCCAAGGAAGGCGAATGTCATAGCAAATGCTTTAAGTAGGAAGTTTGGCTCAATTTGGCTCACATAACGCATGAATAGCCGCTAGTGGAGGATATCCACAAGTTGGAGGCGAGAGGAGTTCAGTTCGGTCTTAGTGACATAGGGGTTTTCCTCACTCACATCAAGGCTCGATCAACTAATGGAGTAGATTAAGGCACAAGAGGGTGAAGATCCAAAGGTATCTAAGTTGGTTGAGAATGTTCATAAAGGCGACAACACAGAGTTTTCGGTTGATGAGGGCACGTTGCACTTTGGGAACTGTTTATGTGTGCCTGCAATGGGTTAGCTATGGAGAAAAGTGATTGAGGAAGTCCATATGGCAACATACTTCATGCATCAGGATTAGCTTAGATGTATCAAAACCATAAGTAGTTGTTTTGGTGGGATAGTATAAAGAGGGATGTCAATGACTTTGTGGCAATGTGCTTGGTGTGCAGGCAAGTAAGGCAGAACATAAGAGACCTGCAAGGCTACTCCAACAAATAGATATTCCATAATGGAAGTGGAAGAAGATAGCCATAGACTTCGTGGTCAGATTACCTTGGACCACCAAGGGGTTTGACTTTATATGGGTAGAGGATGATGTCACGACCCACCTAAGGAATAAGACTAGCATGTGAAAGATTAGGTCCCCATGAAAGCCTCTAGTACCATGATGGCTAATATGCATGAATAATAAGAATATATTCCAAATATCTCAAATTTTGCTAAATTCCATAATTCTAAAAATGTTTCCAAAACATAAATCCTGAATGTAAAGCATGATAACCATAATCTGGGTTAAAGCTAGACATAATTAATAAAGTAATTAGAGGTCATATAAATAATCATAAAAACTATGCATGTTCGGATCCTATCTACACAATTGCTAAGCACTGCTAAACTAACATGAACCTATAGTAAGCCTCACTTGAAGCGAAACTCACCAAAAGAAGTCCGACACTCCTGAAGAGCATCATGTGGTGCAACTAAACCTGTAGTTGTATCTATGGGGGAGGAAAAAAAGAAGAGTGAGTTCATCAAAACTTATGAGCAGATAGCCACCCACAGCTTACATGGGATGACAAGAAACTACATAATAATAATAATAATACAAACAACATGGAAATGCAAGTAATTACATAATAATGATATTTCCATACATGTAATTCAATCTTTGACTTAACTAATTAAATTTCAACTTAAAGAAAATTAACTTCAAACTAAATTCATATTTTATAAGCATTCACTTGCATAATGAACATTCACTTATGGGTTTGTCCTCTTAAGGACCATATCATGTAGTATATCTGAATCATAAAAGCCTACCTCCATGGGGGCTAGATATGCCAAGTTTAACGACTTATAAGATTGCCTCCATGGCCGCTTGGTAGACCGCCTCCTTGGCAGCTACGCATACCAAGGTTAACATCTCATAAGACTACGTTCATGGCCACTTGTTACACCGCCTCCTTGGCAACTAGGCGTACCAAGGTTAATGACTTTTCTTACACAAATTACAATTTTACTAGGATCTCAACATATATAAGTTAACTGAATCAACAATAAATTCGAAACATAAAGTCTTATTCCTTGTATCCTGTTTGTTGCTTATGAGATAATAATTTAGATATTAAATATTATGTCGTAAAAACTGATCATGTTGTACTATCTACTAATCTACCTACAACGTGACAGTAATACTAATAATAATAACAATGATTTAACTGCGAACCTTTAATATTATTTACCTATCAATTATTATTTACCTGTTTATTTATTTCTAAAATGTTGGTTCCCTCATACTATATAAGTAAATTAATTTTAGAACTAACAATAGTTAAATAATACCTATGAAACTTAAGGTAATCTTGCTATATTGAACATTTCTTATACTTTAATAATTAATTCATAATTTAATCATAGAGGTCGCAAAAGCTATTAGTTAACTTTTGTTAATTGATTGAATCCTGTCATGTTACCTAATAACTATTAATTAAACTTTTATTATTACTTAGGCCATTCTTATTATTTCTGGATGTTATTTCCACAATACATAATAAGTATGTACTAATCTATTTATATAACTTACTTATTAACTACTCTTTATAACTGACTAAATCTTATCATGCTAAAGACTACTATTTCTTATTTTAATATGGCACTGTTCTAGTTGTTTAACTGAGTTCTAATATTAGGTTGAGCTCTATATATATGATTAAAATTATTTCCAGAACATCGTACTTGTTCTTGCTATTCTCACTGCTATTCGTATAGTAACTATCAAATAGTTATGAACTATTTCATCTTCTTAACTGTTTTATGGTAACTAGCTAGGTCATATTGTACTAAATAGATGATAATAATATTTTCTAGTATTCGTATAAATCATCCTATGATATTTTGCCTGCTGTTCATATCTGATAATTTGAATAATACTTCTAGCTATGAAATCATGTCAACTATCAACCTATTTTCTGGTGATAAGATTCTCAACATGCCAAATAAATCACATATTTCTAAGATATAATATAACTACAACTAGTGACATCTTCTATAGTCATGCATCAAACAATGGTCCCATAAGTTTTCTAAAATAGGATTTTCATGATATCAACGATAATAATCATTTTATAAAATACTTTTAATGGCTAACAAATATAGCCATGAGCAACTACCCATTCACCCTTGGTAGTCAGGAGTGTGTTTTCTGACAACTTGACCTTGAGATAGGAATGACACAGGTAACTATCAAACAATATAATAAAAACATAAATAATTTGATTCTATCACCCAAACTGATTTTGGGATGGTAGAGAGGAAGAGAGTTGTGAGAAAATCATGCCTGATCACGCACTAACTCATAAACTAGATGAAAAGAGGAAGAAACCAACTAAATTCTATGAAGATACTTATCGAAAGAGATTAATTGGAGAAAATTGAGAGAAATCATATTTTCTCTCTAAGAAAAATCCTTAGGTGGCTAGAGTTCTTAGAAGATTGTCTAAGAGTATTATAATGCGTCAAATATATACTAGTGGTACAAAAAAAAAAGCTCCAACAATGAGCCCGCACGTGGACCTATTTCTTGTTCCATGTTTAACGCTATATATATATATATACTTCTTTTGAACTACCAACATGATGTGACATTAACGATGCATGCATGTTAATTTTTGGAATAATAATAATAATTCACAAATCAAAAAATTTCATAATTTAATCGTTAATAACTTCTTATATAATATCTAATAATTCTATATAAAAAATAATATCTAACAAATCGTTTACGTAGTATATGATAAATATAAATAATATCTAATATCTTCAAATAAGTATCATTGTAATTACGTGATGCCTAGAAAATCTTTTTCAAATCCTTCTTGAGCTTAGGCATAACCTTCCTAAAGGCTTATATTTTTGAGATATTACAGGTGACCAAGTCAGCACATTTCCTACCAGTGAAGACTACCTTTAGTGCAATGCAGGTATGCCACGTTGTACATCGACGCGATATTCAAACTTCACGGTGTCCAGTATCCATCATATCAGACAAAAGGTCCTAGTTTAGTTCGCGGTTCTGAAGGGCATTTCAAGAGGCCCTTAGGACATGTATGGACTTGACAACGGCCTTTCATCCCCAAACAAATGGTCATTAGAAAGGATGATACAAACCTTAGAAGATATGATCAGAGCTTCTGTGTTAGATTTCGGAGGGAGCTGGTGTGATCACCTACTCCTGATCGAATTCTCATGCAATAACGGTTATTAGGTGAGTATCCAAGATGACACCATTCGAAGCCTTATATAGGAGGCATTGTAGGTCTCCCATCGAGTGGTTTAAGCTTAGGAAAGCTAAGTCCCTAGGCTCAAACCTAGTTTAGGAAACCTTAGAGAATGTTAAGTTGATTAGAGAACATCTCTTAGAGACAATCAACACAGAAGTCGTATGCAGGATAACCGTCGCGTGACTTGGAGTTTGCAATTAGGGACCATGTGTTTCTTAGGGTATCCCCCATGAAAAGGGTAATGAGGTTTGGTAAGCGAGGAAAGTTGAGCCCTCGTTATATCGGCTCATTTGAGATGGTAGAGAGTTGAAGCAATGGCCTCCAAGTTGGTACTACCTCCCAATTTATCAGCCATACATCCAATGTTTCATGTCAGTATACTCAAGAAGAATATGCCCAATCAGTCATACGTGCTCACCCACAAATGGTCCAAGTTGATGAGAGCTTATCCTATAAAGAGGAACCGATGACCATCATGGATAAGCAGATCAAGAAGCTTCACTCAAAGGAGGTAGCCTCGATAAAAGTCATGAAGGAACCATTCTAGTGAGGAAGCGACTTGGGAAGCTGAAAAAGCCATGAAAACCAAGTATCCCACCTTTTTCCACCTCAAGGTATGTTTGTTTTGATTTGGGGACCAAATCTATTTAAAGGGAGTATTATACGATGTCTCAAGTCCACATGTCTCTAGATAAGTCTAGTAGAGCCTTAGGGTTCTCGAGACCCACCTGTGTTGCCAGAGACCCCACATTCATGAAAACATAAAAGTAAGAATCTGGATTTTTAATACCGCTATAGTAGTCAAGCGTGGTGGCCTCTGAGTTTGTGCGTTCTAGAAACTGCTATAGCGCTCGGGCGTGTGCACGGTTGGCCTAGTTCCCTATGTCAACCACTATAGCGATCCATGACCACTATAAGGTTAGGTCATATCAGTCTACGTCAAACGACAAGTTTCATTAAAATACCCCCAAACACTATACAACCTTATCCCCAAGATCAGGTTAAAACAGCTGCCACCAACACTCCCCTGTGCCTCTCCCTCATGTTTTCCTTCCCTTCTTCCTCCTCTCTAAGCTTTTGGTAAGTGATTTTCATAGAATTTAGCTAGTTTCTCGCCTTTTTATCTAGTTTATGCATTTGGGCATTAGCAGACATGGTTTTCTCACAACATTCTTCCTCCCTAACATTCCAAATTCAGTTCTTGGCACAATGTCAAATTGTTTATGTTTTCATTATATTGTTTGGTGGTTGCCGGTACCAATCCTACTTCCTAGAGTCAAGTTGTCAGTGGAAGCGCACTCCGGCTACCAACGGTAAGTGGGTTTAAGCTCATGGCCATACCTTTCGTCATTATTACTATTTTCCAATGTTATATAAATTATTTATGCAAATTTAAGATGATTTATGCCAAGAAAACATGCTTTCATTGATCATAGAAATTTTAGAAAATTTATTTTCTTATTGCCATGAAAATTAGTTACTTAGAAAACTCATAGGACTATAATTGTTATATGTACATTTAGAATCATTTTATCGATTATAAAAATTGCATGAACCCTAGTGTTACGATCAGCATGAATAGTAAATTATTTTGAATACAAGCTTTTAGCCAATGATTAGTGAGAAATAGAATAGCAAGTTAATGGCTTGGAGGATTGATCGTTAACCTTGGTACCAAGTGGTCCGCTAGAAGACTGGCTCAACCACAGTCCAGTAAGAAACCCAGTATGGTATCTATTTATGAGACATAGTTAGGTGCCCATCATTTTAGCCATCGGCTCAGGATAATGATATGTTTGTTCAGCTCCTATTTTTCTACTAGTTATTATTATGGAATCAGTTAAATTATTATTTTCAGGACAGTTATATGCATTTAAATATATAAAACAATTTTATATCAGCTTCATGTATATATATTATGTATTTTTGTTGTTGTCCCATGTGGATTGTGAGTGGAGACTCACTGAGTTTTGATGAACTCACCCCTCTCTTTTCCTCCCCTACCGATATAGCTATAGGTTCAGTTGCACCACAAGATCCTCTCTAATAGAGTTGCAACATTCATTGGTAAGCTTTGCTTTGGAGTAAAGCTTGTTATACATTCATGTAGTTATAGTAGTGCTCAGTGATTGTATAGAAGAATCTTAGACATGCATAGTTTTTATAATTAATCATTTGACTTTCAATTATTTTATTAGTTAGGTTTGGTCTCGACCTAGATTATGATTATTATGCAGTTTTACATTCAAGAATTACAGTTTGAAAACATTTTCAGAATTATGGAATTTAGTTATATTTGATATTTTTGGAATATATTTGTAATATTTATGCATATAAGCTAGCCACATTACTAGAGGCTTCCGTGGGACCCAATCCCTCACATGCCAGCTCATGTTTCCTTGGTGGGCATGACATGGTAGAAAAGTTAACAAAGTAATTAATATACATGAAAATTACAAAATTAACCTTATTATAAGTTACTTCATGAAATTTGAAAGTGGATATCTTACACCTTCAATAACTTTTTATTGGAGAATTTTTTTTTACAAAACCTACCATTGGGTTGAAAGTTTATATGTTAGACATCGTCTTTATAAAATTTCACATTAATCTGAAATTGTTTAATATATTTTTTATATAATTATAAATCAACATCATAAATACTTCCTAAATATATGCAAATAAGAACTATTTGATCGCAATCTTATAGATAAATTTTCAAAAGTTTGGCATAGACGGTTAAAATGATATGTAGTTATAACTTCAACATATAAAAAGTTATTAAAGGTGTAAATGTATCGAGTCTTACATGATATTAACAGATCTCTCATATATATATATAGGGAATGACTCAAGTGACAAGGATGATTTATTATAAGAGTGAGAGAAATAAGTATAAGTCATTGGATCTTACATAAATAATCAAGATTAAAGCATAAATCACGTGATATTTTTAAATGATCACATGATCATTAGTTACCATTAATAACATTTAATCCTAACCATTTATGTATAATTATATGGCACCATATTCACTTTTTTCACTCTTATAATGAGCAATGTTATTTCAACACTCAAAAGTTGCTATCTAAGTGAGACACTTATTCCATTATCAATTAAATGATTATTGTCTCCATTGGTGATGATGTAGTGGGTAGTGGAATAGGTGTCCTACTTAGACATTTATTTTTGGATAGTAGAATAATATTTTTGATCAATTAAATCAGACAAACCTAGTTGATGATAATTAATCGAAACCTACAAGTGGGAAAGAAAACATGTCTTCTATCCTAGACCGGCCATGCTTTTCTAGATGAAATTTTAATCAAAAACTCCACCTATGGGGATAGAACCCAATCTCCAAGCTAGGAAATGAATGAGAGGCAAGGCAACCATAGGGCCAACAACTTCTTTGTGTCATCTCATTCATTTATATAATATATATATATATATATATATACTTATTTAATTGTGTTAAATTGTATTTTACGTATTAATTTAATTAAATCCTGTTAACCAATTCAACCAGTGACCCGATCCAAGGTCTCAGCGAGTTAATTACCAGCTTGGTTCTGAAAATTATGCTTGGGAGTTCTCGCAAAAAATTGGCTATCTCAGGCTCCGGATCAGAGACATCCTTCAATTCCCTCCTTTTTTTTTTTTTTTAATGAATACATCCTTCAATTCTAATCAAATACATTGGCTGCCAAATCCTGAACCCATGAGTCAAATCAGCACAAATACTCCTGTATTGGGGGTCTCCACATTCAATCAAGCCATTGTTGCATCCAACACCTCAAATATATCCAGCTACCTTTTAGCAAATCCCAAACATTTGTTTTGTCTGGCCTCGTTCATACTAGGATTTTGAGCGAGTTGTTTGTTTGTCTCTCCTGTGATTGAGAGTTTCTCCATTGCATTTAGGAACCTGCGTATGTGCTTGAGGTACTCAGGGAAAGTTTCGAGGTTACAATGGCTCCCACCCTTAACCCACAAAGGCTCATATTTCTCCTTGGAAAGTTCCCACAATTGCTTTCCATGAGACCAATCAACGATATCATCACTTGTTCCCTGCTCATATATAATCCATAAGCAGAGAAATAAAGTACCATTAGCACCGGGGCTTGTAACATTTCATCAAAGTTTGCAAATGCCACTATGACAAATATTCATGTCAGATAAAGTGTTTGTCTGGAGTACTGAATTCATGAATAGTAATAAAAAAACTGAGTCCCTAACAACATCTGGTTTTCCAAAATTAATTTTGTTACATTTACTGGGATGGCTGGCTACTATCCCAGCTAGTTGCCCTTATCAAATAATATACATTATTTCTGGCCAGTGACACTCATATATCTCTGGCAACAAGAAGCAGAGAAATGCAAAGAAGCGTTAATATTATGAAATCTACGCAAGATTAAGATTATGTTGCTGGCTTCAACTTCAAGTAATGGATATAACAGCAAGAACAACCTAAAAAACCCCATTATAGTTAAAGCTCTATCCAACATAGCTTAAACTGCAGATCCAGAAAGAAACAAAAAAAAAGAAGCTTTACTTTTGCAGAAACAGATGAGTGCTACATATTAGTCAAACATCTTCTACCCCGTTAGCATCTTATTCTTCATAGCTGCACCCAGTTTCTGTATTAGTAGAACGCAACCAACACAACAAAGCATTGTGGGAGAAGCATTTGGAAAAAGACACATTTTTATGCCTATGCTTTACATTGACTCAAAGTTACAAACAGACAGTAAGCATCAATCTATATGGTGAATCATTGATAGTGAATGGTAGTCCGCACTGATCTTAGCATCCCATTAGAGTATCAATCTCCCTATGAACATAGTCATTAAATGGAACATTATGTACATATTTTACATTTGTTTTTGAATCTTAGATTGCTTTATAAATTCAGTACAGAATGCGAAATTTGAGAAATACTTTGAAATGTCAGGACTAATTCAAAATGATATCAAGTGCTGCCTTCAGTTTGTGTCATTTCAGTCGTTACCCCAGAACATAAGATGAACTGGTTGACTCAAGTTTTCCATCTTATAAAAAGATCTGAAGGCACATTAATTGAAAATAATACTTGTGAAATAAACAGCAGTACCAAGCATGAAAACGCATTTCTTTTCTTCTAATTCATTTGATTAAATGAACAGAATAGTACTCCTTAATTTCAACTTTCAAACACCACCAGATTCCTAAACATCCACAGTTCTTAATTCGGATGGCATCTTCACAGGAAGTAAAAGAAAACAATTGACAACGGAAAAAGTCCAACCAAATCGGTCACATGAAATTAACAAGGTACGTACGTGTATAACTAACACTGGACAGTTGACATGCCTTATTTTGTCTATATTCTGAAAAGATAAAAGAGACATTTGTTACTGTAGAACGCAGTGAAAAATGCTGCAACAGACATGAGAATCATGAATAACACTCAGAAAAACTTACTTTGAATATGTCAAACCAAAATGTCATCTTGACGGGGTACAAGACCCTTAACCCTGAAAGGATGGCGCTGTGTAGAACAACAGCTCTCAAGTTCTTTAACTTAGAAGCCAAGTGTACTGTAGGCCCACTTCCAACCGACTGACCGTACAAAATTAGCTCTTCTTGCTTGATTCCATATTGATTCGTCAAACAATTATATACTGCCTCTATGTCACAATATGTGTTGGACTCCGTTGGCTATCACAGTTGCAGAGATAATCACACATACGTTGTTGAGTTAGATTAGTCGTTATAATGATTGGGTAAAAATTAAAAGACACAAATACCAAAAAATAAAAATAAAAATAAAAGACACGTAATTCAACTGGATTTGATAATATTTCTTCCTTATATGTTCATGCAGAATTCTGCATGAAAAAAAAGCTGCGAGTTCAATTAAGGCTCCCCAAAATCCTTATTGAAAACAGCCCTATTACCCTATAAAATGGCAGAAAAAGGATAAAAAGGAATGGGAGAAGAAATCAGATGTGTTTCTTACCTTACCTGTTGATGCTCCGTATCCTGAATAGTCATAGCTGCAATGTAACAGAAAGTAGTTAAGAAAATAGTAATAAGGGACTCTGACACTTGAAACTGATATTTATACTTGAGATTAATTTTGGTACTGAAACAACTATAGATTAATTGATATTTCAAAAATCAAACACCCGTAATAATGTGATAACATATGTTTGACTGTAAAATTTTTTTACACTAATTATGTATTAAAATTAATATATTAAATATTTGCATAAAGTTTTAAAGAAGTTAGATATTACTAAAAAGAAATTAGTCTTGATACATTCAATATAGAATGTTTTACAAAATTGATCAATCATATGTCATTATATAAGTGAATTTTGAGGTAGTTGTTCCAAAAGTTAAACACTCTTAATGATAAAATAATACATGATTAGATAAATATATAAAATTATTTTACATTGATCGTTATGCTATGATGAACTAGACTTTGGCTTGAATAGATTTGATCTGTATTTCTAAAAAGTAACCTAAGTCTAACTCAATTACTTGACATTTTTAGTTTCATTTTTTAAAAAATCTAAGTTGACCTTACAGCTTATTTAAAAATCTATTTGATGATAAAGCTTTTAAATATACCAAAAGCTAAGCATACTCTTGGACTAAAATGCATCTAAATATGGGGTGGTGGGGGGGACTAAATAGGTAAAAAGGCTCCTTAAATAGATCAAAAAATTTATTGTTAAATAGATCAAATTGCTTCTATTGTCATTATTAGATTTTTTTAAATAATAATTATAATAATAAACTAGCTTGGTAGGCTCAATAAGCTTTATTGAAGCTTGTAGCTTGACCTTTTTGGCTAGAAATACTTTTTGGAAAAATTTTAACCTAATATATTTACTAAATAAACTAGGTCAAGCTAGGTTTAATTAATTCTAAATCAAATGCCCCGACGAGTCACACGTCTAATTTTTTCTGTGGATCTTATTGACATTTTATGAACATATAATTCTTATTCATATATATTTAACGAAATAATATATATATATATATATATATATATATATATATTAAATAATTTTAGATTAATGTGACATTTTAAAAATATAAATATATAATATATAACAATTGAATCAAGTGGTTTTTGCAAAATTGCTTGAAGAAAATGTTATTCAATGCGTAATATTTGTTTTTCACATTACTATATTGGCTAATCCCTTTTCAAATGAAAAAAAAAAATCAAGCAAATTGGAAGCTAACCAAATAAAATGGTTCACAGAATAATTTTTCATTTCGAAAATAGTATTAGAAAAATCTATTTCAAAAATAACTTTTTCATTAATGCAATATAGAGACATTAGTATGCAAAGTGAATATCAAGTCGCATTCTTAGGATAGGGTATATTTTTCCAAAAATACCCATGATAAAATGACGTCGACTAGCATTGGTGGTTTGGTGTCGGCCAATGATGCTCTGGCCTAAATTGGCAATGGTCTACTCTTATCGGTTAGTCTAGCTTCGAACGTCGTGAGTGGTCTGACTTTAGTCGATGGTGGTCTAGTGTTTGTTAGTAGTGGTTTGGCCTTAACTGGTGATGGTGTGACGTCGCAATTGTCCAACCTCGATTGGTTGTGGGCTAGTGTTCTACTGGCGTGTTCCAACATCAATTAGTAGTGGTTGGCATTGATTGGAAGTGGACGACGGTGGTTTAGTTATAGTTTTGAAGATTGTTCAAGATTTAGGGTTACAATTTAGTTTTTTATATTTTGAAACGTTTCATTTCCATGAGAATGTTGGATTATTATGGAGATAAAATAAAGATGAGTTCATTTTCATTCCCAGTAATACAATTTTTCTAGAAATGTTTTTTCTACCTGCAAATAAAAGATGAGAATCTTTTATTCTCATTCTCATATTCTTGATAATGTTATTTAGAACATTATGCAAATCACACACTCCTTAACAAAAAAAAATTAGGCCAAATGTATGCAACACCCTTCACCTCCATGATCGAACAAAGTTATTGTGTAGAGCAAAATTTTAAATTGTGGACGCATCACATAATGCGGCCGCATATTGTGGTTGCGATCCATAGCAATCATTAGATCACAAATTGCAGTGTAAATTTTCATATAAATTGATCGAATGTAATCATTCAGAACTATAACAAGTCGCAATGAACCACATCAGCAACAAGCTGCGCAGGCTTTTCAATTGCAGACATGTAAAAATTTCACATCACATCAGTTGGTACGCATTGACAGCGCATTTTCACAACCACAACTAACTACATGCTACGCAAACACAATTTAAAATACTGGTGTAGCGCATGACACCATATGCCAAAACTGCTCGCTTTTCCGTTCCATATTAGCAACGGTATCGACAACAGTTATTAAAACGAAGTAATCAATAAAAAGAAATACATTTAATCTGAAAGAGATATCTGATACTCGGATATAGCATGTTAGACGGACGAATCAACGTACGGAGAACTAAGCAAAAAGCAAAGGGACCAAGAAAGGTACCTCATGATATTGACACGGAGATGAGCCCTGAGCTGAACGAAGAGGTCGATCATCTGACCCAAGTCAGCGGCATTGCCATGCGAGTAGAGCAACGTGAACCTCGCGAAAGGGTGTTTCCAGAAAATGGCAACGATTTTGTTCCCACCCTTCGTGTCCAGCTTGTGCACCTCCACGCTCGTCTCTTCCGTCAGCGGCGAGAATATCAGCTTCTCATCACCCTGCAGCCCCTTCAATATCTCGTACGTCGGTGGCTCTGGCGGGAAAAACGCGAACCTTGCTGCCACGCTTCCCGTAACATTGCCCATCTAACCCCAGTTGTTCATATGCACTGGGAAGAAATTGAACAAGAACGCACGCACTGTTTGTTTTCAATTATATTATTGCTATCTGATTCAACGTTGATGAGATCTTCGAGGGTATATTATCGTCTTCTTATTGTATTTTGTTATAGATGTGTGAAAAAAAGGGCCCCCCGGGGGGGGGGGGAAATAATAAGATGAACTTTTGTTTCGGTGTTTTGGGAGGAGCGAGGATGTCTGTGTTTGTTGGAGTAGTTTTGTCGTTGCGTTGGATTGGGATGACGACGGGGAATTGAAGCTGTTGTGTGCGTGATGCAATCCCAAGTGGCATGCGGCTGTGTGAGATGAAAACTAAAGGAGGAGAGTGAAGAGTGGCAGAGATTAAAATATACCCGCCTCAAGCGGGTTGGTTGGAGTTGGTGCGGTGCTGGGCCCGTGGAGGACCGTCACATTTCTTTCGCATCGGTTCGATTCTATCTTCTCACTTTGAACAGAAAATGGAAAAACTAACTAGATAAATTAAAAGGGAAATGGCACTTGAGGCGTAGCACAAATGGTGCAGTTGGTGGCTTTCTTTTAAAGTGCACCCAGGTTCGAAGTGCTGGTTGGCATCTCCCCCTCCCCGGCGACACAAAAAAAAAAAGTGAAATGCAATAAGGAAAGTGGGCCAACAGAGTTAAAATATTAAAATAGGGAAGAAAAATAATAATGCTGTAAGTTTGTTGTCATATATTTTATTGTACATGTATTGTCTCCCTAATTTAATTTTGATAGACTTTTCGGTGAAAGATTTTAATTTTTTACACTATTAATTGATCAATACATTATTATACATGTAACTTTTCGAAATAGAAATTAGACAAAATCAAGAACAAAATATAGTTTTTCAAGACTTGAAAATACACTCGAGGTCCATATTATAAAATCTTCTATTAGAGTTTTGTTGCTAGATGAAATATGGTGATTCTCAATTCTGTAAATTGGTTATTTCTTGTGTTTCTTGTAGATTTTTATTGTAAATTAACCTAACCCAAATGAAATCCTAGAATCTAAATAATATCTAAAATTTTAAATTGATTATTTCTTGTGCTTTCGAGATTTTGAGAAAAATATTGTAAATTAGCCTTCAAATGAAATAATAGAATCTAAATAATTTCTAAAATTTAGAGTGATGAGTGAATCTGACAGTTCTAAAAAATGTTACTCAATTTTTAGACCTCTGATTGATGTCATTCTAGTTTCTTATGAGAGCTAAGACATAGAGCCATGTGATTATTTTGGTTATGTAGTTTTATACATTTTGGAAAATTTATTGTAATACCTCAATACACGTGTCCCTGATAAGTTCAATATGACCCTGGGGTTCCTTGGATTCACCTATGTAGAAATATTCAGGTTCTGAGAATTATGCAACAAGCCGCTATAACAAGCTTTACTTGCTAGCGACCTATGTTTGCTACAGCGAGGACCCCCAACATTGACAGATGTCCAAAATGACACAGTTTCGTTTAAGTGATCCCGAACCCTAAATCCCCCAAAGGAGCTTTCCTCCCTTTTCTTTCATCTTCTCCCAATCTTGCTTCCATCCAAGCTTCAAGGTATGTTTGTTGATGGTTTATGTTAGATTCTTTCTTCTTCCTCCTCCTTTAGGTTATGGGTGTCATTATTTCTCTCATTGTTGTCAAGTGAGGATGATCTTCTAATATTGTTAGAGTTGTTTTAGAGTTATCTAGATGTGATTAGAGTTTGATCATAAGTCTATGTTGCTTATGGCAGTTATTGGTGTCATTCCAAGCTCTTAAGATCAAGTTGGTAGTGCCCACATACTCCTGGCTCCAAATGGTACAAACTTGCAACCTTATTTTCTTGTCATTATGAGTATGTTCATGCATGATGATTTCTAACATGAAATTAGAGATGAAAATATGTATAGACTATGATTTTGCAAGCTATGCCAATGCTAGAAAAACTATGATTATGTTTATAGCATGAAAAATGTATTTCATTAAAATCATGGGACCATGATTGATATATTGTATGTTATGGAAATATTTTATGTGCTCAAGTCTAAGAGATTTACTGCAAGAATATATGATTTAACAGGTGCTATTTTATCAAACATGTTTAAGAGTTTATGACATCACTATGCTTCAAGACTTGAGATTTCAAAATATGTTTAGAGTATCAGTTAAGATATTTTGGCAAGAATGTTGAACAGAGTATAATTTAGTTTTATGAATAGAAATGTTATTATAATTTTAGAGTTATTATGATTATGAACCCTTTTGGTTTTGAAGTATAATATTAGAGTTACCAAGTTTATGAAAAGATGTTAGCTTGAGAAATGAGACCTTAGAAATTCAGTTTTATAATACTCAGAAGTATGGAATTTAGTATGGTTTATAGCAATTATCATATACATATTCTGGAGGCTTGAAATGAAATGCCTACAAATAGGTGATCCATTAGGCATGATTTCACAATCAGTTATGCTAAAGTCAGAGTGCTAGAGTTATATGAGTCCAAAGTTATATGAGTCTAGAGCTTTCAGAGTTTCAAGAGCTTTCATATTTAAATGATTTCATTAAAGAGCTAGAGTATGAACATGATTTATTTAAAGATTTTTATGAATTATCATGATGATTTCAAGAGTAGATTATTTTTGTATGATAGAGTTTTGTACCCAAAGAAGAGCAAGAGCAAAGTTTTAGGGAAAATAAGTATTTTTATGATCTAGATACTAGATGGTAGCTATAGAAAAACGGACAGTCAGTTAACAGCTGAAACTGATCGTTAATCTTGGTACCAAATTGTCTTGAGAGGACAATCTCAGAACAAAGAACAGAACCTTGTTAGTTGTCCACTTTGGACCCTTAAGGGATCCAAGATTAGAAAATTTGTTATGCCAGGATTGACATGCATAACCAAAGAATATATTGTTATGTAATGCATAACTAGAGAATTTGTTATGTCACATATTTGTGCATAACCAGAGATCCTTATTTCTCTATTATAATACTGTTATTTATGTTTTAGATATTATTGATGTTTTTAGAAATATTGATTTGAGAGCTATTTTGTATATGTATGAAAATGATTCAAAGAAATCGCATTGTTAAGCTTTATGATTATATACATACATCTTCTTGTTGTCCCATGTGGCTAGCTGAGAATCCACTCACTAAGTCCGTTGACTTACCCCATCTCCCTTCCTCTCACATCCAGATCCTGTTACGTTACCAATTCAGTGATTAACTGGTTCAGTGGTGAGTCTTACTTTGGAGTAAGACTTAGTTTAGAGTTTTGTTAGAGTAAAGTGATCTAGTAGATGTGTAGATAGGATTGAGCCATGCATTATTTTCAGACTATGTATTTAATTCCAGAGTTAGAAACATCTATGTATATGTTCACAGATTTCAAGGATGGATTTGAAATTGTAGATTTTGATTAGAAATTATGTAACAAGCTAGAGATGAAATTTCAATTTAGGTCAAGTGTTAAATTGATTTTCAGAGTATGATTAAAATGTTTTCAAAGCTTTATATATCAAGTCTTTCAACTCTATGATTACAGATATCAAGTTTTGAATAAAGATTTGATAAAGATTTAGATGAAGCTATGTTTTCAGAATAAAAAGTGTATTATTTTATGCATATAGAGAGGCTTAGAGGTCACAAGGCTTATATGGGGATGAGATTCCTCACGTATCGATCGCGTTTCGCAAGTCGAGTCATGACATTTACAAAAATTTGTAGAAGAGGCACCACTTGTTATTGCTCTAAATCTGGACAACATGTGATAAAAATTATAAAATTCAAGCTACACAACTCGAATTCAAGCGATACAAATTTTAAATGAAAGTTGACACAATAGGCTAGTATGTTGGAAAGTTTTAAAGCCACAACCTTTCTACTATTTTTCTAGTAATTTTTTAAATTTGTTGCAGCTTCTGGGAGCATAACTAAATAGCCTTGGTTTATGATTTTTATAAAATTGTGTATTTGTCAAATTTAGCTCAAGTTGGATTTGTTGAAAGCTTGATTTATCCGGATCATCCCCATAGAATATTAGACCAAAATTCCAAGTGTAGGAGTCACATTTATTAGGAGATGAAAAAAATGTGTAAAGAAAAGATTGTAAGGACTACAATTGTAAGAAAAATGTGTCTAAAATATTTTAATAGAATTCCTAAGTCTTAAGGACTGAAATAAGAGGCAAAATATAATACTAATACAGTAATTAATTTTAAGAATATTATAAGCATAAATAAAAGAATAGAAAAGTGTCTCATGACCATATTATACGAATTCATAAAATACCTGTGCATGCATCCTTATGTTATAATTAAAATGGTGTGATGCATCTTTATGCTTGAGATAAGAACCTTCAATAATTATTCACCTTAAGAAAAAATAGAAAAACCAAAGGCGTGAACTTTCCTCAATATCAAAAGTGACCCTCAAAGATAAAGGATATGATCTTTCCTTAACATGGAAAGCTGCCCATAAGAAACTTCCCGATGTGGAAGAGACACATCTTCTCACCCAAGGTGGTGATGATCATCGATTTGTGCTCAGGACCAATTACTGAAACTCCAGGTTGACACTTAGAAACCATATCCATAATCTCTAAATCATGAGTGGGGTAATTATGATCATGCTTCTGACTCCTGTGAAGCGTAAGCTACAACTCAACTATGCTGCATCAAGACACACCATATATAACCCTCAAAGCATTGCAGAATATCAAGAAACCACCTTGCCTCTTAAGGTAATACCAACACTGGCCTTGTAGTCAAGTAAATCTTAAGCTTCTAGAAACTTTCCCACACTCATCCGTTCACCAGAACTTGACACTCTTCTAGGTTAATCTAGTCAACGATGCTGCTATCTTGGAGAAGTCCTTGACAAACCTCTTGTAATATCCTGCCAATCCAAAAAACTACGAATCTCAGAAACCATGGAAGGCCTTGGCCATTACTGTATGGCCTCAACCTTCTTCAGGTCCATCAAGATGTTATCCTTAGACCCTACATGTCCCAGAAATGCCATTTGTTCAAGTTAAAACTCACACTTAGAAAATTTGGCATACAACTAGTTCTCCCTTAATGTTTGCAACACCATTCTCAAATGTTGCTCATACTCTTCCTTGCTCCTAAAATACACTAAGATATCATCAATAAAGACAATCACAAAGTGATCCAAGAATGGCTTAATCCCTGTTTAATTTATCAAATCCATGAATGTTGTAAGGACATTAGTCAACTCGAAGGACATCACCAAGAACTCTCAATGTCCATTACAAGTCTTAAAGGCCGTCTTGGGTACATCTTCACTATTAATCTTCAGTTAATGATAATTGGATCAGAGGTCAATCTTGGAAAAACACACCACCCCTAGAGCTAATCAAACAAGTCATTAATGTGAGACAAGGGGTACCAATTCTTTACTATCACATTGTTCAACTGCCGTGGTCTATGCACATCCTCATTGACCTATCTTTCCTCTTTACAAACAACATTGGAGGGCCCAGGGGAGGTACTGTAACTTAATCCTTCAACTCCATCAGCTTTGTTGGTGCCATATGATCAGGTATAAAGATGGGCCTTACTCAGGCTCAAGCTCTATCACAAACTTGACTTCTCTCATGGCATTCCTTACAAGTTATTCAAAACACATCTAAGACTTACAAACCACTAAAACCAAACCTAAACTAGTTGCCTTTTCCTCCATTCTTGGAAAAGCTAAAATCTCCTGACTCCCTTTATCCATAGCTGCAAAGCACTTAAAGCCAAAATCAAACTCATAGGAACATCGACTGTACCTTAGAATTCTAGTGATGTACCTCCCTGAACCTCAAACCTTACTGCCTTACTATAAAAATCCAACACTACATGCAATGAAGCTAACCAGTCCATCCCCAAGATAACATCAAACTTGAACATTTCCAACACTATGAGATCTACTAATGTCTCCATGTCGCAAACCTTGACCTTCGTACGATCTATGTAACGCCCGATTTCTCCTTAGAGTACAAATGACCGAAATGCCCCTGAGGTCATTTCTACCCGAAATTAAAGGGACAGTTGCCCGGCAACCCTCGAATGGGTCAACTCGATGTTTGAAGGGGATTATGCTGTTATGAATGATATCCGAGGAGAGGAACCTCGTTCTAAACTTCCGCTCAAAATGACCAAAATACCCCGCTTGTCTACACGGGTAAAAGATGCCGTTTGAGCCCAAACTTTTCAGGAAGTTTAGAATGATGTTTATGAGCAATGTTTGATGTTTAGTTGAGCAGAAGGTGGGCAGCTTTCAGTGCAAAATTACCATTTTGCCCCTAGAACAGTGTACAGTGCGCCTAATGAAGCAATTAGCCGAACCTAAGCAATATTAGGCTCTAATCGAAGATTAATTTATTTCGATAATTAATCTAGAGTCAAAATGATTTATTAAGGTTAATTAGAACCTAAGATTGCTTAGATAAACTCTAATTGTATTCTTTAAATTCAAGATTGCTAGTCATGGAATCTTGAATAGTGTTTCTCTCTCTCTTTCCTTAAATTAAGGAATTGAGCCATACCTCATTTGACCAAAAGAATTATTTTAAATTACTAATCTAATAAGATCCCCCTCCTAATCAAGTCTTGAACCACCTCAATTAACCATTTTCTCACCTAAACGCTTGCTTACAAACTCCTAATCAAAAAGCCTAATCATAGAAACACTTAAACTCATCCTTAAACCACAATTACATGAACAAAAATCCCTTCCCCTTGGCTGATGAGGAGGCTGAAAATTGTCCCCAAATGGTGCCACATGTTGAGTTGTGATGCACTCCAAGTCCATGCCTTAGGCCATACCTTGCCCATGCTTCCAACCATGCTTGCCATGCCTAAGCCCATGCTTTTGTAAGAGATATTTTCCTCCTCCCTTGACCTTGAAGAGTCATCAGCCATTCCCTCCCAAATCAGCCAACATGCCTCATTTTTCTATAAATACCAAGCCTTGATGAACCTTGTCACACTTTGGTTCACTTGGTAAGTTCACACTTCTTGCAAACTCTCTCATTCCTCTCAAATTCCCTCAACTTGGCTGATTTCTTCCTCAAGACTCCAAAAGGATTTCCTTCTCCTTCCATCTAGAAAACAAAGCTTTCTTACATCTCTTCAAGACTTCTTAAGGTAGGGGTTAAGTTTTGATGATTTTTGTTTGTGTTCTTCAAGAAAGTTCTAGTTTTTCTCTTGGTTTCAAACTCCTTTTCCTTCCTCTTTCTTTTTCGGCCAAGAGGCCTTCTTACAAAAAGAATGTGAGCTTGATGATGAGGTTTCAAGATAATGATTTGTTGTTGTCATGTGAGAAACCTCTAAAGCTTGAAACAACTTGGTCTTGGACCATACATGCTTGGATTTCCTTTCTTTTCTTGGCTTAAGTTTCGATTTTCCTCTTCCTTCTTTCCTTTAAGGATTTTCAGTTTTCTTCTATGGATTTGAACAAAGTTTGTAAAATATGTCTAGTAGATCACGAAAGTTTTGTTAAGAAAGTTAATCTCATGATTTCAAAGAGCTCTAGGCTTACCCTTGCCAACCTTAAAGTTGGTCGGCCGTTCTAGAATCCGCGCTAGATTGAAGCCTATGAGCAATAAAATAAAGAATATGACTTAGTTCTTGTAGTTTTGTTTAGACAAAGTGATGAACTTTGGGTCCATTTCCTTAAGCTTGATGGTGAGTTCAAACCTTAAGATTTCTCTTGAAGTCTAGGTGCTAAGAACTCTAAAGCTTGCCTTATGATGCATAATGGGTTGAGGTTTATGTTCCTCTAAAAGTCTTGCAAGAGCTCTAGCTAAGACAAAAACAAGATGCATTCATGTTTAAATTTATGTCTTGCATCTCATGTTTATTTTGATGTTATCACTAATTTCACAAGAGTAAATGAATGAACTTGCATTACCATATTTAAATTCCCAAGCTTGCATTTCATGTTTATATTTCAAGTCATCACTTAATCCTTGAAGATAATAATGAAGTTGCATCTCATATTTATTTTATGCTCTCACTTTACTTTCTAATGAAGAGTAAAATAAAGTGCATGGCATGTTTAAGATTTTGTCATCACCTAAACACTCTAGAGCTCAAAGACTTGCCCTAAGTATCCTAAAAAGGAAACTCCATTCAAAAAGAAATGGATGAGTTTTGGTATGAACCAACAATGGTTTGATTTTGTAAAATACATGAATAATTTTCAAGGAAATGTTGGAAAACTGTTTATGAGGTCTCAAGATGTTTAAAATAGTTTGGAATGTGTCAAAATCATGTTTTCTCAATTTGAGGTTCTGGTAATCGATTACCACCCATGTAATCGATTACCAGAAGGTTTTGAAGGACTTTTGTTCTGGTAATCGATTACCAGAGGCAGTGTAATGATTACTACGGCTTTTCATGCCCAGAACCTTCTGGAAACTGGAATCGATTACTTTATAATGTAATCGATTACCAAATGTTCTTTACTTTTAAAAACGAACCCTAAGTAATCGATTACCGTCGTATGTAATCGATTATCCTCTATGTCTTTTTAAAAGGATTTAACCCTATGTAATCGATTACCATTATGTGTAATCGATTACCGTTGTTTGAAAACCCAGAATGAATTAGCTCTGGTAATCGATTACTAGGAACATGTAATCGATTACCAGAACACCTTTTGTTTCTAGAAAAATTTCAAGAGAAAACTAGTAACTTATATGCATTTCAACCCAAGAGATTATGTGATCTTATGGGTTCATGATTTGGTTCTATGTTTGGCTCCTGTATAAATGCTGTTCTAAGGTGTTAAATGTGTAAAATTATGTTGAGTGAAGCAAGGATCGATTTAGAGAAGCTAGTAAAGAATAAGTAACTAAAAAGGGACTTGAGATGAGAATTCTAGAACACCTTAATACAAAGAAGTGCAAATCTGTCTAGCATGGTTAATTCAGGGATAAATGATTCATAATTAGTAAGACATGTACAAGATCCCTTCATAAATGATTAGGTGCTAATTTCTAAGTATAAGATGATGATAAGAGATCTAAGTGGTTTATAACTTAGAGAACATGCCTAGGAATCCCTCATAATTGATCTAAGAATTAATTATGGAGTCTTAGGCGAAGATGGATCTTAAAAGGGTCGCGAATGGAGATTCTAGAGCCTCTTAAGCAAATGATATATTTCTCCTTTTATGTTGAGTGCTGAGTGGAATCTTGGTGAGTTCAAATCTTAGAGGAAAAGTTTAAGTGCCAACCCTTGGGGTAATAATAATGCAAATACAAGTTTAAAGCCCGAAGGG
Organism: Dalbergia oliveri; assembly: GCA_030441495.1. NCBI lineage: Eukaryota > Viridiplantae > Streptophyta > Magnoliopsida > Fabales > Fabaceae > Dalbergia > Dalbergia oliveri. Next base: position 7,783,803 of record JAMLFY010000009.1, read on the forward strand.
GCAAAGCATAATACTATGAGATAGGTGGACGAGAGAGTATGATTATGATGATGAACCTCGTGCACACTTATGATGATGTGATTATGTTAGTTCCTTGAGCATGAAACTTTATATGCATAATTTGATGAATTGTTGTGTTTGAGATGCATAATGTTTCAAAGATATGAATGAAATTGAGAAATATGCTCATGTGAACTAGAAAGTTGTGGCAATGAGAAAGTTCCATGAAAATGATGCATGTGACTGAAATTATGTGGCATGACTCAAATTTGAGGAAATTCGGAGAGTAGTGTTATGCCGCGAATTTCCGTCAAATTTGAAGGAAAAAGAAAGTTTTTGAGAAATATGAAGTTTAAAAGTTATATGCCGAGACGCATTTCTCCTCTCAGTGAGGAGAAAGTAAACCCGTGAGGGGTATGGACGTCAGAGCCATACCAAAGCGGACAAAGCTCGCTGGTCTTAAGCCAAGTCGATGCGTTTCGAAGAAGGAGAAAGTCCCATGATGGGTGATCCTTCAGGCCCCTACCCGTACTCTGGGAGTCGGATTATGATATTTATGATTCGCTTATCAAGAGGATAAGTAAGAACTAGTGACGACTAGTTAAGGTATGAGCTCATAGCCTAGCTTAAGGGGTGCGGTTACTATATATTGGTGACACAAGTATGAGAAAGGAAAGATGATCAAAGAAAAGTTTCATGCCACACAAATGTTGTTTGAATTATTGTTTGATTTACCTAAAGTGCTACCATGCATCCATGAAACATTATGTTGCATACATGCATTAAGAATCATTATAAAAGACATGGACCTTGGACAACAACCTTTGCGAAAACCTCATAATGAACCTATGCATGCTCAACCTTTTCATAATAAACCCAAGGTTCCTGGGACGTAAACGATGGTTAGGATAGAAGACTCCCTCCTGAGATTCTTTAGTAAGAATTCACCCTCTCTCTCTTTCTTCGTTACGTCTTCAATATGATGGCATCGTTCGTGATTTTCATTGACCCGCCTACATGGGAGGTGCACTATGACCCCGAGCATCAGTCCTACCACTTCAAGGGTCATTGCGAGGTGCGCGTTTTGCATACGTGGGACGCCCTTTTCCCCGTCTCCAGCTCTCGCTTCGATCCGACTTCACCCTTTGGCGACGACCTGATCTTTGAAGGACACGACCCGAGATGAGAACAGCCCAACCTTCCTCGTGAGGTACGCGAGATATCCTGAGTATGTTCCCGTTCTCGATCAGAGGCTGATCCTCGGAGGGATCTCCCCTTCGTTCCCTATGGGTCACGGAGGAGGTAGTGAGGACACGGTCACCCAGCCGAGGCATGCGAGGCGCGTTCGACAGCAGAGAGGCGACCACGACGCGGAGGCCATGCTGCCCCTGATTCCCATGCCTAGATCTCCGCTTCGTTGGGCTACATCCGAGGAGCTTCTCAGTTCGCGGGCTACATCTCCCCAACCGAGGACCGGCGTCACCATAGGCTTGGAGTGGGAGGGTAGTGATAGTTGGGTGTTTATCTTTTGGGATTATTACCATGTATTTGTCTTTATGTTTCCCATTGTCCTGCAACTCTCCACTAGTACGGGTAAGACTTTATGTTTCTGTTATATTTCTATTGTGATGTACTAAACTATATTATCTAATGTAATGAGGAATGATGTTTATGATGGATGTGTTCTTTAATGTTTATATTCTGTATGTTTTATTTATTCTTCCGCTTCACGTTGTTTATGTTACGCGCAAAGGCTCGCACTTTGGTTTATATAAATCATTTCAAAAAAATTTACCCGTATTTTCCGCTAAGTATTTTATAAATGAATTTAAAGAGAAGTAATAACTAATAATTAGTCTTGATACGTCCTAGGCGTATGAGGTTAAATATTAGGGTGTTACAATATATACACTGATTGGACAAAGGAGCTCTCCTAGAACCCCAATGAAGAATATTCTAGGCTTGAAGGAATCTCTTGAATCATATGACCAAGAATAGGGACACAAAAGAATGTATGGACCTGGATCGATAAAGACATGGCTTCAAAGGAAGCAAATTGTCAAAATACCTATCACAACTACATTGGATGCTTGTGCATCCCTGCATGTCAAAGTAAACAAATAGGGTTATCCCCCGCCTTAGCTCTGCCACTTGGTCGTCTACATTTTGAACCTTTACCCCTAGACCCTTGCCAACTCCTCTGCTATAGAGCAACAGAGCCCTCCTAGGTCACTAAAGCGATGAGATGAGGCTAGTGTGATGGGGTTCATTACCTCTAACTAAAAGCTCTCACAAACATAGGATAATGCTCTCTTATGTGGCCCTCCTGGCCACAACCATAACAGCTATGAACCTCTAATGCACTTGGCCCAAATCCTCCCCTACTCTGTCCTATGAGGAGCAGGCATGTCAGGGCGAAGCTCTAGAAGGCCTGGTCAACTGGCCTTAATGTTGACCTCTAGTCATTGACTAATACTGAACCATCTCCACTTAAGAAAAAGCCATGAGACTTGGTCTTCTTCCCAGCCTCAGTCAACACTCCTGTCTGTCAAACCATTCTCCAAACCAATCATTGTGTCCACTACCTAAGCATAATCCATGGCCCCAATGTGTGGCTACAAACGAATAAACATATCCTTAGGCAGTCCACAAACAAATCGCCACACTCTTCTATAATTGTAGGTAGCATGCTCAAAGCCGCCCGAGCCAAGTAAGTAGCCTCACATTATACTCTACAGACAACCATAGAGTTATCATATGCTTGGAACTCATCTACATTTAACCTTTCGCTCTCCAAGAGAAACCTCTTAAAGAATAAGGCTCTAAACTCTCCCAAGATAGTGGGTCTAAATTACCATGCCCTAGAACTCTCGTACCAAAAACTTGCATGGTCTCCCAGCCAAAAGTCAGCCAACTCTACTACTTTCCAGGAAATAATGGATAACTCTAATGATCTTTTCAATCCTCAAGAACTCTTGTGGTCCTCTATTGTGAGTCACCTGGAAGGTGGGCTGATCCATCCTCTTGAATCGTTCCAGGCAGAGTCATCTAGGTCTAAGACTGGTGCCTAAACCATGGGCTGGGCAATATGTTAGCTGCACCACAGCCTCAACCTCTATGGCCAACACCTTAGAAATATTGGCCATTGACTCTGGAATCTTGAACGAGCACTAGTGCTGAAAAACCATTATGATGGTGGTGACACAAAGGGGTGCGTATCACACGTGGTATGATAACTCCTGAGAAAGACAAGCACATCGGATAAAATAAAAGAGCATGAAGAAAAGATTAAAGCTCATATGAACCTAAGCATCAACCAACTTTTCCTAAATGGGCATGCTTCCATTCACATAAATGTCATGTAATTTGTGGACACTTGCCCCAATACCATGCAGGCAAAGCTATTCTCTTATCCACTTTGTCATGACCTGATTTGGGAACATGTACCATAATGGGAAATTGACCCCAAAAGCCCTTATGTGACATGGCATGCATTAAATCTTCATAATTTTCAATTAAACATAATTTAAATAAAAATTGGATAAATATTTTTTCATATAAATCATAAAACAATCCTTGAACAATATCCACTTGATAAAATAATTGTTTCAAAAGTCATAAAATCCTTTAATCACAATTAATAAATACATTAAAATAACATATATATATATATATATATATATATATATGGGATTGTTAACCTCCATATATTCATGTGTAGGTTAACAATCTACACATATGTTTTAGACAAAAGTAAGCCACAACTCTCTTTTTTTAATCAATTTATTATCATGAATGATTCTATAACTTTCTTTTGTCCATATTAATAATTGTCTTCTATTTCTCTCACCTTAACAATGTTTTTTTTCCTTCTATTTCATGAATTATAAGCTGAAAAATTATGTTGGCTATGTAAAAATAAAATATTTATTTATGAAACTTCTATTACTTTGTTTTCCTTGCATTTTCTTAAAAAAAAAAAAAACTGCATGCGGTGTAATAAAGCCAGTATTTTTTTATTGTGAGAATAAAACCAGTATTTTATATGCGTAGCAATAAAATCTATATTTATATGCGTTGCAACAAAAGTGCAAAATGCATTTGCAATAAAAATTAATATTTATATGTAATTATCATAAAACTATAGGGGAAAGGGTTTAATGCAAAAAATCATACTTGCAATGCATTTCATTGCAACGCTACAATTATTTTTTAATGCATACAATTTATTTTAACACATACAAGTATTATCTTTTAGTCATACGCATGCAATTACTATTTTTTTTTTCAGAAATGCAAAGTAACAAATAAAAGTGACAGAAATTTCATAAATAAATATTTTTCCACATACCAACATAATTTTTCAGCTATAATTCATAAGAAAAAAAAGAACATTGTTAAGTGAGAGAAATAGTGGAAATGAATATTAATTAGGTAAGAGAAAGAGTTAAGATAATTATTAATGTGAATAAAATAAAATTATAGAATTATCCATGATAATAAATTGATTAAGAATAGAGTTGTGGGTACTTTTTTCTAATATAAAATGTGTAGATAGCTAACCTCAATGAATGTGTGAAGATTAGTAATCATATATATAATTTATAATATTAATATTTAAACTTCTAGGAAAAACTTTACACATGTTACTTCTAGTAATTTAGGACCCACAATTTTAATTTGGAATTTAAATCATCAATATATATTCAATGCAATTAATTGATAAACATCAATCGCATCAATCATAAATTAATTATAAGATATCAATTACAAATCATAATCTCACTCCCATTTCATAACCCAGTTTCAAAACTCATTATCAGATATTACAATATCACTTTGCAAATTTTTTTTTGGTTGACTTTGCAAATTTTTATTCTATATTTTAAATTTATGAAATAGTATTTTTTTCATTCTAATATATTTCAAATTGTTTTTTATGATTATATTATTTAGCTTATTTATCAAAAAATATTTGGCTTAATATATAGTCATGGTTTCTTTCAAATGTATTATAGTTTTATACGGAAAATATGATTTATATATTACCAATGAATGCATAGTTTAAAATTAACTTATATAATAGTTTTCAATCAATATGTAATTATCAATTTATAATTAATATAATTGATCACAATGATGTCAATCATAAATAATAGATGGATATTTTAAAATTATATATTTTATTTGGAAACATGCCTATCAAGATAAATAAATTAAAATCTTTTGGAATTAATTCAATACTGATTTAAATAATTTAGTTTACCTTTTGAAATATATTTTTACTTTTAAAAATATAAATATCTTTACTATGATATATTTATTTTGACTTAAATTCAGAAAATTTTCTTTATTTAATGCTTGGTATTTTTTATAAACTAATATATATACTCTATTATCATTTAATTTCAATATGAAATTTTTAAATATGGAAGTTATTCACTTAATTTAAATGGGTTAAATGAGGTGTTTTAGGGTTTTCAATATAGTTAAATATGATATTCTTTTATTTTTATATATTCAAATTGCATTTAAATATGGTAATTAGCAGTTGAATACTTTAATTTTATATAATTGAATATCTGTGAAAAATATTTTTACATTAACAATGTATCAAAATTAAGTCCTTGGAATAATATATTGTAAAAATTAATGATATATATATTGTAAAAATCATAATCCTTAGGACAAGTCCATAAATTTAGAGAAGAGATGTCAAATTAATATTATTGAATCAACCTTAAATTTATGCTATCATTGACATAGTAGTTATATTAATTTAAAATTATTTTATTAATTAAAATCACAGCAAATATTATCATGGTCAACAAATTATAACTAATAATTTAATACCACAAATTAACACATAAATATGATTAATCAGTCATTCTCTAATTAATCAATCAATTTCAAATTTAAATTAAAATTTTAAAGAATAACATTAATTATATGTCATTTTATTTTTACATGTTAGATTTAATTAATATAATATATAATTTATTTAAAATTATTATAATATATAAATTTGCCACATTATACCTAATGATATTGATAATAAAAATATAATAATACACGCTATACTATTTTAGTTTTGATATTTTAGTAAAACTTAATATCATTGTTAACGTATTTTTGAAGGATTTAATATAATATATAATTTACCTATAATACTAATAATTAAGATTCATTACCTGAATAGTTTTTTAATGTGTCATTCATAGAGAAAATTATGCCCTACATTTTCTTAATCTTAATATTTAAATTAAGTTTTTGGATTTAATTTATTCTAATTATTAATTATTTTTTCCAATGATATTTTCATATCTCTCTTCATTAAAATTATTTAACAAAATAGTTCAATTAAAATTATTTAATAAATAACAAATAATTTAAACAAAATGATAATTGAATGTATTATACCATTAAAATTTTATATATATAATTATAGTATTAAAGATAACAAAGCTATTATAATTACTTTACCAAAAAAAATTATGATTATAATATTAATGATAACAAAACTGTTATAATTAAAATAATTATGATAATAAGAAAATCTTAGCATGCCTTTATTTTTAATTTTAATTATCTTTATTGGATTTAATTTTCATCATGTATGTATTTTTTATTTTTAATTTGAATTATGTTGCATTAGTAGTATTTGTCATTATGATTTTTGTGTTTTGAATTTCAAAGCATTTTGAAATTTTTTTTGCTTTTTGAAAATTTTTTAATAAATCTTTGAATATAGATAAGGATTCAAATCTCCATTAAATGAGAAATTAAACCCATGACGAGGATAATAATGGAGAAAAAGGAAATTTTAAAATGAGGACGAGGTTAGAGGAGGGAGTTTCTAATTTTAAATGTAGAGCTTCAAAATTATAATATATATATATATACCTATCTCATTATACCATATTTAATTTTTTACAACCTAAACATTTTAACTTATCATTCAACAATTGTTTCATATTAATTTTTTTTGAAAAAAAGACTTTAATTTTTTAACATTAAAATATTTAAAAATTTTTATCCCACAATTTACACTTCTTTTATAATGATACTAATTATTTATTAATAATTATTTTAAAAAATTAAATAATTACATAACTTTTTATTGTAAAAATAATTGTGTAATTGATATACTACTCCAATAATTGAGGTGACATAAATTAGGATTATATGTGATTTTTTTACTAATTATAACATATATTTTAAAATTGATATTTTAATTTATTAAACATATGTATAGGAAAGGGGTGTAATTGAAATCACATTAATTAAATTTATTAATTATTTTTATGTTTTTATAAATAAAATATTTAACTTATTAAAAGATGTAAATGATTAGAGATGATAAAAAAAAATGCTAAGTGGGATTACACGTGACGAGATTGCCCACAATAAAGATGAGAATAGAGAGAGATTTTTGTTCATAAAGTGCAGTCCTGTTGTTAAAAAATAAGGGATGACATCTTTATTTTTTAGTTATCTATAATGGATTTGCATTATGTATGTTTTTTTTTATTTTTTAGTTTGAATTATGTTACATTATTAATATATTTTATTTTAGATATTTATGTGAATTTTAAAATATTCTTAAAAAAATATTTCAAATTTTTTAATAAATTTGTGAATATGTGCAAGGATTCGTTTAATCCAAGGGAATGAGAAATGAGGACATATGGCCTGATAAGGATGAGGGATAAGAGATAAAATTCTAACGTGGATAAGGGCATTACATGTTTATAATGGATATCCATTATCCCTATAAATAAATCATAATATAATAAAATTATCCACTTAATTCTTTTATTATTTAACAATTTCAACCTTTAAAATGTTCAAAATTTTCATAAAATAGGATTTATTGTTATAGTCATCTATCGAATTTTTTTAATCTTATAAACATAATATTCAAAATAAGATATAAAATATAATGATATATTTATATTTTATCAATTTATTTAATTATTTAACTATTAAATTATTTTTAAAATAAATTTATATACTCAATTTTCTATAAAATATATTTAAATAATTATTTATTTTATAATTATCAAAATATTTATTATCATCTAACAAAATAAATATATATATATATATATATATACACAACGCAGTCCTTCTACCCTGAAGCTTTATTTTTCCAATAAATGACCAAACAAAAACTCAACCCAACAGAGAAAAAAAGGAGTAAACATCTGTTACATTACACTATGACAAAACATCAAAAAGCTAAATATGAATCAATTATAAAAGGCGTTGCAAACCACTAAGACCACTATTAAGGGATTTCCATCTAATGTCACTCCTTCACACACAGCTTCACAATGGGCGTAGGCCGCGATGGGCCTAGACAGGATGCAGGAGGCGTAGCGAGAGTTTGGAATTCAGGGAGTTTTCGGCTGGTCTTCTTCCTCATCCATTGTTGGTTTGGGGGAGTATTGATTGTGGTGGGAGAGGAGACAGAAGGCGAGTTCCTTCACCAAATCTGGGAGCTTCTGCAGGTCTTCGTCGTCCTCCATTTTTGGTGGAGATAGAGAGAGAGAGAGTGAAGAAGATGATGATGGTTTTTTTTTTTTTCTTTTTGGTTTTTTATTGTTATGGATAAATCTGGAATTTTAAAAATATGATATAGAATTGAGAGGGGAGATAAGTGTCGATTTGAAATCTAGAAGGTTTTAGTAATATTAACGTGACTTAAAAGAGCTTGCTATACTTTGCCCTTTTATTTTTTATATTCACAACTACTTTTAAGACACATACTAATTTAAATTTCTAGGTTATCCCAAAAATACCGATTCCTTTAGAATAGAACAAGAATTTTCAGGCAGGATGTATGAACTATGTGTTGTTGTGAATTTTTGGTTTGGTAAGCTATTAAATAAACAAAGTCAATAACACTAATTTTTTTGATCCCAAAGTGCAATGATAGCCAAGAGTCAATCTGGTTATAAGTTCTCTAACTACTTTGAAGAACAAGTTTTGGACAAAGGCAATATGTGAAGAGATTTTATTAATAAACATAAGTAATTACAACACTTCAACAAAAAGCATGACGATAAGATATGAAAGATAAACTATATCTAAACTAAAAGAAAGAAAAAAAAGAAAAAGAAGAAAACTAAAAACTAAAATATAAAGTTTGTTGTGTTGATTCAGGAATTCCTTTCTTTACCCCCTTGAACCCTTTATAGTCATAAAGACATTTTTTCCAACTTTTGCACATGTCAATTTGGAAAATGTCCACAATCACTTGGCAACCACTACACGACTAAGAATGTTTACGGCTAATGAAACATGACCACTTCCCATTCCAATAGCAAGGTTGTTTAGAAAATGCCAATATGCATAACCACCCTTCACATGGGAAGTTGTTAGATTCTTGTAACTACTACTTTTTAAACTTAAAACTTCTCATCAATGTTGCTATAGGAGCCAAAACATTTAAAACAACTCATTTTTTCCATGATTTCTTCACATAACCCAACTACCCATTATTCTAATAGCTGAAATCTTAAGATAAAAACTACTCATTTTTATGGAGCACATCATCGGCCACGTGTGGCCAATCTACTCATTTTTTGGTGATAACATATGCCCCCTACATCCTTTAGTTGATGATGAACAAAAAGAAAGGTGAAGTGATGCATTTGCTTAAAAGGATTTCAACTCCATATTCTCTCACAGCTAATATGTTTTCATTAGCAAATTAATCCACCAAAATCTAAAGGCAAATCATTAAAATACTCTTGAGTTTGGTAAACTTAAATTTGCCTAAATCTTTCCTATATATAGTAACATTTATCCCAATGTTATGTTTGTAGCCACCACGGCTAAAAAAATTGCTGAACACTACGCTTACGAATTTCTAGAAAAATTGCAAAGCCAAGTCAAGTATTCATGAACAACAAACTCTTGATCCACTAGCTTTTAAAACAACGGCTGCCGCATCAAGAAAATTTAATCCAATGACTACCATTGCTTTAGCATTATAGGAGGCCAAGGATTATTAGCAGAACCAACTTTTAGCTAATTCTATAATGGGTGAAATGCTTTTTTTTTTTTAAGAAACTTCCTCTAGACAATGAAAATAACTTGACACACATTGAGCTATTGGCCAACTAGATGAAGTGATATACCTTGGTCGACTCATTGCTGAGGTGGAGATAATGCCATGACCGCTCTTGCATATAATCATTCATTCTGGGTGACTTCGAAAAAAATGGTCGATCATCTAATAGAGGTGGAACAATTATCCATAGCTACTCTCACGTAATCACCATAATTCTAGACTATCATTAGTCGTGCCATTGCTCTTACATTCAATTGAATTGTAATCATCATTTGAAATTAATTTTGGTATTCCTGGCCCTTGTTCCATAACTTGGACATTCAACCAAAAACAAATGAAATTACCACGACTAACTCTAGGCTTATTATTCTCGACTAAGGCTAATATCACTCTTTTGTTCACAAGTTGGAGCCTATCTTAGCGTAACAATGGATTGAAACCCAAAATGAGCCATTAAGGCAAAACAATATCAAAATGCTACTTTTAATACAAACTAAAATGCCCCCTTAATTTTTGCAGTAAGTTACGACTTTCTTTTAGAAACTTCACCATTAGCCAATAATCCAAATTAAGGCATGTTCTTCAATCATCTTAATCAACCAAGTCATAACCTTCAACCAGAAACGGACTTCTGTCTTACATCTTCTATTTCCTCTGTCCTTATTCTTTCTCATTAACAAATTGCTCCATTCTGGAAGCTTTAACTGTTAATTGAGTAAAATCAATAGACTCTAGAGAAATCAACCTTTTCTTTAGCCACGAAAGCATATTTCCTATGGCCATGGTAGCAAACTCAATCTTTGGTAATTTGACATTGCATTTGTTCATCATCCTACTCAACCTTTCCACAAAATTAGCAATAGGCTCGCCAATTTGTTGCTTAATGTTCATAAGATAAGTATAGTAACCTCCTAACCTTGACTAATAAAAGCAATCATGGAATACACGTTCCATGTTTGCCCAGTGTATTCCTGAATTTGGCAATAAATTTGAATACCATGTAAAGGCCAACCCAGTCAATGATAAAGGAAATAATTGCATCCTTAGGTGTGTTTGTTTGTGATTTTCATTTCCATTTTCAACTTTGAGATGATTTGTGAATGAAAAATTGAAAAAACTAAAAACTTAAAATTTCATTTCAGTTTTTCAGTTTTCCTTCATCAAGAAAGTGAAAGTGAATAAAAGAAATGCAAATCATCCCAAGAACTCATTTGCCCCCTTCAAGCATATTGTGAATTGAAACGCTAAGTGTGCGTTGTGGATTTCTCATCTTCTCCAAGAAAGTAGTGAAGTCAAGATCTTCAATCCATGAGGGAATGGAACTCTATCCACCCAATTAGGATATGGCTTGCGATACACAGGCCTCTCCAATGGCTTCAATTGAATCCATAATTCCTTCTCATAACACCAATCGCATTAGGATCTATCAACCTGAAGCATTCCTTTGTCGACCATACAACTTATGTTAGCTCAAGGAACATCCCACGACAGGTTACAAACTCCATGGCTAGGCTAGGCTCGCACACGCCAGGCTACGCTAAGATTCATGTTCCACGCTGAGTTTGCAAGTTTCGCTGAGATTGCAAACTCCATGGTTGAGATTCCAGGTCCACGACTGGTCTCAAGTTCAGTGGCTAGAGAGACTCCAAGCTAGACTGGAGTTTCGCGTGAGAGTGAGCTCCATCATGATTAGATGATTGCCCCAGCATTATATTCATTTCCCACTAAAATCATCATGTGACATGTACATAAGGGAACTTGAGTTTTTTGAAATTTATCATGCACCATCGATTTCACAGGACTGACAACCTTTGACAACCGCCATCAAGCCATCAACACCCATTTCAATTTGTGGTTGGATGAAAAAAAAGACACACAATCGGGTTGCTTTCTTCTTCATCAACATGGATGTTCTAGCAGAATTGGAAGACGTAGGGATTTTCGCTTGGAGGAAGCGGTATGTTTACGACTAGTCATCACCCGGGTGTTCCCAGGACATCCGCGACGTTCTAAGGCCTTCATCCTCACGATTTTGTTGTTTTGGCGAACAGATGTTGCACTATGGACTTATATCCATGGTCTTCTTAAATTGACTTTTCCACACAAACCTTGGGATGCCCACCAGCGTGCCAATTTATGTTGTTGTGAATTTTTTGGTTTGTAAGTCTATTAGAATAAACAAAAGCCAATAACACTAATTCACTTTTATCCTAAATGGGCAATTGCACTTAGGAGGAATCTACCCATCATATAGGTTTCCAACTACTTTGAAGAAGTTTTGGACAAAGGCAATATGTGAAAGAATTTTGATGAACAAAAATAATAACGCTCTTCAACACCAAAGCATCACAATAAGATATGAAGGAAATAAACTACATCTAAACTAAACTAAAAAGAAAGGAAAAAGAGAAGAAAACTAAAAAATAAAATGTAAAATTTGTTGTGTTAATTTAGATCCTTTCTCACCCTCTTAAACCCTTTTATAGTCATAAAGGTTTTCAACTTTGCACATGTCAATTTGGAATAAAAGTCCACAATCACTTGGCAACAGCTACGACTAATTGAGAATGTCTCACGGATAATGAAACATGACCACTTCTCCTTCCAATAGCAAGGCTATTTAGAAATGCCAATATCATAACCACCCTTCACGTGGGAAGTTGTCAGATTCTTGTAACTATTACTTTTCAAACATTAAACTTCTTATCAATGTTGCTACAGGAGCCAAAACATTTAATACAACTCATTTTTTCCATGATTTCTTCACGTAACCCAACTACCCATTATTCTAGTGGCTGAAATCTTAAGATAAAAACTGCTCATTTTTATGGAGCACATCATCAGCCACGTGTGGGTCTATCCACTCATTTTGGTTATAACACTCTGAAACTTGCCGGCCGATAAATTAAAGCGGGTGAAAAAGTTTTGTTTTGGGCGAGGTGAAAAGTTTGTTGTGTTACTTCATTTATATCGGACATTGAGGGTTCAATAAAAATCAATGGTCGGCCCAGAATGTCTTCGAGGACAAGAATTTGTGTGGCCAGGGAAATAGTAGGTCAGTCAATACAAGATTGTAATCCAGCAAGAGAAACAAATACACAATGTTCTCTCTTTTATTCACTATGTAAATATCACGCTAAGTGTAATTTAGCAGTTTTGCTAGCATATAAGAAACCAGAGAGCAGCCCTTCACAGTTAAAACTTAAAAGGGACAGCCCAACATCCAAACAAACTTTAAAAATTGCAATTTAGGGCTATCCCCTACCCCTATTTTCTTCTTCTTACAAAAAAGAGAAGATTCTACAATCCTAAAAGTCAAACAGAAAACCTTCCAAGCTCCAACTGGAATTTACACACAACAGAACAAAGATACATGGACCCCAATAACTTAACAGTTCGCCATAAATTAATCACTCGGTACGGCTTTAGACTCTTTAATAAGATGCTTGTTTCCATGCACAAATTACCTATTATTATATCAATTATTCAGCCCTCACTGACCTGTCGAGGTTGATATTTTTATTCAGTGCCGAGAACACTCACTGCTACTTCCAAACCGCATAGTCCATACATAACGGTTCCGCTCTCCCATTGATTAAAATACTTAACCAAGGACGGCAATGTCCAGAACCTCACCCTTCGTAACTAACCTGGTATCACTCCTAGTCCTAGACATACTACTCACGCAACACAGAGACATCAAATGATCGGAGTATAAAAAAATGAATAATCCACACAAGCAAAAGAAACCCACATTACAAATCATCATAGCTCTTGAATATTAAATAGTAGTTAACTTCATCTTGTTATCACCCAAGCCAATTGCATAATTCCATGGATAAACAATGTCATATCAATTATCATGCCCCAATTCTAATAACTTACCATCATTTATTATATATATATAAGCTCCACAAAGCTCGTCCTTTGAACCAAACCAAAACCCAAACGATCACCCATTCCCATGGCAAGGCTCAATCTTCTACACTCCCTCACTTTCACAACACTCATGGCAATAGCCATTGCCACCACCACCACCCCCACAACCACAACCTTCACTTACAAACCATCAGATTCGCCCATCAAAGGCGCATACTGGTTCGAACAACGAACTTTCCCACCCTCCGCCATCAACACATCCCTCCTCACCCACATCTTCTACGCGTTCCTCACGCCCAGCAACACCACCTTCACGCTCGAAATCACGGGCTCCACGTCCACGACCCTCACTAAATTCGCCACCGCCCTCCGGTCCAAGAACCCTCCCGTCAAAACCCTCGCCTCCATCGGCGGCGGCGGAGCGACTCCAAGCTATCGCGCGCATCGCCTCCGACGCCGCCGCGCGCGCCGCCTTCATCAACTCCTCGATCGCCGTCGCGCGCCGCTTCGGCCTCAACGGCCTCGACCTCGACTGGGAGTTCCCGCGCACCAAAAGGAGATGCGAGGCCTCGCCGAGCTCCTCCGCGAATGGCGGCTCGCCATCATCGAAGAGGCCGAGAATTCCGGCCGGCCACGGCTGCTGCTCACCGCCGCCGTCTACTTCGCCGTTGAATTCCTCCTCTCGGAGGCCGGGCCGTCGTACCCGGTTGCCGCCGTTAACAAGAACCTTGACTGGATCAACGTCATGAGCTACGATCTTCACGGGTCGTGGAACAACTACACCGGGGCTCCGGCTGGGTTGTTCGACCCGAAAGGGAATGTGAACGTTGTTTTCGGGCTTCGGTCGTGGATTCGGCAGGGATGTGCCCGAAAAAGATGGTGATGGGTGTGCCGCTTTATGGAAGAAGTGGACGCTCCGTGACCCGAATGTGAACGGTATTGGAGCGCCCGCTGTTGGCATCCTACCAGAGTCTGGTGGGGCAATGGCTTTTTTTCAGATCGAGGAATTTAACAACAAAGTGGGTAACAACAAAATGGGTGCAACCGTTGTGTCAATGCGGATACGATGTCGGCGTATTCGTATTCGGGGACGTCTTGGATTGGATACGATAACCGGTTGACAGTGACTGCCAAGATCGGGTTTGCTCAGGCTCTAGGCTTCGTGGGTATTTCTTCTGGGCTGCTGGGTATGATAGTGACTGGAAAATTACTGAACAAGGTACAGCAAGCTAACTTAGGATTTAATTTTATCTATATACGATATATATATAATATATATAATCTATACTGTATATAAAAGAAATTCCTTCTTTTTGTTGTCCAAATTTTAAATTTTTCAAAATGCTCATAATATGAAGTTAAGGGAAGTTAAAATAATTGAAGAAAAGTTATAAAAAGTAACAAATTTAAAAAAAAAAAGATATAACAAATAAATAAATAACAATACATTTTAATTTTTTTGTAAAAAAATGTGATTGGAGGCAAATGTCTTATCAATTCACTGGTATATAAAGATTCCTCCTTTGGTGTCCAAAATTTAAATTTCCTAAAATGTCCATGACAAAGAAGTTAAGAAAAGTTATAATAATTGAAGGAAGGTATAAAAATACATTTTTAATTTTCTTTTAAAAAATATAAATTGATAGGTAAAGTGCCTTATCAATTTACTAGGAGAAACATTAAAAAAAATTTTAATGTTTTAAAATTGCTTAAAGTTCTAAGTGATAACTCATCCATATAACAAGAATAAATCATTCGACTAAATTAATAAAGTATTAGGGTAATTGGTTCACTATTAGTAAGCTAATTAAACAAATTAAAATAATTTATACACAAAAAAAATATAAAAATATATAAAAGATTAAATAAAATTCAATAAAATAAAATTAATTAATAAATTGACATCTTTAAGGGGTCTAAATACAAAAATATAAATAAATAACATAAATTCCTAAATATTGTTCGCATTTCACAATCACGAATCACAATTGCAAGTTTAAAATATAATTACATAAGTAAACTCATAAAGTTTTACATCATAAACTCACAAATCATGATAATACAAACAAAGTTACTGTATTTTTCTATAAATTATAAATTTTTTTAAAGTTTTAAAAAATGACATCATTTAATAAAAAAGCAAAAAAAAGAAAAAAAAAGACTCTCCAGTTCAATTCAACCAAGAGTCATCCCTTTAATACAAACATGGCCAAATTGAAACTGGGTCACTGTTCAATATAGACTGATTCAAACAATGGCTCAAGGATTCGGTTTCCAATCGAACTAGTCGGTTTAGACCGTTTTTACAACATCGGCACCTTTTAGGGTACCATTGATGAATGGAATAGGATGAAGGATCGATATTTTAATTTAATTTATTGTTTAAATTTTTTAAACTTGGATGGAATGAAGTGGAGATTGATGACTTCATTGAGTTGAGTAATTATTCAACTTCATTATATTTCACTCCTTTGTACTATCCACCAACCCAAACATCCAACTTTAGGAACTTTCAACGAATTGAGTTGAATTCCTAATAATAAGGCCAAACATAATGGTTCCATAAGATCTAGAAAAGGCTTAAAATTAAATTATTTTAGGATACATTTTATAAATTATAACTTATCAAAATAATAAAAAAAATTAATATTTATTTTAGTCCCTCTAATTTATATTCATTAAGTCATTTAATCCACTTTTAAAATAAGTTAAATTAATCCTAACATTGTAAAATGTAAGTCAAGTTCATCTATCAATCTCTTTTTATTTAATATTCTATTAATTAAATGACAATAAATAACTTTAAATGATGTTTGACATGCCATATGTTATCTAAAGTAGAATAAAGTTTAAAATAAGTCATTTTGATGTCTAAAATTATACAAAATGAGCCATTTAAACCTTTATTTTAAATCATAAAGTGTCTTTTTGTGCAATTTTATATACCAAAATAAGTTATTTTAAATTTTATTCTATTTCATATAACACATGATATGATAAGGTATCACTTAACATTACAAATCATTTAATTAATAAAATGTTAAATGAAAGTTAAATAATAAACTAACTTGACTCATATTTTATAATATAAGAGACTAATATGACTAATTTTAAAAGTGAGGAGTAAAATGACTCATGAATAAAAATTAAAAGTAAAATAAGTATTAACTCAATAATAAAGGGATAAGTCGTTTGTTTCATTTTCATGTCAAACAAAAATACAGGAATAGATTCATGTCATTCTTAGCTCAAAATCATTTCACAAAATAAGTTTTCTGTGATATTATCTTTTATGTTTTTTAAACTAATTTTGGCACTATTGAAAAGGTAATGAATTGTTTAATTTTTAATTATTATGAAATTTTTATACACGTATTATAATTAACATAGCATTGTAATAATTAAAAAAAAATTATAAGCGGAATACTTAACTTTTCAAGACATGTACTTTTTCAAATGGCTTACATTATGTATGATGATTTGCAGCTTCGAAGGCCTGGATAATTTCTTGAATGAGAATGGAGGAGCAAAACTTAACTTGCATTGTTGTGCTATCGTGAGATTTGCCTTTTCTAGTAGGAAGGTTCAAAGTTCTGATTCAACAGATCTTTGAATAAACGCACACGTAGCGGGCATTGCCATGGTAGCATCCACCTCGCGAAAGTAGTTATAAAATAATCACATATGCTTGGAGAGTCATGCGCTGACAGTTAGCTACAAGCACGCAAGAAGGGCAGCCAGCTTCAATTTTTTAAATATTTTTCTCTTTCAGTTTCTCTTATCCTAAGTTATATGCTACTTAGGAATTTTACAGGGAAACTCTTTTGTTAAGTTAATAGAGTGAGATTAAGTGTTTATAAAAAAAAAAAAAATAGAGTGAGATTAAGCTTGATATATGTGTGGAGCTTCAACCATATCAATTGCCTAACAAATGTGTAAGATTTAATATGATTATTTTTAAATCATAAGCAATTTTCTTGTAATTCATTTAGTAAAAAAAACTAGTATTTATCTATACGGGCTTATTTGGATCTCTTTTTATATTTTTTTTAGTTTTTATTATTTTTATTATTTTTAAATAATCCATTATGTTTATTATGAAACTAAGATAGGTTTATTGCATACAAATACATCGTGACTACTTGATTACAACTTTCGAGTTAAATGAACTCCGAATTTGTTGAAGAGTATTAGAAAAATATTAGAATTATATGTGGAGCACTAGAAGCAATTTAGTGAGAAACACTTCATGCATTTAATTGCACAAATTTAAGTAGTAGAAAGAGAATGAGTGGAATAGGATTTAACTACAACTAGCTTTCTTTCCGTGCTATGCACAATAATATATAGTAATTTGATATTTTTTAGATATATACTTTTATCACATATATATACACACACATATTAATCTAAAAAAATTTACTGTTAAAAAAAATTTGAATATAAATTATGTATACTTTTATACTTGTGTTGGGTGTATGATATCCAAAAATAGATGTCTTTAAGAAGGTCAAGTATAGGCTATATAAATATTAGATAAAGTTTGTAAGAGATTTAAATACCTTATATATATATATATATATATATATATATATATATATATATATATATATATATATATATATATATATATAGTTAACTTAAACAAATAATATATTCCAAAAGGAGAAAATAAATCATAAATTTATACTGAATTTTGTACATGAATATTTTTATATGCTGATATTCAATTATGATTTGAATTTGATATTTATTCTTTTTATGAAATCTAATATTTAATTTGTGATATCATGTTTGATTTTTTAAAAATTTGAAAATATCATCTCATCAAATCTATTAGACCTAATATGTTTATAAGTACCATTGATATTTATATTTGTATTAACATTATATATTATATATTTTGTTGGAATTACAAAAGATGAAATATACTACATTTCCTTTTTCACATATGTTCTTTAGAAATTGATTTTAGTATAATTAATAGGGTTACATTAAGATTTATTTAGATATCTATCATTGATATTTAATGTAAATATCAATTAGGATTTGAGAATATATATAATATAATATAAAGTATCATGTTGGTTCATTCCTTTTATTAGAGATTATAATTATTCTATAAAGATTTGATTATTGGTGTATATATGGAATATTTCACATATGTTACTTTTGTAGTAATGATGCTAGCATAAAGTATTTCATATTGTTAATAGATATAATTTTTCAAGTAGTTATAAAATAGTCAAATACTTTCAATAATATAAATATATAGAATTAAATTAATATGTTAGAAAAATATGCTTCTTTATATGCATATTAGTTTCATAAAAATTTAAATGCAGATAATTGATGCTTAAATATTTTAAAAATATTTTACAATAACCAAAATTATGAATATTATGATTTGGAAAATATTTTATATTCATCATTGAATTATAATGATATTTATTTGAAGATATTAGATATTATTTATATTTAAAATGTATTATGAATATGATTTGTTACATATTATTTTAATAGAGAATTATTAGATATTACTTAAAAAGTTATTAATGATTAAAATTATGTATGAAATTTCTTGATCATGTAAATCATCATCATCATCATCATTATTATTATTATTACTATTATTATTATTATTATTATTATTATGTAGAAAATGTTAATATTGGAACATCACGGTTAGATTTGTTTATTATAAAAGAAAAAAAAAGTAAATAAGAAAATTTGAACGTAGAAGAATGTGTGATTTGTTAATTAACTTAATTTAAATCATATATTTTGGCCGTTGCTATAAATGAGGCATTGCAACCCATGCACATGGATGTGGAACTCCTTCTATTTGAGGTTTAAAATTTTATACCACTAATATATATTTGATGCATTATAATACTCTTAAATAATTTTTTAAGACCCTAGCCTTAAGAATTTCTCCCTAGAGAGAAAAATATTATTTCTCTTAACTTTCTCCAATTAATCTCTTCCAAAAAGTGCTTTGATCAATATCCTTATATGGGTTATGAGTTTGGCAAATCTTTAGGCTATTGTGGTATAGTTTTCTCTTTTCATTCACTTCTCAATCATTTCTGATTCTTGTCTATAATTCCATGGTAGTTGAAAATGATATTCTAGTTCTCCAATATCATGTAGGTAGTGGCTAGGCACTCCCAACAATAAAGGGTGAGTGGGTAGTGGCTCATGGCTATATTTTAGCCATTACAAATATTTTATAAATTGATTATTATCACTATTATCATGAAAATCATATTTTGAAAAACACATGGGGCCATTGTTTGTTGCATGATTGTCAGAAGGTGTCACTAATTCAAGTTATATTATATTTCAAGAATATATGATTTTATATGGCATGATATGAATCTTCTCATAGAAAATAGGTTGACAATTATCATGATTCATATTAAAAGTATTATTTGATTATTAGATATGGCAGGAGACAAAATATCATAGAACAATTTATACAAATATTAGAAAATATTATTATTATCTATTTAGCACAATATGACCTAACTAGTTACCATAAATAGTTAAAAAGATAAAATAGTTCATAACTACTTAGTAGTTACCATGTGAATAAGGTTAGAATAGTAAGGACACACTACAAAAAAGTGGTAAATTATGGCATTTTTCTCTAAATTGCGGTGGTTATAACTACTATTTTTTGCAATAATGGCGGTTCCTTGAACCAGGTAATTACCAATGTCATTCGTAGATTACGGTGGTTATAAAAAATCGCCGCAATACCCTATTTAATTGCTATAATTCTCTAGTGAATTATGGAGGTTTCAAATCGCATCACCCTAAATAAGCCATAATTATGTAATATCCTGGTTTCAAACCGCTACAATTTTCAATGAAATATTTTAAAAATATAAATTACGAAAATTTGAAACTACCGCAATTTGTGGTAATTTTAAAAAAAAAAAATAATGGTGATTTGAAATCGTTGCAATTTGTGGTGAAATATTTTTAAAAAATTATTTAATATAATGATTTGAAACCGCCAATTTGCTATAAAATATTTTGAAAAAACTATTTATTACAATAATTTTAAACCACCCTAATTGCAGCACCAATTTAAAAAAAAAAGTTTCAATAATCATGCAAAATAGTTTAATAAAACCAGCTTCAATTTCAAGGCAAAGACAATAATCTAGCATCTTGATGCCAATTATGCTACATAATTAACATAACTCTTAAATTTGGTGAAAACTTTACCTGCCAATATTTGATGTTCATGCAACCGTATATATCTAATCCTTCTTATTCTCAAACAATACTAATTCTATCACTGGAAGCCATATCATTCACTTCTTTTCCTGAACAAAGAACATAAACTGGATAATATATTTGCAAGCAACAGGATGTTAGCTTCTAGATTTATTCTTTATTTTATATAAATATTCAATAAGCTCAATAAGAATGGGCTCCATGCTCAGGAAAATAACAAGAGTGCACTAGGTTTACTTGATACCCATATCATCATGCAAAATACAAACAACAAGAAATGAGATAAGGGAAAAAAAAATGAAATCACAATCAATTCATCATATCAAATCTTCAACTCAATAATATAGTGTAAGTAATAGAAAGACCAACCTCTAACTTTTCAACAACCTTTTCCAAGTCCATTTGAGAAAGACAATAGATAATGCCACATTCATCAATTCCCTCCTTCCTGACCATATATGCATGCATTTATCCATGGAGCCACTAGCAAGATACTCACCATTAGGGCTTAATACAAATGAATAAGACAATTCATTTGTATTTTTTCACTATTTTTTTACAAATTATGCATTTATTTAACTATTTGATATGGGATTTCAATTACACTTGCACATAATATATAATATAATATTAATATGCATATAAAAAAAAAGACCAAGTGGAAAACTTTATGTATAGAAAACAAGAAAAACATCCAACATCACTAATTCATCTAAGAAAACCAAAGTAATGAAAAATAAGAAGAACCTATATAGAAGATTTTGTCCTCTTTTGCCGTAATGGTGAGGTTGTTTCATCAACTGCCCCTTCAACAACTCTTATACATGAGTTATCCATGTACTCCCCTAACAATTTTGCATGAGTGATGATGATGCTAGAGCAATTTATGAAGGTTTTAGAACCACAACATTAGAAAACAAGTTTAACTAAATATTAACTCACAAAATGGATAATTCCATGCAGAAATGACTAACACACCCAATGGGTCAGGAACTATTTTAGCTGAAGAAGGAAATGTTGTGATTTAAGTTTTGACCTGAATTAAAAGGAAATTCATGAGATAAATCAAATAATATAATTAACAAGCAGTAATTTTTCATATTTGTTATTTTATAGTGAGAACCAAATATTATACCCATGTTTCTATTGATGGATAGTTTTATCTAGGACCTTGCATTCACAAAACATATTTCCCAAGTCTTAACTAATTTTAACCATCAAACAAAAATGTTAAAGCCAATTTCAAAATTTCTACTTTGTTTAGTATTCAACATAACCCCCATAAGGCCACAACACTTTAGAGCCCAGAAATCATATATAACACAAACAAAGTATCCTGAAGAAAGATGATGGAATTTAGGACAAAGTATAATTTCTTAAGAATGTTCACAAAATGGGTAAAAAATATAGAGCAAATCATCCCAACAATAAGTTTACTCGCAGGAATCAATTTAGACAACTTGCCCCATGAATCTAGGATTAGAGCCAATGATAGTGCTTAGGTACAAATCCAAGCTCACCAAGTTAGTAAGATTCCCAGGTCACTTGGAATAGGACTAGTAATGTTATTTCTAAAGTTCCCTGTTATGTAAAAACAACACCTATGCAAGATATTGCATTCTTTCTTGAACCATCAGTAGTCCATCCATAAGGGTCTATAAACATTTTACAATTATTACCCTCGAAAATTCCATGAAGCTTCCTATCACTATAATTGAATAGAAAAAGAGGCAACCTAGGATCAATATTCTTCACATAGGAAATGCTAAGCTAGTAAACCTCTTCAACACACAAAAATTCCCATGAGCTGATTACAACACTCACCTGATTACAACAACACTCACCTTCAAAATAAGTAAAAGTCACCATAATGCCTGAAGGTGAAACGTCATTGACAATACCAATGATTCTATGGTGTTGATATTACAAGTATCAAGCATTAAGTTCATGTCAAATATATCAGTGTTGTCATGTCATATAGGTGAAGACTTGCATGAGTACAACACAATGTCAAACGTAAAATGTTGAATATCAATGTTACCTATTTGTTATTAGACTCATACTAATAGCAATTCCTATTCCAAATGCTATTGACAAAAATACAATCAAATGAAGACTGACCAAAGAGTTGTTTAGATAGACATTCTTTCATTCAGCGTTGTTACACCCAAATATAACACCACCAAGTTGATTCTTTCTCAAATTTCTGCCACATCCAGAAGTGATAGCTGAATTTAGAAATGAAGGTCACATGCCACCGAAATAAGAAGCTTGAATTTTCTTCCCTGCCATCTTGGCATAAGAGCATAAAGACTATTTCATAGCCAATCTATGGCAAAACTAGAAGCAACTAGAGCATAAAGAAACTAATAATCAACAATTCAACATGCTCATGATGCAACTCAAAAGACCCAAAAAAAAAAAAAGGCTTTGAGAAAGTACAACAAAGAAGGATAGATTCATTGTATAGACACACTTCACACAAATATCATTGTATTGAATGCAAATTCTATTTGAGCATAACTCATACCCTACATCAGGTAATGAGTCCAAACCCAAAAAAAAAGAACTATTAGCAACAACATTACCCTAACTCCATAAAATTCTAGAAACAACAAGCAAAATCTCACACACTTGTTTTGGTGAGAACTGTGTTGAATGGGAAGGTTGTGTATGAATGGAAGGGAAGGAGGGTTGTGTTTGTGAGAGTTGTGTGAATGGGGGAGATGGATATAACCCCCAATGTCCCAACCCTCTTTTGTTTTGTGTGAATAGAGGAACATTAGGGTGGTTGGGAGGCCGCCATTTTTCTCCTAAAATTGTGGCGGTCAATAAAGCTCATAATTCATTACATATTATGACAGTTTAAAATCCCCAATTTAGCCACAATAAACATGATTTTTTGTAGTGACAATTATTTCGTTATGCAAATTTTAATTATATATATAGAACACAACCTAATATTAGAAACTCATTAAACAACCAGTATAGTGCCCAATTAAAATAAGAACTAGTAATGTTTAGCATGATAAGATTTAGCCAGTTGATAGAGAGCAGCCAATAGCTAAGTTATACAAATAGATTAGTACATACTTATTATATATTGTAGGAATAACAACCACAATAATAAGAATGACCAAAGTAACAATTAAAGTTTAATTAATAGCTATTAGATAACATGATAGGACTAAGTCAGTTAATAGAAATTAACTAATAGCTTTTGTAACCTCTATGATTAATGTATGAATTAATTATTAAAGTATAACAAATGTTCAGTATATATAGCAAAATTAACTTCAATTTTATGGGTATTATTTAACTATTATCATTTTTCAAAATTAATTTACTTATATAGCACGAGGGAACCCAACTTTTAGAAATAATAAAATAGGTAAATAATAATTAAATGTTAAGGTTAAATCATTCATATTATTAACATGACTGTTGATGTTACAAGTGGTTATAGACAGCATTGCATGAATAGTTTCTATGACATGATGTTTAATATCTAAATTGTTATATCATAAGTAGCGAGTTAAATACAAGGAATAAGTTTCATGTTCGAATTTATGGCTGATTCAGTTAACTTATGTATGTTGAGATCAGTCTAGTAGAATTGTGATTTGTGTTGAAAAAGTCGTTAACCTTGGTACATCTAGCCTAAGGAGGCGGTGTCTAAGCGGCCATGGAGGCAATCTTATGAGATATGTTAACTTTGGTATGCCTAGCTACCAAGGAGGTGGCATACCAAACAACCATGGAGGCAATCTTATAAGTGTTAACCTTGACATCTCTAGCCTATGGAGGTGGTATGCCAAGCGGCCATGGAGGTAGACTTTTATGATTCAAATATACCATAGGATACGGTCCTTAAGAGACAAACCCATAAGTAAATGTTTATGATGCAAGTGAATTTGTATTGAATATGAATTCATAATTTCCTTTAAGTTGGATTTTATTTAGTTAAGACGGGGAATCAAATTGAACGTCTGCATGCCCATGTTGTATGTATGTATGTATGTATGTATGTATGTATGTAGTATTATTATTATTATGTAGTTCCTTATTGTCCCATGTGAGCTATGGGTGGCTATCTACTTACTAAGTTTTGATGAATTCACCTCCTTTTTCTCCTCCTTAAGTTCAGTTAAGATCTAGTTATTATTCAAACCCAATCTCAATATCTTTGCAATTATTCTAGTGGTGATCTTCACTTTGTAATGAAGTTTGAATTAGGATCATGTTTGAATAAAGTGCTCTAGTAGTTTACAAGGTTCTCGAGGCATCATTTGGCATGCATGATTATTTTAAAGTTATGTTATTTTATCATAATGATATGATATGTAATTTCTTTTAGGAACATGATTTAAGATTGTCTATTTCAATTATGGATTTTGAAATGATTTAGAAGAATTAAATATTTTATGTATTTTATGAATAAAGTTTTTAAGTAATTTTGAGGAATTTATTTATTTATTTATTTTTATGATTTATTATGAGCATTAATTTAATAATTTACCATGCATGATTGTATGAAATTAACTTTAGAAGGCTTTCATAAGGAACAATATCCCTTATGTGTCGGTCACGACTTTTGGGTCATGACAGTGTCAAATATATTCAAAGGCACATGTCTTGTGATAAATGGTTGTTGAAGAAAGGATGCAAGGGGTAATATTGATGTCTATGAAAACTCATATATGGAATAGATAATGGTGTCGAAATATAGCTAAGTAGAAGTAGTGTTTCAAACTAAGCAAAAGAGGAAGATTTACCAGCTTATAGTTGAACAAGTAAGGAAGAGTAAAATATGACTTGAAAATATGAACATAGTTGAAGAGATCGTGGGATCTTGAAAAGCAAATAAGCAAGAAAGAAGAAAGCATGTCAAGCTAATCAAAATAAAGGATTAGTAGATTATTAGTGAGATTTTAGCATATGATTTGTCTGTAAAAAATAGTCTTGGGCTTAGTTGTAAGACACTCAATTCGGCATTCTCACATACTAAGTGTCACGACTCAATTAGATCGTAAGGGCATGTGAGAAATCCTACCCATATAAGCCTCATGATCATTGAATCATACTATATGCATATTTTATTTGTAAAATCAATTTCAAATCATAAATCAAATTTCGTATTTAATTCATAGTAAACCTAAATAGCTCTTTTTCCATAAATTTAAATCTGAAACTGTAGCTGTAATATGAATCACATAGTTGCTCATTACAAAAAGAACCATGAATGTTATATCGTTTAAATACAATCTAACCATGTAACCCAAAATGCAAAATATGTATGTGTGTGGTCAGGGACCTTGTCCGCATCATCATGGAGCATTCTACAAAAAACTAACACTTTACGGAAATGTGAAGCTCACCAAAGTTGGAAAACTAATGCTATTGAGGAGTAAGAGATGGAGGATTGAGCAACTATATCTATAAGAAAAAAGGGAAAGAGAGGTGAGTTTTTATCATAAAATTCAGTAAGTGGATCCTTACTCATAACCACACATGAGACAAAAAGAATATATATATATATATATATATATATATATATATATATATATATATATATATATATATTAGTAATGCAATAGCCATAAAACATTTCATTTAAATTGCATAGTAGCTATAAAATCATAAATTTGCAAAAAACATAAAAATCGTCTACTTTCTCAAGAATTACTAAGAAGAGACCATCCATAACTGAAGGGTGGTGCTTAGTCCCTCACAAACAAGAGCATTTAGCTGATCTTAACGCTCCCTCGCGAACTACGTCCTTCATGGACTGATCTAACATGTGGATAAATTGCCCCTTGCGGGCCTCAACATAACAAAGTTAACGATTTAATTGTCGTTAATTTACAGCTCTATTCCTCTTGATAATTCCCTATTCTAATTTATACTAAAGTCATTAAGGGGAGTTCTATGTTTTAAAGTTCAACAATTCCTTAAGTCTCATAAGATAAACATAATTCTTCACATTTCATTTCAAAATCCATAGTCATTTCTAGTCATCACAATCAAGTCTATAATCATGAAATAATTTATAAATATCAATTTGAATTCAAGAATGGTCCTATGCATTGTTGGAAAATGGACTTTTATGAGCAAACCATAGAAAACATGTTTCTATTTCTTGCACATTTGTACATAAGTCCACATCATGTGAAAAATCAACTTTCAAATCTCTAAATATTCCATTATGCTAGAAAATAGTGATATAATGACCGAAATAAGACTATGAGATCAAACTCATTCACCTAAAGGGGTGGAATGTGAAGGAACGACTCCATGAGAGCTTCGGAAAGAGGGATGACGCAATACCTGCCATTATAACTATAAAACTCAAGATTAATCTATGGGTATCTCTAGATTACTCTAAACTAACTCTAACAACATTGAGGGCCATCCCTACTTGACAACAATGTGAGAAATATCAATACCTAACCCAAGAAGATGAAAGAGTGAGGAGGAAAAAAGCGTAAACTACACTAAACTTACATTGAAACTTGAAGGATGGAGATTAGAATGGGGTTAAGAGTGAGGAAGGTAGAAGAGGAGAAGATGGGGTTTGGGGATAGGGTATTTTTGGGTTCTGAAGGGAAACCCAAAAGGAAGGCTTTTTAAAGGGGTAGGGTACCAATAATCAAAATTGTGTCGTGTTGGTCCTATGTTGTTCTGAGATACTGTTGTAGTGCAGTCAGAAGCCATCCCTTGCAGTGAGCCTGCTTTGCATAATTCTCTAGAACTTGGATGAAATCCTGGTTCCTGTCAGGGGCCTTCCTGGCAATGCTGGTGGGTCCTCAGAGACCGTAGGGCCGTACTAGACTTATCTATTGATACGTGCACCTAAAGTATTACACTAAGTTTTCAATCTTTGAAAGTCACTTACACAAATGAGCAGGTAAACCTTAGTTTAGAAGTGAAGATTGTTTCTTTTCTTTAAGGGGGTTAGTTTCAAGGTTTATGTTCCCAAGAATATCATTCTTGGAAACGTAATACCTGAGAATGTTATTCCTAGGAATTCTGAAAAAATTATTTGTTAAACTTTAAACAATCTTGGGATTATTTGTTGATATTCCTAGTAACAAATATAGAACTTGTTTGTTTTATAATACATATTCCTAGGAATATATGTGATAATATCTAAAATACCCTTAACACATTTAATAGTATTATTATTATTATTATTATTAAAGGATATTTTAGGATTTGTACTCAATAATTAACATTCCCAAGTCATGGGAATATTTATTCCCACCCAACAATAGGGGAAAGAAATCTCATTAAAACATGAGAGTATTTCTTTTCTAGAAATAATTAATACTCGAGAATAGTTTTACAAAACTTGTAATAAACATGGAAACAAATCATTTCCAAACAATTATTCCTCGGAATAGATTACTATATCTTGAAACAAACGCTCCCTATGTCAATTTATTTCGTTCTTTATTGTCAAAATTTGCTTTGAATTTCGTACTTTTAGTTCTTTGAACTTGGAATTTGGATTCATGCTTTGAATTTCATACCCTTAGTTCTTTAAGAGGAAGTGATTCCCTTCCCCAATTGAGATTAAGAATCAAAAGTGTTGCACCAGTCACCTTTTGATAGAGGTCGCTAAAACGCCACAAACAAATTGGCATACTCGATGGGATTGGGTTAAGTGTTGATGCATCAAAGAAGTGGTATATTGTTATCAAGTACTATGTCAAATTCATCTTCTTCTAGTGATCCAAGTATACATCCTAATGGGGGTGGAATGTAAATGCTAGTTCTACCAATGTGCCAATAAATCAAGTGAACCTCAAGGGGAAACAAATGTACCCTAATGATGAGGAATCCTATATGAGTTTCGACTCCAATGACTTCTATGTCATTTTCATATGGATTACTACCTGACTATACTCCTCCTATAGCTACAAACTAAATTACTGTGGCTCAAATAGGGCCAACACCTACATGGTACTCTAATCCATTGCTCTTGAATCCATTTTATCCGATGTATGCAAGGATGTCTCCATTTGGAGCGCCATCAATGGCATCTATGTCAAACCCGCAAGTTATGGTGAAACCTATGCAAACTATGGGAAACATAACTTCAGTTGAAGGCTCTGGTGCATCAATAATGGTACCTAAGTTTGGTACCCATACAACTTTAATCCCCGAAATTCTGCATCATCTTCTATGGTAAATGCAAGAGGCTGTTAATAGACAAAATGTTAAGAGAAGTGTTGTTTCGATAATAGAAAGAACTTCACCTGTTGAGGTTGGTCCAATTTTCCCCACAATGACTAGGGAAATGCCACAGAGCTCTACAAGTCCTATTGTCAAAACCTTAGCCACTTTTAGGTAGCAAGTGGAAGAAAATAACCATGATTTTGGTTCATACGCTAACCCAATAGATGGCCATGAACTTGAATCCTATTATTAACTCAAATAATAGGTGTTTTGACACCATTAAAAGGAAAATGAATAGAAAGGTTGAGGCTTTACATGTGGATAAGGATGATCGAAATGATCCATTGGTGAGAAGAATTAGGAATATACCTCTTACCCACCTTATATGTTTGACCATGAGCATGTCACGAAACATAGACTCCAGCAACCCTTGGACCAGGAAAATATGAGGATGGTAAGTCAAAATCAAAACCCAAATGATGTGGTTCATCTAGTTAGGAATGAATACATAAGGGTAAATCAAATGTAACTAGGGCTGTAGAACAATTCCTAAATAGCTTGTCAAGAGTTGCTAACCAACCCTATTTTGCATAACCTTTTGCCCATTATGTCCAATAGGTAGAATTACTTGGAGGACTAAAGGCTGCAAAGTATCTTAACAAATTGCTGGAGACAAAGAGGAATCCCTAATGGAGCATATAGCTAGATATACTATTGAGTTAAGATCTGGTAGCCAATGAGTTCTTAAAAATGAAGTTCTTTCCTAGTTCCTTGACAAGAAATGCTTTCACATGGTTTTCTAATCTTAGACCTAGTTTCATAACTTCTTGGGCCCAACTAGAAGCAATGTTCCATAAACAATTCTTTCCAGGTGAGATAAGGGATAGCCTAAGTAACCTATTTTCCATAAGAAGGTACCTTAGGCGGTTTATTGAACTGCATTGCTCATTTTTTATAGATGAAAATTACTTTGTTATACACTAGTCCTAGAGTTGAAGTTGATTAAGATGATTGTTAATGGGCTTGAGTTCAACATTAGAAAAAAAACTTGTCAACAAAAAATTTATAGATTTGGCTCAACTTTCTAAGGGAGTTAGGCAAATAGAAAGCATAAGATTAGAAAAGGTATTGGAAAAGAGAGACTAGTTTACATGGATTATAATGAGTCTATCAAAAGTGAGTAAGAAAATAGTGATCCAAGTCTTTTATAGGATAACTAAGTTATAGTTAGGCCCATCTCATGTGTGTCTATCATTAAAGCCAGTAAAAGGAAATGAGACAACGTCCTCTAGTTTAGCCACGAAATTCAAAGTTTACACTTTCTACATTTCAAAAGTTGAACAAATCTTTGACATTTTGGTGAAAGATAAATGACTCATACTTCTAGAGGGCCATAAAATAACTCTTGTCAAGGAGATTAAAAACAAAAAGTATTGTAAGTCTCTTCAGAACTAGTCATTTGATAAACAATTGCATTCGTTTTGGGGGAATTAATCCAACAAGCTTTAAATGAAGGGAGGTTGAAATTGAAGAAAGAATCACCCAACCATGAAGATTGATAATGACCTTTACGAGGTTAATTCAAGCTTTGTTGAGCCCATGTTCTTTTCTATGAACATGGTTAATGCCTCAGATGGATCCAGACATTACCTTCAGAAATAGAAGCTCCTCTCTAGTGCAAAACTTACCACTCCAAGGGTAGTACAATCTTGGGATTGTAAGCATGGGAGAGGGACCAATTCAAATGCTTAGCCTAAGAAATATCAACTAACTTGTATGCCTATGAATGATCATGGTAGATCAAAACAAGTTGCATTAAGATTATGCCATGGCTACGTTTGAGGCAAATATGGTCCTATTTTCCAAATGGCAGGGAAAGAGTTGGATTTCCTTCTTTGACAAATATAGAAGGGCAGGGATGTTTCACTAAGTCTTCGTTCCAGTACGATGTTTGATCAAGAGGTTGTTGACCACTTCAGAGCCTAGCGAGCACCTTTTAGTGCCTTAGATTTGAGCAAGTGGACATAGGAAAAAAGCTAAGTCTATTGTAATGGTGAACTCAATTCCCATAGGAGTCACTAATAGGACATGAGTTCCACTTGGTAATGTTATGACCAATAAATGGGTCCATAATGCTAGAAGGATAAACAAAAGAAACCCACCTCCACAGAACAATAACAATAACTCGTTTAAGGTAAATAACAAAGGATAGAATTAGAAAGGATTTTGGCACAAGGGAGAGCCTAAACTTAGGGAGAATGTTTCAACAATACCTATCTTGGGCCTGATGTAACATCCTGATTTTTGCTATACTAATTAGCTCATTATTATGAGTAATTAGAATAATTAATTAGTAAACTAAACAAAGGTTAATTTACTAATTATATGGGAAATAAAAGGTTTAAGTTAAATAATAATAATAATAATAAAACAAATAGATAAGCATATGAATAAATAGATCATAAAAATTAAAAATGTTTGGAAACTTAATTATAATTAAATATATGACACTCTAAACAAATAGAAAATGTAAATCACAGAAGCATCACAAATAATCTAATAAATCATCACAATAAGATTTTAGAAGAGATTTGATCATGCTATAGTATATCCTACCATAATTCTTAGATAAACTAATTTCGGCACACATCAACCACAAATAATAAAAGATATTTATAATTAAATATGGCAAAATAAATGGCCTTTTGTAGAAAAATGGCAAAATATTAATTTCCTAATGGAGGGCAAAATCATAATTTCACCAAAAAGGTAAAAGTAGTATTTTTATAACAACCAACCATTTCATAATTCAAGGTCAAAATATAAGTTGGAAAGTTTAGTTAATAAAAGACAAACAATGAAGTTTAACTTAGAAATGCCAAAATAGTAATTTCCTAAAGAAGGGCAAAACTGAAAAAAAAATACTACTTTTGTTGTATTATTAATGTAGTTATTTTTATATCATCATTTAATTATGCTTTGTTATATTATTTAAAGGATTGACTCTTATGATAATTATTTTAAACTGTTAATAATATTAATTGGATAATAATATTAAATATTTTATATTAATAATATATTAAAATTAAATTACAAATTTAATAACTTAAAAATTATAATTAAAGTAAATGTATGTAACCAAAAAAATGGATTTCAAATAAATTTAAAAATTGTTATTTTTAGATTAACTTTTGTATGCTATGAAATAATTTCATATTATCAATTAACAAATTTTGTGAAAAATTAAAAAATGATAATTAATAATTGTTGTGATAAAATTGTGAGTGTATTAAAATTAAATTATTATATATTTAAATGATATTGACATAAAAGTCAAATTAAGCATCATTTATTTACTTTTTAGAGTTCAATATGTTTTAACTTTCTATAAATATAGGTCATTTTGATCTTGCTCTCTCCAAAATTTTTGCTTTGATTTTAATCCTTTTATTTACATTTTCTTTATTTTTGATCCCTATTGTTTAAAATTTTGGTCTTAATAAACATTCTTTAATATGAATTCAATTGTTATAAATATTGAAATTTGTCCTTTAAATATTTTAAGAATCTTAATCTGGTTTTTATAAATATTACCATTTAATATCAAATTTATACCAAATTGAAAAAAAAATCAACATGAAAAAGGAAAGAACAAAAATTAAAAAAAAACATTAAAGGGGCCAAAATGAAAGCTCTTACTCATCGGGAGCACAGTATATTTAAGCCCAATTTATACTAAGATCAACTATTAATATGCAACGAAAGAAGTAAATCAGAAAATAGTTTGCACAATTATTTGTAGTTGCCTACCTGCCTCCATTTCCCAGAGATATTGTCAGATAGGGAGCAGGGAGACAGGGAAGAGAGGGAAATGAAGAGCCTCAATCTCTGGCCTAACCCTAATCCCGGCAGCATGTTGCCATGCCGTTCAACATCTCCGAAACTTAACGTTGTCTGCGGTGTTCCTCGCACTCCTTGTCCAGTTGTTCGGTGCCATTGTTCTCTACCACGACATCCTCTCAGGTCTTGTCTACTTGAGTTGTCTCTTTTATAACCCTTCATTGAACACGTATGCACAGCATCGCTGTATATTAAACTGGGTTTAGAAAAATTGACACGTGATAATTCTTATTGTTTCAGGTGCGCAGTGCTTGGTGCTGGATTCGCTGGGCTCTCAGTGGTTTGGCATTTGTTGAAGGTACTCTTGTTTTCTCTTTCAGATTAATGTTGTTTAGTTAACGTTAATGTATGCCTCGTTTGTAGTGTTTTCAAGAGCAGTGTTTTGTTTTTATTCTACCCATCTCGTTTCTAAATAAATGTCTTTTTCACTTTTGGGTTCATTCATAAGGCAATGTGTTTATACATAATTTTGTATTCAGATACATTACTTTATAAATGAACTCAAAAAGTGAAAGAGACATTGAGGAACGGAGGAGTACTTAAAATTGGATTTATGGACAGTAACATATACTAAGATACCCACTAATTGTTTTTGAAACAAAATTGTCTGTCAGCAGCTAATTTGAACATTTTTTCTGCGTTTGGGTGAAAAATAACCTTGCAGCACAGTCCTGAAGAGTTGCATGTGAGAATTGATATATATGATGAAGTGGGCATAGGCGGTGGTGCTTCTGGGATTTCTGGAGGTCTTCTTCACCCTTATTCCCCAAAAGGTTTCTCAAACCCTACTGTGTACATAGTGGATTATTTTTCTATTGATGACTTGTGTTGTGGTTAGTTTTTGTGTGGAATCTGCTGATGGTTTAATGTTGATGTAGTGAAGCTTCTCTGGGAGGGTGCTCAGTGTTGGAAAGAGAGCATAAAGCTTTTGAGAATAGCTGAAGAAGCTAGTGTTTCCAGTGACTGCAAAATTAGACAATCTGCTGAAAATGTGAAAGCTTTTGTAGCTCAGAGAAGGTTTTATAGCTTGTTCTAAGAGTCTAATTTTGTATGCTGGTTTTTGAACACTGCACATCTCTTTAAAATTTGCTCGTGAATATCACTATATGATTTTGCCTCCTCTGCCCATGAGTGATCCTATGGGTGTGCTAGAAGAGATATTATCAGTTCTGGTATGATGCTGTTATCTCAACAAAGGCATGTTATAAATTGTAAGAGTGTCTGTGTTTGTAATCCCCTGTCTCAAAATAAAATAAAATAAAGGTACATGTCTTCCTGTTTTTTGGGTATTAGAGAAAACAGGGCACATATCAATACAACTTATAAATTAAAGATTCATATACTCACACTTGCAACACATGAACTCCTCATTCGCATGAATTGAACTGAGAAATACATTATATTGCCAAACTGTAATAGAAACTATCACTTTGTTTTAGCCTTTCACACTCTCCATTGGAGTCTTAGTGTTGCTTTACATTGCTGATGAAAGCAGCTGACTTCAGGGGCATCTTAAGACCAGTTATGGATATGAAGAATATGACCAAATTGAATGATGTAATATCTCTAATCTAATAGATTCCAGAAATCTTGGTTATTAATTATCAGACTTGGTTTTTTTTGCTGATAATCTGCCTTTATGTGATTAGAATGTCAAGACTTCCCTTCCAAGCTGCAGAGTGGATACACTTAGTAAAGAAGAAGCTCAAAATCTTGTACCAGGTCTATGTGTACCATTCAACAGAGCTTTCTATATGCCTGAAGCTCTAAATATCCATCCTAAGCACTATCTTCAGGTTCCAATGAGTGATGCGGTGGTCTTTTTTGGTTTTTGAGTACTCTTTTATGTGTAGTGTTTCCTTTTTTTTTTCTCTATTTGTGAGTTTCATTTTGATAATTCAATAGGCACTTTATCGGGCATGTGAGAATTTAGTGAAAGAATCCTCTACTCGACTCTGGAAAGAAACTGCTCAATTTGCACAAAAGATCCGTCTGTAGACTTTCTGAGTTTGAAGGTAACAATGCATTGCTATTCTTTTGGTCTTTTGTATCACTACCCAGTGCGTTTCTCCTAGTGAAGCTAATCCTGCTAGGTATTGTAATGTCTCACCTTTTGCTTTTTCCTTTAAAGTAAGTGAATGTAATGCCTTGTTTTAAACACAGGATAATTTTGCTCAATAAAACTTGAGTAATACTATATTATAGAATTGTGAATTTGTGACATTCATTATAGAATCTTTTCTAAACTTATGTATAGCTCTTCTAAATGGATAACTAAAAGAATTGGTAACTATGCCACTATGGCTTCATCAACTTAGACTATTTGGTAAATTGGTCAAAAAATAATGAAAGACCTTCTGACACAGTATAAAATTGCTACTGACAAAGAAGAGTCATTGTGAACATGTAAATGTCATTTGCAAGGACGTGCCCGTAGCATGATAAAAGTATTGCAAGAAATATATGCAGAGTGAGGTTTAGCAATATTGAGTTCTTGCATGTTTCTTTTGAATTAGTTACCAGCGTTCTGCCCATCATTCCTTAGGAGATTATGGCATCTTAACATTGCTCATTCCTTTGTTAGTTTTTCATTTAATTATGCATGCAAATTATCATGTTGGCATCCATAAGGAGTAACTGGGCTGCCTTAATTTTGTGCAATTTTTACGGTGCACTAGTGAGATGAAGTATCTGTGTTGTCTGAACTGTCAATGTGAAAATTTTCGTATTCTTATGAGGCTTCTTATACTGCCAGAGGCTGTGAAATACTTTTGCTTGGCTTATTTGGTGATGACTTGTAAGTCACGAGCATAATTTTTAAGAGCTTTTTGTTGTTCAAGACTATGATTTAATATCTTTTTTTCTCAGAAGAATATGATGCAGTCATCGTGTGCCTAGGTGCCAAAGTAAGCATGCTTCCTGAGATCTCTGGGAGGCTTCCTTTGAGGACATGTAGAGGTGTTATTGCGCACCTGGAACTGCCTGATGATATAAGGTGAAATTTATGCTTGTCTTGGCTATACTATCAATCTGGAAAATCTAAAACTTATGTTTCATAATCACTTTTTTAAAGGTTGAAATAAACACGCCCTATATATCTGGGTAAAGTTGATTTCTTGTGAAAAGGATTGTTCCTTTTTGGGAGGCGCACAAAAACTATTGACTTTTGCTTTATAGTCATACATTTTTTTTTTTTTGAGAGTTTTCTTGTCTTTTCTTCCAGAGAAGGTTATCCTGAGCATGGGCCCTCAATATTATCAGATGCATGGATTGCTGTTCAGGGTCCTCGTGATCTACATATTGGCTCAACGTGGGAATGGAAATCCAGAAATTCATCACCCTGTGTTTCACCTGATGAAGCATCAAATGCCCTTCTGCAGCTTCTGCCAAAGGTTTCTGCCATTTATCCTGGAATAATGAATTGGACATTTACTGGAGCTAGAGCTGGTCTCAGGGCAATGCCACCACTCACTTCCCTTGGATCGCTTCCACTTTTGGGTTGTATCAATGATATCATGGATGGAAATCATGCTTGCAAGTATTGGTTATTTGGAGGGTTAGGTTCAAGGGGATTGTTATACCATGGTTGGCTAGGTAGTTTGATGGCACATGCTGTGCTTTCTTGTAGTGAAGAAGTAATCCCTTCTGAGTTGACTTCTTGGAAGAACACTGAATCCAAGTCTTAGCTTTCAACTATCAATGTAACATTATTAAATTTGACAAATAGGTTTCCCCTTGACCCTAGTGAGGATCTAATAGCAAAAAAAAGAAAACCCAAATTACAAAGTTTGTTTTCACGTTTGGATCGTTCTCAATTGGGATTGTAATAGAGTCTAGAAGTAACATCGAGTTCTTTTGCGGTTAGTTTACCAAATTTCTAAATTATCTTTCAAATGAAACTATCAAATATTAATTATTTTATTTTAGAAAAATTTTACTTAAACTTCATTCGTCTAAATTGCAGTCAGTAGAATCAAATTTGAAATACAAAATCCGAAAAGTTAATACACAATTAGTGATTTGATGAATAACTTTATCGTCATTCAAATGTTTGCGATTGATCGTAAAACCATTTTGATTATTCACGTTAGGCCACTGTCAAACTGGGAGATACCTTCAATTCTTTTACGCGCACTTAGTAATGGACTGCCTGTAGAATTAGCCATGTTGTCTCATTAGGCTTGTAAATTATGATTTATGACTGTTAAAAGACTTGCCCATTTTAAAGTACTCATATTAATAGGAATAGTAATTAATTCATACACTTCACACTCACGCACGCAAACTGCAATTCCTCAAAACCTTTCATTGCCACCTTCACAAAATTGAGAGAAGGGGAAGAAAGAAAAGTACATATGATTGCTTCACCCCTAGGCAGCTAAGCTATGGTCAAATTGATAACCTGATAAAAACGACAGGAAAAGGTTTAGGAATAAATTAGTTATAACTTGTAAGGAGAAAATCCATCTATCAAGTTTCGCTCCAATTTCAAATAAAAGATTTACAAGCTGAAAATTATTGAAGGAGAGGGAAGAGTTAAATTTCACTACAGATATGCTTATTGATTCATCTTCTCTTTTAAGCTCTTCCTCTGATCACATCTTCATGATTAGCTTAAGTCAGCTTCTTTTACAAATATGAACCGGCTCTCTATTTTCCATCCCTTGGAATATTCTTAAACTGTGTAGTGTTGCTGGATGGTCTCAATGTCAAGACCCTTCAACTTCACAACGGATTCAACATGTCCCTTGAGCGTGTGTAGCTCTCTTAGCCTGCAAATTTTGTTAACATCACATCACATGAGTTTAAGAATCATTCAACTTCACCGCATTTTGTTTGCAGTTACAATAATCATATGGTATCTATTAGTGGATGCATTCTTTTGAAGGTAATAAGTTTACGGCACTTCACCTTGCAGCCTCAGCACGCTTCTTAGCTTGCTCAGCAAGTTCAGAATGCTCATGATGGTGGTTCTTCTGGGTTTCCTGAACTTGAAGACCGTGCATTGTTCGCTGAGCCACGGCCCATTGAGCCTCCCTCTCTCCCTTTCCGTAATCCTTCTTTTGTTGTGAATGCAGTCTGCATCAACACACAATGATTGTGGTGGTGAGCCAACATAAAAAAAAAAAAAAAGAAAAAGAAAAAGGCTACGAATAAAAAAGTAGCTTTTTAACACGGCACAAATTGAATCACTTGTTTTGTACCTTGTTTTGGAGCATGTTGTCCCAGGCACTGCCTGTGAGTCCCATGCGGATGAAGAACTTGAGGATGTCAAGAGGGATGTAGGTGACAATGCTGTACAGCCAGATTACTCCAGCCCATTTCCAGCCAATTCCATTGATTTTGGCAAAGTCCCACTGTGCATACACAGCAATGACAGTGGCCACCTAAGTTGAGCAATGAACCGAGTTAAAACCAGAAACATGTTTCTTGCATTTGATGGGTTCTTCTGGAAAACGCGTATATTTGATAGAAATAAACTAACCAGCTGTGCAGCAAGGAAGGCTCCAACAAGCAAGATACCAGGGCGTTCAACATAAGACCAGCTCCTTGACCTGGTCACAAAGATGAGTGCCTGACTAATAATACTCACTTGAAGGTAGAGAGCCGAGTTAAGCTGCTCGTCACTGTCTGCAATTGACTCGACACCAAAAGCCCTCTGAAATAGGGAGAGAGAACACAATTTCAGGTCAAAATTCTATTAATTAATGGGTGTTTTTCTACAACATGAAATTTGATGCGAGTTACTTACAGTGAAGAAGTTGGTATCATGAACAATATAGAAGAAAACTGCAGTCATGATGGCCATGTATGTTCCAAGAACAATGCCGGTGGCAAAGATTTCCTTAAGCTTCCATGAGTCAGGCAGTGGAGATGGCTTCACCCTATCCTTGGAGATGGTCATGATGGTTCCGTCGTTCAAGATGGCAATGATCAGAACCATGAAAGGTGAGAAGTCGAACTTCCAGATCAGAGCAATGAAAAGGAACCCAAGCACAATACGGATTGTGATGGAAACGGCATAGATCGTGTAGTTCTTCATCCTCTGGAAGATGGCCCTGCTTGTCAACACAGCACTCACAATCACGCTAAGCCCGGGCTCGGTCAGAACAATGTCTGAGGCACTCCTGGCCGCGTCAGTTGCATCGGCCACTGCAATACCAATGTCAGCCTTCTTCAGTGCTGGTGCGTCGTTCACTCCATCTCCAGTCATTCCACAAATGTGAT
Organism: Dalbergia oliveri; assembly: GCA_030441495.1. Taxonomy (NCBI): domain Eukaryota; kingdom Viridiplantae; phylum Streptophyta; class Magnoliopsida; order Fabales; family Fabaceae; genus Dalbergia; species Dalbergia oliveri. Next base: position 7,823,323 of record JAMLFY010000009.1, read on the forward strand.
TCCTGTCCTGCAACCTCTTCACAATCTCATACTTGTGCTCTGCATACCACATTCCAAAACTCGGTTATTGTTGGCCTCTGTGCGGTTTTCCTCTTCTTACTATGGTCATTTAAAAATGTTCTCAAACAAAGTGTGCAAACATTTCTCTAAGCGAATTAGATCAATGTGCCATTGTCATTACCAGGGAAGACACCAGCAAAGCCATCAGCCTCCTCAATGAGTTCATCAATCGGGATGCCTGCAATGCTCTCATCCTTGCTCTCGCCAAGGAGGGATGATGAAGGGTACATGTTGGTGCCCATTCCAAGCCTGCGGCCAGTTTCTTTGCCGATGGCAAGCTGGTCACCGGTGATCATCTTAACATTGACACCAAGGTCGAGAGCACGGCGAATCGTCTCAGCACTATCATGCCTTGGAGGGTCAAAGAGGGGCAAGAGACCCAGAACTCCCATTGATCTCCTGCGCTCTCCTTGGTCTTTTCTGAAACAGTCTGCCATGAAGGTTCAAGAGAAAAATTCAATTTACATTTGGCTTTCTATAAAATAAATTCATGGCCTCTTAAATTAGGCCCTTTACTCACCTGGCGAGCAACACCCAAGGAACGCAAACCACGTTCAGCAAACTGATCAATGATGCTGTGGGCCTTTTTCAAAGCCTCTCCCTTGAGGCCACAGAGTTCAATGATCTGATACACGTAAATAGATAGTTAGATATCAAAAGTGATAATGTGATGTAATATGCATTTTTAAGAATAAATGTTTCATAATAACACTAATGCTAATGCTTTTTCAGTGCAAAATATCTTACTTGTTCAGGGGCACCTTTGCTGCTTCTGTGCCAGTTGCCATTGCTATCAATGTAGGTGATAGCAGTGCGCTTGTCCACAGGGTTGAAGGGCAAGAAGTGCACCTCAGTGATTCCTGCTCTTGCCTGAGATGTCACAGCAGAACCAAGTTGACAAGGTTATGCCACTTTGCATACATCACACTTAATCAAATTGTGTTGTTTCATTAAAAAGAATGAGAATCATAGTACCTCCTTGGGGTCGCTTAACATTCCCACAATTGATGCATCAATGGCATCTTGGTTTCAATCCTGGAAGCCCTGGCAGAATATAAGACGAGGGTGTCCCTGTCCATGCCAGCGGGGAACACCTGCATTCACAAACAACCTATGATTACAAGGAAAGAAGCTTTCCGTGCAAATGCAGATACGTCATCACGCTCTTGCTCTGCTGATATTATGGAGATACTCATGAAACATTTACTGTTATTATATTATTTAAAATTCATAAATGTAATTCATTGTTAAGCAAAATATTTATTTATCTTAATTTTGTTACACTTTCTATGTAAATTTCTTTAGAGTTATCTACTTATATATTGTTGTCACCAAAAAAATCTATTTATATATTGTTATGTCAATGGAAGGTATAAATCTTATCATAACTACTTTAAAAATTATATGATAAATAAGAGTTATGTTATTTGCAAATAAATTGTGTGAACTGGTATAACATCCCACACAACTTATATACAAATAACATAACTCTTTTTTTCAAAGAAAAAATGACTACTAATTGAAAATACAAGACACTTTACACTAACAATATGTTAAAATGAATCTCAATTTTATGTATTCGTAATGATGAATGCTAAAGTAAAATAGTGTAGAAAGAGTATAATTTTGATGCTAGTTTATATCTTCACACCATCAATAATAATTGAGTAAATACTCCTGGTAGTCCCTAAAAAAGTTTTGTAAGACAATTTAGTCTTTCAAAATCTAAAATTAAACTTGCAATCTCTCAAGATTTTAATAATATGATACATTAGTCCATCTATATATTTGATTATCTAAATACTAGTAGAATTGTACAAATAACATGTTAACACAACATTAATTTGTGTCATTAGAAGTAAGAATGCAATCCAAAATGACTCATTTTGGCAAACTTATATAAAATGAGTTATTTAACTATCAATTACAAGTCATAAAATGACTCATTTTGTCTAATTTTATATACCAAAATGAGTGCAATATGTTCCAAAATAAATCGTTTTTTGATGCATCTAACGTTTTAATGGTACATCATCATTATATTGTGTCACATGTAAAGTCCACCAATGAATAATGAAGGAGGGACTATAGTGTCCATTATTTTCAATCTTTAGAACCAAGATCAATATCTTTTCTTGGAGGACTAAATAGTTCGATGCAAAAATCTTAGGGGCTAAGTATGGTGTTCAATCTAATTTTTGGAGAGAAAATATTTTCAATGACATATCAATGTATAATTATTGATAGCATTAAATTTTTAAAATTAAAATTAATAATATATCTAATAAAAAAATTAATACTAGTATCTTAGAATTAAATCTATCATCATAAAAGTTTGAACTCTAATACTTGTGATGTGAGATTAAAGGAGGAAATAAAACGTGTAAATACTAAAAAAAAAGAGTCAATAATGGGAATCACAAATTTCTTTCCAGCTTATTGCTATTTATGAGACATCTTGGGATATTTGCAAATAAGGCAAAATCTGAGTTTATTCGTGTTAGTTTCAAAATTCACGTTAAAAATTTTAGAATATTTATGTAGAGTTTAACTTATATACATTGACAGTGTAAATTTTTTTTAATCATATATTGACATATTAATAAAAATGATTAAATCTCACATCCACTATTTAAAATGCCATGCAAATTGAATGATTTAATCAAATGCAGTCATACATAGAAATTAAATTTATTTAAGTATTATGCTTCCTCATCTTACATTTCATGAAAGTATGGTTTCATGAAGTAGATTAGAACTCATCTTTTAATTCTGTTGATTTAGAATTCTCGCTCATATATTTTTGTCATTTGGTAAATTTTCAGCATTCATTGAGCTGATTGTTGTGTTCCTGATCGTTCACATGACTAATTATTATGATCAATGCCTTACCATACTATGGACTTTTCTATTCTCAAAATCCTTCATTGATTGTCCATGATAAAATTATTTTAGTTTTTTTTTCAATAATAAATTTATTTGATAGAAATTCCTCGTAGGGTTGTCTAAATTGGCTTTTTCACCTACCAAGTACGGGTGTTCATCATCAACCCCAGGATAAAGGCCGAAACTCATTGGTAAGTCATACATATGGGAAACCAACTGAAGTAAATAATCCCTTAATAGATATATATTTTTATAATAATTTATAAAAAAAATTATAAGATTTTAAAGTTAAATTAATATATTTTACATAACATGATGATTTTTCTACATTGATATAGTTCATTTTAAAACTTATATCGGAAATATCTCTAAAGTTCTATTTCTTACTTGTAAAATTTTATAACTTTACTATGTACAATATTCAAATTTCAGTATATTGTTCGAATGTTGAGTTGACTTAGGACATAATCAGGTTATTATTGGGTTAGGTTTGGTTTTGTCAACTTGACTTAACGTCCCTTGTACACCTCTACTACCAAGAGCATTTCTTTCTGTTGCATTTTTTAAGGCTTCTTTGACAAGGCTTTCCACATTTTTTTATGAGATTATTTTTTCCAATAAAATTCTTTCCTTCATCCCCTAAAGCCATTGCGGAGCTTGTGATGGTGGTGCATTGGCTTCACGACAAACATGGGACAAGGGGTAGAGGTGGCTTGTGAGGCGTAAGGCGCGGTGATCTGCTAATGGCGATGATGAAAGTGAGGCCGTGGTGGTGACGATGAAGGTCAGGAGGAGGCTACAATGGAGGCAGAGTTCAGCCTCCCTCCTCACAATGGAGGCGAGGCCACAATGATAGTGGAACGGTTGAGTTAGCTATATTATAGAACTAATTTTATTCATTTTAAAAGTCGACAAGTGAACGTTAAGATTAGCTATATTATATAACTAATTTTATTCATTTTAAAAGTCAAACATTAAAATGACTCAAGTATAAAGTGAGAAACTAAAATGAATGATAACACTATGTAAAATTTGAATTCTGACATCATTGAAGTTGGGAAAACAAACTAAAATTACAGATTCGACACCAATCAAATTGGAAATACAAACGCAAATTTAATTTAGGGATGAATTTATGACTTAACACTGTAACTTTGGTTGGGGTTGTATATTTGATTTTTCTTATATCCTCCAGGAGAAAATGTGTATCTTCCTCCCCATGCATTGTACACCATCCAAACATTTGTAAAAGTTGTGTAAGAAGTGGGACCCAATGAAATTGAATGGTGAGATTATTATGTAGAGGAAGAATTCTCTTCCTCCGGGTGGAGGGAAGAAATTCTCGTATATTTGTTAGTTGTCCATGTCATCCACTGGTGGTTGTCATCTTTCCCTATCGACATCCCAAATCAATGGCGGCGGCAACAACGATGGTGTGCTTATTGATGTCCAAAGAGGAGGAGGGTCTTAGTGGTGGTTGACCGTGGAGAAGGTTAGTGGAAATGATGGTTGTGTTAGTGACTTGTCCTTGTTGCTGTGTTTGCCAAAGCTCCATCATCTCTTGGCATCTTTGTTGGGTTTTGGACCCAATCAATGGGTGGAAGACTGAGTTTTTCGATGTTGAAGATTTGTGGAAGAAAGGCCGTGTCTTAAGTCCTGGGTAGTGTGGGTTGTAACAAAAAAGGTTATGTTTTGTGGTGAATTCTTAGGTGGGCAAAATTGGGTTTGGGATCACATTGGTCCAAGTAATATAAAATTAAAAAATAATGATTAAAAATACATTTTTACCCATATCTACTTTTACCCACAACCCTTCTTTCTCCTTTTACTGCTATCCTCCTCCTCCCTCATCCATGATTATTTATCAATATGCAAGCAATGTGGAAATGAAATCTTGGACTACATAATAAACAGACACATTAGGATTGATTATGCAGACAATGCAGAAATGAAGAAGGATCGATTATTTCCTTTCTTCCTTTGAGTTCTATTCTGTAACGTGTTAATTTTCTTAATGGTAGAAACATAATCTGATTGGAACTTTTTCCTTGACTCCTTCCATCCCCTGGAAGTGTTTGAGCCATTAAATAAAGAAAAAAAAAACGGAGATATGCCTTGTGATAAGGCAAATTTGTCACCATATTCAGGTTGGTGGACACGCATCTTCAAGCCGTTCGCCACTCATGTCCTTGTTTGATCCAATGATGTCGATAAACTCGATCTAACCTGACAAATTTTGATTCGCACGATGGATGGGTCTTGCTAGTCTTACATGCGTGACTGGAGGTTCCTCACGACGATGGCGTGGTCAGCTTCTCACTCTTCTGTAGTTCTCATGGCTGCTTAAAGCGGGCTCTACCTCGCCTCCTCCTAACCGATTCCATGTCCTCAAAAAACTTGTGGAGGTTGGCGCTCTCGACGATAGTTGATGCAACAGAGGTTGTGGTAGAATTCATCTCATTGGTCACAAGGAAGGAGGGAAGTAGGCAAAGAATGATTATCCTTCAACGGTCTTCGAAAGTAGGAGCAGTTGTTGGGGATAAGGAAGAGAAGCAGTTGTTAAATTTTATTATTATTTTTATTTCAATATCAATGGCAAAACAAGTTCACTATTTGGGGAGGAAAGGGGGAAATGGGCACTGGCAAGAGGGTGATGAGGTAAGGTGAAAGAAAGAACAAAAGGGTAAAATAGACAAATTATCTATACAATTGTTTTTTATAATATTATAATAAAAATATATATTTTAATTACATTTGATTTCAACCATTAGATTCAAGTTTGAATGAATAAGATTTGGCAATATGGTCCAAACTTATCACGGTTAAGAACTCACCTATGTTTTGTTTTGGTGAAGAGAGAAAATGTATTTGGGTTTTGGATTTGGCCAACGATGATCTCTAAGGTGGAAAAAGGTGAGTTTAGGTTCAAGTAGTCCAAAAATTTGATCTATTAGAAAATAGATATGATGACTATAATTATAATAAGTTAGATTTTTTTAATATTACAAAAATTACTTACTAAAATGTCAAAATAAAAAGTTGTTAATTTTATTTTGGTTCACAATTGATTTTATAGATTAGTAGTTGGATTAATGACTTTAAAAATTTTGGATTTATATCTAATAATAATTTTGTAAAAACATCTGTGTTTACCATGCACAGAGCACCCCTCTCCTTCACCGCCGACCACCCTTCACCACCAAACATCAACACTAACAGCATAGACTTGCTGTTCTTCGACGCACTATGAGGGGAAGTGAGCCCCTGCATTTGGTGTGCAAACATCCAAATGAGGAGACAAAGAAGTCAATGCATTGATAAAGAACGTCGCCCACAGACCACTGAAAACCACAAAGGACGGTGTCACGAACGGAGATGGTGGTGGACGCGGCCAGATATGAGACTATGATGAGGAGGAACGCAACCAGTAAACACGAGTAGACTAGATCTGAACGGAGCCAAATAAGAGACAAAGGAGACGGTGGTCGCGTGGTTGCTGCGCAGGCGTGAAACACCGCCATCTAACCGTGAGCCATCAGCTGCTGTTGCCGGTCAGATCCGCAAACCACGCGCCATCTCGTACCACCTCTGATCGCCGTGTGCCTTCATAGCCGCTCCTCGCCTTCCTGCCAGCGACTTGGTCACGTCCTACCACCGTTGGGTTGTGCCATTTTGCTGCGGGGAAACATCAACTTGTCCCTACACTTCGACCATCGCCCCTATCCAACATTGACCTTCATTTTTGTGAGATATGTCGCCAATGAACCAAGAGATGCTTTGCCGTTGGCAAAACTTGCCGAAGGAAGAACTTTCCGACATGGTGAAGTTTTTCACTATTAAATTTGAGATGTAAACCAACTGAAATGTTGGTAAAGCGATTTCAATCATAAACCAGAAAAAGGTGATTTTCAATTATCCTCATTTTTTAGGCTGATTAGTGTATTTGTTTTTTCCTGTTTTAGAATAGTTTCATAATTATAATTTCACCTCTCCATTGTCTCTTTTAACTTGGACCACATGGTCCCAAACTCACTTTTCCCCACCATAAAATCCGCCTTGCCCACCAAAGAAGATAGGAAGTGGGTTGAGTTTACTTGAGGTGAAGGTCTGACAAAAAGTGAGGAGAGAGGGAGAAGGGGAGATAGAGGCGCCAAGGGGTAGATGAAGAATTGGGGAACACTGGAAGATGTTTTAATTATTTGGAATAATTCTAAACTCACCAACATATTTCATTCTTTGTCATCTTAGCCTTCATTATAAAATTTTACTTTAGCCCACATCTTTTGCTATTGACAGTCCCCAACGGTCCAAACTCATCGGTGACAATATCAGAACTCGCCGTTACTGATGATGTTTTCCTTCTGGGAACTTTCTGTGTTGCTGGACCAGGAATAAAAATACAAAAAATTGAACAATAAAAGGACATGTAGCTTTTCGATATCTTGTTTATGGATAGTAGTATAATCATTCATGTATTTACGTTTTAAAACTAAATCCCATTATTTGATGTCAACAAGTATTCTCCTGTGTTAATCCACCATTAACATTTGATTGTGACTTACTTTTGGTTTAATAAAATTAAATTTCAAGGAACAGAATTTTTTTCGTTTTTGGTACACGAGGTAAGGATTCTAAATTTCAATAGTATATTGCATTTATATTTTCTTTATTGCAAAGTAAATGTGAGTACGGTGTCGGTATGTTATTATTGTTATCATTATTTTTTTTACGCGGTATTCATACTAATCAATCATTGTCTCTTATTATTCTTTTACAGATCTTAATTTATCTGATACCCAAACAATAATAAATATTATTCTTGCAAATATTAAAGAAATGCTTAAGTGAAATGGTAGATCAGTTGGAGAAGGTTCACATATGCCTTTAGGAGCTAATTGATACCCAAATAAATAATATTACTTATTTTGTTTCACATATATGCTGAATTCAATGTTCATGTATGTATCTATTTTCGATATCACAATGATGCCATGTTAGATCATCCGTAATAATCATTCAAATGCAACAAGTACTATTATGTAATTTCATTAATATCTCCTAAAAATGTCATTGTTGAATTTGATAACAGAAAAATAAAATTATTCATTTCTTAACCTAACTTATTCAAAATCCATTATGATTAAATATTTTTGGTACCCTTCCCTATTTGTTATTTACATTTTTTATATTAACGGTGATAAAGTGGTTAACTTGAATATTTTTATATTTAACATCCTTTTTAAGTATTAAAATAGTATTTTTTGTTAACTATATAATTCAATGGTCATCATGCTTCATCTACTTATTGAAATCCCAAATCACACGCATGATTTTACGTAAAACTTTTAATTAATTATCAAAATTAATAGCATTCAACTTAAGCTACTATATACGGTGATACTCAACTTATAATACTTTTGTTAATATCATGTTATTTTCATGGACTCTATAGAACTACTTTTCCGTGCATCGCATGGTAAATTAACTAGAAAGAAATAATTTCGCAATAATGAGAGTTGTTGAGTTTGGGCAAATTAAATAAAATCTTTAGCTATTGGTCACTAACCTCAATCAGCTGCTTGTCGACAGTAAGCTTGTTAAGGGTGAGAGTTCCAGTCTTGTCACTGCAGAGGACATCCATACCAGCCATTTCTTCAATAGCAGTCATCCTCTTGGTGATGGCTCCTTGCTCAGACAGGCGGTGAGATCCAATAGCCATGGTCACAGACAACACAGTTGGCATGGCAATTGGGATACCTCCGATGAGAAGCACCAACAAATTGTCAATACCATCTCTGTATGACCTGTGCTGGATAGGGTACATGACAATGATCTCAAACAACATTCCCAAAGCAATTGAGCAGATACAGAAGTTACCAATGGATGTCAACACCTAATTAATACAAGCCAATCAAACATCCAAACGTTAGGCCAAAGTTGGATCATACTGAGATAAGAACTCAGTTTGAAGTCTAAGAAGATATTGTGTACCTTTTGGAAGTGACCAACATTGTTGGTGCTGTCCACAAGGTGTGCAGCCTTACCAAAGAAGGTGTGCACACCGGTGGCGATGACAATGGCCTCAATCTCACCTTGTTTGCAGGTGGAGCCAGAGAAGACCTCATCACCAGGGTTCCTCGTGACTGGCAGGGACTCGCCAGTGAGGGCAGATTGGTCAATCTTGAGGGGATCTCCTTCCAAAAGACGGGCATCAGCTGGGACAATGTCTCCCAACTTGATGCTGATCACATCTCCTGGGACCAAGATTGCTGCCTCTTGTTCGCTCCATTTTCCATCCCTCAACACCTACAAACAAATTGGTTTTCTATTTAGCTCGTGAATGGAAATTGTGAAATTTGTTATATGGAGGAATTGAACAATCAAAATTGAATGAACAAATGCTACGTTACCTTGGTTTTGGGAGCGAGTCCAGCCATCAAAGCGGCTGCGGCATTTCCTGCATTGTTTTCCTCAATGAAACTGATGGTAGAGTTTATGATAAGCAACACCATAATACCAGTGAAATCTTGCCAATCCGGTGGTTTGCCCTGGTATAATTAAAAGTCCTTGTTAGAGGACCAAACAACAAAGAGCAGCACATTAAACCTAGGAATTCGTTTTTTGAACTCATTCGATCTCGGATATTGTATTGCGTCGACTAATTCATCATTTATGATTGAAAATACCATGAGATACTTAAAACAAACACTTATCACTTTGATACTAACGGTGAATGAATTGACATGGTATTATAGATGAAATAAGTAAATCTAACATTTCTCTATATCCACAAAGAATATGGTCAAAGGCTTGTAATTACCCCTCCGTTGGCCAACACAATGGCCATGATAGCAGCTGCTTCCATAACCCATGATAGCGGGTTCCACATAAAACCCAAGAACTTGAGGAGCTTGCTCTCCTTTTCTCCTCTAGCTTGTTCGGACCAAAAATCTGGAGCCTCTTCTCTCCTTCGGCGGATGTCAGACCCTCTTGGGTACATTTTAGCTGCTTAAAGACCTCCTCAATGGGAATGTTTTCCTACACATAAAAACAATCGATGTAACCGCCCATCATTGCATGGAAGGAGACACGAGATTGTAAAATTAATGTAAAAATATGATAGGAGGATTCATTAATTTACTTTTACTTATATATTATTACCGATTATTTATTTATGTTACTTACAAGATCAACATTCTCGTTCTTGAGGTCCTCAAACGAGAGGTCAGAAGCCATGATGAAAGAAAGAAGCTCTTAGAGGCGAGCTATTCTTTTCTTTCTTTTTTTTGTTTTTTTTTTTTGTTTTCAAATTTTTTTCTCCCTTCCTTCTGTGCTCTCTATGGCTCTACCAGCCCATAAGCAGGTAGAAGGAAAGAGAGGAGGAAGAAACTAGACAGAACGGGGCGATAATCTATATCTGCTAGACGCAGGGAGACAGCAACCATGGGCCCTGGTCTCCCTTCATTTTATAGCAAGTACGCAGTTGGAGGTACAATAAGGAACATGCGATTGTCCGTGCAGTGCTATAATTGTTGACCACTTGCATGCTGGTTCGTGTTCCTCGGACTTTTATTATTGGTTTGCATGGCTTTCTGGCTCACCAAACTCCACGCTAATAATTGGGGCCTAAATTTAGTTGGCGACTATTAGATTAATACCTAAAAGTGGAAGAATAATTGGGAAACTCATTTTATTATTATTGTATATGATGATAGCTTCTATTTTTCATCAATCTATTATATTCAATAGTAATAGAATAGATATCCAATTAAATATCTATTTTTAGATATTGAAATAGCAATGTTTAAATTATTACTACAATTATAATGTCAGCGGGTTCGACAAAGAAGGGTGATATTATTTAACATAAGAAAGGGTATTTATTGAGATATCCACTTTATAATTATTGGATAAGATAGAGTTTAAGAATGAGTGGAGATCACCAAAACATATAATATTGATAAGTTAAAATAATACTTTTGATGGGTTAATGAGAGAAATAAGGACTATCATTACATTCAATAATAATAAAATAAGTGTCTTAGGATACACCAATTTTTAGGTTTTGCAATAATATTTTTATTTTATTATAATATAGATATACAAATTCAAGTCTGTTAACGTTCACTTTTATGCATATTCCTATTTGCATAAACTTCTTGCCTCAAGAGTTGTGTATTATTTATTTTTAACAATAATTTATTCCGAAAATTAATTATATCCTAAGATTTTAACTAATACTAAATTGAAGTAGCATACCATTTCACCAATTTAAAAATTGTAATTTAACATAAAATAAAAAAAGTCGTTAACTTTTGAATTATTTTTATCAAGAAAAATTCCTATATTTTTATTAAAATTTGCCTTGCTATATATTTTGATTAATTTTAAAGGTAAACATTAATACGTAATTTTAAAATAACATTTCCCTTTTATTGTTCTCCTTATACCATATCATTTAACAAATTTTCTGCTTCTTTATTTATTTTATGTTCTCTCGATTTCTCTTTAATCTTTTTTTTCTCCTTATATATATAGTTTTCTTTCAAATAATTTTTATTTCTCTTTAAGCATGTATGCTTTATTGTTTTAAGTCATAGAAAATTGAAATTGTTACATCTTGTAATAGTAAATAGTGCTTCTTTTGATCTCCTGCAATTATTGATGTGTGTGAAAAAGATACACATCTAGTGCTTGTTTTAACATGGTTTTATGTAATTTACTTGGTTAAATTATCCATTTATGTGTTAAATTGTTAGAAATTGGGTTACTCCTTGTGTTGTTATTTATGTGATGATTTTTAGGTGCAAAATGAAGATTTAATGTAATATTTGCATCATTTTGTTATATGGAAAAATTGGAGAGCAAAATTGAAGAAGTTTGAGTCCTGTGCTTGCATAGAATTAGAACACTCTGTGAAGAAATTCTCATATTTTATTCCAGAGCTTCAAATTTTGTGATTCAAGATTCTTTAAAAATAAGAGAAAGATCTACAACTTTATTGTTGTCGTTTTTCCTAATTACGAATTCTTCAAGGAGAAAAAGTGAAAGAAAGACGAAGTTGCAATATGCTCTGATGCTATCAATCCTAACCTTGCTTGTACTAATTCATCTATATCTTTAGCTATAGGAGTGCAATTGAGACGATTTCAAATGCATTGGAAAGCTAAGACACGATGATACAATTTTCATGAGGACCCTAATGCTTAAATTCCACTGTATAGGGCTACTCAACAACAAGACAATTGTGGCGTGCGATCAAAGAGAATCCCATGGCCGTTGGGATTCGCCGTAGCCTGTGCGACTTGCCACTTGGATTTTATGATTTTTTTGGGTTCTGACTAATTTTTACATCAATAATTCATATATTGGGTTGTTTTTGAAAAAATAGATCTTTCAGGCCAAAACAAGTCAAGAAGAGGGTTAAGTGAGGATCACATGTGTGACATGTGACATCTTTTACACTTGGAATCAATTGGGGCAATTGGATTAGAGATTAAAGAAAGATCTTAAGGGTTCAAAAACAACCTCAAGAGGAGAAAACTTATACTATACCTTTTGTTCTTCTCCTTTCTCTTGTGATTTTATATTTATGATATTCATTATCCCTCACTACTAGAAAAATTGGTGTTACCACCAGATTTTATTGACGAATTTTTTGGGTTATTGATGGAAAATTTAATTCCCGATGGAATTAGATGAATTTTGTCAACCAGAAATAATGTCGTTAGAAAGTATTAACGATGAATTTTTCCGTTGGAAATCTTTACCAACAAAATTCCTGATGGATTTTGGTAAAATAATTTGTCGGTAATGAGGAGAATTTTTTCAGCATTTCAGCACTATATCAATGAAAAATCACATTGTTGTAAACACAACATCTATATTTATAGATGTTTTGCATTTATGTTTGCCCTTAATCTATCTTCCAAGTGACACGTGTTGATCTTCCTTTTATGTCTTGGAGATGGAATCTATAAGAGTAGCTTAACACTGGAGGCGTCCAGAAGTCGTTGTGAAAAAGAGGTTCTGAACTTTTCTTTCTAGAAGATGAAGCGAGTTGACCAAGTTGGAGAAGAGATGTCACATCGTCTATGACTAGGTTTGATTTTAAATTTGAATTTCAAATTTCCTCCCATTTCCTTGAAAGTGCACCATTTCACTGTGAAATGTGCTTTTTGAAGAGCGGTATAAGTTTCTAAAAATTTCTTCGATCTTCTAGTCTTAAATCAGAGCTTGTAGATGATTATATGATTACGCTCATGATGATTGAAGATTGTAGTACACACTTGCTGTGAACACCATATTTGTCAGAATATTTTTCTTATTATTATTTTCATCCAAAAATTTGAAAAATGAAAAATGCATCTCATTCCCTCAGAAAAATCAAACTAGCCCATTTTAGTTTCTTTTCAACTTGATCCTTTAGCCCATTAGTTTCAAGTTTTATTTTTGTTTGTTAAGCCCATTCGATTATCAGACCATTCAGTTTGTCAACCGTTGTATTTCGGTTATTTTGTAGCCCACTTTTTTTTTTTAAATCCATTTCAGCCTAAAATAAAAAAATAATAAAAACAAAATAAATAAGGAGGAATGTCTTGGTTCTATTACTCTCAATGAACAATGAAACAAAAAGAAAAAAAACCCGTGACACATTGAACCAAAAGGAAAAGGGAAAGTCAAATAACATAGTGGCAACACCATGATAGTGTTCCTCCCAACTCTATGCTAAATGATAAAAATCTTTTGGCATTTACAATCCAGAAGCCAACCTGTAGAAATGAAATCAAGCAATAATTTTGGTTTGGCTAAGAACACCATAAATACATCGATCATCAATTAAAAAAAAGAGGAGGAGAACAATTCCAAAAGAGAACCAATTAAGAAGGTATACAAAATTTGTTCTTCGGTCTAGTATTCTGAAAAAGTATCATGCATTTTTCCCATTAATGGCTGCATAACCATGAGTTCATCCATTAGTCACCAATACCATCCAGTACATATTCATCACCACATATCATCATCTCCTTCCTTAAGATTCTCTACCATTACCATCGTAGATCAAAACCAAAACAATCTCAGCCTAAAATCATATACCCAAATTAGTATAAATTAAACATCAATAATTCATTTCCAACATCAAATGCACGTAGCACCATCATCAATAATCCATAATATTCACCCAACCATAAAAAAAAAAAAGAAAAGTGGGGAGGCCGCCGCCTCCATCATCACCACGTGGCATCCTTTCCCTTCTCGGCCAAACACGGTACCATCACGTTTAGCCTCTCCTCTTCAATCACCTACATGAAATCTCAATTCCAAATCATAACCAAGCGTAGATTCAGAATTTCTCAAAACAAAAAGGGAAAGGAAGTTGAAATAAAAAGGAAATCAGGTGGACCTCCATGGCAGGGAGCTGCGCGTTGCATGGCCGCCGCATGATCGTGATTCGCGCCTTGCATCGCCGCTCGCGCGTCACGTGGTGTCCGGTCCCTCTGTCCTCCATCGTCGTCCCTATCCTTCGAACCAGCGCTCTCTTCTCTCCGCCATCGTGCTTTCCATCATCGCCACTGTGATCCGCCTCAGATCCACCATCAGATCGGGCTTTCAGATGGCGGCTTCCCTTCCTCTCCCTCCACGGGCGACCTCCTCTCCTGGCACGGCCTCACGCATCTCTCGCGCTCCGCGCACAAAAACCGCACAACGGGCCATGCTGTCTCCTCCAACCATCGAGAAGCTCCGCGCGGTCGCGCGACCTCCTTCCCCTGCTAATCGGCCGGCTGAGAGTTCCCCCCCTCCTAGGCGCTGGACTGATGCATTGCTCCGCGATGAAGCCACTCCTCCTCCGAGTTCGGCCTCTCTTCCTCCTACCAAGCCACCAGGATCTGCTGCAAGCTCCTCCTCCTTCCAGCACCCACTCTCTCGATCTCTCTCTCTAGCTCATGCCCCACTTTGCTTTCTCTGAATCTCTCTCATATTCTAGATTCACTTTCCTCTCTGCTCCCCTTCTTTTTATTCTTTGTTGCGTGTGTGTGTTAATAAAAGTGAGATAGAGTTGGGTATGTGGGTGTGTGTCACAGGTGCTTAGTATCATGGGTCTGTGTGTGTGTGTGTGTGTTTTGTATGAGTGGGTTTGCATGTATGTGGGTTAAAGAGGGAAATGGTAGAATTAGGATAATAATATTATATTTATTTATTTTTTGGGTTAGTGATATTTTATTTATTTCAAGTTTACTTGTTTAAATTAATACTTGATTGCTTGGGTAGTAATGATTTTATTTTGAGTTCTTTTATGTTTGTTTGTTTTAATCTTAGTTGAGTCCAGAATTAAAAATGATAAAAAAAATTATTTATATTTTGAGTTTAAAATAAATACTTGAGGATTTTGCTTCACTAAAGGAAGAGGATGAAAGTAATAATTAGATTTTCAGTTTAATCATTTTTATGTGTTGTGTATTTAAATTAATTGTGTAATTGTGTCGTGAATTAATTTTATTTTTAGTTTAATTATTGTGTATGCTTATGTGTTTGTTTAAATTAATTATGTATTTGTATTTATGAATTGATTTTGTTGAAGTTAGAGTTTATAAAAAAAAAAAAGTTTTCCTTTCATTTAAAGATAAAAATCCATTCCTGAAAATTAAAAATCAATCAACGCTTTTTTATTCTCTTTTAATTAAAATTTATAACACAGACTCATTTTCTCCAGAACGACGTGGCTTTGAGTTCCTCATTGCACCAGAGGGTACGTGACGTAGCAAACAACTATCAAGCCAAAATTAATTTTTCTTTAAATTGTGTTCTCATTTAATTTTTATTCCTTGTTCTAATTTTATTTTATTTTATTTTATGTTTGTACATAATTGTGATTATTTAAGGGAAAATTAAATATTATTGAAATTATAAACAAATTTGCATAATGAGCTCTAAGGTAACCGTATTTATACGGATGTATTAGGGTGCAAGTGGATTAAGTTTCCACCCTTCCCTAATCATAATCAGACTCAGAACCTAGATCTTTTTTAAAAAAGCCAATTACAAATTAAAAAGGTTTTCCAATTTTTCAGAATTAAAATTGGTGGCGACTTCCTATTTTATTTATTATTTCAAAATCAGTCGACATCCTCGTCGCATGTGCCCTGGGGTACGTTGTGACACTTGCTTTAGAGTTGGATTGGAATCTTCACTTGAAATACACTTTATGAAGTTACATGCTACTTTCTGAAGATTTGAGCCTTGGTTTCTTATATATGAAAATTTTCTTCGTACGTAGACATGTATACGTTCATTTCATGATAATTTTTTCATTTTCATTAAGTCTCAATTGCTTCAAATGAGAGTAAACACATTTGCACATATCATACGAAAATATTTCGCCTTAAGAGCGTGTTATGCTATTGTAACGACCTCTTTGTTGCTTCAAGAAACTCAAAGGAAACATTAATCCTTCTTCAAAATATTTCTCCAAATTGGTTGTGTTATCACTCAACATTTTGCATTAAAGCGAAGGGTTTTGGAGCAAACACCTAAACACCTAACATTGGTATTCAACAGCACCCAAGACTTGTATTCACAAGCACCCAAGACCGGTATTCATTGCCACCTAAGACTCATATTCATGAGAACCCAAGCTGGTGTTCACCAGCACCCAAGACTTGTATTCGAGAGCACCCAAGATTGGTATTCATTGGCACCCAAGACTCGTATTCACGAGCGTCCAAGATAGGTGTTCACCGGCCAGGCTGATGTTGGGCGTCTAAGGCTGGTATTAGGGCACCAAAGACTCGTGTTCACGAGTGCCAAGCCGATATTCATCAGCACTTAAGACTCATATTGACAAGCACCCAAGATTAGCATGAAGGCTGAAGCCTAGCTCTTGCTAGTGTAAAGCCTCGTTCTCACAAGCAACGAAGACAATTCCCACTCTCACTGAAAGATTATTACCGGTTCTTAGCCTCTTCACCCGCACTTGAGTTTGAGGATGGAGGGCTTGTGTATGAGCTGGAAAGCGTCCTCACCTTCGACCCCCTAGCATCTTCGCTCGCACTTGAGCTTAAGGTTGGAGGGTTTGTGACCGGTTGGGAGGCTGACTTAAGTCCCTAACTCACTGAGCCCACTATCTCATAAACATCACCAACCATACCCGAAGGCCCTATTTAGCTCGACATATGGACAATCTGTGCTTGTCAATCCTGTGATTTACTTCCAATTATGATCTTCCTTAGCGGAAAGGAGAAGATGATAGAAGCCAAGACACAAGCAAACACTTGAACAAACCAACCTAGCCCATGATTCAAACATGCTCCCATAAAAAACACAAAGCCAAGCCGAAACAAATGAACAAAGAAAACAATACCATAGAAGGCAAGACAACTACAAAATAAAACCAATAACTTACATAAGAAGACACGATGCATACCTCGCACTTAAGTCTCTTCGATCTTCCAAACCTCAAGAACTAGGGGGCTTTGGGTCGGCCTCAATAGTTTGACCCACACGCTCAAATCTCGGCCTTCGTGCTTGAGTTTCTTAGACCATTCAGGCCTTAAGACGTGAAGACTTGTGGATCGGTAGACAGAGTCGACATGCATCCTCATGCGGCCAGGCCCTGAACACACCCTCGCCTAGCCCAATGGGTGTCAACCTAACATGTGAAGGTGGGAGACACGATCACAACCTCTCCCACTAATGCCCCATAAGCCCCCTCGTTAATGCCCGACTGATATAATATACGCCCTTTGCAGAGGAAGAGGGCATTTTATTCTCTAGCCTAAACACCTCTATCCTAAGCTAGACAACAACACAAGCCTCGAGGAAGATATGGAGAATCACTCTCTTGGAGACATTCCTCAAGCTCTAAGAGAAGTTGATGATACTCAATTAATGCATTCAGAAGGCAGAGCCCAGGAATAGGCTCAAAAGTTGAAGATAGTACCTTTAGAACATGTTTTAGAAGACAAACTAGAAGGTTATAATGCTATTCAAAGAGAAAAGGATACATTTGAATAAGAGATCTTAAAGCTGTATCTAAGAACCAAATTCTTGGAGATGCCTCTTAAGGGATCCGAACAAGATCTTCATTAAGAAGAATGCAATGTAGCTTTCATATCTTAGCTCAAATCATAAGGCATTGAAAAAGCCTTAGAAGACGAGCTGATAGAAGCTATGCTAGAAGAACTCAATCAATTTGAGAAAAACAAAGTTTGGACATTTGTTCCAAAACCAAAGGGAAACACCATCATTGGAACTTAATGGATGTTTAGAAACAAACAAATGAGGAATGAATAGATATAAGAAATAAAGTAAGGTTGATAGCACAAAGATGGAAATAATAAGAAGGGATCGACTAGGATAAGACCTTTGTATTAATCACGAAACTTGAAGCTATTAGAATATTTCTTGCATTTGCAGTATGTAAATGTTTTGTACTTTATCAAATAGATGTTAAATCTACTTTTTTTAAAACTGGCTAATATAAATATAGATAGATTGTTTTTTATACTTATAAATATAGATAGATAAAAATAAAAATATTGCATAATAATGAAAAGTCAAGAAAAATATAAACGATATGAAAGTTGAAATATAATAAACTATTTTAATTATAATGAATTTAAGAGAAATTTCACATGAAAAGTCTATCAAATAAATCTATAATCTATAATACTAATTTTTCATACTCATTCTAGGGAAAGTTTTAGGGTTTTGCTCATAGAGCAACTTATGGCCCATGATTTTTATAACATTGATAATTAATTATTTTGTTATAAAAATTACCTTCATATCTATTTCATTAATACAACATAAATATTTCACATTAAATATTGGATTTCAAACCATTACAATTCTTAATTTAAATGATAAAACTAATCAAAATATGTCAATCTAAATTATTTGACATTAAAAATAGATATTCACGTGATACATGTCTTTTTTATTTTCTGTATAATATTTTGTTATTTTTTTTCAATTAAACACGTGTTTTTCTATATTAATTACAAAATTTTAAATTTTGAATTCACCTTGATGTTTTGAATTTTGCATTCAATAGACTACTTAATTTCTATTCCACAACAAACAAGGATCCAATAGATTAGTGCAAAAATAAAAATGGAAGCACAAATTATTGCTACCAAGAAAGGTGCCATAATCAAAGTATAAACCCCTTAAATTACTCCTAGAATCTGTAAGATATTCATTGTTAGATCTCTACTACCTAAAGCATTAATGTGAAATGCTAACACTTTATTTCATTTCTCCTCTCTACTATTCCACAACTTTTTTTCTCTTCCATTCTTCCTTTCATATTTTCATATTTTCCATTTCTCTTCGTTAATTATCTATTAGTTTTCTCAAAAATATTAATTTACTTCATCTTTTAATTTTTTTCTTTGTGATTTATATTAAGGAATAAGAATTTGTAGGTTATAAAATTCAAATGTTCCATCATTCTTCTTTGAAGCTCTTTTCTTTTTTTGACATTTTTTTTGGACAACATTTTTTTATGTTTGTTTAGTATTTTTAATTTATATATATATTTTATACATTTAAATGTTTCCTCAATGAAATAAAGATTTGATTTTTTTAAATTCCCTTAAAATAAACTAATTTGTTTATCCTTTTCATTTTCGTTATTTATATTCAATTTATTTCTACCTTTCTTCTTTGTGATTTTTTTTTTTTTTTGGTTTTGTGTAGAGATTTTTCTATGTTTGTTTAGTCTTTTGCTTTGTGTATATCTCTTAATGGTCTTTTTTCTATGGTTTGTGTAGGAGACAATTATTAGCTGTAGGCTAAACCACTTATTGTTTAATCCTTTATGGCAAAGGTAATTTTATTTTTCATAAATAATTTACAAACATTTTATTGAATATGAGATTAATTTTATTGTTGTATAAATGAGTATTAATGATTTTATAATTTTAGAATTTTAGAATTTGAAGCCACAATTAAGTAAAGGAGATGCTATTGATGGACTATCTCAACTGGTCATTTTACTAAACTTAAGGTAGTAAAGATTAAAGATTAAAAATAATTGAAGATTGTATTTGGTTTTACTTCTATTTTTACCTTTGATTTTGTTTTGCTCATTTGTTGGCAGAACATTTATATGAGAGAATTATTGTTGTGCGAGAGCAACACTTTCCTGAGTCAATTAATGCATAACCAAGTTAAGCTGATGATTCCAATTGCAATATTAGATATAATTCATCAGCTAATTTTCATTGGAATTTGTTTGTGTGTTCCACATTCTTCAATTTATTTTTTCTTCATTATTTTGTAAAGCTTAAAGATTATCGAATTCAATATATACATAACTATTGAATTATAATTTCAATTCTATTTACAAACACTAATTATGGAGAATGAATAATATTTTAGAACAAAATTATATTTTTTATTTAAAATTTCCATTGTACATTAACGTTGTACAAATTAATTGTTAACTATTATTCTTTTTGATTTTGATGTGAATTGGAATATCCTGATATATGTATAGCTATTGATTGATTTTTCTTCCAATATATGCATTTATTGTTCCCTTTTATTTTCTACGCTAAAACTTTTAATTAATTGATAAAATTTAAAATATTATTTTTGTAACTATATACAATCCATATTTATTTGTGTTTGCTTTTTTAAGGTATAATCATTATTAATATATTATTTTATTTAGAAAAATATAATTATTGATAGATTGCTAATTTTATTTTCCAAATCCATACCTAACTATTTAAGTGACAAATTTCATTTTCTAATTCATAAAAGCTAATATTACACACACACCAAAAAAATAGAAATATAGCAAAAATTAATAATAAATAATATTATTACCTTTTTTTACAAACCTAATATTATAACTTTTAATCAATGTTATAAAACTGGCTAAGTCAAGGATTTAACAGAAAACCAATAAGGGTCATGAAATAGTTCTAAGTTGTTTGATGGTCCCACATAAACAGGTTCGACTAAAGGATTGGCAAAGGGAGGAAGTCATTTTTTTCCTGGGTCAGTTTTTTTTTTTTTTTGGGCTAAATGATGTCATTTTTTAAAACCTTAAAAAAAATTCTAATATGACTTAAAGAAAAAATCCAGTAACTTTGTTTATATTGTCATGATTTGTGAGATTGTAATATAAAACTCTATAGTTACTTATGTAATTATATTTTGAACTTGTCAATTGTGATCGTGATTATGAAATGTGAACAACATTTAGGAATTTATGTTATTTATTTATATTTTTATATTTAGACCTCTTAAAAAGTGTCAAGTTGTTAATTAGTTGTCATTTTATTGAATTTTATTCAAACTTTTATATATTTTTATATTTTTTTTGTATAAATCCGGTTAAACCAATTTGACCAGTGAAGATTGAACCATGACCCAATGACTAATACATGACCAGGTCAATCAGGTTTGGTTTAATAACTATGCCTTTAATTGAATGATATCCATATCAATCAATAATGTATACATATTAATAGTATTATTATCCTTTCGTTACCATTTTTTAAAATTTTTTTTGAAATTTTTTTTAATAAATCCATGAATACACATAGGGATTCAAATCTTCAAAAAATGAGGAATAGAGACATATGACAGTAATAGGATAGGAATGAGAGGAAAATCCTAAATGAGGACAAGATTGGAAGAAAAGTTTCCAACATCAAATCTAAAGCTTTTGAAAATCATATATATATATATATATATATATATATATATATATATATATATATATATTTCACTATGCCATATTTAATTTTTTGAAACTTAAACATTTCAATTCATCAATTCAACAATTGTTTCATATTATTTTTTGAAAAAAAAACTTCAAATTTTCAAAATTAAAATATTTTAAAAAATCAGTTCCACAATTTATACTTCTTTGATAATGATACTAATTATTTATTAAGTTTTTTAAAAATTAAATAATTACAATACTTTTTAAATTGAAATAATTATGTAATTGATATACTACTTCAATAATTGAGATGACATAAATTAGGATTATAAATGATTTTTTACTAATGATAACATATTAATTATAATATATATTTTAAAATTGATATTTTAATTTACTAAAAGGATGAACAAGGAGAGGATGTGTAATTGAAATCACATAAATTAAATATATTAATTAATTTTTTATTAATTTGAAAATATATTTTTATGTTTTAATAAATTAAATACTTTAACTTACTACAAAGTTGTAAATGACTAGAGATGAGAAAAAAAAATCAATGAAAGTGTATAACAGGGATTCCAGCAATAATAGGATGAGAATGAGGACATATTTTGTTTTCTTAGGGACGACTCAGGGGAGAAGTTTCTATTTGTTAAATAGAGTAGGGAAGGGATAACACACCTTATTTTTCAATTATTTTTGTTAGATTTGTATTATATATGCATTTTTAATTTTAATTTGGATTATGTTATATTAGTAGTATTTGTTTCTATAGATATTTATGTTTCAACTTTCAAAATATTTTTATTCTTTCTCTTTTTGAAAGTTTTTAATAAACCCATTAATAGCTATAGGATTAAAATCTACGGGGACGGGGAATGTACACCATGACAGAAATGGGGATGGGGTCGAAGCAAAATTCCAAATTGGATGGGGGTGTGAGATATGTTCCCCTTCTCAAGGATAACCATTGTTATTCATATAAATGCTTATAATATAGTTAAATTATAACTATTCTCTTTCATTTTAACAACTTCAACTTCAAAATATGCAAAATATTCATAAAACATGCTCTTTATTATTAGTTATAGGTAATGTCCTGAGATTTTTTAGTTCTTATAAACATGATATTTGAAATAAGATATAAAATAGAATGATATATTTATATACTTTTTTCCATTTGTCTAATTATATATTATTAACTTATTTTCAAAATAAATTTATATATTCAATTTTCTATAAGACATATTTAAATAAATTATTATTTATTTTTTAATAATAAAAAATTATTTTTTATTATCACTCATGTAATGCACGAGTCACATGACTAGTAAAATTATAAATAAAAATTAAAGAATGGTGTAATTTTATTAATTTAATAATTTATATCTTTATTTTGAAAGAATTTAATGATTTTAAATTGAAAATAATAACACACAACATAACACTGATATGATAAAAAATAGATTGTTGTTGGCCAACATAGCTTAGCTCATCAGGTCCATCTTCTATTCATTATGACTTGAATTTTTTTTAAGTACATGTTTGGATGGGTCAATCTAGATGTAGCATCCAGAATGAAATAGAGTGGAGTGAAATAGTTCCTTCACTTCATTATTTTAATATTTTTTATTACATCCCATTATGTCTAAATTGAAAAAAGAAAGTTAAAAAAAATTCACAATTACTTTATTTTATCTAAATTTTACGAATCTAAATAATAAAATAAATTAAAATATAACTTTGTTCTCCTGCACCCAACTCCATCCGTTGAAACATATCCTCAGTAGTGAGTGTTTCAGTAGATCTGTAATAAGGATATACTTGCAAAACAAAGTACTCATGTTGTTCTAAAATGCTCGGTAAAAGTGTTGCTGCCACTTGAACATGCGAATCAACCGCCAAGTTTCTTGGCATAAGTGAAAAATGACGCTAGGCACCTTGGCCAGCATGTCCACCGCCACCATACAACAAAACCCCACCGTGGCATTCACCACGCCCCACAACTATGCCGCGAGGTTATCCCACCTGCTCATCCTCAACGCCTACAACCCACTCTGGTGCCCCACTATCACCATCCAATCCACCCCCTCCTCCCTCGCCCCCTACCTCTCTCCTCACTCCCTCGACCCCTTCTCCGCCATCGCCTTCACCTCCCGAACCGCAATCCAGGCCTTCCGCCACGCCGCCGGCGACCTGCCCTACCCCCGCTCTCCCCTGCGGCGAACCCTTCACCGTCGCCGCCCTCGGCAAGGACTCCGAGCTCATCAACGCCGAATTCCTCTCAACAATCTGCGCCAGTTCCGACCGAATTAAGGTTCTCGTGCCGCCGACGGCGACGCCCAGCGGGCTGGTGGAGGCCCTGGGTCCCGGCTGCGGCCGGAGGGTGCTGCCCGGTCCCGCTGGTCGTCGGCCTGGAGGAGCCGCCCGTGGTGCCGGGCTTTCTACGGGAGCTGCGGGCTTTCGGGTGGGCCCCGGCCCGGGTGGAGGCCTACGAGACGCGTTGGGCTGGGCCGCGGTGCGCCGAGGAGATTGCGAAGGGGAGCGAGGAGGGGGTTTTGGGTGCGGTGGTGTTCACGAGCAGCGCTGAGGTGGAGGGCCTGTTGAAGAGCCTGAGGGAGTTTGGGCTGAGCTTTGGGGACGTCAGGAGGAGGTGTCCGGGTTTGGTTGTGGCGGCCCATGGGCCCGTCACAGCGGCGGGGGCCGAGAGGCTGGGAGTTAAGGTTGACGTGGTGAGTTCCAAGTTTGGTAGTTTTAATGGGGTTGTTGATGTTCTTAATGTTACATTCCAAAGGCCAGGATTTAGGTGGTAGAATTCAAATGTAGATTTTGCCTATCAATTGGAGGAGGCCTTTTTCTTGTGTATATGATGTGAGATTGCTCTTTCAATCGTATTGAGACTTGATGGAGCTATAAAATCTTCTTCGAAACATTCAGTATGCCTTATTATCTTGTTTGTATCAATGGGGTGTAGATGGGCAGTATGATTTTTTATTTATTATTATTCAGAAACTGTAACGTGGTATTTTCATTATGATCCTTTCTTTGAATCACTACAACATTGGCTTACTTAGATTTTTTTTTTTTTTGGATAACTTCATTGCAACTTCAAAGGGGTTTTCATGATGATCCTCTGTTTCTTCACATTCACTACAGCATTAGGTTGCTTAGATTTTTTAATGCTTTGCTGGGGATTCCAGATAACTTATTTCAACTTGTTTGCACAATAGATGGGGAGATTCTTTCAACTCCCTCGTAAAAGATCTACGTATGTATGTGAGCACACCTACAGGGAATTGGGGTTACTTCTTGGATCGGTGAATTCTGATTGGCTTTAAGCAAATATTCGTCGAAACTCTTTGTCGTCATTCTTGGCAGAGATAATGGTTGATTATTCAGGTCGCAAGGTTTTTCCATAGCCAAATTTGCCTCGTTCCTGAACTGTGTTTCTTTACTTTGTACTTGTTCTACAACTGGATTTCAATTTTAATAGAACTGGAATTTGATTTAGCATTCTGGTTAACTTTCTATTGTTCAGTTGGGCTGAATTTTGCGTGCTTATCTCAAGACATATGGCAAGCTAACTACATTAAGGTACTTTGGTCCTGCAATCCCAGATGTGTAGGTATTCAACATTGAATTGCTTCTTTCAAATGCACAACAAAGGCTTTAAATGATTATATTGAGCTTGCAAAAGAACAAAGGTGGTTTATTTACAAGAGAGGAGTGTGAGACAGCAGTGAATAGATGGAGCCATATGAATACCATTTCAAATATTCTATGAAGTCGATTTGGGGAGACTGGGATAGAATTCTTTGGCACACTAAAATAATGGAAATATCTATTATACAAGCTACAGGCTCATTTAATTACACACGCAAACTTTTTAGCTGAGCAATTATATATTATGATGGCTTTCAACTTGGTAATGCCAATGAAAATTTTATCATTCTTTTGAAGCTCTGTCATCCTCTATAGGCTTCAATCCTGACAAAAGCTTCAGAGCATCTTCCATGGATGGCCGATCGGACGACCTGGTTCTAGTGCAAAGCATAGCAACCTCAAGAACCTGCTTTATCTCTTGCAGTGTACTTGCAGAACTCACTTCGTTGTCATCGTAAATTTCCCTCAGAAGAACCTGCCATGGTTTGCTGTGTATGCTAGCTGTTGCATTTGTCAACCTTCCGCCAGTTAAAATTTCCAGAGTCATTTCCCAAATTTGTATACATCCATGCAGAGTTCCTCTTTCAAGGCATCATTGTATTCTGCCATCCAAAATTAAACACAAGTCAGTATTTTATGAATAAAACAATAGGGGAAGTAAAAGGAGTTGGATCACTTGGATGGTTGTAGGGTAGCTTGAATAATTGAGTAGCAATAATATAAAATTGACAGAAAACTAAGTGTTTCAATAATTGGCTAGTTGTCTACATATTCTGTACAAGGTACAGTGGCAGACTTAGATTAATACTTGTCTTCTGTTGGTGATATGAAGCTCCATAAAAGGAACCTGTATTCACGCCAGGGTTTACTAATGACTTGTTGCATTGTCCTTAAAGATGTAGTGAAAATTTTTTTTAAACATCTATCATTGAATACCTACTTATGAGTACACTCTTATTTGTCATACCTGGTTCCCACTTGGTTGTGGTAGGAGACGAGCCTTTTCTCAACTTCAACAAATGTTTGAAACCAAATTCAGCCAAATGGGGCTCCATATTTTCATCAAATACGATGTTGCATGATTTCATGTCTCCATGGGGTATGGCAGGGTAACAGTCATGGTGAAGGAAGCTAAGTCCCCTTGCAATTCCAACTACAGTTCTGAATTTAGCTGCCCAATCCCATTTTCTTCCAATTTTCTCAGCCAAATTCCCATTGGGCAAGTAATCATACAAAAGATAGACTAGCTGCTGGTTGTGGCAAAACCCCAGTAGTCTGATCAAATTCTTGTGCCTTGCATTTCCTAGGCGCATTATGTATTCTGACATGACCTTAACGCTTCTCTGTTCCCATTCAATCTTCTTAACTAAAACTGTTATTCCTGTTGGGAGAACTGCCTTTGAAACCAAAGGTGATGGGGATGGTGATGGTGGTGGTGATGGTGATGGAACTTCTGTGGGTTTTGGGGCACCGAAGCTTGTCAAAACATCATTTGCTGTGAATTGCGGGAGTCCAACGAATGAGACCATCTTCCATTGGCTTTTAATTCCCCTTCTGAAATAAACTATTCCAAAAGCTAATCCTAGAAGGATTACTAACAACCCCACAGAGAGTAGCAGAATACGTGTGAGCTTCCACGTGCCCTTGCTCCCCAATATTCCAACTGAATCAGGACATGGTCTCAGAGGTGCTCCACATAGCTCAGAGTTGCCAACAAATGCACTGCTACCCATCATTTTGAGTGACCTTCCTGTTGGTATTGAGCCGGAGATATGGTTGAAAGACACATTGAGAAGTTGCAAACTTGAAGAACTACCAAACTTTGCAGGTATGGGGCCATTGAACTCATTATTTGACAGATCTATAACACTAAGAACAGGGATACTGACAAGCTCGTCAGGTATATGACCTGTTAGACTATTGTTGGACAGCTTCATTTTCTCAAGAGCCTGGCACTTGGAAACACTGTTTGGGATAGTTCCAGATAAGTTGTTCCTATCTAGCTCAATAACTGATATTGATTTGCAGGAATCAAATTGGGGAAGATCACCTAAAATACCACAAGAAGACGCTGAAAAATTTTGAAGTAGGGGCAAAGACCATGTGTGTGCAGGGATGATACCTCCTAATTGCAGATTATAGGAGACATTGAAATAACCAAGTTGGGTAGCTTGAGAAATATCTGAGGGAATCCCACCAACAAAATTGTTCATGGACAGGTCAAGATATGAGATGTCAGGAAGATGGATGAATTTCAAAAGGATCTTCCCTGAGAATGAGTTATCTTCGAGGCGAAGACGAACAAGGAAGAACAGTTGGAGATGGAGGAGAGATCACCTGTAAATTTGTTTGAAAACAAGATTAACTTAAACAGCACCCCATTCACGCAAATGTCGGGGGGGATGCTGCCATTCAAGTTGTTTGTGGAGACATCCACCCACTTGAGTTTGGAGTTCCTCCCTAAGCTCTGTGGGAGTGATCCAGAGAAGCGATTGCTCCAAATGAGGAGAGTTTCCAAGGATGGCAGTTGTGCAATGCCTTCGGGAACAGTGCCACTCATGTCATTGTACATGAGACTTAGCAGTCTAAGGTTCTTTAACTCTGAAAAGCTCTCTGGAATGGGCCCTGAAAGGAGGTTGTCAGAGAGATCTAAATCCGTGAGAATCTTGATGTTGCTGAACTCACTTGGTATTGATCCTGTAAGCTGGTTCCTGAACAGGAAAAGCGATTGCAAACTGGTTAGATTGGAGAGTTGCTTTGGTATGGGGCCGGATAGATTTGCACCTGCTATGTCAAGATACTGAAGCTGGCTCATGTTACCCAATTCGGGTGGAATAAAACCCTCATAGAAGTTGTAGCCAATTTCCATATGGGTTACTGTTTTGAGGTTACCAAGTTCTGGGGGTATGTTTCCTGAGAGAATTTCCTGCAAGATGAAGAAACTCAAGGCTTCTGAAAGCACCATATTCAGATGGAATTGGTCCGCTGAAGTAACTCCCAGCTAGATTAAGAACCTTGAGAAACTGTAGCTTTGAGAATTCAGCAGGCAATGGCCCTGAAAAGCTGTTGCTGAAGGCATCAAGTACAACCAAATTTTGGAGGCTGGGAATTCCACCTGGGAAGTGGCCAGAGAAATTGTTTCTGCTGATATCCAAGCTTGTTAGGCCTGTGAGGTTGAAAATTTCCACTGGGAGCTGACCAGAGAAGAAGTTGTAGCTCAGGTTGAGATTAGCAAGCTCTGTGAAGACGCTAAATTGCTTCCCTGACATTACACCCCAAGGTTCTTCATGGAAAGATCTATGGAAGTCACAGTTGTTGAGTCCTTGTTGCACTTGATACCGGACCAAGAGCATGCATAGGATTTCCCAGTTAAGTTCCCTTCAGAGAGGACTGCCCAGTCATGCAAGCTGTTATCATCATCTACAAGCTCAGATTTTAGGCTCAGGAGTGCCTCCGAATAAGGATCGATTGCCAAAACAAAAGCCGCTGAGAACATGAAAGTGGCCAGAAGATTGAAGTACAGGCATTTGGAAATCTCCATTGGAACTTGGAGAGGTCAAGGGAGAGGGACAATAGTGTCAGTATAAAATAAGTTATGTATATTTGTTTTGTTGTATGAGGAAGTGCATGGGGAATAGAGAAAGGAAATGGCACTGTTAACATTTCAAAGGAGAGAATGACTTTTCTGGGGATGAGTGGGTTCAATAATATTATTGGATCACTTTTGGGAGCAAGAGGGGACCCTGCGGTGTTTGTTTACTTGGATGGTGTTTGCCATTAGGAAATAAAGCCTTCAAATATGACATTATCTTTTTCTAACTTTTCATTTGGGAGAATCCATAGGTAGGAAACGTCATGGTTAATTCAATTCAAATACTTTTATCTTTATTCTGTGCACGGTGGGACACGGATCAAATTCGTCGATATCCATGTCCTTGTATGGAGATCATAAAGGTCCGTTGCATGGTCTTTCTCGGTTTGATGGAAAGCCAAATTTCTTAATTAAGTAACGTGGGTAAATCTTTTGTGACAGTGTGAGAAAGATACGTGGATGGAAAATTGCCATTTACTGTACTAGACTGTACACGCTTACCATTACACCTGCCTCCAATGCTAATCAGTTGTGCCATTTTCTAGGTATAAAAATTCTATTTCAACGTTCATGTGGGTATAGATACCTATATGAGTATGAAAGGAGTGATAAAAGGAGAATAAGTTGAAAAAAAAAAGTGATAACATCTATGTATTTTATAAATAGAATATTGAGTATTTGACAAAAATTGAATATTAAAATAGGAAAGATGAAATAAACGGGGTGTATGATGCATGCATGTAAAAGGATGTGATATGATAATGGTTTTCGTTAGTACATTGCCATGATAATGGTTCTTTCTTTTGCCAACCTATGTTATACAGGATAAAGATTATAGCCTGCACTCCAGCAAATTTAATTTCTTGTTAATAACATCTATAAGGAGTAAGTTAACAATAATAGCACTAATCATAATACTAACAATTATTATTATTATTATTATTATTATTATATACAACTTCTTGTCTTGTGTTTGACAAGGCCATTAGGTGGGTAATGTGAGTATTGGTAACACATCTGGACAACCATATACGTCTCGAAGTGAAGAGTTTTAACAATTGAAATGACAGTTGCGGGTTCAGTGAAGGAGACAGAGAAAGACAAGGCTTGCGATATGGTGTTTCCACTATCATTTGAATATACAAAATAGCTTATTCTATCTTATTTTCTATATATTTTATAAATAAAACTCTAAATTGGTTCTTATTGTTTATTGTCAAGTTGTGATATGAAACAAGCAACAAGTAACATGCTCGCAATGTAGGATTTGACGGAAGCAGGGGAGCGGAAAATCTGATTGTAGGCAGACGATAACTAGAAGATGGGCATGGCGCCAACAACAATGGGGAATGAAGAGTGAGGACTGCCCAAATTAAGCATAGGTGTTATATGATCCGTTTATTTTTAAATTTGCATTATTTATGAGGAAAAAGTTTCATAAGGAATCATTACATATTTAAGTATATGGACACCAAAAGCTTGTCCTTTCTTTCAATGGTTTGAGAAATATCTGTCCTTTACGATCACAAAAACCACCAGTAAAATGTTACTTTGATGCATAAAATTCTAAGCTATATTCATTTTAGTTCTAAAAATTTTAAAATTAATTCTTTAGTTCTTGAAATTATAATCCATAGATCACTTTAGCCCGGTTAAACAATTATGAATAATTCATTCCATTTCCTAATTGAACGTTAAATGATACGTGGCATGTAATGTGGTAGCAATTTGATCGACACATGACATGTATCAACTAATGTGCACGTCTATAAAATATAATGATTAACTGATAATTGTTTGGCAGAAATTAAAGTGACTATAAAAATAATTTTAGGGATTAAAGAGTTAATTTTAAAATTTTAAAGACTAATCTAAAGCATACTTACAAATTTTATGGACAAAGGAACACTTTACTAGGGAAAAAAAAAAAACCACCGAAGACAATTTGAAGAGCGCATATAAAATTAAGAATGTATGTGCAAGAAAGATATATTAATGAATAATGACACAGCAAACGTATGCAACCCAGCTCGATTGGTACCTTTTCACCAGAGCCAGGGCCCTTCAACAGCTATTCTCACAGAGCCCCCGTGACCAAATAAAACGTAATGGACACTCACTTTGTTTGCCGCACCGGCATGCAATTGCTATGAGAATTGCCTGTGACGTAAATGATGGTAAATTAGCGGAGAAGAAAGTTCGGTAGATAATAAAGATAATATATTTCAATTTTGAGTTTAGCTTGGATTTGTCACACGGTTGCCTCACAGACTCCAAACGTTTAACAAAAAAATTTCCGGCTCAATATTAGCTATTTGCACTCATTTTTTTTGGAGCTTTTATTCAATTGTTTTAAAATATCCTTCTAATCTAATTTTATTTATATTCTATTCAATTAATTTTTCTCTTCAACATTTTTGCTTTTGTAACATTTTATTTTATGAAAATTAAATATTTTTATTTTTGGTCAATTTTCCGATGAAATATATTAAATATATATTTTTACATGGTAAACGGAAAAAAATGTAGCGAAGGTTGGATGAAATCAGCAGGAGTCGGATGAAATTTGAGTTCAGATGGAGCATGGCCTTGATGCTACGCCACAAAGCACTGGTTCTGCTCCTCTGGTTAGTTCCCTTAAAGAGGGAAGAGGTTCCCAACGAGGTAAAATGCAGAGGTTCTCTTCGGAAACATGACGTCCACGATGGAATAGGTTTCAGAGAGGTTAGTGAATAATAGTACAAGTTTTTCACATCGATAATGAATATTAATTAAGTTTTAAAATCATTGTTAAGAATTACTTAATTTAATTTAAAATTTATCATGTGTAACAGTGATTTTCTGAATTTTATTTTTTATAATATCTGTAGAATATTAAGATTAAAAAATTAAACATATTATTATCATTTAAGAAAATTATGTGAAGTAAAAAAAAACAAAACTACCAAAGTCGTCCCTCTAAAATTTTCGCATATACTAAATTGGTCCCTATAAAATTTTTTTTCAAATTAGTCATATAAAATTGAATAGTCGGCTAAATTATTCTTGAAAAATAAATCTCAAATTAATATTCAAAAACTTCAAAATGGATAAATTGGTTCATACAAAATTGAACAATCGACCAAAGTAGTCCCCTGATAAGTTAGGCAAGGAGGATTACCTTGTTTGATAATTCACTTGCAGGAACTAATTTGAGAGATTTTTTTGTAGGGACTACTTTGTCGGACTATTTAATTTTACAAGGATCAATTTGAGTTTTTTTTTTTTAGAGATCAATTTGGTTGACACGAAATTTTAAGGTACGAATTTGGTAGTTTTATCTAAAAAACAATTCAATTTGAAAACTATATTTAAAATTAACAAAATCAATTTATTACATTTTTTGTTAATTATGTGAAAATATAAATTGTTAGGACCCAATTTGGAAACGTGAGCTGGCACGTGAATTTCACCACGTAAGCCTCATGGTCAAGAGTCGTACTATATGTATAATTTAAACATAAATTCTATTTTCAAATATAAATCAATTTGCATTTTCTAACCATCAACCATATTTAATCTCGTTTATAAATCAAGTCTCAATCTGAAACAATAACATGAAATATACTTTGACTTTCTCTTTACAAAAAAACCATAAAAACTATAAAATTTTAAATACATAACAAATCTGAAGCATGATATTCAACATGCAAAAAAAAATATATAAATGGTCGGGATTTTGCCTAGAGGTGTCAAATGGGTCAACCCACCCTTATTTGGCCCTGACTCATGTGGGTTAGGGCCAAAAAGCCCACAAGGCCAAAAAGCCCATAAATACAAAAAGCCACAGGGCCAAAAGCCCACATGGACCTTGTGGGCTAGGGGGCCCATGGGCCAGCCTCTTACAAAAATTTTAAAATTTATTAACGCTTAAAATGAGTTGGCCTAGGCTGGCCCATGAATTGGCCCACCTATGAGAGATATAATATATATTGTACACTTAATTTAATTTAGAGTACATAAAATAATTTAATCACTTATGTAATCTTAGAAAATCCCACATTGTCAACTAACTTGAGAGTGTTGATTCTTAATGGAGTTGGTTTCTGGATTGTCCAGGATTACATTTTTGGATTGTTGCACCTAAGATACCTTGACCTCTCCAACAATCCTCTCAAGGAATTGCCTGATTTGCTGGTTAATTGTTAAGGCTTCAGACCTTGAAATTTCTTCAAACTCATATCAAAAGCCTTCCAAGAATTTGTATAGGATGACTAGCCTGCGCCATATTTGTGCGGACTTGGTGTATGCTTTGAATCTGTTCCTCCATTCATTGGAAGATTGTTTTCTCTCCAAACTTTTGAGGATTTTCCTATGAACAGACAACATGGACATAGGATCAGTGATTGAAGGACTTGAATACAACCTAGTGAAAATCACTCTACATATTAATCTAAAGCATAATGAGCATAATCAGCTGGTTATACAGTTCTAAAATAAAGAACAGGTAAAAACTTGGAAACCAAGAAGCAAAAGCAAAAATGTCCTAGAAGGACTGAAGGAGGATATCTCTGCAACACTTTCAAGTGAAGATTCTGTTTTGGCTGAACATTGTAGAAGGAAAAGAAAACGAGGCGGATAAGAAAGGGGAACCTGGTGGAAAACAAAGACATGAAGGCTCCGCCTGAGGTAGTGAAGCTCGGGAACCCTCTGTGCTCGTTTGCGAGGCGGCGGCGTCACTGGAGGCATGGCAGAGGCAGCATCGCTGGAGGAATGGCGTTCCTGAGGTGGAGTTCCTCCGTTGTTCCCGAAGTGGGAAGCCCTCCGTGCGTGTCCGCGAGGCGCGGCGTCCTGGAGGCATGACAAAGGCGGCTCGCTGGAGGAATGGCGTTTGAGCGATTGTGATTTGGGGATTTGAGTATTTGCGATTTGGGGATTAGGGTTTGTGATTTTGAAGGTTTTAACAAAATGGAGCAGAGAAGATTAAATGAACGTGTAGAGTGTGTGATGTTTTTTGTTTAATGTGTTTTTTATTTTTAAAATAAATAAAGTTAATGAAATGGGGGCTAGCCCATTGATAAAGAAATTTTAAGGCATCTATTATGGTTGCATACTTGGCCTAATTGGTTTCTACATGTGTTTAATTTTGATGATTTGATTGAGTTTTGCATTATTGGGTCTCATTGGATTTAATTGTTAAAACTTGGTTAATCTCGGATTTTACACTCACTATGACCTTTCCATGTTGCACAGATCATTTTGGGCTCTATAAACATTGGATTTTTGTGATTTTGGTGTCTTCTGAAAGCTAAGACCGAGATCTACAATTTTGGGTTTCACAAGCTTCATCAAATTCGGCCCGATTCATGGCCTAATTGGGCTGCAAAGTTGCGGAGCTCGTGCTGATGCGGGTCCAAGACCTTTCCTCACATAATTGGGCATATCTCACTCATTTTTGGTCCAAATGAGTCATATAATATGTCTATGGAAAGCTTATCCAGAGAGGATTATCTTATCCAGATCAGATTTCGAAAATCTGGAATTATTTTGATAGATAACATCTGGATAAGATGTAATCCGAGGGGACACTTTTGATTGGAGGGAAATCCTTCTTTAGATTTTTCAAGCTTTATCTTATCTTTTCATTTTCTATTTAAGCCTAAGTTGTTCATTCAAAGAACACACATCAGAATCTCTCATCTCTCTCTACTTGTCTTCTTATTTTTCTTTTGTATCTAAGGTGTTCATCCAGAAAGCTTTCAATGGAGATATCCATGGAAGGCTAAACTCTTTTCAATCCTTGACATCATAGATAATTGGTTTGAATTGGAGTTTCTGTTTTGTAATTTTCCATTTTCGTATGTATGCTTTCCTTTCTCAACTTCAATTTCAAATATGAATTCAGTTATTGAACATGATTATGTTTGAATTATATCTGATTAGATATAGACCGAATTCGTTGTTGAAATCAAGTAAGGCTAAGTCACTGATTAGTTATCCAGGTTAATCTAAACTGCATGTAATTCAACATTCATTTAAAATTACGATTGTGATTTGAAGGTTGTTGAATGATAACTATATGATCATATAGTAAATTTGGGTTAATAGAGTAGCATGGGATTTGAACTTTTGAACCATGATGAATTCTGCCAATAATCGTGATGTCTGGGATTGATTCTTTGATCAATAGCATTTCATTATGTTTCTATCATTTTTACATTCTGAAAATCACAAACCCCCCCTTTGTTGTATTTAGCAATTTTGGTTTGATAACATAACTTGTGTATCCTTAGGAAGAATGACCTGAGTTACCTTATACTACAAATAAGGGGACTTAGACTATTTTGATGGCACACGCAAGGCTATCAAAATTTGGCGGCCGGGGATACACATATTATGTTATCTCATCTTGTATATAAGTAAGTGTTAAATAATTCTCTTCTGTTTGTCACTAATAGTGGTTTTGCAGGCCTGTTTCTTTCCTCTTAGCTGAAATAGGTAATTTTTGACTTTCTTATATTACCCTAAAAAAAATTCATAAAAATTAGAAAAAAAAATTGGTGAGCTTACTTTTTTTTTTAAAATGAAAAAAATTGGTGAGCTTACTTCCCTAGCATTTTAGAGTAATTCTGTGGTGTTATTTATTTTTTTAAAAAATAGCTAATACGATTTTTCAATTTCTATTTTATTTTGCAGTATATAGGCTATTTTGAGTTGTGTGCCTGAATTCTATCTATGCTGTTTGTGTGTGCATGACAAGGTCTGATCCTGGTGAATTATATGCACATGATCCTGAAATAGATAGAACTTTTCATAGATTGAATAGAGTAAATAGGAATTTAGCTTTTCATAATACTAAGCACGTAATCAAAGTGTTGATTTAACTGATAGTGCATCTGATTGTGCATCTGAAACTAGTATTGATAACATGGCTAATCAGCATAACAGAACTTTGAAAGAATTAGCTGCACCTGATGTTGCATATCAACCTTTGTGCATTCAATATCCTGAGTTAGAGGTGCCATTTGAGCTTAAGTCTAGTCTAATTCATTTGCTGCCCAAGTTTCATGGTCTTGGAGAAGATCCTAATAAGCATCTTAAGGAGTTTCATGTTGTGTGCTCAACTATGCGACCTCAAGGAGTGCCAAAGAGCATATCAAGTTGAAAGCATTTCCTTTCTCTCTAGATGCTGAAGCAAAGGATTGGTTGTATTACCTTCATCCAGGTTATGTTACTACCTGGCATGAAATGAAAAGATTATTCTTAGAGAAGTTTTTTGTCAGGAACAGCATCCATTAGAAAAGATATTTGTGGAATCAGACTTTGGGGAAACATTATATGAGTCCTGGGAGAGATTCAAAAAGTTGTGTGCAACATGTCCTCACCACCAGATTATGACCAGCTTCTCATCCAATATTT
Source organism: Dalbergia oliveri (assembly GCA_030441495.1). Lineage (NCBI taxonomy): Eukaryota > Viridiplantae > Streptophyta > Magnoliopsida > Fabales > Fabaceae > Dalbergia > Dalbergia oliveri. The sequence continues at coordinate 7,859,610 of JAMLFY010000009.1, forward strand.
CTATGAAGGACTGATTCAAAATGATAGAAATATGATTGATGCGGCAAGTGGTGGAGCATTGATGGACAAGACACCTGCAGAAGCCAGAACTCTAATTGCTAACATGGCAGCCAACTCACAGCAATTTGGCTCGAGATCTTTTGCACCGTTAAGGGAGTGAATGAGGTGACTATTTTGAGAGTCAGAGGCTGGAAAATAATAAGCTGAGCTTACTTCTCTTGTTAGACGCTAGCTGTTGGACAGCACCAGCAATCAAGGCAGCAATCAAATTCCCCCAAAAGTATGCAGCATATGTGCCACCACAGATCATTATACTGATGCATGTCCTGCATTACAAGAAGCTGATCAAGGAGTGCAAGACCCAGCTAAGTGGCTGGAATGTTCATTGGGCAGCAACAGCAACCATAGACCTCAACAACAGCAAAAATATGATCCATTTTTGAAAGGTATAATCCAGGGTGGAGAGATCATCCTAATTTGAGATATGGTCCTATGCAGCAAAATGTACCAGCAACAAAGATTTCGGAGAGACAAGGTCCAAGTCAAAGCAATAAGTACCAGGCACCTCCATTTAAAGGCGGAATATGCAGGATATGATGCAACCCATGCAGAGTACCAGTTCAGATCCTATATTGGAGGATTTGGTGAAACAAATGGCGACAGTAACCTACAATTCCGCAGAATGTGAATTCTACAATTCAAGACCTGACACAGATTGGACTGGCAACTTCGTAATAAGATGCAGTCAAAGGTTCAGGCCAAATCCTTTCTCAATCAGTCATCAATCCAAAAGGGAATGTGAGTGCTATTACCTTGAGAAGTGGTAAGGAGTTGGAGAAACAAAAAATGAATCCAGGTGATGAAACAAAAAAATAAAGCTAGAAAAAAATAATGCAGCAGAAAAATAGAAATTCAGAAAAAGTCAAGTGTTGCAGATTCTAATTTGATACCTCCATTGCCCTTTCCCAACAGAATAGCTCAAACAAGGAAATCAGCTGAAGTAGATAAGGAGTTGTTTGACACTTTTAAGAAAGTGGAGGTCAACATCCCCCTTTTGGATGCCATAAAGCAGATCCCCAAATATGCAAAGTTTCTTAAGGAGTTGTGCACTCATAAGAGGAAGCTGAAGGGTCATGAAAAGGTGAGCATGGGCAGAAATGTTTCTGCATTAATTCAGCCCAACATACCTAAGAAGTGCAAAGATCCAGGTACTTTCACAATCCCTTGCACCATAGGTAACTCCAACTTTGGGAATGCAATGCTGGATTTAGGTGCCTCCATAAATGTCATGCCTACATCAGTTTATAGATCATTGAAGCTTGGAGATTTGAAACCAACTGGTGTGGTAATCCAATTAGCCAACAGGAGCACTACACATCCAGCAGGAGTACTTGAAGATGTGCTTGTTCAGGTGAATGAGTTAATTTTCCAGCTGATTTCTATATTCTAGAAATGGAGGATGAGACATCCAGCAATGGACCCACATTGATTTTGGGGAGACCTTTCTGAAAAGCAAAGACCAAGATAGATGTGGATGCAGGAACTCTTCTATGGAGTTTGGTGATGATGTTGTGCAGTTCAACATTTTTTATGCAATGAAACATCCTTTAGAAGAGCATTCTCTTTTCTATCTTGATGTCATTGATTTTCTAGTTGATGATTATGCAGATTTAAGCTTCTGAATATGATGATTTTGATGATTTTGCTGATTGTGAAGAGTTCAAATGTGATGAGATTAATTCTCTAGATGTTGTAGAAAATGTTTATGCAGATTTAAAGGGACCACCACTACTATCCATTATGCAGCCACCAACTTTAGAGTTGAAGGCTCTACCTTCACACCTGAAATATGCTTACCTAGAGGCTAATGATAAGCTCCCAGTTATTGTGGCAAATGATCTCCAACCAGATCAAGAAGATAAGTTGTTGCAGATGTTGAGAGATCACAAGAAAGCTATTGGCTGGTCTTTTCTGACATTCCAGGGATTAGTCCTTCCACTTGTATGCATCGGATATTGTTAGAGGATGACGCCCGAACTGTAAGACGCCACAAGGCGGCTAAATCCTACCATTTTGGAGGTAGTGAAGAAAGAAGTCAGCAAGTTACTAGGCGCGAGATTATATATCCTATATAGATAGTGAGTGGGTTAGTCCTTTGCAAGTGGTTCCTAAGAAGGCATGACTTTGTGAAGAATCAGGATAATGAATTGATTCCAACTAGAGTCCAGAATAGTTGGAGAGTGTGCGTAGATTACAGGAAGCTAAATCAAGCTACTCGAAAAGACCATTTCCCTCTTCCATTCATTGATCAGGTGTTAGAAAGGCTTGCAGGAAATTCTCATTATTGCTTTTTGGATGGATTCTCAGGTTACCTTCAAATCCATATTGCACCAAAGAGCATAAGACTACTTTTACTTGTCCATTCGGCACTTTTGCCTACAGGAGGATGCCATTCGGTCTGTGCAACGCTCCAGGTACTTTTCAGAGGTGCATGATGAGTATTTTCTAGATCTTTAGAGAGTTGCATGGAAGTGTTTATGGATGATTTCACTGTTTATGGGTCCTCATTTGATGCATGTTTAGAGAGTTTGTCTAGAGTCTTGGATAGGTGCATTGAGACTAATCTTGTGCTGAATTTTGAAAAATGTCATTTTATGGTGACAGAGGGATAGTCTTGGGGCATTTAGTATCTAGGAGAGGCATTGAGACTGATAGGGCCAAGATAGATGTTATTGCTTCTTTACCTTACCCCGTATCTCTGCGGAAAGTGCGTTCTTTTCTTGGCCATGCGGGTTTTTACAGGAGATTTATCAGGATTTCAGCAAGATAGCTTTGCCTCTATCCGGATTGTTGCAGAAGGAAGTAGAGTTTGTTTTTGATCTACCTTGTCGCAGGCATTTGATGAGTTGAAGAGGCGACTCACTGAGTCCCCATCATCCAACCACCTAATTGGGAATTTCCCTTTAAGCTGTGCGATGCCTCAAACCTTGCACTTGGAGTGTCTTAGCTCAAAGAATTGATAAGATGTCTCATGTTATAGCCTATGCTTCAGGGGTGCACATCGAGTTTTACAACTTGTGAGCGTGTAAAGGATCAGCCATCACTCGTAGACGGAAATGCCCAAGCAACCTATTCTCTTTTGTGAGGTTTTTGATGTATGGGGTATTGATTTTATGGGCCCTTTTCCTAACTCTTTTGGATTTACATATGTCTTGCTTGCTGTTGATTATGTATCCAAATGGGTGGAGGCCAAGGCCACCAAGACTAATGACGCACGTGTTGTTGCAGATTTTGTCAAGTCTAACATATTTTGCAGGTTTGGTGTGCCTCGTGCTATCATCATGACCAAGGGAGTCATTTCTGCAATAGGACCATAGAAGCTTTGCTTCGGAAGTATGGGGTTGTTCATAGAGTTTCCACTGCCTATCATCCACAAACTAATGGGTAGGCTGAGGTTTTTAATAGAGAGATCAAGAAAATTTTGCAAAAGGTAGTGGGCGAAGGAAAGATTGGAGCCGTAGGCTTGAGGATGCTCTTTGGGCTCACAGGACTACAAAACACCTATAGGGATGTCCCCTTTTCGTGTTGTTTTTGGTAAAGCGTGCCACCTTCCAAGTGGAGATTGAGCATCGTGCATATTGGGCAGTGAAGTGTTGTAATATGGATTTTGACAAAGTAGGTGTGGAAAGAAAACTTCAGCAGGAACTTGAGGAGCTTCGTTTGGAGGCTTATGAGAATTCTAAGTTTTATAAGGAGAAAACCAAGATATTTCATGACAAGATGATTTCTAGAAAAGAATTCTCTATTGGCCAAAAAGTGCTTTTGTTCAATTCTCGTCTTAAGCTCATGCCCGTAAGCTTCGTTCAAGATGGGATGGCCCTTTTGTTATAACTAACATTTTTCCTTATGGTGCAGTGGAGATCAAAAGTGAATCTAGTGACAAGAGTTTCAAGGTAAATGGTCATCGTCTAAAGCATTTTCATGAGAACCCAACATTGGTAGGGGAGCAACTTGAGGAGGTATCCTTGGATAAGCCCACTTACCCTCAAGTGCAAATTTTTCCACCATAATAAGGGAGTTCTTCCTCCTTTGCTCTTTAATTACACATGTTTCTTTATCTTTTGTTTTGTGATTTCATCGAGGACAATGTGTGATTTAAGTGTGGGGGAGTGTTTTAGAGTTAGGAATTTATCTTTCTAAGTCTTTATAAAATAAAATAAAATAAAAATTTGTTTTGGCTTTGTGCTCAAATTTTCATGACATGATATGGATGGATTCTTGGCATTTTTAGTGAGCATTGATGATCAATTGATGGACCATTTGTGGTAGATTTATCCCTTGAGAGTTTTGAGCCTTCAACATATGAATGACTATTTTTCCTTGCTAGTGTGTTTTCACTCATGTTTGCTGGTTACTCTAGAACTTGACTTGACTCTTGTTGAAGCTTTTGATTCACATGCATGTAATGAGATGATTTAGGCCATTTTTGTTTTTGTGCTACTTGCCAAATTAGCCTACCTTGCACTGATTCCATTGTTTACCTATTTGAGCCTATTTTAAACTATCCTTTGTTTTATAACTCATTGCAAGCTTATGAAGTGAAAAACAATGATTCACCCTAACCTTAGGGAGTAAAAGAGCTTTGGAATGAGTTCTTAAATAAGTGTAAAGGTGTATCTTTTATTTCAAAAAATAATAATAATAATAATAAAATAATAAAAAAATAATAAAAAAAAAAGAAAAAAAATGTTGAAAAAAAAATAGTTGTGTTTATTTGTAAATACTATAGATGTGCATGTTGGTGAGTTTGAAAAAGAAAAAAATTGGTTGATGAGAGGCAAAATGGAGTTCATTGGTGTTGCATTGTATCTCTTGAGATAACTTTGCATGTTTATGTGGAGTCATTCTTCATTGCTCTTTTAGTCTCTTAGGTTGATAGCTAGTATCCTTTCTTATATCCTCCCATACCTTAACCCCGCTACAACCTGAAAAGTCCTTTTGATCTTTATGTGCATGTGTTTCAAATGTTGATGTTAGAGGTTTGTCAAGCTTATGGTAGTGTTAACATTCATGATGTGTTATGAGGGTAAATACAAGCCTAAACACTTAAGAGTTTTCTTAGTGAGATTCTATTACTCTTGGTTCATCTTTTGATTGGATTTGTCTTCTTGTTCATTGGAGATGTTAAGAAAATATTCATATGTGTTCTGAATTCTTGTGCATAAAGTGTTTGTTCCTTGTTCCCAATCATACATTTTGAGGTCCCTAGGATTCAACTTATGGATTTTGCCCAGGAGTGCAAAAGACTAAGTGTGGGGGAATTTGATAGAGAAATTTTAAGGCATCTATTATGGTTGCATACTTGGCCTAATTGGTTTCTACATGTGTTTAATTTTGATGATTTAATTGAGTTTTTCATAATTGGGCTTCATTGGATTTAATTGTCAAAACTTGGTTAATCTCGGATTTTACACTCACTATGACCTTTCCATGTTGCACAGATCATTTTGGGCTCTATAAACATTGGATTTTTGTGATTTTGGTGTCTTCTGAAAGCTAAGACCGAGATATACAATTTTGGGTTTCACAAGCTTCATCAAATTCGGCCCGATTCATGGCCTAATTGGGCTGCAAAGTTGCGGAGCTCGTGCTGATGCGGGTCCAAGACCTTTCCTCACATAATTGGGCATATCTCACTCATTTTGGTCCAAATGAGTCATATAATATGTCTATGGAAAGCTTATCCAGAGAGGATTATCTTATCCAGATCAGATTTCGAAAATCTGGAATTATTTTGATAGATAACATCTGGATAAGATGTAATCCGAGGGGACACTTTTGATTGGAGGGAAATCCTTCTTTTCAGATTTTTCAAGCTTTATCTTATCTTTTCATTTTCTATTTAAGCCTAAGTTGTTCATTCAAAGAACACACATCAGAATCTCTCATCTCTCTCTACTTGTCTTCTTATTTTTCTTTTGTATCTAAGGTGTTCATACAGAAAGCTTTCAATGGAGATATCCATGGAAGGCTAAACTCTTTTCAATCCTTGACATCATAGATAATTGGTTTGAATTGGAGTTTCTGTTTTGTAATTTTCCATTTTCGTATGTATGCTTTCCTTTCTCAACTTCAATTTCAAATATGAATTCAGTTATTGAACATGATTATGTTTGAATTATATCTGATTAGATATAGGACCGAATTCGTTGTTGAAATCAAGTAAGGCTAAAACTGATTAGTTATCCAGGTTAATCCGAACTGCATGTAATTCAACATTCATTTAAAATTACGATTGTGATTTGAAGGTTGTTGAATGATAACTATATGATCATATAGTAAATTTGGGTTAATAGAGTAGCATCCGGATTTGGACTCTTTTGAACCATGATGAATTCTGCCAATAATCGTGATGTCTGGGATTGATTCTTTGATCAATAGCATTTCATTTGTTTCTATCATTTTTACATTCTGAAAATCACAAACCCCCCTTTGTTGTATTTAGCAATTTTGGTTTGATAACATAACCTGTGTATCCTTAGGAAGAATGACCTGAGTTACCTTATACTACAAATAAGGGGACTTAGACTATTTTGATAGCAGACACGCAGAGCTATCACCCATGGGCCATTGCTTGCAACCCACACATTTGGGTGGGTTATGTGGTAAGGGCTAAAAAGCCCACCAAGTGTTGTGGGCCTGTTGATGGGGGCCAAATAAAGTGGGGCTGGGGCTAGCCCTAGGGCCATGGGCCATTTTGACACTACTAATTTTGCCCACACTATTACTAGAGCACTCTACCAAAACTCAAAAGACACTTAACTACTAAGTGAAGCTCACCAAGCTAAACATTGGTGCTGCCTCGGGGGAGGCTAGAGAGATCTGGAGCAACTATTGTATTTGTATGGGGGAAGAAAGGAGATGAGTAAGCTCCATCTAAAACTCAGTTAGTAAACTCTCACCTAACCCCGCGTGGGACAACTAATAAAAATACATAATATGAATAATAACATGCAACACCTATAAAACGATTTTGATATTTAATACATAATAATTCCTAAACCAACAAATCTTGTAAATCATGCATAACAGTAACCTAATAGAGAATAGGAATCTTTGAATCTGTATCCAGCATAATAATATAATACATAAATATGTTGTGAGCTTTGAAAGGCACCTAATAAAGTCCCATATTGAATACCTAATTAGGTTCCATTTCTGAATACTTGAAAGGCTGAGATTGTCCTTTAGCGGGTAACTTGGTATCAAGGTTTACGATTCAACAATTCCATTATTCTCTCTATAGCTACCATACAATAAGAAAATTGGGGGTTTCATAATATTTCTTGAATTCCATACCCAAACTTTAATTATGAACTTGTAAACGAAATTTCATAAATATGAGATTCTAATGAGTTACTAATCATGCAGAGCGTCTCTAATAAATCACGTGTATAATCATAATCAATTGATAAATCATTTAAATAGCAAACTATGGTCCCATGTGTTTTATAACACAATTTTCATGCTCACTTGGAAATCATAAAATTCATAAACTTGACAAAGTCCTTAATAATTCATACTCATCTTGAAATAATATCTAAAATCATACTTCTATGCCATAAGGCCAAGAAAATATTTCTAATGACTAGAATAGAGGTAACAAGATTGAATCCACTCACTTGGAGGGGTAGAATGTGAAGTGCCAGCACCTAGAGAGCTTTTAGAAGCAGGGATGACACCAATATCTACCATGGGAGCATAAGAAAACCATGAGAAATCATAAACACCCTAAAATAACTCTATGATCATTAGAAGAGTACCCAAACTTGACAACAACTAAGAACATAAACACTCCAATCTCAAAACGTGGAAGAAATAAGAGAAAGCAAGCATAAACTAACAATAATCTCTTACATTGAAGCTTGGAGGAGGTAAGACTAGTAGGGAAGATAATGGAAGGGTGAAAAAGGTGTTGGGATAATAGGGTTTCAAATTTGGAGGGGAGACACGAATGAGGAGGGTTTAAAAGGGTTAGGGTCACTTAAAATGAAATTGCATTATTTTAGACATTTGTCAACATTAGGCGTCTTCATTGCAGTGAACTTGTTAAACCACCTACTCGTTGCAATGAGTATTTCTGACAGCGAGCTTGAATGTCACCTTCTTCCTGGAACAAGCCTATTTGGCTCGCTTGCTTGTTGCAATAAGGATTTCTCACTGTAGTGAGCTTGTTCTGCATAATTGCAACTTCATCATCTACATGGTTTCTAGTGCACCAAGGATTTTTGGGCTACTTAAAGGCTGCATTAGGTCTAGGGGACATGTAGACCTGAGGCATCATATCCCCCTTTAAAAGAGATTTGGCCCCTAAATCTAAACAACATACCTTCAATAGAAAAGATGCGGATACTCATGCTTCATGGGTTTTTCAGCTTCCTAAGTGACTTCCTCACCGAAGTGGTTCCTCCAGATGACTTTCACTAAGGCCACTTTCTTTGAGCGAAGCTTCTTGATCTGCCTATCCATGATGGCAATCGGTTCTTCTTCATATGACAAACTCTCATTGACTTGGAACCTTATGGATTAATCACATGAGACTAATCAGGCATGTACTTCCTGAGCATGCTGACATGTAAGACTAGGTGGATGGCTCACTTCAGAAACACATAATCACCCACCGCAAACTCCAAGTCTCGTGCCTGTTCTGAGCATAGGATTTCTACCTAGCTAGCCTAATAACCGTTCTTTGATCAACTAAACTTTTTCTAGGGTCTCTTAAACTAGTTTGGGCCTAGGATTTTAGCTTTCCCAAGCTTAAACCATCCAATAAGAGACCTATAGTGCTTGCCATACAAAGCTTCAAACGGTTCCATCTAGATGCTTGCCTGGTAACTGTTGTTGTATGAAAACTCTATCAGTGGCAAGTGGTTACACCAACTTCCATCGAAATCCAGAATGTAAGCTTTAAGCATGTCCTCTAAGGTTTGAAATGCTCTAAGCATGTCAAGTCCACACAAGTCCCAAAAGCCTCTTGAAATGCTCTCTAGAACCTAGAGGTGAACTGGGATCCTCTATCTGATATGATGGACACTAGCATGCCATGGAGTTTGACAATATCATCAATGTGAAGCTGGCATCCTGAGTTACACTAAAGGTAGTTTCACTGGCTAGAAGTAGGCTGACTTAGCCATTCTGTCTACCTCACCTATATGGAGTCAAATCCTTTAGTGGTCCAAGGTAAATTGACTATAAAGTCTATGTTTATCCTCTTATACTTCCACTCTAGGATCTTTATTTGTTGAAGCATCCTTGTAGGCCTCTGGTGCTAGCTTTACCCGCTGACACACCAAACACCATGCCACGAAGTCACCAATGTCTTTCTTCATGCTTTCCCACCAATAACAACTACCTGAGATCTTGGTACATCTTGGAAAAACCAAGACGAATAGAGTATGTTGCACTATGATACTCCTCTATTACTTGTTTCTTCAACTCACCCATATCGACACACATAAACGGTCACCAAAATGAAACACACCCTCTAGATCAATTGAGAAAGTATTATCCCCTCTGCACACATCCTCCATAAGCTTGGCCAATTTGGGATCTCCCCTTTTCTTGCCTTGATTTACTCCACTAGGGTAGATTGTGCTCTAATATAAGCAAGAAAGACTCTTGAATTATCAGACCGAATTGGACTCCTTATGCCTCCAACTTGTAAATATCCTCTATTAACGGTTGCTTTAAGGGTGCTATGTAGGCTAAATAACCCATAGACTTCGTACTCAAAGCATTTGCCATCACATTCGCCTTGCCTATGTAAAGCAATCGTGTAGTCATAGTCCTTTAGCTTTAGCCATCAATGCTGCCTAAGGGTCAAATCCTTTTGCTGAAAGATGTACTTCAATATCTTGTGACCCGTAAAGATCTCACAAGTCTTTCCACACATATAATGTCTCCAAATCTTCGAGGTAAAGACCACGGTTGCCATCTCTAGGTCGTGCATTGGGTAGTTCTACTTGTGCCTTTTGAGCTCCTAGATACATATGCTATAATCCAGCCATGCTGCATAAGGACACATCCATGTCCAATTCTCAGGGCATAATAGAACACTAAAAAACCACCCATGCCTAAGGGGAGCACCAACACTAGGGCTATGGTTAGGCAGGTCTTAAGCTTTTGGAAACTATTTTCACATGCCTTTGACTACTAAAACTTGACATTCTTCTAGGTTAATCTTGCCAACGATGCCTGCTATTTGGAGAAATTCTTGACAAACCTCTTGTAATACCTTACCAAGCCTAAGAAATTGTGAATTTCAGAAACATGGAAGGCCTTGGCCATTGTTGTTTGACCTCAACCTTCTTCAGATCCACTAGAATACCGTCCTTAGACACTATATGTCCAAGGAATGCCACTTGATAAAGCCAAAACTCACACTTTGAGAATTTGACATATAACTTGTTCTCCTTCAACGTCTCCAAGGATCCTTAGGTGGTGCTCATGCTTTTCTTCGCTCTTAGAGTATATCAAGATGTCATCAATGAAGACAATCATAAAGTGATCTAGGAACGGCTTGAAGACCTTGTTCATCAAACCCATGAAAGCTGCAAGGGCATTGGTTAACCTAAAGAACATCAATAAGAACTCATAGTGTCCGTAGCGAGTCTTAAAAGCCGTCTTGGGCACATCATGTAACACTCTAATATTTAACCTAACATGCCTAACATGCATTTAAGTTAATTATTAGTTTTTATTCTTTTGTTTCAATTTTTATCTTTTGACTTGAAAATACTTTAGTAAAAATACGGGTAAGTTTTTTTTTTTGAACTTTTAAAACAACACGTGAGCCGCGCATATAGGTAAGACTCGTCATTCATCTATCATAACATAAAGGAAAAATAAAGACTATCACGGGTATATCAAATGTAAACACGAGAACCATATGAACATAATCACATCGTTATATGGGTGGCATAAGTATTAATCATTCCATGACTCGTACCAAAACAAACAGCTAAGATAGTATTATGCCTACCAACAAAGGTTGGGCCCAGTGCAATCATTAGTGAAAGGAGTAGCGGTGAGAACCAAAAGCTGATAACTAGGTGTGTGAATGGACGATCCAAGAAAAATAAAGGCAGATGGCACATCGACCTATGAAATGATAAGACCGGTTGGTAGGATCGAAATGTATCTCCTAGGTGGTAGCATCAACTTAATCACGAACATGACCATCACTCTCTGAAGATGAGATGGAAAGAAAAATAGGTAATAAGAAACCTGAACAAGAATAGAAGAAGGACTCTTGCCTCTAGACATATGTCATCATCTTTATCTTCAGGTCATTATGAAAATAATGGACATAATAAGATTCATTTATTAAGTTTAAAAGCCGTTAGCCGAGGTCCATGTCTTTTAGCATGATTCTTAATGCTACAAGTGCATCATACTTCATCATAAATGCATGTTAATGCCATATGAATAGATATCGTAATAGTCATAATAAATCAATATGGCATAGAGAACACAAGCTATCATAACCTGATCTTTCCTCTTTAGTAATCTTAGGTGACTTAACTTTCTTGCTCTTTTCTAAGGGCCACCCTATTATTCTCTCCTCTTGAGAGTTCTAGGTTATGAGCTTATACCTAACTAGTCGTCACTAGTTTATACTTATCATCTCGATAAGCTAATTCCCGACTCCAGAGTGCAGGGTAGAGGCATGAGATCACCTTTCATAATCATTAATTCCTGGAGTCTAAAGGAGTCCCTCTTTGGGTCACCTCCCATAACCATTAATTCTTGGAACCTGAGGATCCCTTTATTGGATCACCTCTCATAACTATTAATTCCTGAAGTTTAGAGGATCACTTCCATATATCTTATGTCACCTGTTAATCTTAGCATCATATTATTAAGAGATGCAATATATGAACATATAATCATTTAACATCTCATGCTCGTATAACACATAAATCATGCACCTCCATACTTCAGATCATAATCACATGAGTGTGCATCACATTCTTTGTATATATCCTTAAGCATGTTATTAGATATGTAAACATGAACATATAATCATAGCCATCATCATAACTTATGAATTAACATTTTATGTACAAACTAAAGAATTAAGGAAAAGTCAAATAATAGTAAAGAAAAAAGGAGAATAAAATTTTAGAAAAAATTAATTTTGGCTTGATAGTGTTAGCTATGCCGACGTATCCTTGGTGCAATGAGGAACTCAAAGCCACGTCGTTCTCTATAAAATATTTGTTAGTTGATTGGGTTTATTTTCTTTAAAAGGAATTGAAAGATAATTTATCTGCATTGTAGAGTGCAAGTAGATATAAACAAAAACAACATATATAATATTCGATTATGAAATCTCTAATAATCAATCCATATCACCACATTATCATATGTGACACTTAGTATATGAAATATATATATATATATATATATATATATATATATATATATATATATATAATTAATAATAAAACAATCAATACTTGATAGTATACTTCGTAAGGAATACTATAATTAAAATACGCGACATAGTATAAGCTACAATTAAAATATGCCAACATAGTATAACAACACTGTTACTACCAATAAATAAACAACCATACAAGCTGAAGAGTCAAATAAACACAGAACAAATTGAGAAACATGAAAATTGTTAAAAGCTGAATTGTGCCAAAAAATTAAACAAACATTCAGTTGTCTTTATCTTTTTTTTTATTTTACTATTATTATTATTATTATTATTATTATTATTATTATTATTATTGCTAACGAGTGCTTAATGTGAAAACTTAATTTGAAAGTTTAAAATCTCAAAATGGCCAAATTCCAACTAACGAAACTAAAAACCCTCATAACAATCAAGGAATAATTCTCAAAATTTTGAACTAAAATTAAGCCCACAAGGAAGATGAATCAATCCAGAATCATGCAGCCCAAAATAGAAACTAGAACCCAATAAGTCCAAGCATAGCCCTCTAAACAGGAATCCAAAAAAAAGGAGCCCAACAACCATTAAAAAAAAATAGACCAGAATTTCTTTTTGAAAACAAAAAAGGAAAACCCCAAGGCCCAAAATTTCAAATTCGTGTTCAACCTTAATCCTACATGTTTTTAGTAAAACCAACACAGCCTACATTCCCTAAAAATATGAATCTATTAACTAAACCCAAGCCTAATATCCCCAGCCCACTATCCCAAGTGGCACGAAAAACCTCAAAATAAAACTCTCTTATTTTCTGCATCACACATACACACATGGTTTAAACACATCATACACACATACTGAGATCTTGTTCTCTCACATACAATAACACACACTCACTAACACAAGGGAAATGAAGAAATAGATAGTAAGGCCGAGAAGGGGGAAGGGAAATCGCGGAGGAGGCTGGTGCGGGTGACGCCGTGCGGGGGTCATGCTCACGTGGCCTGCAAGCAATGGCGTCATAAGGCGGAGGCGAAGCAAAGCTTCGCGGTGGAAGATCTTGAGCGCGGCACTGCATGCGCACCCCGATGGCTTGGCGGAGTTCGGGTTCTGTTGGGGGGAGGGGAGGTGCGAGTGAAGGGTGACTAAGGGAGAGGCCGATCTATTGCGGAGAGGGTGCGCGACGAACACGAGAACCCTCCGGTGAGTGGGCTGACCGCGCGCGTCGACGAAAGCAAATCGCGGAGGCTAAAGGCGCAACGAGGCTAGGCTTTCCGCGGCTGAGGTCCGGCGGCACATGCAAGGGAAGGGTGTGCACGGCGGAGTGCTGGCTTATTGGCGGAGATGGCGGCGCAAGGGGCGCCCGACGTGGTCGGCCACCACGGCCAAAGGCCAGATCGGCCAAAGGAAGGCTACCCCCTTCTTCTCCTCCTCTTTGCATTACATTTTCATGTTTGGTTTTTAACTCATACTCTATTGGTTTTGATTGTGATAACAAATTGATTTTTGCCATTTTTGGTTGTACTTGGTAGAGGGATGGATTTCTAGTCCAAGTGGTGATGATAATGGTGGCGATGCTTGGCGAGGGAATGGCGGTGGTTCCTCTTTCTCCTTCTCTTTGAGTTTTCAATTTGGTTTAAGGGTGTTTTGGTATTTGTGTATATATGGACTATCTGGGACATTTTGATTGTGTTTGAAGGCTAAATATTTGTTTTGGTTATGATAATATAGGCTTGATGGTTTGATTTTGGTTGCTGATGGGTTTGAGTCTTTGATTCTTTTGGGGTTGTTTTGTTGTGCTGTGTGTGTAAACTAAGAATTGGAAGAGTTATATGCATGTGCATGTATGATTTTGTGAGACCAAAATAAAGGAACATGAAATTTAGGCAATAACAATAGGAGATCACACTACTCCTTACTTTTGTTTTTCTTCCTATCGTCAACTCTCCAGAATTTCACTCGTTTTCTTCGTTTTTGTTTATCGTTAATGTATGAAAGCCTATCTTTGTTGCTCCTATGGTTTTTCTTTTAAAAGGGGAGGTGGTAGAAAGTGAATGATCTTGTTTAATAATCAATAATTTCATGCTTCAATCTTGCCCATCATCCTCATTCTCTTCTTGGAGGATGCTAATTGTTGTAGTGATGGGGAATGGGAGGATGGGAAAGAAATATAATTAAGCTTGAGTAGGATGATAGAACGACAAGTGTGGAGGACAGGTGTGGAAGAAGGAAATGTGCATTGCATGCATATTGTTTAAGAAGATTCATATGAAATTTAATGGTGTATTTCTTGTAACGTATAGTGTCATGCGTTTGCTTTTAGTAAGATATTTATAAATCTTCTGTGGAAGTATGTGAAGAGGTTAATATATATGAATTAAATCCTTAAACAATAATAGTGTAGATGACACTTTATAACAGGTGATGAAACAGATTTGTTCTGAGACAAAGATAAAGAATATATGCTGTTCATAGATATGTGTAAGATTCACATATCACTATTCTTGCTGAGACAAATCAATGTATTGTAGACCGTATAAGTTATTCTACCTTTAAAAGATAATAAACTTATATGTTATAAAACCAAGAGGAGACATGTCACTTTATCTATTCAACATTCAATCTAAATCTCCATTCCAGGTGCTTCATTACTAAACTTAATGGCCTTTTAAAACGCTTAGGGTCAGAAGATATAAGGATATAGGCACGCCATAATTTAAATAATCTTTTACTTAAGTCTTTGCTTTATATTTTATTGTGACTTCTAGCAAATAACTCTACTAATTTTTTTGCATATGTGGGCATCGTATATGACACCTATAGCAGTAGCTTTTTATCACAGTTTTAAGTGTTAAAATTTGGCAATTATACAAGAATAAAACTAACTATTTCACACTCATTTTCAGTCATTAAAGTAAATGTGATTGCCTAACAGGTATCAACAAGTTTCAAGTAAAGTGCCAAGTAAGACTATAGCAACCAAAAATTTATAAAGATTCATTCTTTAGTAAAAGAAATCGAGACAAGACAAGGTTCTCTACTTTCAGATCTAACTGGTCCGATTGTCACTTGATTCCGTGTCAACTTACCTCAAGGGTATTTTGTACAGGACAAAAAAATTGGGGTATTACACATCATCACCCTCAATCCATAACTGATGATGATAGTCAGATCAGAAGGTCAATCTTGGCAAAACACCTTGCCCCTTGGAGCAGATCAACAGATCATCTATGCATGGCAAGGTGTACCGGTCTTCACTGTGTCCTTGTTTAACTACCTATGGTCTATGCACATCCTCATAGACCCATCATTCTTCTTTTCAAACAAAACCAGAGCACCTAAGTTAAGGTACTAGCTGGATAAATCCGTTGTCAAGCAACTCTTATAACTATTCTTTCAACTTTGTGGGGGCCATCCAATACGTGGGGTATAGAGATGGGCCTTACTCCTAGCTCAAGCTTTATCTTTAATTCGATTCCCTCTTCGGTGGCATCCCCATAGTTCCTTCAAAAACACATCTAGGAACTCACAAACTAATAGAATCGAATCCAAACCTTGCACTTCTGCATCTATGTCTTTGATTGAAGTTAAGAACCCATAACTTCCTTTATTCATAAGCCGCAAAGCACTCATAGCTAAGATTAAACTCGCTGAATCAAACAACTAGTACCCTTAAACTTTTCGTCTTGATGAGAAGTGGGCATCGTATATGACACTAACTAACCATCGAGACTTCATCGTCTTGATGTGAGAGTCCACCATCGAGTGACATGAAGCTAACCAATCCATGTGCAAGATGATGTCAAATTAGGACATGTCCAGCACATGCAAGTCCTGCTAACGTCTCCATCCTTGACTTCACATGATCTATAAATTGACGGATAGAGGGGGCTCTCCTGAAGGTATTCCACTAGAAATGGCTCGTCAAAATTGGAAAGGGGTCTCCTAACCATGTGACAAAGAATAGGGACACATGGGAATGTGTGGACCAAGGATCTATCAAAGCAAAAGCATTATAAGAACAAACTTTGGTTATACTTGCCACCATTGCATTGGACACCATCGAGTCCTGCGAGTCGAAGAAAACGGGAAGGCTATCCCTGGCCACCCTAACTTTCCAAGCCTGGGCCCCTGAGCGTTTCTACCTACTAGAGCATCTGAGCCACTCTAGGTCACTGATTGAAGGGATTTAACTGAAGCAGTGTGGCTTGTCGACATTTGACTAGAAGCTCCCTAATGGAATGGGTACCATTTGCGCCTATGGCCTTGCTGGCCATAACCATAGCACGTGAAAGTACCCATCATGAATTGCCCAAATGTTGTCTCCTACACATTTGGCATACGAGGTAAGTTTGAACTGATCCTTGGTTGTTGTGTTGACTACCACCTCTATTCCAACTCTTGAGAAGTAGCAGGCCATGTCGGGGTAGGCTTTATGAAGGCAACCTTACCTGACTGGCTTAGCTGTCTTGCTTGCCAGTTCTCTACTCAAACTAACTTCTCTGAAAAAGAGCTATGTGTCTTGGCCTTCTTCCCAGCATTATAAATTGCCTTCCTCTATACTAATCCACTCTCAAGAACAATAGCTGTATCCACCACTTGAGCATTGTCCATGGTCCCACCATAAGGCCGCAGGATAAGGAACATGTCCTCAGGTAATCCTTGCATGACCCTTCTCTCTTGGTTTCCAACTGCAGCATGCCAGAAGTGGCCTATGCTAGATGTTAATTGTAATTTTCATTTTGGTACACAGGTATAGAAAATTACGAAGCCCTTAAGGATCTTGAATTTTATTACTATCACATAATAGAATATAAGATGGAGTAACTGACATACCGGATCTATAGTTGAAATCCTTGATCTCTTGTTCTTGAGTTCTTTTTAGTGTTCTTTCTTTTTCCCTCTTTTCCTTTCTCTTTCAGTTTTCTTTGATGGTGAAAGAAGTTATAGATACATGTCTTTGGTTGTGTCTATTCTCTTTTTATTTGCAATAACAACAAACTATTTTCAAAAGGGAGAGAGGATGAACTTTTAAATAATTATTTTAAAACCCCCACTAACTCTATTTTATTGTGAAGGGATTAATGACCATCATCTTAATCCCCTTTTATTAGAGTCAGTCTATTAGTTACATGGGCCACACTATAATTATTGTAAAATAACCTTACAATCTCTTACTTGGTCCATGTGATAACTTGAAGATTCAACAACCATAAGTGCACACTTTACATTGAATTAATCAAGGCATCATCCTCAATTGAATTAGCTGATGATCATGCGGTCAATGTCATTTAGTGACATGGTTCCTTCCATGTATTACAAAATCAGCTTAACTTAAGAACTTTAATCAAAGTGTACTGTAATCTTTGACTATAATGTCTTTCAAAGAACTAGCATGTTACTACACCAAATATTACCTATACATAACATAATGTGGACAACAAGTAAAATAAGCAGAAACATAACTTTAATTGAATTCATAAATGTCATAACAATACAAGCAAGATAGCCATACATATGTAAATATATCATAAAATCATGCTAACAAGGACTTGTCAATGATACCCATTCATCTCACATGACCAGAAAATGTTTGGGTGGCAATCCTTTAGTTAGCGGATCTACTATCATCAAATCTATACCAATATGCTGAATTGACACTTTCGTTTTTGTACTTCTTCCTTGACTGACAAGTACTTCAGTTCCATGTGTTTTGCATCCTTTGAGTACTTGTCATTCTTAGAAAAAGACAATTGGAATTGTCATATTAAATTCTTAGCGGCCTAGCTATCCTGTTGACAATACTAAGCCCTAAGATAAAGTTTTGCAACCACAATGAATGAACTATGGCCTCAAAGCATGCCACAAATTCAGCCTCCATAGTAAAAGTAGCCATGATAGACTCTTTTCCACTTTTCCATGAAGCTACACCTCCAGCCTAGAAAATATAACCAAATGTGGATTTTCTTAAGTCTACACATCCAACATAGTTTGAATCTAACTAGCCAACCACCTCAAGGCTATTTGATCTGCTATAAGTGAGCATGTGATCCTTAGTGCCTTGTAAATACTTAAGGACTTTCTTTGCAGCTTTCCATGGTCTTCCGGGATTACTTTGGCACTGGCCCAACATTCCAACAGCAAAACTTATATCTGTCGAGTGCATGTCTAGGCATACATCAAGCTCCCAACCACTGAAGCATAGGGAATAGATTCCATTGCCTTTCATTCCAAATCATTTTTGGGACATTGCATTTGACTAAACTTGTCTCCCTTTTGAATTGGAACTATTCTTGAAGAGCAACTTTCCATTCTAATCTCTCTAACACTTTATTGATATAACCTTCTGAGGCAATCCTAACTCTTCTCGTGGTCTATCACGAAATATTTCTATTCCTATCACATAGGATGCCTCACCCATATCTTTCATTTCAAATTTATTAGAGAAAAACTTCTTTACATCATGTAACAACCCAAGATCATTAGTAGCAAGAAGAATGTCGTCAACATATAGGACCAATATGACAAACTTGGTCCCACTAACTTTCATATAGATACACCGATCAACAGTGTTCTCTACAAAATCATATGACAAAATAGTATCATTGAACTTGAGATACCATTGTCGGGAAGTTTGTTTTAGTCCATATATTGACTTCTTTAACTTACACACCAAATTTTCTTTTCCTGTGGTCATGAACCCTTCGGGTTAGTCCATATAAACCTCTTCTTCCAAGTTTCCATTAAGAAAGATGATCTTTACGTCCATTTAGTAGAGCTCTAGGTCATAATGGGCCACCAAAGCCATAACAATTCTTAAAGAGTTCTTCTTTGAAACTGGAGAGAATGTCTCTTTATAATCAATGGCATCCTTTTGAGTGCAATCTTTGGTGACAAGTCTAGCCTTATACTTGTCAATGTTGCCTTTTAAGTCTCGTTGGTCTTAAAGACCCATTTACAACCGACTCGTTTTGAACCTTTAGGTAACTCGACTAGATCCCAAACTTTATTGTCATCCATTGATTTTATCTCTTTTTCATAGCATTGATCCACTTTTCAGAATTGCTACATTCCATAGCTTGCTTAAATGAGACTAGATCCTCATCAATGCTCAAGTCACAATTTCGCTCAAGTGAATAAACCACATAGTCATATGAAATTGCTAGTCTTCTTTGCCTTTCAGACCTTCTTAAAGTCATTTCTTGTGGTTCATTTACCATTTGTTCATTTGTGACTTGCACATTGTTAGCTGGCTCATCATCCACATATTCATCTTGCAGGTTTAGGAAATTAATTTATTGTCTTGGCATGTTGTGTGACTTGATACAACAAAAGGGACAACAACCTGAGAAGAAACATTAGGTATAGAAGTTTCCACACAATTCTCTTGAATGTCCACCTTTTGTGATTCCTTACTCCTACTAAACTGGCCATTCTCAAGGAACCTTGCATTACCAGGCTCAACTATTCTTGTACTATAGTTAGGGCAATAAAATATGTACCCCTTTGACCTTTTAGGGTAGCCAATGAAATAACCACTAATTGTTATTGTATCAAGCTTCTTTTCATGTGGATTATACACCTTTATTTCCACCGATCAACTCCAAACATGAAGATGACTCAACTGGGTTTCCTTCCTGTCCATAGTTCATAAGGAGTCTTAGGAACTTTACTAGGAACCCTATTAAGCATATACGCAACGGATTTTAATGCATACATCCACAATGATAGATGTACATTACTATAATTTATCATACTCCTAACCATTTCTATAAGAGTACGATTCCACCTTTCAGCTACACCATTTTGTTGTGGTGTATCGGCATTATACTGTGCACATATGCCCCTAGTTTCAAGAAACTTTGCAAATGGACTTGGACATTGTCCTTTTTCATTAAATTTTCATAATATTCGCCTCCTTTATCTGACTTCACAATTTTTATCTTTTTATCTAATTACATTTCCACTTCATTTACAAACACCTCAAGGGCGTCTATTGATTGAGACCTTTCATGCAGTAGATACAAATAACAATACCATGAGAAGACATCAATAAAAGTGATAAAATGCTTTTCACCCCCCAAGATGGAATGTCAAAAGGACCATAGATGTCAGTGTGTATCAACTCAAGGAGTTATCTACTTCTCGTGGCTGGATTATTTGATATGTGTTTGGTTTCCTTCCCTTTAATGCAATCCACATATACATCCCAGTCAACAAAATCCAATTGAGGCAAGATTTCATTTTTCACTAACCTTATCATCCTTTCTTTGGATATGTGACCTAACTTTTAGTGCCATAAGAAGAGATTCTCATTATGTGCATTACAATTATTATCAATACCATGCTCAACATGAAATTGAGATTCAACAAATTTAACATAAAGATTGAAATGATATAAATTGTTAACCAAAGTACCACAATCATAATAGTACATATGTTTAAACAAAGAAAACATACCATTTCCAATCCTAAAGTTAAATCCTACATTGTCCAACTTTGCAACAGAAAGTAAATTCCTAGCACATACAGGAATATAGAGACATTTTTCTAGATCTAAGCAACGACCATCATCCACGATCAATCTATAAGTCCCAATGCCTTCTATTCTTGCCTTCATTTTGTTTCCCATATATAGGAACTTTTTAGTTCCTTTTATGGGTTGGATCAAAAGGAATCCCTGCATAACATGTGACACATGAGTTGTTGCACCAAATCTAACCACTAAGTATTATTAGGCACTTCAATAAGATTTGATTTGAAACTTACTAGACATAGTAAATACCTTTCTTTTCAAACTATTTCTTTCTTTTTGGATAATATTTCTTCATGTGTCTAGCCTTCTTGGAAAAGCATCTCTGCTCCTTATGGATTTGGCCTTCATGAACTTTCAGAGGATTTGTCCTTCTGCCGTCTTACCCAGCTTAGTCTTGCCTGCTACTAGAATCATCATGAAATGTGAGATGGAGAGAGTGATCTTTCATCTTCTTCAATCTCCCTTCCTCTTGAACCAACATGGCCTTAATTTTCTGAAAGTTCCACTTTTCCTTATAGTTCACCTGAATTGGCCAAACTCATAAGGAAGAGAGTTCATGTGAACTGGACCAGAAGATTCATTTACATCAATATCCATTAATTTCAACTTTGCCGCTAGATTCGCCATTCCACTCACATGATCATGAATGTGTTGTAACCATTCAAACTTTTTACTTGTCAACTTACTCATCAAGTTGCTCACAATGGACTTGTCAGGAATGTCTGATTGATAATATTCCCTAATTTCACTATAAATTCCTGTGCACCATCTATCTTAGGCATAGATGGCTTAACATTTTCAGTTATTGTCATCCTCATCAAGTTTAAACTTGGCCTTAGACTGTTCCTAAGCCTTATAAAGAGACTTGTTCTCTTCAACTGTCTCTAGGAATTTCAACAGGCTTTTCATCCATAACTAATGCTAGGTCCAAGTCCATAACACCAAACTAAAAGTGAATTTGCTAAGACCAATCAGCATATTTAAATCATGCATAACAGGAACCTAATAGAGAACATGAATTCTAAATCTGTATATAGCATAATAATATAATACGTAAATATACTCTTAGCATGAAGGGCACTTAATAAGGTCTTGTATTAGGGCACCTAACTAGGTTCCATTATTTGAATACTCTGATAGGGTGAGATTGTCCTTTGACAGATAACTTGGTATCAAAGTTAATAATCCTATAGTCGTTAACTCACTGTTTGTTCTCTATAGCTACTGGACAATAAGAAAACTTGGGTTTCATAATATTTCTTAATTCCATACTTAGGATTTAATTTTGAACTTATACATAAAATTTAATAAATATAAGGTTCCAATGATTTACTAATCATGCATATGGGACAACTAACAAAAATACATAATTTAAATAATAACATGTAACACCTATAAAATGATTTTGATATTCAATTCATAATAATTCCAAAACCAACAAATCTTGTAAATCATGCATAATAGTAACCTAATAGAGAACAGAAATCTCTAAATCTGTATGTAGCATAAGAATATAATACATGAATATACTCTAAGCTATGAAGGGCACCTAACAAGGTCCCGTAGTTGGACACCTAACTAGATTTCATTATTTGAATACTCTAACAGTGAGATTATCCTTTGGTAGATAACTTGGTTATAAGGTTAATGATCCTATAGTCATTAGCTCATTGTCCGTTCTCTATAGCTACCATACAATAAGAAAATTAGGGGTTTCATAATATTTCTCTGAATTCCATACTTAGGCTTTAATTCTGAACTTGTAAATGAAATTTCATAAATATAAGGTTCCAATGAGTTATTAATCATGCATAGCGTCACTAATAAATCATGTGTATAATCATAATCAATATATAAATCATTTAAACAGTAAAACCGTGGTCCCATGAGTTTTGTAACACAATTTTCATCCTCACTTGAAAATCATAAAATTCATAAACTTGACAAAGTTCTCTATAATTCATACTCATCTTGAAATAATCTCCAAACTTGTTCTTTTTTGCCATAAGGCCAAGAAAATGATTTTAATGACTATAATAGAGGTAACAAGATTGAACCCACTAACTTAAAAGGGTGAAATGTGAAGTGCCAACACCTAGAGAGCTCCTAAGAACAGGGATGACACCAATGTTTGCCATGGGAGCATAAAAAAACCATGAGAAATCATAAACACCCTAATGCAACTTTATGATCATTGGGAGAGTACCCAATCTTGACAATAACTAAGAACGTAAACTCCCAATCTCAAAACGTGGAAGAAGGGAGAGAAAGAGAAGATAAACTAACAACAATCTCTTACCTTGAAGCTTAGATGAGACAATATTAAGTGGGAAAGATAGTGGAAAGGTGTAAGAAGGTGTTGGGATGATAGGGTTTTGGATTTGGAGGGGCACAGGAATAGGTAAGGTTGAAAATGGGTTAGGGCACTTAAAACTAAATTTTGTCGTTTTGGATGTCTATTAGCATCAAGGGTCCTCGCTGAACGAGTTTGGTATGCTCAATGAACCTTAAAATCTCATTACTGAGCCTATTCTGCATAATGCAACTTTATCATCTACACGGTTTAGCGTGTCGGGATTTTTAGGGTACTAAAGGCTGAGTTAGGCCTAGCCGGGATATATGGACCTAAGGTATCACATAAATTTAACATATGTCATCGAAAAATTGACCTAATAGTGTTATAGTGATTGAAAGGGGATTGAATCAAGCACTATTAATTCAAAAAGTTGCTACACACTCACAAAACTGTTTAGTAATCTCGAAAGTCTCCTAATATAATAAGAGGTTTTGTAAGCAAAGACTTTTTAAACAAAGGAAAACTTGCAATAAGTTATTGGAAACTTAAATAAATATATCTTTTAGTAAATGTCACTTGTCAGTGCACTTTGTAAGTTTGATTCAGAGAAAAGGTTGAAATATTTAGGAAAATCTAGTTAGAGCACAAATTAAAGAGTAAGGGAGAAGAACCTTGCAAACAGACTTTTATACTAGTTTGGCTCCTAAACCTTAAGCCTAGATTCAATCCTCACCTTTCAGTTGAAAGTTTCACTAAATCAAAGAGTATACAAGACAAATAGCCACAAACAATGCTCCACACAAACCCAAATGCAAATACCAACAAAGAGTAGTCTTTGACAATAACCTCTCCAAGCTCGCCTCAGGGTGGTCTTTGATAAGAGTTTCTCAGGTTCACCCTAAGAGCAGTCTTTAACAAAAGCCTCTTGAGGCTCATACCAAGAGTATTTTTTGACAAGCGTCTCTCCAAGCTCACAAACAAAAATAACTTTTATCATTCACTAAAACCTCACAATCAAATGCCTTTTACAATAATTTTCTATTTTTCTCACAAAATGACTTTCACTCAAAATAATAGAAAACAATATTCACTCAAGGATTTTTCTCAAAAGATATCTTACAAATATAACTAAGCCTTTTTTTTTTTTGAATTTTCCATTTCATTTTAGAAGGGAATATGCTCTACTAAGTAGAAAATGATCTCTTAAATAGTGTGTATCTGATGGTAGCTATGAAAGAAGAAAAGGAATAAAAGATGACTCAAGTAGAGGTTTTCTCATTGTATGAATGTTGTGTTCCTTTTCTTGGTCTGCTACTATAACCCTAATGATCCTTAAAAGGATGAGCATATTCTTACCATTATAGGGTGTAGTGTCCTTGACACCTAACCCTTCTTTTTGATGTGGCATAAGGACATAGTGATTTTGAATCTGTCCTTTATTCTTGTGTCCTTTTTCATATGATTTTCTCTTTCCTTAAGCTTTTATGAGCTGTCATCATCCATCCTCATATATCATGATCCATTAGCTTAGAATAGGATGATCATCCATCCTCATATATCATCATCAACCAGTGTGATGCTTCAACGTTTGCATAAGATTTTTCTTTGATGAGCCCATTGTTAATAGAGACGAAAATTTCGTTGATGGGTATAAGACATTCCAATCTTTAAGTGTCTTAATGAATGATTTAATAATCTGAAACACTTAACACACATATTAGTAAGTTCACACAATTGTTTGTCATCATATTTAGGATATCTAAACCAACATGACTGCAAAATGAAAACATTTAATTTTCATAAAATAAATTATTAGAAAAGCAAAAATTTTGAAGAAAAAATAATTTTATTAATTTTAAAGAAAAAATAATTTTATTAAATATGAATAAAATTAGAAATAAAATTAAATTAGAAGGGCATTTTAGAACGATTGAATAAAAGCTCAATAAATAGGGAGTGACAATGGCCACTCTTTTAGTTTTAATGCATGATTAAGTTTATATCCTCTTAAAAATGGGAGAAATTTTCCTTAATAGAGACAATTATTGTATTCTATTTAATACCCACTCCCTCAGCACCAAAGTAGATTATTGTATTCTATTTAATAACAAAGTGATATTTAAGTTTCGATTAGTAGTATGATTTACATTTTCATTTAATTGAAATATATTGATTAGAGCACAATTTAATAGTTGTTCTATAACCATGCAAGTATTTCCCTAAATATGGTGCTCATTGGATTGACAGAGTGCTTGGAAAATTATTTGCCCACTCTAAAATCGATTTTTTTTTATCTTGTTTTGCTTTATATTTGAATTGGTTTTATCTTATTGTTTCTAGGTTTTTACTCTTTTAATCTTTGTGAAAATTACTTCTTATATCAAATTGCCAAACATAAATTACTTTACCTTAAAATTAGTTCTAATAAAGTCAATTTTAAGAAAATCAATTTTATCCAAAATCAATACAAAATCTAACGCACACTTAACACACACTGAGTTGTTTCAAGATGAGTTTGAAAGTCTCATGAGCATACATAATTTCTTTAAGAGTCCATGCCATACTAACTTACTAAGACAGTTCGACAGTACATGGAGCAAAGAAAAATGTTGACTTACACTAAACCCTAAAGAAATTATATATATTAGTTGTATATAAGTTTCACTTAAAAAATGGTTGTACATAAACTTAGGTAAACAAACTTATAAATAAATAAAAGAAAAAGTCCAAAAAATCCGTTTAACTTTTGCTTATGTGCATTTTATTATTGATACTTTAAAAATATATAAAATAGTATTTAAACTTTTTGATTTGTGCACATTACTGTATTATGCTAATATGTATTTATTTTGTAACGTGAAAAATCTAGAAAAATCCTTTAATTTTTTATCTACATGCACTTTTGTTCAATTAGTTTTTAATGTGTGAAGTTTCTTAATGAGATTGTAGAATGATCTACATATGCAATTTTTAGTTAAAAATTGAATATTTGTTATCAAATTGTAGTAATGTGTACAAATAAAAAATTTGAAGATCATTTTAGTAACTTGATCAAATTAAAATACGATTTCTTGGGCTTTTTCCTAAATAAAACATTTAATCACAAAAGATGAGTTTTTCTGATTAAAACAAAAGTGAGCCATAAAGTTTGTTGGATTGTCCCCGTCGTTTAGATTTTAGTACCACAAACCTAATGAGCTATCACATGGATAGGTCGTGGCTGATGTTGCATATATTGATCGCAAATAGTAAAACACTAATACCGTACATCCATAAAACACATATACTCTTTTTTTGACAGAAATTATAGTAATTATTTGATGAGATGAAATAGCATGATCTATTAATTTAATTAAAAATTAACAATTATATCACATAATTTAAAATATAAAATAAAATTTTAATTATTTATTATTTTTCATATTGCAATTAATCATGAAATCAAACTAAAATGATAAGCGCTATTTTATTTCTTAATTAAGTATTGAGAATTTGATTTATATTAAAAATATAACAGGATTAAAATTCATAACTAATATCTATTTTCTTAAATAAGCCTATAATAAATAAAGAAATTAATCATACATCCAACAATTGACCTACTGGGAAACCAAAAAATTTTCCGTCCTGCAAATGCTCCCTGCTTTCTACTTACATTTCCAGCTGTAGCCACCAATCCCAGCCTATAAGAAAAGGAAATTACCTTTCACTTCTGGTTAATTTCTCCCTTAACACTTTCCCGTGATTGGACAGAAAGTAAATACATGACTTCATAATTTGAATAAAAGAGTAGAGCCACGCCTGACACCCAAAACTGGTCACTATCATGATGATGAGGCAAACAAGTATTTGGAGAGAATACAGATAAAAAGGAAACAAGGGAATTCCATGGAAATTTCCCTAGATAAACGTTCAAAAAGACAGCCACAATAATAAGTGTCCGTGTGGCCTGGGGTTGCGCAAGCGTGCCTTTTAAGAAAGAAGAAAAGCAGAATTCAGTTGGACTAGATTCCCACTTGGGTCAAAAGGGTAGGAGCTCATGCATATGATTTGGTGTCCATTTTATTTATCAAATCTCTCAAATCATGAGGAAAAGGAAAGACACCGGAATTATTAACCAGATAATTGCGAGATTGAGAGCCTCTTTTGGTTGATTAGTGGGGTTACCTTGTTTTGGAAGCTACTGCTAAAGCATCTAGCAACAGTTAATTGAATGACTTTTAGGATGCCAATTGGCTATAAACTAAGAATAATGGAAAATTCAGTAAAAAAGAAATGGAAAGAGAAAAGTTTACTCTGAACGCAGACAATCAAGGAAGCATTGCCACATTATAAATAATCTGCACAAATAATAACGTTTAACACACACACATATATATATATATATATATATATATATATATATATATATATACATATAATTTTTATATTATCACCTAAACTTGTTTTGATATTTTGTTTAATAAATCATTGGCTACATAAAGTGTAGTATATATTTATCAACATATTAAATAATAAAAGAGAAAATAATTATTTTTAGGACAATCTCATTATATCTAATGATAATAAAATGTATAGTGTATATTTATTGTGTAATTTTATTATTCCCATAATATTACTCTTTATAAATCGTTGAGTGACTTAGTCACTAGCAAAAACTAGGTGGTTAGCGTTTCAAAAGTTTTAACTGTTTTATTGTGCCTTTATTTCAATTTTCATTTTATACATTTATTTTATTTTAAAAATTATTTTTCATCAATGTTATTCATATCAATTTATATATGAAAATTAAAAATAATTTTTAAACTATTTTAAACTTTTGTGTATAAGTTAATATGAGTAATTTATATGAAAAGTAAATTTTTTAGTTGAAAAAATAACATTTGTTTGTTAAAAAGAGTTGAAACTCTCTAAATTAATGCACTTTTGCCCCAAGCAGTTCAACCAATAGATAAAATAGGTCAACTTGATGGGTCAACAAGTTTTTATTTTTTTTGTTTTTTTTCCTAAGCCGAGAATTAAGTTTGATTATGTAATCTTTGAACTTCTATACTTAAGATTTTGAATTTGAATGTTAATATTTAATTTGTTCAGAACTTATGCAATTTGATTTGTAATGTGTTAACTCATGAAATTTGGGCTTAGATTGGTAACGTAATCTGTTGAACTTTGACACTTCGTATGTTGAATTTGGATTTGCTATTTAATTTAATTAGTTTTGAACTTATATTATTTAATGTATAATGTGTTGAACTTAGACTTAAGTTTAATCATATTTGGGTTGTAATAACTTTTATGAATTTTAATTTGAAAAAATAAAAAAAATTGGATGAGCTCTAATAGAGAGCTGAAAACAGGTATTTTCACCTGAATAAAATAAAAATGCATTAATTACACAAATGCTGAAATGATTGTTATTTACATAATTGGCGATTTTTTTTTTATATAGGGGAAGTCGTTGTAAGTTACAATGGTTTCATTTTAATGAGGAATCGCTGCAAGTTATAGTGATTTCACATGAAAATGACATCGCTACAAGTTACACTGATTTTGAGTTAGTTTAGCTATATAACTCAATCAGCTTAGTGATTCTGCTTGAGTGATTTTTGCAGCGATTCCTCATTAAAATGAAACGCTATAACTTATAGCAATTTCATGTGAAAACGACATCGCTACAAGTTATAGCTATTTTGAGTTAGTTTAGCTATATAACTCAATTACCAACTCGAGTGATTATGCTTGAGTGATTTTGCTTCCATTCTTTCATCTTCCTGTGTTGTTGTTGTGTAAGAGAAAAATGGCTAAAAAATATTCATTGTGGAGGGGGAATTTGCTCTACAAGGGAGGGAGACACATTTGCAAGTGAAAGTACAACTTATATTGTTGTTGATCCATTTGTCACGTTCTTAGAGTTGAAGAGCAAAATACTACAGACGTTGGAGCAGCTACACATGCAAATTAAAAAGATATTTTATAGGTTGTCCTTAATAATTGGGCAAGGTATTATCAACTATAGGAAATTCCGATGACCAAGGTTAATGTTCAACATGACCAACAAGTTTTCAGAGGTTCGGATCATGGAGGTGTTAGTCCTCCTACAAGAGTGTTCCTTAAGCTCTGGGATTTGTTCCTTAACCATCATACATCGGGAACTTAGCATCTCAGGTTCCACCAATATTCAAAGCGACACAACAATCTCCAACCTTTGAAATGCCTTAACATTCGCCTAACTTTAAAAAGTCTGCAAATCCTAATGAACAGAGCTTAGTCTTGAACAACATAGAGCCCAAGTTGTGCAACCATTGCCTCAACCTAGCAAGAGGCATTGGGGGAGGTGCTGGTGCTGAAGTTGATCTTAGTGCTCATAAGGATGAGGATGAGTTGGTGCTAGTGCCAGTTGCGGCAATTGAGGCTTAGATGAGGAGATAAAGTATGTTTATTGAGGTCAAGAGAGGAGGACCTAGTCTTAGTCTGTTCATCAAGATTAGCCTAGTTACTATTCATTATTGAATCTAGAAGCAATGCATTCGACAAATTTTGCAGGAACCAGTGGTGATTTAGGATCCAGGAATGTTGGTGGAGTTTTGGAGTTTGAATGGAAAAGAGAGTCCTTCGTGACAAGGATGCTGTAATGTTTGCTATTAAAGAATACAATATTTGAAGATTGTATGAGTTTAGAGTTCATGAGTCAAACTATGCAATTTATCACGGAGGTGTATGAGTTTGGCACTAGGTGTAACTGGGTTATACTTGTGTCATGTAGCCAAAAAAAGAAATTGTGGATTGTTCAAAAGTATAGTGGGCCATACATGTGTCTTTGCTTCACAATCGTAACACCACCACCAATTGGATAGTAACGTCTGTCACAGCATACTCCCCATGGTGCAAGCAGATCTAACAATATCAATCAAAGTGTTGCAAGCAGACATGGAACCTCATTTTAGGTGTAGGATGACATATAGGGTGTTGTTCACCAATAGTTCTTTCCAACAAATAAACACTCAAGTTTTTCTATTGATAAAACAAAGTATAACCTGAAAACTTTGAGTGACTTCTTTCTAAAATTCTTCCAAAGAAGAACGTGTTATCTAATGAAAGCTAGAAAGAAGAATTTTAGAGAAATTGATTTCAAGATGTAATGACTCATAGAAAATAAGAAGGATAAGAACAAAGGCTTTTCAGCAAGAGTTTTGCACAAAGGATTTTTCAAAACTCCTTCTTTTATATAAAGGTCACCTCCTTTTATACTTGGTTTTGAATTTGACCTTTGCCCCTTGATTTCCTTTCCCCTTGACATGTGTTGATCTCTTTTCTTGTGTCCAAGGAACTATCTTCTAATAGAATAACACGGTTGTGTCAAAGCCACTTTTACAGTTGCAGAATCTGTTGTCATTTTTTAATGCTTCTTTAGAAATAACTTTTTACTTTCTGAACATAATTTCTGAACTTCTTCTTCTTGAAGCTAAGGTACTTTACCAATTACAAAAGTAATGTGTCACTATCAGTGTATTTTGAGATTTGACCTTATTTGAATTTGAATTTTCCCTCATTTCGACAAACCAAGCATGCTTTCTGAATACTCATGCTTTCTGAGAAGCTTTTTCAGTTTCTAATCTTCTCATTGATCTTCCTTTTTTTCATTTTGGGCTTAGTAGGAATCTTCCCATCATGATTGAAGACTATGATAAGGACTTGCTTTAGAAAAATTGATGTCTTCAACAATGTAGTACTTTGATTGCGTGATGTGTAACGGCCTTTAAAGTACTATATCATCCCTGAGTCATGACATCAGACTTGAGAGTTGTTACTTATAAATTAGCGGACCTTACCTAAGTATCTATAGCATATTAGAGCGAGTCGATTAGTAACTAGTTCATAATTCTATTAAAATATATAAAAAGAGACAAAGTATTTATTTAACACAAAGTCAAATACAAGAGGAAGCTCTTCTAAGAACTTTACTATACATTTGTCTTTTTAAATATTACAAACATAAGCGTATTCAAATGAAAATTAATAGTAGTCTTCGGCCATTGAGCTATGACAAAACATGAACTTCCATGAATGAGTTTTATCGTACTCTTTAGTAATCTGGAGATGACACAGAAACACACAAACGTAGGGGTGAAAATTATAAAATTCTCAGTAGGATGTCCCTAAATACACAATTATAAATGTCATCATCGTCGTCCTAGCCACTTCGGTTTATTAGAAAAATGATGTGATCATGCATTACATTACAAATATTCATTTTCAAAGTTTAAAATCATCCTTCCGAAGTGGGTTTCTTTTAGCATTCAAGCACTTAATTAACATGTATCACAATGCTCAAAGACATAGTACAAAATTCTAAACAAATAATTAAATATGATATGGGTATGCATATGCTAAATGCAGTGATTTTCTTTACTTTTATAGTGATATTATCTTCACGTGCCTTTGATACGTTGAAAGGGATCTCTGGTATTTGTGACTATAGAACTCAATTCCATGCATTTTTCTCTTTTCATCAACACAGGAAGACTTAGTTCATACCAATTGGTATCAGTTGATTACACCACACATGGGTAATAGACGCTTATTAGGCCTTAGCTTAATCCTATACGTGATCATCGGCCTTCATTTTTCCCTTTCCAAATCACACACAAATCTATTCCTAGCCGATACGTCTATCGACTCATAATATCTCTAGAGAAGTTCCTCTTTTTGCCTTCCACTTCATTCAACATAAGTCTTATTTCTATTTTATCTATATATCAGAACATGTACAATTGAAGCTCATATATTCTCTTTTGTCACATATATGCATCATTTACTTTTCTTTTCCCAAATGCATACATAAAGCACATATAAGCATTCATTCATAAGTAATTTCAATTATGCCTCATAAACCAATCTTACTCTTTCTAGCATACATTTATATATCACAAGTCATGTGGTCAAATATTCACAATCAAGTATTTATGTCAAACTAGAACCAAATGCCATTATATCATCATTTCAAGGCATTGGTACAATTCCAGCATATTGGATAGATTTTACACCTTTGTAGCAAAAATTAGTTTGCATGTTAAACAATTGAATTCAAGGCTAATATAATTTTCCATGATACTTCAATGTGTTCACAAGGTTCTGTAAAAATTTCAGGGCAAAACAAGTTTTCTAGCTATGTTAACAAAATTGTATAATTCTAGAGGTCAGAAACAACCTGTTTCCAGTCATTAGCTAGAATTCCCAATTTTATTATCATACCAAATGAGCATATAAAATCCTCCCAAAATTCAAATTTGGACTTCAAGATGTCCTCAACACCTGTAAAATTTCCAAGTTAAAATTCAATCATTTGCTATAGTAACAAAATTAGACAAATTCAAAGCTTCAAAATTGGCTTTTAGACAACAAACCCAATAGTCTTAGTTTTTGATTTTTCAAAGATAGTAAAAGTCTTCAAAATGACTCAGGAAAATTCATGGAACTATTTTAGGATGTTAGCTTCATTAGCTAAAATTTTCAGCTTAAAAATCTATCTATAAATACTGAAGAAAATCGTGAATCATTTTCTGCGTGAAAAACTAGAGGTTCCAGCAACCTAGGTTAAAATTTATTTTGATAAAAAGATATTCTAACATCATCCAATCATTACACCCAATTAGACACTTCAATATCTATATATTATCAACCAATACAATGAAAAAATCAAGTAAATTAGTAACTAAATTATAGAAACAAATTTGAAATAGAAAAAGGTACAAAAGCCTTACTTATTAAGGCTTCTAACTCCAAAGGATCTTCTATTAGTGGTTTTTGCACCACTAGCTCTTTAAATTCACTCAAAATCCTTCCCTTAATAGTGGGTTGTGAGATCTCAAAGTGGAAGTAGTGAGGGATTCAAATTCAAGTTGGTTGGTTTGGTAGATTATGATGAGTAGTTGAAGTTTTTGAAGGAGATTTTTTATTTAAGTGATCATAAACGAAGGTTTTGGGCATTTGAAGTTAGGGTTTGAGAGAAAACATCATGGGAAGTTTCGTTTCTAGTTCTTGGCCGAAAATGACAAGGGTGGAGTGTAAGGTTGGTGATTTAATCTTATATTGGTGTATATGTAGTAATTAGGTAAGAAAAGTGTAAATTTCTTTCTTTTAAAAGAAATAATGAGATGAATTGCTAGGATTTAATCTTGTTAGTCAAGATTAAATCTTGGCCATCCATTTGGTTTAAAAGGATAAACATTATCCAAACTTAAGGATTAAGGGGTTGTTTGGTTGCCGTTTTTAGAAACCGTTTTTGAGTTTTAAAAATAAAAAACTAAAAGAAATTGCTTGGTTATTTGTTTCGTAAAAATTGTTTTTAAAAATAAAAAAACACCATTTGAATTTTAAAAACCAAAACACAAAAACAGTTTTAACTAGTTTTATTGTTTTAGAGATGTTGAAAACACGGTGGCAATTTTGCAATTGTGATAAACTTCTGTTTTTTTGCTTTCCCTCGATACTTTTGGGGAAGTTTCTCCACATTGTTGTCAATTTATCACCATTCAGACATCCAAACTCCATCATCACTACAAGAGCTCTTTCCCAACAAAGCACAGCGGCCACCCCAGGTCCGCTTGAGCTAGCCGCGATTTGCCACCCAACCTTCTCCGCGAACCAGCCCCAACCTCCTCGTAAGAAGCTCGCTACCTAGCCCACGATCCTGCCACCTAAGACCCAACACCCGGGCGACCTGTGACCCAGGTCGCTACATTGCGACCCTCTGAGCCGCCCGTGACCCCAGCCACGTGACCCCGCAACCCAGCCCATGGCCCCGTGATCCCACTAGCGAGCTCGTGACTTGCGACCCCATAACCCGGCCCACGGCCTAGCCCTCTGACCTCGTGGCCACGCCCTGATCTCCCGTAACCCAGGCTCCTTGACCCAGATCCACCATGACCAGCCGATACATGACCCACATCCACCATCCTCCATTCCTCCACCGCATGGGTCCCTCCTTCTTCTTTTTCTTCCTCGCTTCTCTCTTTTTACTCGAGCCTTTGCTTTGTTGTTGTTGCATATTGTTGTTATTGTTGTTGTTGACAATCTCGGTCATAATTCTTCAATGTGTTCATGGTTTACATTGTGGCATTGTTTGGTTTATTTTGCTGTTCAAACATGGCCTAATTTCTATCTTTGTTTGGTTGATATTGCCGTTCAAACATAAAAGAGTGTTAAACTAGCAAGCTGTCACATTTATATATTGCTTGGTTAGGCTGTCACATTTATAGATTGCTTAGTTAGGTCCTGTAAGTGTGTTTTGAGAAATGTTTTTGTTTGATGTTGGAAGGCTTGATATTAACGTGTTTTATGGTGAATCTATGTTATTGCTAAGCTTGCCTGTTTGCTAGAATGTTATTGCTAGTTTCTCATCCTACTTTTCTAATTGGATTGCACTTTTTCCAACAGAGCCACGAGGTTGATGCCTATGGAATTGGGACATACCTAGTTACTTGTTTTGCTCAAGCTGTTTTCGGTGTTATTTTCAACCTGGTTGAGATAAATAATCAGCCTCGTATCAAACTTTCTGAGGATGTCTCAAAGGTTTGAACACTAAAAATAGAACGTTTTAGTGGGATCATCTATTTACATTTAATTATTATCATTATCTCCTTATGTTCCTTTTATTGTTTTAAGTCTTCATTCCTTGTAAGAAGCAAAATTATAGATTGTATGGGAAAGAAGCATATCCGCTTGTAGACATAATGACAGGAGAAAATGAACCCCCTCCAAAGGTATTTTTTCACTTGTGCTTGACACTATTTCATCATCTTTCTTTCTTTTTTCAATGTTTGCATTGGCTAGCACTGGCTTATATGGTTACTAGCATGCTTTGTTTGGCATTGAGGCTTGATAAGTTTTTAGGACTTGGTCAGGCACCTTGGAGTAGTATTACATCAGGAAGAAGAAAACAAAAATCAAATCTTGGCTAAACCATGTGAGGTTTTATTTGTATAGTATTGACTACGCATTGAAATAATTTATTAGGCACATAAGGTGCCTTTCTTTCATCATGTAGGTTTCCTTGAGCAGGATTAAGAAAATCATACTTCAACTGAGTGATGTAGATGTAATGATTGATGGAGGAACAAAAGATTTGAATCTTTATCAAGTTCCCAATGTGTCTTGGCTGGTTACTGTTGCCTCCATAAAAGAACCAATTCCAAATGGTATACAAATGTAGGCATAAATATTATTTTAACAATTTTTTATGATAGGTAGAACAAAGAATCCTGTGTTGTCATCCCTTTCAAGAATCCAAGAGAGCATATGTGGTGCCACAACAAGTTGAGGAGCTTTTAAGGTGTTACCTTGGAGCTCAAGTGAGAACTAAATATACAATTGACAAACATGGTGATAAATAGCAGCTTATTAATAAATTTGCGCACTTTACCTACCTATGTTCATTTTTGGGGAAAAGGTTACTTTTGTTTGCTTAAGGAAAAGGAAACTTATTTGTCATTTTTAAGGGCATCCTATGACATATCAATATTAACCAGCTCTATCCTATTATAATCAACTTTATCAAGGCTATGTGCCCTTTTTTCCCCTTCTCTTCTTGTAGGTCTATGCTAGTGAAATACTTCTACAAAAGGAGTATGATGTTCCAATTTGTCACTTTGCCAAAGAGGCTGCCCCGCTACCCTTAAGGGAGATGATGATCCGAAGGGATTTTGATTTGGGAGCAACCAAGTCATTAGTTTGAAGGCATTGGTATTAGTATTGTAGCTTTTTTTTTTTTTTTTTTTTTGTAGTGACTTTCCACCTTCTCAATAATTTTTTTTAATTAAAAGAAACAAGGTTGAGAAGTTTAAAGCTTTCGTAAATGAAATAAAATTAGAAGAGGTTAATAGCATTTTTTTTTGTTCAATTGTATTTATGTCCAGATTAATGTTATGTCATAAAGGAATGTGAAATAATGGATTGATTTTGAGTTTTGCTTCAATCGCGATGATGTTGAAGCTTATAAATGACAATGTAAAGTATTGACGTTGAAGCTATGAATGACAATGTAAATTTATATGTGAATTTCAATAGGAACAACATAATAAGATTGACTAATGAAGCTAGGGAAATGGCATGTCGTTGTGACCAAATTGTAAATTAGATATGGCTACAAGAAAATCATGCATAGCTTATAAATGAATTTATAAATGCAAATTGATACCAAGTTGTATTAAAACTATTTTTAAAATGGAAAGTTGTATTAAGACTTTATTTATTAAGTATGTATGGAAAATATTATCTATAAAACATAATAGTTAAAATTTGTCATTTATAGTATTGCAATTTGCCAAATGGTTTTTGGTTTAATTAGTTTTAAAAATTGTTTTTTAAAAAAAATTATCCAAACATGTTTTTTATTTTTTATCATTAGAAAACTATTTTTGAAATTAAATTACCAAACAAGTTTTTTTTTTTTTGTTTTTGAAAATTAACTGAAACTTATTTTCAAAAACAATTTTAAAAAATTTAAAAACAAAAACACTTCCCAACAACCCCTAAATTTTACTGACAGATGAGATATTAGCCCATGACTAAAATTATAATAAATGAAAGACCAAGATTAAAACTTGCTTTCCAAGCTCTAATTGCAATCATCGTGATCTACAAGCTCTAATTGAAGACTAGAAGATCAAGGGAAATAAAGAAACTGATACCACTATTCAAAAAGCACATTTCATAGTGAAACAGTGCACTTTACTAGAAAAGGAGGGAATTTTGTGTGACATCGCCTCCTGCTTACGGATCCACTTTCCCACAAACCAACAGAGGTCT
Organism: Dalbergia oliveri; assembly: GCA_030441495.1. Lineage (NCBI taxonomy): Eukaryota > Viridiplantae > Streptophyta > Magnoliopsida > Fabales > Fabaceae > Dalbergia > Dalbergia oliveri. The sequence continues at coordinate 7,896,711 of JAMLFY010000009.1, forward strand.
TTCAACGTGTGAGTGAGGACAAAACACGCTGAAAAACCTGTGTTGGTTTGTGGGGATAAATCCATAAAGGCGGGTGATGTTACAAATGGTATTCAGAGCCTACATCTCTCCAAGTCCGTGTAATTCGGGACGAACCAGCAGAAGCCGGTGGGCATGTAACGCCTAGGGACGAGGCAAGTGATCGTCATGTAAGAAGGCATGGACAAGGAGCGGCTCCTACCTCTAAGCGGAGGGGTACATGAATGAACCGATTACACACCCGAATGAGAGGGATCCTTTGCTGTATAGGTATGAGACTATACAGTTAATGAAGGCTTATATGAATTGATTGGTACTACCTATGCCACAAAAATGCATCTTTATTTTCGGTAGCCCATCACGAAAGAACTCCATAGTTAAGCATGCTTGACTTGGGGTAATTTTGGGATGGGTGACCTCCTGGGAAGTTTTTCAGGAAGTGTGTGAGTGAGGACAAAGCACACTGAAAAACCGTGTTGGTTTGTAAGAAGTCGGCAATCCATAAAACAATAGGGGATGTTACATTTTGAAATTCAAATTTAAAGTCAAACCTTATCATAGTGACTTGACATCTTTTTTGCCAACTTGGTCAACTGCTCCAGCTTCTAGAAGGAAAAGTTCAAAAACCTCATTCAGCTTGGTTTCTAATGCTCGCTAGCTCTTCCTTGAGTCTCTAACATATTTCATTCATTTTCAGAACTACTTTTCACATCATTGAAATTCTTGAATCTCTTTGAATGATATTATGATCATATTGAAATATGACATTGTGAAAAATATTTCGTTAATCGAATTTATATGCTTGAGAATTCTCCTGTTAAATGCTATAGAAACTCAAGTGAAACATTAGTCCATTCTTCAAAACAATTTAACAAAATTTTCTTTGTTGTCACTCAAAACTCAAGTTATGAAGCTTTCTGAAGGATTCTAGAGCTAACAGTTTTCACATGAGGACATGGAAAAGTTCAAGTATAGGGGAGTTTGATAAGGGGCATTCATGTCACTTATTTTGCTTCTAAACCTTAGCTTTTTGCATGGATTTAATTGTGTTATTGACGTAAATAATTAGAAGTTTTATTTGGTTCTCATTATGCATTTTTTATAGGATCATTGACTATTATAGTAATTTTGGAATGATTAATAGATTCCAAGTCTATTGCATTTAACCCGTCTCTTTGAGTATAGTTTTGTGTACATGAACTTTGGATTGAGTGCAAGATGTCAAGAATAAGGCTTGGAACTCTTTGGAGGGAACTTGTAGCTAAGTGGTTGTATAAATGGAGCAAAGGTGCAAATAACCATTCTCCATGAGCGTCGCAAGTCCTAATTAAGCGCAGCTAGGAGTCACGAAAGGAATGCTTAAGCTAAAGGTTCTAGTGAGTTCTCCTGCGCTCATTTGAGAATCACAGCACTCGTGCGATGATGCAATTACTGGTTTTTAACTATATTTTGGGCCCTTTGGCTATTTTAGAGAGTAATATTTAAGGAAATTATATAGACTTTTACATTAGTTTTGTATTTAGAGGTTTGGCAGTTAGGATTCTCTCTCTCTCTCTCTACCTTTTCTTCTTTATTCTTATCTCTCTAGGATTTCCTTTAGTGAATTTGATTTTTTCTTGGAGATTTTCACAAGGATCATTATTATTGTCTTTAGGTACTCTTTTTAATTCATTATTGTAATCCTTCAGAGATGGAAGAGTAGTTTTCCTTACTAGTGCAAGGGTTTCCGTATAGATTGTGATGATATTTGAGACCTTTTTCCTATTGAATGCATTTGTTTTCTTAATGTTATGAAGTTTTTATTCTTATAATCATTGTTGTGATTGTTACAATTTTTATGGGAATAACTAAATTGATGATTGTTGTTTAGGAAAACCCTTTGGGCATAAATTGATTGATCAATTGGTTTGTGTTTGAAGGAGAACATTAGAATTAACCTTCAAATTGGTGGTTAGACTATAGCAATTGGCACAATAAATCAATCTAATTTCTAATAAATTAGGATCCCATTTACTAGTTATTTGCATTGGTCAAATTCTAGAGGTTGATTGATCACTAGTATAATTGCTAGTAAGTGATTACTAATAGCCACTAATATGTTGAATATTTGGTCTATGATAATTAATTCAAATCCTAGGAGTATCTTGCACTAGTGCCTTTAATTCTAAATTATTTCTCAATTAATTTTAATTATCTCAATTTACTTCTCAAAACTCCCAATTTCTAGCTAAGTGACATAACTTCCTTGGGAGACGACCCAAGTTATACCCTAACTACAATTTTGTTGCATTCGGTATTTAAACTTAATTTTCTAATTTTAATTTTAATTTGAGGAGGTAACGAAAACCTCCATTAGAGCTGCCTAGAAGTGGTGTGAACACACTAGGGATAGGTGTGAGATGTAACATCCTCCTAACTAGAAGTGTGTCAATTTTTGATAATATGTATAATAGTCGAGAGAAATGAAAAGAAATAAATTAAACTCATATATCCTAGTTACGATATTAAAACGGCCATATATAGTTTGCAAAACTTATATATATACATCATGTACAAGTCATCAACATATACATTATACTGGAAGGTAAGTGAGTCCACTAGTAGGACTATTTAGGAACTAAGTTCAAAAGCACATCAAGTGTCTAGCCCAACCTGCTCAATCCTAAGGCCCAACAAAATAACGTATACATAGAAACAGGCCTAAAAAACATCTAGCAAAATGGTCTGGAGGCTTGCGGGATCCTAAAACTAGGCTACAACTATGTACATGTAAAAGAGTTCCTAAATTTATCCTATCCTCCTAGTGAAAGCCATTTGTCATCAGTATGATGGCACCATCCTCATTGGGGGCATTAGAACCTAGATGGATTAGAATTTGAAGAGGAAGACAAGGATGGAGCATCTCCTCAGGGGGTGCTGGCGGTGTAGATGGGGGTACGAAGACAACCGGGTGTGCTAGGTGGAGGGGTACACCATCATGTGGAAAAATAGGGTCAAAATCGGCCATAAACACAGAAGAACTGAATGAGCGACTAAAGAACACATAAGCATGGATCGAGGAGTAGCCTACGACAACAGAGAGTCTAGTATAGGATCGTAGTGCCACTCCTATTATGGTGAATCAATGAAGAATATCATTGATGGCATTTGTAGGATTTGAATACAATACAAAATGCATACAAACGTAGGATGAGAATATTATAAAATTCTCAGGGCATTCCCTGAAATATAACATAACATAACTAGCACTTTCATTCATATAGAAATTGTCATGCAAAATCATGTGCCAAAAAAAAATAATCATGTATCTTCTCGTGTAACCATAGAACGCAATTCAGTGCATTTTCTCTTTTCATCAACATAGGGAATACTTTGATTTTACCAACTGGTAATAATGGTTAACACGATGCATGGTAAATAGAGCCTTATCAGGACTAAGCTCATTCCTATACGTGATCATCAGACTTCATTTTTTTTTCCTTTTTGAATCTCACATAGTTCTATTCCTAGTCGATACGTCTCCTGACTCATAATATCACTAGGAAGTTCCTCCTTTTGCCTTCCCTTATTTAACATAAGTCTTGTTTATGTTTTGCCCACATGTCAAAACATGCACAATTGAAGTTTATTCATTTTTTTGTCACATATATGTATCACTTACTTTTCTTTTCCCAAATGCATACATTAATCACAAGTGATTCTAATTCATTTCTCATAGAGCAATCTTTAAGGTAGATAGCATACATTCTTACTCATCATACTTGAATCAAAAGTTATTGTATTACCAATTCAAGACTTTGGTTCATTTTTAGCACATTGGCAGATTTTTACACTTGTGTAGCAAAATTTAATTTGCATATCAAACAACCAATTCCATGGCTACAAAAATTATCCATGACACTTCAATATGTCCACAAGGTTCTGTAAAAATTTTAGAGTAAAAATATTTCTCTAGCTATGTTAACAAAATTCTGCAAATTTGGTGGTTTGAGATCACCAAATCTCAACCCAAAGCCAGAATCCAAATTTTTTCTACCCTAGTAAATGAATCCAGAAAATTATTAAAAAAATTCATGGTTAAACCTCAGTATGTTTCCAAAACCTTGTAAACATTTCAAAGGAAAACTTAATCATTTGCTATAGTAACAAAATTAGCAAAATTCAGCTTCAGATCTAGCAATTCAACAACAGTTCACATAGTCATGGTTCTTGATTTTTTTGAAGTAATAAAAGTTTTTATCATGACCCAAGAAAAATCATATCTCATAAAAATATCTACAAATACATGAGAAAAATCATGAACTAACCACGGTTATGAGAAAACTGAAAATCCAGCAACCTAGTTCAAAACTTCTTTTGACAAAATGATTTTCCAACAGCATCAAACCACTCAACCAATGTAAATACATCTATATCTATGTGTAATCATACATTAGAACCAGAAATATCATATTTAAACAATGAAAATCTGCAAGAAAATATAAATGAACCAAAGAAGATACAAAACCCTACTTTGAGAACTTTAGAGCCTTTAACTCCAAAGGATGTTCCAAATAGTTTTCCTCAAGTCAAGGCCCTTCAAAATAGCACCAAACCCTTCCTTGAACAATAGGTTGTGAGCTCAAAAAGTGGAAAAGGTTAATGGATTCAAATTCTAATAGGTTAGGTTGGTAGATTATGTTAAGTGGAGTAAGTTTAGTAAAGAGAGTTTGAGGTTTTGGTAACTTTGGACAAAGGTTTTGATGGTTTGAACTCAAGATTGAAGCTCTCGAAAAGCAACAATGGTGGCTAGTTTTCTCTTTGTCCTTGGTCGAAATGCTTTAAGTGGAGTGATAAGGTTTGGTGTCTTGAAATTATCCTAGTGTAGGTTTTAAACATTCTTTAATATAAAGTCTAATTCTTTCCAAAAAGAAAATAAGATGAATGGCTAGGATTTGATCTTATTAATCAAGATTGAATCTTAGCCATCTACTTAGTTTAAACGGATAGACATTATCCAAATCTTAAAATTTAAGTCATTTTTCAATTTAAAAAATTGCATACCGAAATTTTACCGAATGGGTGGAACACCATACTGGGCAATCAAAATATTATGCGAAATTAGTCTCGAGTCCAATACTCTATCCCATTCCTTATCCTACCCTTCCTGGGTCTCTGGGTCTATTGATCCCGATTCTTGGATTACTAGTGCGTCTACGGCCTGAAAAGTTATTATTTACACCCGGGCTTAAATTTTTTTCTCTACTCGTCTGTTGGGTCATACTCATCATCACTATGTCTGTCAGAATAGTAAAACTCTTATTAATGAAGCTTCAGTTAATTTCTGACTAACCCTAGTGTGTTACATGAGAGCCACCCAATTGTGGGATTGATTCTAATTAATGTTCTGACATAAAGACCTCCTTAAACTTCTCGTTATGCATATATTCAAATTTCCTATTTTCATCATTTAAGAAAATTTCATATTGTTTATATACATATTTAGCTTGGTTAGTGACTTATGATATAATATTTTATGTTTTGGAACTTGTTCCATTGTACTAAATTATTCCTACTGAGTTTTATAACTCACTCTGTGATGTTTCCCTCTATTTAAGATTTGGTTGTAGATATGAGTCCAGCTCCTCTTTGAGTAGATTTGAGTCCTCACATTTTTTGTGCACCCAATTGTGGTGTATGGGCCTTTATTTTGTTGTTTCCTTATCTTATATAGTTGCTTTGAATTCTTATTAGTTTAGGTGCTCCATTGTATCACATGCAGGAGCCAAAATAGTTGTGTTTATGTTTATGTCTTAATATGGATGTAATGGTATTATGGATTAAGAGTATGTTAACTCCCTAATCATGGACCTATATATATGTATGTATAAATACCTATCTTTTTCTTTGTTGGACTATGATTATATTACGTTACAGGTTATGCATTTTGGGAAATATCCAAAAAATAGTGGAGACTTTGTCCATTTTTCTATAAAAGTTGTATGTTAAGGCTCATAAGGGAACGTATTCGGTACATGCCTTGATGATGGCCTAGGTTGAGTCGTGATAGAGAGGATTTTTTTTTTGCTTTATGAGAATGTGATCCAACAAGGCAACATTGAAATTTATGACCCTGAAGTTAGCTATAATTGAAGCAAGGGAATTAAAATCATTGTTTAAAATCAAAAGGCTTGCAAGCCTAAGCTTATGATCATGGTTTAATTGAATCGGTGGGAGTACCAGCTATTTCTATTGACTGAATTACCTGGGTAGTCATCCTCTTGAATGAAATAGTAACGACAACTATAAGGGAAATATGGAATATGTTCTAATCATTATTTGTTTGAAATGAGTCCCAAGGTAGTAGTTAAAAAGACGAGAGGGATGTGGAGCAGTTCATGAAGATGTCAAAACTGAGAATGCAGTTTGCCTAAAGTTTGAGAATCGAGATGGAACCTTGGAAGTTGAACTACTTAGCTTGTCATTTCTTATGGCTTTTGGGACTCTTTATAAGTGATTAGGTGTTGTTGATTTTGGTGGATAAAGGAAGTATGAGAGTAGGAAGAGCTACCTAGGTGGAGAATTTGCACGTCCTCCGTTTAATTGATGCTAGGGCTTTGAAAGATAAATAAGATGAGTAAGAAAGGTAAGATGTTTGAATCTTTCACCGATATAATATAAGTTTGGTGCACCTTGACACACAAAGTTCAAAGGAGTATAACATAAGTTTGGAGGCTTAAATGAGCTAATGGAAAAACCTATTGAAAGTATATATTTGGATTTCTAAACAAACAAAGACATCCTATTTTAGTTTGGTTTCTATGAATTGAGGAATCGTTGGTCAAACTTAACAGGCAACATGCCTTTTAAGGGCAATCTTTTATTTTCCTCATCAGGAAGGCATAATTATGTTAACAATTATTTAAGTCATTGTTGATGGATTTGCATTTATATTGCAAGATGGAAAAATAAAAAGTCTCTTGAGAACAGTTTTAATTAATTAACACGAGATGATATTATGATATTTTACATCATGTGGTGTGGTTTTCTATAAATTTGGATTGATGGTTGGCAAGGAAATGTGTTCGGAGAATTGTTTCGAAAGGATGCTCAAATGACTAGCGTAGGCCCCTTTTCTTTTTTTGAAATATTAAGGATTGTGCAAGTATAAATTTAATAGTACAATTATGTATATATGCTTAAAATGGTTTTCAGGAAAGTCTCTGATAGAATGTATAAATGTAAGTGTTAGCCTAGGTTCACCTTGACTAGGAAACATGTTCCTCATGTGTTGATCATTGTTCATGCTAGTTCGTGGCAATTATCTCTATTTTGAACCTCATAGCTTTGTTCTTTCCGAATAAGAATAAAAGTAGAAATATTGCTAACAAGAAATTTTCTAAGAATTTTAAAAGAAAAATTTATAAAAAAAATGATCCTTTTAGAACATTTAATACACTAAAAGCTTAAAATCTCCATTTTTGATTTTTTTCATTTTGTAAATACTTAATAAATGATACCCCTAAATTAGTCCTTGTCAAATTTTAATTTGGACAAATTGGTTCCTCTAGAAAAATTGAACAAATTGGTCATTCTAAAAAAGATACCCAAAGAGGTCCCTACCAATTTAAAAAAGGATAAATTACTCCCTCCATACAGGGACCAATTTTGACTTTTTCATAATTCTTAAGGGACTAATTTGTCCTTTTTTCACAATTGTTTAACATTTTAAATTGGTAGGTACTTTTGGATTTTTTTTTGGTTCTAAAAGGACCAATTTTTTCAATGCAAAGTTTAAAATGTTACATCTAGAACCCTCAGAAAGCTTGATAGCTTATGTTTTGAGTGATAACAAAATAAATTTTGTTAAAATATTTTGAAGATAGGACTAATATTTCAGTTGAGTTTATGTAGTATTTAACGGGATCTTTCTCGTTACATATAAGCTCAATTAATAACATTTTTCATAATATTATGTTAAAACATATTATAATCTCATTCAAAGATATTCAAAGATTAAATAATGTGAAAATTTGTTCAAAAAGTTAGATAAAATATATTAAGACACGGAAAGCAATATAGGCATTAGAAACTAAGTCCAAATCTTTAGAAAGCAACTCATGTATTTAAAAAGTGCTATATCATTGAAGACATCAATTTCTCATGATCATATCCTAATCATAATCTTCCATCACAATGGTTAGCAACTCTGAAGACTTTCTACATGCTGAAAAGATCTTTATCAACTTAGAAGTTAAGAAGAAAAACTGCACAAAGCTCAGAAAGTGAGGTATCACTTTAGAAAGCACGTGTTATTTAGAAACCATGCTAAGTTAATAGAAACAAAGGGAAATTTGAAATTCAAATTTAGTCAACTTTTAGAAAAGTATTGACGGTGACACATTGCTTTTGTACTTAGCTAAATACCTCGTATTCTAGAAGAAAAAGTTCAGAAAATACACATCAGAAAGTAAAAGTTGTTTCTAAAGGTTGTTCAGAAACCACATTGTCAACGTCCTTACAAGGATAACTCTGACATAGCTTAGCTATTCTTTTAGAGGATAGTCCCTAGGAGACAAAAAGAAGATCAACACGTGTCAAGCGGAAGGAAAATCAAGAGGAAACTGTCATATTCAAATTCCAAATATAAAAGGATGAGACCTTTATACGAGAAAAAAACTTTTGCACAACTAGCGCTAATATTTTCATACTCATTCTGAAAGTTCATCTATTACTTCTTGTAATCAATTTCTGTTTTAAAAAATCTTCTTTCTAGTACTTTTAGAAAATATCTTCTTCTTAGGAAAAATATAGAAAGTTTTTCAAGTTTTCAGGTTATACACCTTTTCATTCTTTGAAAAACGTGAGTGTTCTTTGGAGAGAACCAACCAAAATCAAAACTTTGTACCCTAATTCAATAGTGATCAAGTGAGGTTAGCTTGAAGAGGTAGTAAAAAGACTATAAATTAGAACTACTACTCACTAGAAATAGTTTGAGAAGGCTATACAAAGACTATCTCACTTTCTCGATGTGAGAAAGGGTTTTTAGTACAACTCAATAAATTGTTGAGATCTAGATGTAGGCAGTGTTTGGCCAAATTAGTATAAAAACATTAGTAATCTCTCATTCTCTCTTTATCTCTTTATCATTTAGCTTTTCTATTGTCTTTGTTGTGTGTTTCTTTGAAATAGTTTTATAAAACGTTTCTAAAGTTCTTGTATTTTCTTTTGATTTAGAAAGCTACTTTCTAAAACTAACTAATTATAATTTCCACTACCTTCAAGTGAATAGTTTGATATATTTTGTTTAAAGTTTCAAAAACTAAAAAGAAGTAAGAAACACGATTCAACCCCTCTTCTTGTATAACACCCTAAAAATTATTTAAAAATTAGGTTGAGCTTTGTTAGTCATAATTTTAAAAATATAACAGTTTAACAACATGAGGATGGCCCAACGAACATTTAACAAAAAAATTTTCGGGCCAGGGTCAATAGTAACCTTGCGGGCTCCATGGCGGGGACAACTAAAACCCTAGATTCAGGCCCCATAGGTGCCCTAAATTAGGAAAACATGGAAATAAGGTTAGAAATAGGTGGGAATTATAATTTTATACTTAAAATTAATTTTCGAGCAATATCGGTTAGTCGGATACGGTGTTTACCGTTCGGTGAGATTAGTGTGAGGTTCTTACACGAATGAAATTTGCAGTGAAAGTTTGCCACCTAACTAGACAAGTGTGTGGCTTAGAAGAAGCCACACCATTGCCACTTTATTAGGACCAATAGGATTTTTACAAAACTTTCGTATTTATCTTTAAGAAAAGAAAACATTTTGTACTTGAAAATTCTATGCATTTTGTCATAAACTCATAAGATCAACATCTTATCATTTCCTTGCATCAAAATTTCGGCCAAGACAAGAGGGAAGAGGCAGCCACCATTGTCATCTCTCTCAAGAACTCAAACTTGCTTTCAAATCCCCAAAACACTAGCTCAAACTCACTAAAATACCAAGATCCCTTCATAAAGCTTGTTCTACACCAAATTCTCTACCAATCTAACTGAACAAAATTTCCATTCCCTTTCAAAACCTTGTCTTATACCTCACACCTCACTGATATCAGAGGGGTTTGAAGTTGGATTGGGAGCTTTGGAGGAGAAGGAAGCAAACTTGGTTAATCTTGAAGCCAAGGAGCTAATAGGTTACTCAAAGTAGGGTTTTTGCTGCCTTTTCTTGTCAAATTTTTTCTGATCTGTTTTGGCATGATCTAGGTCCGAAATTTCTGGTTGTATTGATGGATAATATGTTGATATTAATGTGTGAATTTTGGTGGTGTGTTTGGACGGTGTTAGAAAATGGTTTATCAAAATAAGTTTAGACTAGGTTGCTGGAATTTCTTTTCCTAGGCAGCAGTTGTTCACGAATTTTCTTGTATAGTTTTGTGTAGTTTCATGAGCTATAAAAATTATGTTATATTTAACATCTTAAACTAACTACATGAATTTTCTTGGATGTTGATTTTAATGTTTACTACCTCAAAAAAATCAGAAACCAAAATGAGACTGATGCTGCCTGAAATGTTGAAACTAAAGCAATAAAGTTATCCAATTTTATTGCCATAGCAAATGATTGAACTAGCCCTTGAAATTTTTACACAAAGTTAATAACATATTGCAATATCACTGTAAATGTTATTCTACATTGGTTCAATCATTTGCTAGGGTAAAAAATTATGAGAACTCTAGTCTTAGCTGAATTGGTGGTCCCTGACCACTGATTTTGTACAATTTATTGAAGGAGTTAGAAAGCTCTGTTTGTGTTGAAATTTTTATGGATCTTGTGGACACATTGAAGTGTCCTTGAGAATTTTTACAACTTCTGAATTGATTGTTTGATGGGCAAATAAATTTGTGCTACAAAGGTATGAAATCTGCCATTGTGCTGGAAATGGATTGATGTTGTGAATTGATGAACTAATGGTATTTTTGGTTCTAGTGTTTCATGAATACTTGATGTTACCTATTTGGCCATATGACTTGTGACATACATGCATGCTAGAGGAAGTAAAGAGTGGCTTATGAGGCATGATTGAGATTTCATTGTGAATGAAATGCCTTTATGTGCTTTATGCATGCATTTGGAAAAAGAAAAGAGAATGTACAAAGTTTACTCGTGCATGTTCTGACATATGGACAAAACAGAAACAAGACTTAGGTTGAATGAGGGAAGGAAATTGAAAAAAGGGACTCCCCAATTTATAGTCAATAGACGTATTGACTAGGAAATATGTGTGTGATTCGAAAATGAAAAAAATGAAATTCGATGATCACGTATAGGAATGAGCTCAGTCCTGATAGCAGTTTATTTCCCTTAAGTGGTGTAATCCACTATAAATACCATTTGGTATAAATTATATATTGTGGCATTGTCCACAACAAATACCATTGGGTATAAACTAAGTCTTTCCTATGTCAATGAAAAGAGAAAAATGCATTGATTTGATCTTTGTGGCCATAAGTGAAATGATGTCACTTTGAGATAAGTTCATTGCATGTATTATATGCTACTCAACTTACTTTGAATTGTCTGCAGGATGATTTACTCAATGTGAAAATACTATGAGATATATGCTTTAAGTGATTGAATGCTAAAAGAAACCCACTTTGGAAGAATGGTTTTTGAACTTTAAAATGAATCTTTGATATATGTAGCATGCTCACATTTTCTTAATAAACCGAAGTGGTTGGGGCGATGATGATAACATTATGATGGTGTAACTGGGAGTTGCCCTACCTGAGAATTGTGTAATTCTCACCCCTATGTTTTTGTGTTCCCGTGTCGTCTCTAGGTTGATCCAGAAAACAATGGAGCTTAACTTGAAGAACTCGGAATCGTAGTACTTATTAGTTGATGTTTTTACTTCCTGTGCTTAGTTGGAGTTGTATGTATATAAATGAAACAGTGAATATAGTGTAGTAAAGCTCTTAGAAGAGCTTCCTCTGTACTTAATTATGTATTTAAATAAATGTTTTGGTTCTTTGTTATACATTTTAATAGAATTATGCTTAGTTACTTCACGAAGCGATCAATCTTGCTATAGATATTTAAGAAAGGTCCACTAATTAGGAAGTAACAACTCTTAAGTATGATGTCATGACTTAAGGATGGGGTTGTACTTGGGAGGATGTTACATCTTGTGCTATGTTCAACCCATCTAAAATGGACCAATTAGAGGGTTTTGTCTACTTAATAAGTGCTCATGAGACAGTTGTTTGTAAAACACTATTATTATTGCACTAGTATAGGAACCAAGAGACTTTTATTTGCCTAAGAGTTAGATAAACCATTATTTGGTTTCACCATGCTATTAACAAAACCTTTTTCAGTTCGATTCGTGCTAAAAATATTTATTAATTATTTATAAGTACACTTCAACAACATTAACTTTATTCATATCCATTGCTAAGTATGTTTGAGTTTGACAATAACCTATGCAATATTTGTTAATTGTTGTATTTGTGAAGTTCCATTTTCAGCACATACATCTTTAGTACAAGAATACAAAATGTAATAGAATCAAAACAATGAACTATTAAGGTTATCAAGGGAACCAAAATTGGATAAGTAGGAGACAATAGGTTAAAAAAACAATAAATAAATGATATACATGCATTTGTGAAAAATTCACTAGATTATCATTTTTTATTTGATTCCTTACTGTAATTGCAAATATTTGTGCCATATAATAGACTAGAATCATATTAATTCATTCACCATGACACCTTAATTCTCCAAAGGTATAGCTGATTCAAGTGAAATTTGATTTAGTCCGAATAGTTCCAAGAATGTACTCTGGTAGCTCTAAATCTTCTTTAGCCTGCAAATATGGCATTAATGAATATATGGAATATGTCAGAAGCAAGGTTGAGTTAATATTATTCAATTGCTATTATTGGCCCACATTACAATACAAATGATTTTACACAAGGAATCAAATATGCTAAGATTGTGTGTCAATCATTTTGCATGTAAAACAATCCCAAAATTTGTTAGCCTAATTGCTTAATTTTTGGGTAGAAAAGAACCTATATTAAACCCTAAACTCTAAACTATTACAAGTAGAAAAGGATTTTCTAAAGTTCTTAATCCGTTGGAGTGTAATGTTTAATATATCATATCAATCAACCATCATCCCTCTTAGAAGCATTCAAATTTTGCTATCATTTTATGCTTATTTCATGTCTCTTTAATTATTTATACATGTGATTAATGAATTGTCCATGTATTTTACAAAAGGAATATGCCATCTTATCACAAATTAGGAACTATGTTTGTGGATGTAAATATATGTTGTCTTAATATAAACAATATACTTTGAAAGATAGGAGCGTAAAACAATGGAGAAGAAAATAGATCATACTATATATAATATCAAAGAGAAAACAAAACAAAGTAGCTTAAACATTTTATAAAGTTGTTTAATCTCTATGCATAGAAGTAAAGGGAAAAACCTTGAATAGGCCACCAAATAGAAGCAATAACAATAAATCCAATATAATCCAAAACAAACGTATGGACAAAGAGACACCTTTATCCTTGCAAATAAGTCTGTCCATTCCAAGCACATACAAAAAAATGGCATAATTGTTTTTTTTTTCCATAAAATTACTCCATAATCTTGACAAATCTCAAATCTGAATGAAACTAACATGGAAAGGTGATGCTAGAAGAGGAAAATTTATGCTTAAATATCATGACAAGAAAGGGCACAAACCTCTATTAAAATTGCAAGGTCAACAACTAGGCTTGTGACATATCCCATAACAAGGCCAATGACACGCCTAGCTACTGAGGATGATCCAATATCAACATCTATCTACATAATAAAGAAAATTGCAAGCAAAATGAAGCTTTCCAAACAACTTGTGATAATGGTAGAAAAGTTATATGGATATTGAAGCTCAATTGTATGATCAGCTAGCATACTATTGCGCATAATGTCAAATACAATGTTGAATTGGGAACTTTGAATGACACAAAAGATGCAAATTTAAACATCTTTTAGAATATGATAATGTTCCGCAAGTATTTGATCGAAGTAGGGCTTCAAATTTACAAAGCTACTGCAATAATACCATAAAAGTGATTATACAGGACTACAACTACCACTGATTTGAGATTATGGCTTAGTGTATTACATTCGCAGCACTTTTCTCATTTTCAACAAATATAACAAGATCCTTATATCTATAATAATTCACAGATGATAAACTAACATGTAAAATTTATATGTAGGGAGCATGTGACGGTTTGTGTTATGTCTGCATTTTATTTTGGTCACCAAGGATTAAATTGGGAGAGAAGGAGGAAAGATTAGATATTATGAATTAAGTGGTTTAATGGTTACAAAATTTTTCTCTTTTTTTAGAGGAAAAATTGAGATTAGAATTAGAAAGAGAGACGTGTGTTCACAACATCATTCTCAAATTCATTGTGCTAAATTATTGAAAGTACATAAAAAATTTGTTGTATAATAGTTTCAAGTATTAAATTCTTGATGGGTGAATATTTTAGAGCCAACATAAATTAGATGTTGTTTTCTCTTAAATTGTTATTGTATCCTTACCTCCAAAAAATTATCTTGTCTGAAGTATTTACAAGTCAGCTTTCCCAATAGACAAGCTTTTGTTCCAACAGCTCGCTTGACCATCCAATATCCCTACATCAAATGAAATTATTTTCTCCTCAAGGCTATTAGGTAATGAAAATTGGCATATTAAACTTCATTGAAAATCACACACCTCAGCTATACTTGGTATCAATTTGAATCTTGAATTCGAAACACGTCATTTCCATCCAAAAACTTAGCCAATAGAGAATCTTTATTTATTGGTCTATCAGATGCATAATATAGAACCAAGCTGTAGTTTGGTTTAGCTGGAACATAGATTGATTACAAGATAAAATGATGGAGATTTCCCAATTCAGTATTTTCATATGGCTATGCAAACATATGCACAAACATTATATAGATGAAGATCTCGAGGAATTGAAATATATTATTTTTGAGCAATACTATAGACTAATAAACTAGGCAAGGTGAATAGATTGCAAAATGTTCATGATTTCAATTAAAAAATATTTAGCTACATTAAAATCACATTTATGCTTCCTATGGTATTCAACAAGAAAGTTAGAAAAACTCTCAAAATTCTTTCTTCGCTTGTGTATGCCACTTAACATTATAAATGTTTAACCCTTCTTGATTATATAATCACTTGTAAAAAGGCTTATAAAAATGACAGTATTCCTACCATTTATTCTTACTATTTATTACTGAAATGAGTATGTGGTACACTAGGGAACTACTTGACCTAAAATCATAAAATGTAAGGCAAAGGTCTAATTGAAATTTATCATTCTTGATTGTTTTAGCAGTAATTCTTGTAAGTGTTTTTATACTTCTTTATTTTCTCTTTATGGATTTTATATATAATTGAAAACCTAAGAAAACATTCATTAATGTGAAAGCTCATTGAACTTGAAAAGCGATATACAATTCATTTTTTTATTGAGATAACCACTTGATTACAATTCTTACTATAGCAAAGAAAGTACTATGCCAGTTGGCCAACTATGCTTTAATTATTTTCAAAGAGCCATTTGATAATCAAAGACTAGAGAATGATTTTTGTAATGATAACATGTTTATTAAACTTTATTGTATAGTAAAGTGGCACACACAAAGAAAAAAAAACCAATAACAACCATATCATACCCATACCTGTAGATTGATTATAAGAACTAAAGGAAGCTTTTTGCCAACTTCTAACCTAATTAAGAAAGAAAGATTATAGAGTTAATGACTTTTAATTTAAAACATTAAGAATCTCAAATGTCTAGCTAAAGATTTTATTAATATCTAGGTAAAACAACTACATTAGTTCAATCATGTGAGAATTAAGCCTACAACATGGATAACAACATAAGATTGAAAAGCTTGAAAAGGCATTAACACTTGTGAAAATTTGCATAAAAGGTATAACTATGAAAAGTAGAACATGCATTTGGCAACCATGCATGGAAAATCCACAAGGGTACATATGAGATTTTGCATAATTTGCATAAATGTGGAAGCAATCCAAACTAAGCTCTCAAATTTATTATCAAAAATCAACATATTATACAATGAAATATGAAATAATGATTAAAAAAAAATCTTTTGGAAAGAGACAGTGATATTGTAAAAAAATCTAACTTATTGCAATAAAATCATATATAATTAAAAAGCCTAGGTTAATGGATAGTTTGAAAAATAAAATTCTTGAATTAGCATGTCTAAGGCAAACCGAGCAAATTTCCTTTACTTTTTTTTAATATTAATTTGTATGATATTAGAGATATCAAATCTCATGATGAAAAGTTTACCTGAATTATGCTTCTAGGATGTAGTGCAATTCTATCTACAGCTTTATTGACTTTTAACCAATCGACGGCTATGAGCTTGAGAAGTGGATCTCCTCCAACCACCTACATAAGAAATATGTGTCTAAGACATTCAAAAAAAAAAAAAGAATACTGTATAAGACGGTCTTTTTTAACATGTCACTTGTTCTATATCTTAAAAGCTAAATCTACTAAAGTTCCCCTATTAGGTGGACAAAAATAATAGGCAAACTGAAGGAGATAGAAACATGACACTGCCAAAGGCATACTTAAATAGTTAAATTCAAGAAAGAAGGAAACCATCCTTTCCCTATACATTTAATAAACTCATTAAAAATGTCATTATAAATAATAGAAAATTTCAATAATCTCACTATGAAATATGTCTTTGAATAAAGGCAAATCTCAACTGTAAATTTTGCCCCTATGATGCTAAAGGATAATCAATGGAGTTAAATGAACAACTGACCTTAGAATTATCCTTTAGATAGTTCTTTCCTCTAATCATAAATCCTTCACCACTAGGAGAAGTCCAACAATTTGTGTCATCATTGTGTTGTCCTTTGCGCAAAGAACCATGAAAGCCACTTACATCAATCGTGATAGGTGTTATGCAAGGATCCAATTGGTTGCTTGGATTTTTGAAGCTAAGTAGAAGGCCCAAGTATGTTAGAATCAAAGTTTGAGACAAAAAGTAAGGAGAACTAATAAATTGAGAAGCTGCATGTTACGTAAATTTGTTCATTACAAATGACATAATTACTACATTCAATTTTACCATTTCTTTTATTACTTTCTTCTCGATTAAAATCAAGAGGCATGTATTGCGTATAGTTATAGATTATAGAATAATTGGGATATACTAAGGGGAAAAGGTAATGCTAGAAACTTGAAAGAGCCCTTAACCCCTCTTCATATACAAAGTAGGAGGATCATTAATCCTTCTAACACAAAAGAAAAGAAAAGTATGTAGTAATTGATATATGTAGATTTATCCTTCCTAGTTTGGCTTTGTTTCTATTCTTCAAAGTATATGTGTAGATTTCCTAGTTTCATACTCTCAAGTCTCAAATGTGTGAGAATTTGATATTCAAATATTATTTTATACTATCAGTTTTGAGGTAACCAGATACAAAATTCAACTATCATTTAATCGCTAGGGAAAAAATTGATGGATAAGAGAATCAGATAGTCAAAATAAACATAATTATGTTGAAAAAGTTGTAATGCCTTAATGAACGAAAAAGCAGACCTGCTATGCTTGATATGTTCCATGACATATTCTTTTGTTTGACCCTCTGCTCCTAACAAAATGGGCTAGGTATTAAACAACATAATATAACTGAAAAACTAGATTTTCATTATTCTTCAAACCGGTCATATAAAAGTACCATCCATTTGTATTATAGAGTTTGTTATAGTTGATAAGCATATTCGTGGAAACCTTATGACCAAGTTCTTCATCTTTGTCCTCCTCATCCTCATCATCACTTTCTTCATTGATGTCTCAGGTAATTGCATCATAAAACTCATCTTGCACATTTTCAGCTTCATACTCAGCACTAGGCAAAGAAGAATCAGAGAGTTTTGAATGAACAACAATGGTGGTATATTTTTGGAGAAGTGTTGGGTTGGCTCCAATATATTCTTTCAAACCTACCATTATCAACAATTATTTAATGTCACTATTGAAAATGAAAAGAAAAGTCACTTGCTATACCAAAGGTTAAAGTAAATAACTTTCTTTCTTTCTTTTCTAATTTTTGAAGAACAAAAGAATAATTTATAGTGATAAAAGAAAAATAGCATGACTTAAATATTTTGAGAAACAAAATGAAACAACAATAACAACAACAACCACCAAGTGCTTTCTTATTAGATAGGGTCAATGAAATCATTAAATGATGCCATAACATCCTAGAAATGAACCATGTAGATAAACAAATAATTTAAATCTAAATTTTTCTTAGTTTCAACTATATCTTGTTTTCTCTTCCTCTACCTTAATCTAACGATTAGGCTATCCTACATCTTATATGCATTCTTTACAAAGGCTTCTATAAGTGTTGCTCTCTATACATCTAGATGACTATACCACTATGGTAAAATTTTATCATTTTCTATAATAAATATTATTCTAACTTTTTCTTAAGGTGTTCATTAATAATATCACCTTTCCTAGTGTATTTTCTCATTTAATAAAACAGTCTCATTTTTACAATATTCATTTTTTTCTTATGTTGGTTTTTTATTGCCTAACATTTAGCCTTGTATAATATTGCCTAATCTATCTTGTTTATTTCCTTCTATTCAATCTCGTACAACCACCAAGTCATTTCCTATCAGGTGGGGTCTATAAAATGAACTAAATGACACTAAATAATCCTAATATAACTTACATTAATAAACAATCTATTAAAGTCTAATATTTTTCTCAATAATTTCATTTGTATTGATTTTGGTCTCTTTTTACCCTTGCTAACAACTATAACTTTTGGCCTAATAGTAAGCATTTAATCCAATAAGTGGCATCAAAGTAAGGTTATGGGTTTGAATCCCTAGCTAACACCATAAGGAGATTGTTTGTTTCATTTGACCAGTGTCACCTTTAGATTTGATAGGCTTAACATCCATGCCATTAGTGCTGATAATGGATACAGCCCCTCAAGCTTGATACGATTCTGGAAACTTCAAGGAAATTAAATTGTATCGTTGCTAGTAGCTATAACTTTTGGCCTAGTATTAAGTTCTTGATCTAACAGGTCTTTTCTACAAATAACACTTGACACTTTTCTTCATTTCATCCACCCACCTTTAATCTTGTTATTTACCTCTCACCTTTTTCATGTCATTTTCTTAAAGAATGATGTCAAATACTTGCAATAATAAGCTCCTAACCAATAAGAGTAGGATGACCCCATTAATCACCAGAGTTAAGTCCATTACATTTCTCAAACACGTCATCTTTATACTCTGTTAAGGTCTATGACCTCAGGGCTTATAGTACCAATGACCCCAACATCTCCATCTTCACCGATAAATTCCCTAGTGTCTTTGTTATACCATTGCCTTCCTAATGCCATTAACAATTGCTCTATCAAAAACTTCAATGCCCTGGCCATTTTTGAAAAGTCCATGTCTTTGAAATCTATTATCAAGACTGTTGACGCATGGATGAACAATCAATTCAAGTCCCTTTATCCCGCAAGTGACAATTGTTGAACCATAAAAAGCATGAGAAAGGAGTGAATTATGTAGTATTCGCATTAACACACTCTAATGCTCATCCACAGGCTAACACCATGTTTCATTCCATTATGTTAAACTTTCCTTTCTTGCTAATCACATGTCACTCACACTTGATATCGAGGATCTTGATACTACTAACAACATTATTGACAAGGAGTAAGGCAAGGAAGAATGAAGAGAATAACCTCAAATGTAAAAATAACCAAGGAGATGCTAGGCATGAACATCACCAGTACAATCCAAGGGTGTTACTTGTGGATATCCAGGACATGATTTTGGGTATTGAGAAAGCCATGGTTCATATCACTAGCATTGATTTTGGTGCTAGTAAAATATGATTGATTTTGAAAAATGATGAAGTTTAATGCTAATAATAATGATGATGAGAAAAGTCTAATATGTTTGGTACTAGATGAGTTATTTCAAAGTGATAGATATAAGATAGTAGGTGAAGTGAAGATCTTGATCAAAATATTAATAAGAAGGGTAACTCCCTTTGTTAGGAATGTGATGAAGGCCCTTCATTTATCGTGAATTAAAAGTATAACAACACTAACATAATCATCACAACCCATGAGAAGCTTAAGGAGAGTTTAATAAATAATGAAATAAGTTCTGTACATCGGCCTTTGATATTTCTAACTTCTAAATGAAGGGTTGAGATCAATTTGATAAAATAAGGTGCACTATGCACTTTTGGTAACAAGGTGCATAAAAGACAACATCTCTACTACTCTCATATTTGGTGCATTCCAAATTTATGCTATCAATAGTAAAATAGTAAAATGAGGCCCTAAAATGATTAGATCCTAACTCTTCCTAGGTCGATGTGAATCTCTACAACTATTCTTATAATCTCAACTTACAGATGAAATATGAAAGATAATATTTGCACATAATTTTTTTTTTTTGTGTCTATCAACATTAGGGAAGTCATTTGTTAATAGTATAGATTATTTCATTTGAATGAAAAAACAAATAGTAGAGATTTCACATTAATTAATAGGGAACTAGGTGACTGTAATGATAATTGAAAGTGTTAGCATCCACATTTTCAATCATGCATATGCATGAATGCCCTACTTGTTTACACTTGAATTCCCAGCAAATTACATCATTTTCCCTTATCACCAAAGTTCCATTAATCAATGTGAAATTGCTACTATTAAATCTTACATTCTTTTTATTGTCCCCTTTTTCTTGATTTTCTCAAACTTGCCTTTTTTCCCAAAAAATAGCAACCATAGAAGGAAGTTTAATTATTTTTATATTAGACAAGTTTCTATTAGAAAAAATTAATTTCTACACTAAATTTGAGTAATAGACTAAAGTGTTTAGATGGATCCAAGGTATAAATGTAAGTTCAATTACTCAACCTCCACTTGGCACAATAATGCATAAGGGATGCTCTTCTCAAATTTTGTGCATTGATTGTTTTTCCATCGAAACCAGGATGCAGAGTGTATCTCTAATGTATGTGTTACTAAACATCTTGGTCTCTCTGATCCCATAGGCATGTTCAAATTTCTAATCTCCCATGTAGATGCTGCAACAAAAGTACAATACATATGAGGAAAAAAAAATTAGTTAATGGTTAAAAAT
Source organism: Dalbergia oliveri (assembly GCA_030441495.1). Lineage (NCBI taxonomy): Eukaryota > Viridiplantae > Streptophyta > Magnoliopsida > Fabales > Fabaceae > Dalbergia > Dalbergia oliveri. The sequence continues at coordinate 7,918,006 of JAMLFY010000009.1, forward strand.
AAGTCAATTGTATTTTCATTTTTTCTAAATAGTTTCTATAAAGGTATAAATTTAAATGTAGAGAAAGGTTCCTAGCATAAGAAAATTTTCAAGTTAGTAAGGCTTTCAATTAATTTGTTTATTATAAGGAATCTTTTCATATGGAGAACTAAAGTAATTAAGTGGGTCACACAAAAACTTAAAGAGAACCTTTAAATTGGAAAATGAAAGAAAACATTATAACCTCTATAGGGTGTGTTTGGTTGGGTACTTGTCCATAAAATTTACTTCCTTATTTTTACCCCTATATCAAACACTCCCTTAGCCAAAAAATTTACATGATGATTATAGGGCAACAAAAAGATAGTTTAAAAAGATTTCATATTGCCCAAAATCTTAATAAACTTGAATGAATGGAATTAAACAAGGGAATTTTACATAGGGTTACAATTATCAAGAATGAATCATTCTTTGTTGACTTATTATGTCAAGAATGAGCTGCAATACTATTTGCAAACCACTCTTTCATCCTCTTGATTTTAATATATTGTTTTCACTTAGTGTACTTGCTTTTTTTAGACTTTTCTCAATAGTAAGGGTGGGGTTGTTTTTATAGAGAAGACATTGATACAAATTATATTTATTTTAGTATAGTTGCATTTCAATTAGCAATCATAAATATATAAATGAACCTAAATAAATGTGTAGTTCATTAATGGATTTTATTATTTAGGAAACTAAGTTCAATTTGACTTTTTTTTTCTTTTGGACAATAGAAAAGGAGTATGTGTACTTTTAATCTCCAATTCAAAGGATTCACTGTTGTTAAAGTTGTAAAAGAAAAATTAAGAAGTCCTAAATAGTATAAACATTGTGAGTAGGAGAATTATGTGCAAGAATAGATGATAAAATCTTGGAAAAGTCAAATTACAATTGGAATTTCCTATTTAACAATTTTCCCAAAGTTGACAAAAAAAATTATTATTACCTACCTTCATTAAAAGAAAAGACTTAAGGTAGTCTAACCACGTGACATAAAATTTCATGGGCTAAAATACAATGCTCAAGTTGTTCAATTAGCATCACATCCCTTTTGGTCTAAGTAAAACTTGATAATGATACCTTATTAAAAATGTTATCACTTCATGCTAGCGCAACTAATTGAAACTTTAAATGAACTCAAATAGCAAGCATCACACTCCTTTTAAGGTCAATTTTTTTCTTTTGGATTAGAATACTTATAGATGTTATCCTCATGAGATAGCTTTGTTTTTGTTTCATTATAGAATTCTTTGTTTAACAATTTTGGTAAAAGTTATACCAAGTCTTTGAACCTGTTTTCATGATTAACTTTGATGAATATTTATTTTTGTCCAAAATCAAAGAACCATTGTTATAGCTATTTCCTAACATTTCATAACTCCAATAATGTTTCAATATCATGTAACCACATAAAATCCTCATAATTGCTTTCTTTGAGGTTTCATTATTCAATTATAAACCATGCATGTGGCTAGAGGTAGAGAGTAGATATAGCTAGAAATGTAGGTCAACATGCTTCGTTATACTATGGGTCAACCTAATAAAGGAACAAGAGCTTACTTATTTTGGCCACCTTATGGTAGGTTGGCCAGTCAAGTCATCAAAAAATAAAATTGACTTAAGCCTAATACTAAATCAAAATGTAGGCTTGGATAGGTCAACCTACAAGTTGATCGTATAAACCACCAAACTCATGAAAGTTTTAACCTAACAAGTGAAAAAAGAAATTGAAAAATTAACTTATCAACTTGATCAACCTCGCTACAACCCATGATTTAAGCCAACAAGTGTGACGGGTTGTGTTATTAAAATGAGATGGCCATACATGCTAACCTCTCATTTTTTAAGGGTTAAAAAGGATTAACCTATTAGTATAGTAACCTATGTTGCCATTTCTAGAAAAATATTATTAACAAAGATAGTTCATATAAAAGTCATTAAGAAAGATAAGTTCTTCTTAAACAATTTAAGCTTTTTAGGACACTCATAATGCAAAACAAGTCAACATAAAAATGATTAAACTCAAATTATGAAGCAAGTTCAATTAAGTGTGCAAATAATATATCTTACGATTAATTTTTGTACGTCGATATATCTGATCTTGGAGGCTTTTTCTTGTGTATAGCTTGGGAATTGCAAGATAGCTATCATAATGAAACATGAAAAATCTGTCAATATATTTATAAAAATGTGATGCTTAATTAGTTTAATAATTATTATTGAAAACTTACTAGATAAAAAAAATTAAACATATAAAAATCTTATACTTACTATAAGCTCCATCTTGTCCACGAAACCATTGCCTAGAAGACAAAATCTCGCTTTGAATGCCACCTACATTTGTTAAGTATGGAAGGCATATATGAAAGACATTTTAATTATAGCATGGATTAAGTCACCATAATTTGTGGAACTAGACATTTTCAGAAGTAATAAATCGATGGGTGATGAGATCAAATATACCACAATCCTTAAGTTAGAGAAATGTCTAATGCAAAGAATTTTACATAATATAGGTCACAATCTATCAAGTAGCAATGTAGGTAAATTTATACCAATTATTACAATAATCAACATTTTAATTACAAATATAAGAAATCATTAAGCAATTCCAATAGAAAATTATTACTAATAGAAATGTTATTTGTATAACTTTTACCTTGTCCACCGTGTCGACACCCAATCTACCACCATTGAATTTTGTTAGACCCACATTTAAAAATAAAATTTGTTGTTTGCCACCTTTGGATTTGGGAATGTGTCTATGGAAACGTATTTTTTAATTGCACAGATAACACTACTCCATCTAAAATTCAAAAGAGAGGAAACTATTTCATCAATATAAGTGCAAAGTGTTTCAAAGTCCATTGATTACCTTGTTAGATACTTAGGATCATATGTTCCATAAATAACATCATAATGTCCATCATAAGATTCTATCAACTCTAAGTCACCCATCACCATATCCCACCTACAAAATTAATCATATGATTGATTAATTTTCCTAATAGGTTATTTTCAAGTACTTATTATTGGAAACTTACTCATATCTTTTTTGTCTTTCAATGTTTAAAAATATTTCAAAAACATTATCTGAGTTGCATCAATAACGCTCCGACTTTGCAAGGACACCTTTACCATTCTACAAAGTACAAAAAAAAGGTCAAAGAAGAATTAAATATGACTATTTATCATGTCATAATAAATTCAAACAATCTTTATATTATAAAATATATAATGAGATATGTGTAGTATCATAGACAAAACAAATGTGAGTATAAAAGTTGTATGATAAACCCTTGCTAATACGTTAGATATTAGCACAATGAATGCCAATAGATTCATTATAGTAAAAAGTTAAGACGGTTTACTCAAGCACATATGTCAAGACTTTCACAAATATTCCTTATTAACATCATGAAGCAAAAGCTACTTCAATCTTCATTTTTTAAGTTAAACAATTGTGATACAACAAAAGTGTTTTTCATCAATAAGATAAAATAAAAAATACATTTATAAAATAGTAGTATCATGATAATATATGCTAGTTTGTGAGCAAATATATTTATTTTTAAAATATTTATCTCAATCATTACATGTGATTCATACATAACAGGAAGAAATGAACACAATTTATTATTAATTATTTTGAAACAAATGAAACAATTTCTTTAGCTATAATTTTGTAGAAAATAAGTTGTGGCAAATTATAGACAAAATATGTGATTATCAAATAGCTTAATTAAAGCTTCTAACTATCTATAAACAACTACTTTATAAGGAATTGAAGAATCAAAGATGACAAGCAAGATACAACTGAAACAAAAGAAGTATGAGAATTAATGAATTAAGGAAAAGGATTTGTATTATATTCTCACATATCTTTTTTAGAATACCACACATGAATGCATAACCAGTGGATTTTCAAGATATATGGTGATAATCAAATCACTCATGAGCAATGAAAACCTATATACATACACACCTTGTGGCTAAAGATATCCTCAAAAATTCTAATACCTGGAATCACAAAGAAAAAGCATATGGAAATATAAGGATACATCTAACTAAGATTTCTCAATCATGCCCAATAAAAAGAAAAAAGAATCACATGCAATACATACATACATATATATATATATATATATAAAATGAAAATTTCATTATTTATTTATAGTAATCTAAAAGAAAAACTATACATAAAATAGCAAACATCAAATTGCTTTGCCCCTAAAGAAATGCAAGGAATGATTTTCTTTGCTTGCAAAGTTTCTTTCATTTTATTATTTGATATATGAACCTTTTTACAAGGTAAAAAAAAATGATATATGCTATAAGATGTCTTATCACATTATAAGGCATTGTTCATACTCACGAGATAATGCTTTTAGATAAATCCAAAAAATGAAGTAGAAAAAATAGACAAAATCCCTATTTTAGTCCCCTAAAATTTTAAATTGAACAAATTGGTCCCTGGAAAAAAAAATCCCAAATTGATCCATGTAAAATTAAATAATTGGACAAATTGGTACTTATACAAAAAATAATAACTCCCAAATTAATCCTAGAAAAATGAATTGTTGACCAAGTTAGTCCCCTTAGCCCAATTTAAAAGTGGGACTTACTTTGATTATTCAATTTTATAGTGACCAATTTGAGAGTTTTCTTCTTTAGGGATCAATTTGATCAACTTAAACTTTCAAAGGTATCAAAATGGGGGCTTTGTTGAAAATATACTAAATATCAATGTTAACTTCTTTATATTAAAAAAATATTACTAAGAGATAAATAAACATGAAATAAAGGATGAATGATCCAATAAAAAATACAAAAAAAAAATATAGTGATAAAATAACATCACAAAAGAGCCATAACAATTCTAACTTATAAAAATAAAATTTACCAATCTCCTAAAAAAATATATAAATGATACTAGCTTGCTTATGAAAACTACAATCTACTTTTAGAGTTTTTCTCTTCTTAAAATTCTACTTCATTTCCTATAAATTTTTTAGCCTTTTTTTAAAGAATCAACACATGATGCTTATTTGGTTACAATCCTTATATGAGGAGCAATCCAAAATTGATAAACTCATTTGTTAGAACCTCCAAATTAATAACAAAATGCTCTACCTTAAAAAATCCTATAGTATATAATAATTAAAATTAATCTCATTGCATATTTCATTACAAACTTCAGGCCACTTATAGTGAATAATATTACCATGAATAACTTGCTACAAATTTATAAATGTTATATTGATTGGTCTTTTGCCTAACATATGTGTTAGCTAAAATCTAATTTAAATGGTAAGCAATTTATTATTGAAACATAAGCTGAACAATTGTGCTCAAATTATTTAGTGCTGCCTTTAATTCTAAATTTTCAATTTTGTTTTATATAAAGGACTTGGTATAAACAAAAGATTAAGATTTCTATTGTTGCATAGTTGTTTCTCTCATTTAGTATCCGTAATTATAAAGAATCACTCACATTGTCAATGGAGCTTTTATTTGGTGTCACTTGAAAAATGTTGCTATCTTTAACTCACATGGAGATTAGGAAGCTTTTTCATATGCTAGTTTTTTTTTCATGTGCTTTAGTTTTTGCAAGGCTTTGTCTTTGTGTTTCATAGAATTTCTTTCCCTTTCTAATTATAGAACCTGTATCCCAAAAAAAGATTTTCATTTCATGGAATAATTTCAACTTTTTCATAGGTAGGTAGCAAAGTATGTAAGTTATAAAAGAAGAATACCAGCCATAGTACGAACACATTTCCATTGATATGCTTCAAATGTATCTCCATTGTCCCCTTCAAAACCATCTAAGCTATTAAAGAACTTTGATGATTGTCGTGTGAGCATCTCTGGGCCTTTAGAATGAAATAGCAAGCATAATGTCAACTATTATGTTAAGAGAGACATATATAAGGATTATTATTAAATCATAGAGCAACAACCTAATTAGCACGCATAAAAATAAAAAAAAAGTACTTGAAATTGCTTGTAAAAAAGTAACGAGTATAAATTCAAAAACAAACTTTCACAATTATGTCTATCTAAAATTTTCTTATGCATACTAATATTGTTAAATTTATTTTCATTTTGAAATAAGAAACATGAAAGACATTATTCTAATATACATAACAAGGGGATTATATGTAATTTAATCCTTATATAATGGTGACATAGTATAATAACTAGACATTATCAATGAGTTAAGTATGTTGAGACCTCAAAATCCCCTAAGAAATATTATTAATCAAACAATGTTTATCAATTTACCTTGTCCAATTCTTATGAGCTTTCTTAGCCCACTGGCATATCGTCTCATACTATGTCGATGTCCATCGAGATTGATCCTTACACAACATAAACATAGATGATATGTCAACTTATGATAATTCTTCTAATAAATGGATAAATTCTAAGGTAGGTGATCTACCAATACCTTCATTGATATTTCCTTTAACTTAACTCATCAAAATATGAATAATAATAATAAGACACATTCTATGAAAATTTTTGATAACTTCATAATTTTTGGAGCTTATATAAAAAGAATGAAGGTAATATATAAGAATAAAAGGCAGTAGATACTTTGGGATGTCCAAAAGTATTGGAATACCTTGTTAGTATGCATAACAAGAAATGTTATTAATCCTTTAATAATCAACATTACTCCCAATACTATTCAACTGAACTTTTTATCATATATTTGTGTGAGCTTATGTCAAATGAAAAAAAAAAGACATACTCTGTGCCCTGGTTTAGTTGTCTCTAGGAAAACCTCTTGACAACTCATTTTCAGCCTGTGAAAGAGCAAATATTAAGTCATTTTACATAAATATATATAATATGCTTAATAAGACTATAACATTCCAAATTTGTTAATCTAGGAAAACAAGCTCATATTCTATGTTTATAATGACAACTTATATATTTAAAAGTTTAATACTAAAATCATCAATCAAATTGCAACCCTGAAAAACAAACTCTGAATAAAATCAAACTCCAATTAAATAATTATTCACACTAGGACCATATTAAGCATTCACATTATTAGAACAACCTTATAGTTATTTTCTTATACCTGTTGTTTGGCATGATCAAATGCTTCCATCCATCTTTGGGCTTCTAAGCTGTGGCACAAGCAATCTTGAAGAAAATATATATGTAAAAAACTCATATTTATATTGAATAAAGAAAAATCTATAACACCCATGCATATATAAATTCATTCAATTTTAAATAAATAAGTTCTTCAATATAAATTCAAACTTATCATCTTACTAGCACAAATGTGGGATCTAAAAGTACTCATTAAAATTTTAGCCCAAAAAATCATATGTCAAGCTTTATTTTATATTTTAAACTTCTCTATTCTTGATTAAGGCATTTTGGTATCATGCCCTACAATTAGGCTGGAAACAAATATATATATAGAATAATAAATTTTTTTTTGGTTTTTTTTCTTTTCTTTTCTTGGTAAAATGATTTATCTTGATTGTTGTAAGGAAGTTTGATCCCCACTAGGTGCTTGGAATAATACAACATTTATTCTAAGTTTCCTACAATTGTAATGAACTTAATTTTGGCAATTTTAGTAGTATAGTTAAATTGATGGAGGAAGGTATCACAATGAGAAGAATAATAATTAAGAAATCAAGTTTATTATAGATAAAGTTAAAGCAATATATTTTTTTAAATATAAAACTTATTGTAATTTAATGTTAGGTAAAGAAAAGGTATACATTATTGTGTGTAAGAGCACAAAGATCAATTTGATAAATATAGGATTGTAAATTTAAAACTATTTATTGAATATAAATATTTAATGTCCTAAGTATGTATGTACTCCAAATAGAAGTACAAACTTAAAGGAAGAATTTGGGAAAATTTATAAGGGTTAGATCAAGAAGTTAAATTCTTAAGGAAGTAATACTCTCGTAAGACAAGTGTTAAATAACCATGTTTAAAGTGTTGTAAGGAAATTTCCTTGTTTTTATGATTGATATGACATTTCTCTTAAGTGAAAGTGTATTATTAGATTAATTTGCAATGGTACTTGATATCAAAATAAATCACACTTGTTGCTATTTCTAGGAAGAGTGTCTTATCACTTACTAAGAATATACTTTCAAACTTACAAGTTGATTCATTTCAAAAAGGAAAAGGTACAAAGAGAGAAAATGTTGCAAAATAACACCAATAGATACATTAGTTACCTAGCATATGGTTTTGGATCAAGATATTGATGCTAAGGGATATGGAAGTGAAATAATCAAGCTATAATCCTAGAATTGAGTAGTGACAAGTATAATAAGGAATGCATTAAGTGTTTATGAGACTATTACCATAAGAGTTTTTTGGATACCCAAAAAAGTGGTAAATTGTGGAATAGGATATTGAAATATTGAATTAGTTGGTGAGGAGTACCTTGATATTTATTTATTATAATAAAGGAAAGAAATAAATTATGTAAAATGCAAAGGATTTAAGCTCATGAAGTAAATTATAGAACTAAGAAATAGTATATTAGAGTATGTTGGCCTCTCACAAAAGAGTTACTTGTGGTCTATATTAGTCTATAAAAAGAGTCTATGATATGTTGCCATTAGAACTCTCATGGAAGGGTCTAGAAAGGAAATAAGTCACATTGCACATATTCAAGTTATTAATGATGATAATGATGAGCTAATAACTAGTATGAACTCATAAAGATTGAATAAAAAACTTTCTAGTAATTTTGGATTGCACCGCATGCTTACTCTATCTTCATATTGTTTCACCATTATAGAAATTATAATAGTCCCATCTAATAGCAAGTCGATCATGAATCTTTTGTAATTTTATGGTCATAATTGATTAGTTAAGAGAAATAATATATTCTATATGCAAGTTATGGAGAAAAATTTTGAAATGGAAGGATTTTTTATAAAATGGAAGCATAATGTAGCATGTGTAATTAATGTAAAGTGAAACAAATAAAAGTTAGTAATGGTTGGAAGTGAAATCAAGGATCAAATCAAATCACAAGTTGGATAAAATAGGTAATTTGGACCTAACATGCACAATAACAAAGAGAGATATTGGTAAGAATTTTGTGTGACACATAGAATTCAAACTAAGTCTATAAGATGAAGAAATACTTTAGGCAGAAAGTACATATCAAAATTAAAATAAATTTCTACATGGCAATGAATATCAAAATATTAAGTACTAGCAAGAGTTAGAAAATAAGTGTGGTTGAGATCAGAACACTAAGGTTGATGAGTTAATATAAGAGAAATAGGCATAAGAGTATATTTGGGATTGAGCTTCAATATTACTAAAAAGAAGATGATGAAGACTTGCACAAGGTATCACGTCCAATGAGAAAATGGCCAATTGAGGCACCAATGAAAAGTTGTTCAAATAGAAAATAATCTAATTTATATGGTCAAGAAAGACTTTAGGAGAAACAATTCAAACTAAATTGTTTTGTATGTTAAAATTTGGCATTTGATAATATTAAGTAATTTATATACTTAATCCTACAAAGTGAAATAAAGATTTGTATAGAGTGAATTACATTGATTTGTCTTGAGGTTTATTATAATTACATACGATACCGCTTTATTTGAAAATTTATCACTTGAGGTCCTTGAGATTTAGCAAAACCATAATCAGCTTCCCCTATAGTTACTAGTTCCTTAACTTAGAGGCATTTAAGAAAACATGTGATATGCACATCATCATTAACAATAAAGTTATAATATTTTGATAATAGTTGATATAATTACTAAATACCTTTTGTTATTATGTGAAAAAGGAGCTTATAATTATAACTTATGAAGAAAAAATGTATTTTAAATTAATCTATATGTCAAATATTGTTAAAACTATTTCAATTTTATCATTAATAATCATGTGCATGCCTTTTTTTTGTCACTTAAGTTAATGAACTATTAATTGCAAGGGAGGCCATCTAGGTTTCTATAAATGCTATGGACTTTTAGTGGCAATTTTACAAATAAAGGAATGTCATGTGTAATTATGCTAAACCTTGGGGAGAGGTTAGTATAATTCAACCATTACTTTATATTTTTAAAGTATAGTGAAGTTAAATTTCAGTTAAAATAATGTAAGTAGAACATAAAATCAAGTTATCGACATAACAAAGGACATGAATAATAGAACAATATAACTAAGCAAGCTATAAATTTCATGTTTGTTTAAATCTATATATACATATAAAAGAAACATTAAATAATTGAAAAAAATATAATGTAGACAAGTGGCAACATTATTTTTTCTATAGCATTTTGCCAAAAACTATAGCTTATGCTTCTTTTTTATATTTAAAAGAAACAACGTAAAGAACAAGAGTAATCTTAGATTCTTTATGAATTGTTATTAAAAAAAGTGCTATATGGCAAGAAGCTTTCAATCAACAATCATTAACAAAAACAACTCAGAATTATAACTTACTTCTCCCTTTTTGGTATCTTCTAGTCGATTGAAAAAGCGTATTACATAAAAATCCTGAAACAATAAAAATATTTAGGTTTGATTTAGTTTGTAGTGAAATAAAACATATAATTTAAAATCTCAAGACTAAAGTTCATTAGTGGTCTTCATAAAAATGAATATAAAATAAAAACTATAACATGATTAGTTTACTTAAGAATGAAAAAAAAGTTAATAGTATTTTACCCTATTATGAATCTTTTGACGTCCTACTTCCTCCACCATTAGTGTATGCCCAACAACTCCTTGTCTAATGGGTTTCTGCACAAATAAAAACTTTAAATAGTATACGAAATAGCTAAGCTAGACAAAGAGAGATATTATGAAAGAAATGAAAGTGTAGACTAATAAATGATTACATTTGACAATTATACCCTATATTAAAAATTATAATTGGAAAATATAAAATAATTAAAACATTATTGGACAAATAATATGAAACGCACAATTATCAAAGACACACAAAAGTGATATGAGAGCATAGGAAATAATAGTTAAAAATTTTAATTAAAATATTACGTTAGTCTACAAAAGGACAAAAAAAAGTCCATCTGATTATTGAAAATATATACATAGTTGCATTTTCAACTGAATATTTATTAATGATCTAAAAGCAATTCTAATATATAATCACACAAGAAAATATATAATTAGAACATGCTTGTCTAAGATTTCCAATAAGGTTATTTAAACCAAAAAAAAAAAAAAAAAGCTTGAATCAAATTTAAAACAACAAATGCCAACTGAAGTTTGATTGCATTCCATTTTAACCCAAGAAAGTAAGTTTGCAATTTTCAAAGTACATTATAAATATAAATGCATTATGAAAATGAAATGAAGAGATTTAAAAGTTATCATAGTTTATTCTTTATAAAAATTCAATTTGGTGGCAAATTTAGTAGGATTTCTCAATAGAAATAATAAGTAATGAATGCAGAAAGATCATGAGCAACAAGAGCAGAAAAAAAGGAGAGACAATTCAAAAGACATACAATGCCTGGGTTCTCATGGGGGTCACGCTTGTACATGGCAACACACTTGCCCCTAATGAATAGGAATCGTAGGTGGCGATACTCATGGCCAATGGAATTCACACCCAATGATAAACCCAACCAAAGAATTCAAATATCCCTTTATCTTCATTGTTCTCAAATCTTCCACTTGCTGACTCATTTGATGAATCCATCCTATCAAGCATTGCATTTGATTTCCAACAATCAGAAAGCTGGATTAATAAGATGTAAATGAAATGGGAACATTAAACTAATTATTCTCCCTCTTAATTTATTTTCTTTTACCTTAATTTCTCCAAAATGGCTGGGTATTGTTCATGGTCATAAACATGCGTTCCTTATTTGTACACGTAGTATGTATGAGTTGGGTTCCATTTTTTGCATGTTGAGCTTGACCTGTCAAGTAATACTAGTTTTACTGTTTTATTATATATTCATTATTTCATCTTTTGTTGTCATACCTTTTAATTTTGTTTTGTGCACCAAATTTGGGTATGGGCATTTATATCTATATTATTTTATAAAGCTAAAAATATTAAAGACATAATATTTATACTTATATGTTTTAGCATGCTTTTAAGAAAATAAAAATGTGGAAATGCCTTATAAAGTTTATAGTAACAGGTATGGTTTTAAAAAATTAAAATGTACTTTTCAATTGGATTCTTTCACATTAACATATTTCTTTCTTTTAAATTGATTTTGAATTAGTGTCAATTAGAATATTTTAGTTTTCCATTGTACATTCCAATCAAATCAAATCATTTTGTTACATTTTTTAAAATTAGCATCAATCAGATTAAATTTTACTAATTAATTAACTTAATTTCCTTCATCAAATCTTTTCTTTCATCAACCAAATAGTATTGCAATCAACCAAATTTAATGCCAAGTTCTACATATACCTATTCATCCTGGAAAATTTGGGGGGACCTAATCACAAATACATACACAAGGTGGCACTATCATCAAGCACACATGTCCTTACACCATTTACATGATTGCACTAGCTTTCCCTTAACCCCTTCATGTTCTTCACTACAACACCCTCACCACCACTATCATATTCACATCCAAGTATAGACCATAGCCACCTCTATTCATCTATTTCCATTGCCAACCATATACCATAATCCTTTAAGCTCTTCATCCTTTACCATTTTATCATAGAACTTTCACCTTTATGTTGCACAACCACAAACAACCATGACACAACCCAGACTCGTGAACCACCATGACTCTTCACTATGGCCAAAACTCAAACCACCATATTGGTGGACATTGCACTGCACCATAACCATAACCACCTTTATCCCATCTGTGAGCATACCATCACCACCATCATAGCCACTATATCGCCTTAATCTTATAGCCTTTTGTCACATCCTCATCCCTCCATGGATGTGCCACGAGAGTCAATCACCCATTTGTGCCTTAACTTTGACGTTGTGGTTAGTGTCGACGTCACGCATGAGGTCATCGTCATGCACTGCCAAAACCATGTGCCCGTTATGCTAGGTTAAGTTAAGTGCCATCATACAAGGACATCACCATTCCTCAAGTCGTATGGCCTTCCCTATGGTTGTAGAGGACACATTTACTTTCTCTTTTTCTTAAATTTCAATTTGTGCTAAAATGATACTTCTAGTACATGTCTTGAGGTTTGGATTACTTTACCTTTTTTTTTTTTAGTTTGGACCATTTAGTTTTGTTTTTATTGTTGAAAGTTCAAACTAGTCTCATGACCAAATTCAAACTAATCTTTTATGTTTTCCTTGGTCTTTGACATATTTGCTTCTTTGTTAAGGTGCATACTTCAATGAAGCCATGAAAATAACTTCATGGATGAAGCTCTAACATGGAGCTTGTTCATGAATGACACCTACTACATTTATTGTGTTAGGCATATTTTATAGCACATTCTATAAAATTTGGTGCATCATGCACCCAATTACACTGTTTAAATTTAAATTTAAAATAAGAATTAAAAAAATACTATCTCCCACTGCCACCTACCTTTTCCCTCCACCACCATCCCCTCTCCATAGCTAAAATATATGTTCGACAAACCATGCGTAGCATTGCAGCACCACTACCAGTGTCTTACAAGTGTACAACCATAGTGAGCGTGCTTACCACCTGCATAGCTACCGCAAGCAATAGATCAATCGCTAGGTGTACAACAACTGTGTGATCTATTGATCCCTGCCTCAGTCTATTGATCTCAAACTTGATTTGTTCTCCATTTCCTCTACTCTATTCCTCAATTGGAAATGAGGAAAGTTGTTTTTTAATGTATTTCCTTTATTTGTTTAATGCCTTACTATGTTTCTTTGAAGTCCTACAAGAAATGCTCTATGTAATATCATTTTTTTGAAGTCTTGTACTTTGTTTTTCAAATTTTACAAGGTGTTGGATTCATCTTTTGGTTTCATATTAATTATGTTAAGCAATATCATTTCTTTTGTAATGTAGGTAGCAATTTGGATAATTTAGCTATGGAGCGAGGGTGGCAGTGAAGAGAGGTAGTTAGTAGAGGGAGATGCTGATTTTCTTTTTTTTGTTTTAAATTTAAAGCAAAACAATCTAGTTGGGTGCATAATGAACCAAATTTTATAGGATGTACCATAAATATGCTTAACACAATAAATACAATAGGTGTCATGCATAAACAAGCTACGCGTTAGAGCTTCATCCATGAAGCTATTTTTGCAACTTCATTGAAGTATCCGCCCTTTATTAATTAGATTATATTATTATTTTTATTTGGTTTAGCTTTTAATATCAGTATCTTTCTTTATGTTTAGTTTTATTAGGTTTAGTTTAGTTTTTTCAATCATAGTGCATTTGCTTGTCTTCCCTAAGGAATTTTCTCGTGTATGAAAACAAAGAATAAGTAATAAAAATCTCTTTTTGATCCAAGCAACAATATGCAACATTGATGTATGGTCTAGTCATCCTCAAGGGTTGTATGAATTGTAAGGATTTATTGTGTACTTCATGCTACCATTAATCCTGTGCAAAGAATAGATTTGTTCTCTTAACAAAATCTCTTTTAATTAATTAAAACTAACCTAACATACAAAATTGTTTTTACAAGAATGACATGGATTTGATTGCACCAGAGGAAACGTCGATCAAGCTAACAACTATCAAGCTAAAATTGATTTTCTTTAAATTTTGTTCTTTTATTTTCATTTAATTTTCTTTTTCGTTCTTTAATTTTATTTTATTCTTTTATCTTAGTTTTTGTACTAATTATTGTAATTTTAGGGGAAAATAAATATTATCAAGTTATAAGTTAATTTGCATAATGAGTTTTAGGGTAACTGTATTTTATACGGATGTATTAGAGGTGCAATGGAATTCAATTTTCATCCTTCCCTAATAATCATAATTAGAATCCCAACCCTAAACTCTCTTAAAGGATCATTCTACAATCAAAACTTTTTTTTTTATTTTTCCATAATAAAAATTAGTGCTCACTCCTTTTTATAATTTATTTATTTTAAATAAATTCTTTGTTGTCGTTTTCTTCATGGTAACCTATGAGGATGTTGTGACAATTGTGAGTGAAACTTTACTTGGAACTTAGCAAAAAGGTAGCCCGTGGTCTTTTTTTTATTAAACCAAGCATTACTTTTCTCTTGAGATTTCATTTTATCTTACCAAGAGAATTTGTATGAGTTCTAAAAAAGGACCAAGCAAGCTAGTTGGCATTTTGCACAGACATTGAGATTATTCATTTGATTTACATTAAGATCTATGCATTGTGAAATGCATTTTGATATGTATGATGCTTCAAAACTAAAATATATTTTAACATGCATATTGTATAGTGACAAACTCATAATGCATATAAACATACAAACAAAATAGAATCCTACATAAGAATATGCCTTATAAATAGAATCCTACACATACCTATTTGTGAAGTGATTGTTTAACTTATGCTCCACAAAATTACAGGAATAACTACATCATAAACCAAACAATGACATAAAAATGGTATATCATTTTATTTTATATATGACTACATATATTTTTGTGAAATATGCCATCACAAAGAACATCCTTTCTAGTTATTAGAATATATGATGGGAAATAGGAATCCAAGTAAGAGATGAAATTATTTGTATGTATTAGTGATGTGCTATGTGTAAATTATAAAGATGCATAACCTATTTATAGGCCTAGAATATAATACAATAAATCAATATCAAATCAGAACATAATGACAAAAATCAAACAATATAAAATTAAATAAATCTAAATAAATATAAGATAATTCTTGATTCTTAGCACTCTCTTTCAAGTTAAAGCTTATCAAATAAGCTTGTTATAATTAAATGAAGATTGGTAGGGAGGCAAGAGCTATAAGAGGCTTGGGCAAAACAACAAAAATGTTGTTAAAGTCTGGGTGAAACAATGAATATGCTGGAAGGCCTGGACAAAAGCATTATATATTATATATTTTATTGGAATTAGAAAAGATAAAATATACTATATTTCCCTTTTCACATATGTTCTTTAGAAATTTATTGTAGTATAATTACTAAGGTCACATTAAGATTTATTTAGATCTCTATCATTTATATTTATGGTGTAAATATCAATAAGGATTTGAGAATATATATATATATACACAAAGTATCAATTTGATGTTAGTTTCTTTCTTTCATTAAAGATTGTAACTATTTTATAAAGATTTGATTATTAGCATATATATATATCAAATATTTCACAGATATTACTTTCATAGTAATGATGTGAGCATAAAGTATTTCATATTGTTAATAGATATAATTTTTCAAGTAGTTATAAAATAGTCAAATACTTCTAATAATATAAATATATAGAATTAAATGAATATGTTAGAAAAATATGCTTCACTATATACATACCAGCTTTATAAAAAAATTGAATACGGATAAATCAATACTTAAAGATTTTGAAAATATTTGACAATTAACCAAAATTATGAACATATGGTTTGGAAAATATTTTCTATTTGAATAAATTATAATGATATTTATTTGAAGATATTAGATATTATTTATGTTTAACATGTATGATGAATATGATTTGTTAGATATTATTTTCATAGAGAATTATTAGATACTATTTAAGAAGTTACTAAAGATTAAAATTGGCTGCAAAATTTATTGATCATGAATGTTGTTATTATATGATTATTATCATTGTTGTTGTTATTATTATTTCAAAACTAATATAATAAATAACGTGAAAGAATTGATGGTCTCTTAACATTTTGATCATTGCCAAAATTAATGCGCTTTTATTAGCTCACATATCTTTTATTTAAATTATTCAAATTGTTTGTGCATAGCTAAAAGCAATGTAATTTTAAGTTTTTAAACCCTTTAAATTGTTGAAACACAATAAGCTTGCATGTTATACGACACGCACACTAGACATAGATCACTTCAATTTAGGATTGTAACACCCTTTTAATTATAGTGTTCCACTTAGGTCATGACACGACAATTAAGAGTGTGATACTGCGTATCGTAGTAGTGCGCCATATGATAATCGATTCCTTTTATCAAAAACTCTATAGTAAATAAAATATTTCTTGATCATATTCGTGTAATATGAAATGTGAGTGCTAGGTGACATATAAATAAAGTTTTTAGGATTAAAGAAAATAATATGTAAAAGAGTATCATTAGATTTGCTCAAAGTAATAAAACTATCAGTACATTTATTTATATACGATTAGGCAAACATGCTATTCTAGTACATATTTATAATATATAGTCATCCAATGGTTACAATACATAGATCAAAAGAGTCCATGTAGGGACCATCCAAAGTACATCAAAATGCAAAACATAAACCTATTCTAAGGTAAGACCCATCAACAGAATATGCACAAAAAGGGTCCTATTCAAACCAAATAAGCTAGTTTATAGGTATTTGTAAGTGCTAGTCCTAACACAGAGATGGTCAGCTAGTGGCTCTTGAGTGTCACAGAATCCTCTAGTGAAAGCCATCTCCAAATCTGAAGTAGACATGGAATATACATAGGGATGAAAATTCTAAAATTCTCTAGGTACTCCCATACATATACAAATGTCATCATTATCTACCCTAGCTGCTTCGATTTATTTATAAAATATTGCATGCAAGTAGAGTGAACAACAACAATTGTCTTAGCTTTTAAGAAAATCTTTACTCGAAGCAGGCTCATTTTATCCAATCATTATCATTTAAAGTACATGATGCTAAGTTGAAACATAACCATTTTGATCTAGAAAATAATAATAGACTCAATTACTTAGCACATAGCATAGAGAATAACTTAGAACAATTGCTACTTTAACTGCCTTGGCCTTTGATCTATGGTGACTTATTCTACTCCTAGGTAATATACCGCTTTTAAGACTGAGCTCATTTCTATACATGATCATTGGATTTACTTTCTCCAATTCTCACACAAACCTATTCCTAGTCAGGTTTACTTTCCCCAACTTAATTCAAGGGTAGTCAAGTTTACTTTCCCTAAATCCTATTTACTTTCTTGACCCAAGAAACATAATCTTGATCTTTCCCTTATATAAAGGCAATTGTCAAAAGTATTCACAGTTACATGTGCACATCATCAACTAATTCATATAGCATAAATGAGATCAAATCATTAACATTTCATCATAGTTTCAGCTTACTAGCATACTATTCAGAATTTTAGTCTCTAAGAAAGTTATGGTTAAATTATTAAACATCATCAACATAGAGCACAACAATTTTTTACAGATAATTCAATATGTCTATGAGACCCTATAAAAATTTCAAAGTAAAAAAGGTATCTAGTTATATTAACAAAACTATACAATTTCAGAGGTTAGAAACCACCTATTTCTAGCTAACAGTCAAAATTTCCAATTTTTTTTCCTATCAAATGAAACTCAATAATTTTGTAAAAATTCAGGGTTAGACTTAAAATGTCTACAACGCCCTGAAAAATTTCAGGTCAAAATTCAATCATTTGATATAGTAACAAAATTAGACAAAATCAGCTTCAGAGTTAGCTATTCAGGTAGAAACTTACCAGTTTGGTTTCTGAATTTTTAAAAAAATAGTAAAAGTATTTAAGTGAACTCAAGAAAAATCCTAGAGATGCTTTCATATGTTAAATTCATCATATAAAAATTTTAACTGAAAATCATGTCTCTAACTAAGTAAGAAAAATCGTGTGTTTTCAGCTTTGCTTAAAATCTAAGTTTCCCACACAACTTAAAACTTGTTTTGACAAAAAAGATTTTCTAACAACATCAAATCATTCCACCCATATGAACACAACAACATCTATGTGCAACCATGAAAATAAATAAAAAATCTTGAGTTCAAACATTCAATAAAATTTTAAAACCAATTTTGAAGAGAAAATCTTGCAAGAAACCCTACTTTGCTCTTATAAGCTCTTACTCTTGTCTTGGCTTTCTTGAAGAGTTTTTACACCCAATTTTTGACTTAAACCAATCAAATCCTCCTTCAAGGTAGCAAGAACAACAACTCCAATTAATGGTGAGGTGAGGTGAGGTGAGGATTCTTTATAGAGAATTGATTTAGGGATTACAAAAGGTAGGATGTAGTTTGTGCTTTAGTGATGGGTTTTTGGTGTTGTAACTTATGGTTCTTAGCTAGGTTTTGGTATTTTTGAAGGAGAAAAGAAGTGAAGAATGCTGGAAGGAGGTCTTGGTCGAACCTTGAGGGGAGAAAATGAGGGGTTGTGTTTTTATTTTGCTTATATGATATGTCTTACAAGTTTTCTACCACAAAAATGTATTAATTTTGATAAAAATTATAATTTTGTGTGGTTATAATTAATTGTTGACAAGGACAATGGTGTGGCCATTCCATAGCCATACACTTGTCAAGTGAGGTGGCAAACTTACACTGTAAGTTTTATACGATGTAGAAACTGCACATCAAAATTTTACCTACCTACCTAGAAAAGTATTGCCGAAAATTTAATTTCAGGTTTGAAAATTTCATTTCTAATCATTTCTAACCTTGATCCCATCTTTCTTCAATCTCGGGCATCTCTTGGTCCTTTCTAGGGTTTTAGTGATCCAATGGGTTCATAAGGCCCACAAAGTTACTATTCATATTTTTTTTATTCTCTCACTAAGCCATCCTTATTATTACTAATTCTATTAGAATTGTAAAATTCTTATTAATAAAGTCCAAACAAAAATTTTTGGAATAACTTTGAGTGTTACAAGGGTTATATTTTTATACCTTAGTATTAAGGGTGGAACAAGCCAGGCCAGGCTTTGCTCTTAACAAGCCCACTTGCCACAAATATTAGGCCTTAGCCTGGTCTATAGCCTTCTATAATCAATCTTTTAGGTGTAAGCCTAGCCTGTCATTGGCCTGGCCTAGCCTTAAGCCTGTTTAGAAAGGCTATAAACATTATAACACTTAAACACAAATTAAACACAAAATAATAGCAAAAGTTAAACACAAAATAACACAAATTAAAAAGGAATGCTTAAACATTAGAACAATGCATCCATAAATCCAAAGTAAAATTACTAAAAAAGAAAAAATAAAGCCAAAACAATAAGGAGCATAGAAAACAAGAGAAAACGTGAAAGGCAAGGAAGTTGAGAAGAGATCTATATCATTGAACTTGACTAACGAGACTTGCTTTGAATTTTTTTAAAACCAAGAAAATGGGGCATCTTTTTTTACTTTAGCAGAGTTCAAAGACCATTTTTTATGATAAAAAAAGGAAGCCAAAAAATAGAATTAAAAAAAACACCCATGGAGTAAAATTAGAGATATGAAGTTGACATGAAAAATGTTGATGTGATTGTTGTTGTTCCTGCGGTGTGTCCATTACAGAGGTGAGAAAGCCATTCCTTACTCTCACACATTATCTCTCGTTGCAATGGTGTGGTGTGGAGCAATGACCACATGATGGCTTCGAATTGCGACATGAGAGGAAGAGGAGACAAGGAGTGACAGATGACTAGTGGCATATGGCGACATGGCGATGGACGGCATGGTGGCATCATCCGTGAGACGGTGAGGTAGGGTGGTGGTGTGTTGTATCGGGGTGGCAACACAAAGGAGATGAAGAAGGGTCTTTCAATTTGGGGTTGTTTATGTTTGTAAAGTTTAGTGTTTTAGTAAGAAGGTTAAGGTGTTAGGAGATTTTAAAAGTTTTATATTTAAATGAAAACAAGTATAAGATATTAATAACAACTTCCAACAGAAATATCACAAATAGCTAGTGGCAATGGGCCACTTTTCTAATGTAGTATTGGTGTGCCATGGTTCAAATCCCATCTACAAGATTTTATAAAATTGAAATAAATTTAAGTAAAGTTAAACAGAACCAGACCTAACAGGCTAACAAGATTTAGAATAAGCCTAAGCCTGACCCTAATTTTTAATAAGCCAAACACAGGCCAAGCCACATGCCCCTAACAAGCGCCTGCCTCCCACCCTACCTAGTATATATTTGTCACATTAAAACACTCCTAAACATTCTTCTATGAACCTTAGTCGTCCAAGGATTTTTCCCTAGAGAGAAAAAGATTTCTCTTAACCTTCTCCATTAATCTCTTTCGATAAGTGCTCTTATCCTTATGCTTACATGGGTTATATGTTTGGCCAATCTTTAGGTTGTTGTGGTATAGCTTTTTCTTCTCATTCAATTCCAAATCATTCCTTATTTTTGTCTATAATTCCATGGCAGTTGAGAATGCCATTCCAGTTCTCTGGTATCATGTAGACAGTGTCCAGGCACTCTTGGTAATGAACGGTGAGTGAGTAGTTGCTCATGGTTATATTTTAGCCATTAAAAGTATTTTAGAAAATGATTTGTATCGCTATTATCATGAAAATCATATTTCAAAAAACTCATGGGACCATTGTTCGTTCATGGTTGTTGCAAAGTGTCTTAAGTTAAAGTCATGTTATATTATAGAAATATGTGATTTTATTTGGCTTGATATGAATCTGCTTATTAGAAAATAAATTGACAATTATCATGAATTCAAAGCTAGAAGTATTATTCAATTATCAGATACGAATAGTAGGCAAGACATCATTGAATAACTTGTACAAATTTCATCAAATATTATTATTATCTATTTAGCATAATATGACCTAGCTAGTTATCATAAAACAATTAAAAAGATAAAATAATTTATAACTACTTAATAATTACCACATGAATTGCAGTTAGAATAGTAAGAACAATATATCGTTGTGTAAATTTTAATTATAAATAGAGTCTAGTCTAATATTAGAACTTAGTTAAACATTAGCACAATGCTCAATTAAAAATTGGGAAATATTGAAATGATGAAATTAAGCCAGTTGATGAAGAGTAGTTAACAGCTAAGTTATACAAATAAATTAATACATACTTATTATTTATTATATGAATAACATCCATAATAATAGGAATTGTCTATGCAATAGTTAAAACTTTAATCAATAATTTATTCATGATAAAACAAAGTCCAATATCGTTATTTAGCTAGACAGTTAGTGTAGTCTCCTAATTAAATAGATAATTAATCAGGTATTATTATTAGGTAACATCATAGGAGTAAATCAATTAATAGAAATTAACTAAATGCTATTGTAGCTTTTATGATTAAATTATAAACTAATTATTAAACTATATATAAGAAATGTTCAGTATAACAAGACTAGTTTTAGTCTTATGAGTATTATTTAGCTATTACCAGTTTCTAAGATTAATTTACTTATAGGATGAGAGAACCCAACTTTTAAGAAATAATTAAATAGGTAAATAATAATTAAAGGCTCGTAGTTAAATCATTGATATTATTATTATGACTGTTGATGTTATAAATGGTTTAGTAGATAGTATGACATGAACGTTTCTACGACATAATATTTAATACATAAATTGTTAACACATATGCAGCAAACAAGATACAAGGAACAAGATTCAATGTTTAAAATTTATTGCTAATTCAGTTAACTTATGTATGTTTGAGATTAATCTTAGTAGAGTTGCGATTTGTGTTAGAGAAGTTGTTAACCATGGTACGCCTAGCTGCCAAGGAGGCCGTGTACCAAGCGACCATAGAGGTAGTCTTATGAGATGTTAACCTTGGTATGCCTAGCTTCCAAGGAGGCAGTATAACAAGCGGCCATGGAGGCAATCTTATAAGTTGTTAATCTTGACATACCTAACTCCATGGAGGCGGTATGCCAATCGACCATGGTGGTAGGCTTTTACGATTCATATATACCACATGATTCAGTCCCTACGAGGACAATCCCATAAATATATGTTCATGATACAAATTAATGATTATTGAATATGAATTCAGTTTTAAGTTAATTTCCTTAAGTTAGATTTTATATAGATAAGATGAATCAAATTGCATGTATGAAAATATTATTATTATATAATTACTTGCATGTCCATGTTGTATGTATTGTTATTATGTAGTTTCTTGTTGTCTCATGTGAGTTATGGGTGGCTATCTACTCATAGATTTTGATGACTCACCCTCTCTCTCCTTCCTCCTGACGAATACAGTTGTAGGCTCAGTTACGCTTCAGGATCCACCTCCTCAATAGTGCTCCAGCTATCCTATTGGTGAGTTTTGCTTTAGAGTGAATGTTAGATAGGTTCATGATAGTTATAGAATGCTCCCATAGTTGTGCAAGTAGGGTCCTCGGACATTATTTAGCATGCATAGTTATTTTAAAGTTATATTATTCTGTTATAATGATATTTTATGTAATTTCTTTCAGGAGCATAATTCAAGATTTATTTGAGTTATGGATGTTAAAACAATTTGCAAGAATTCAATATTTTATGTATTTTATGAATAAAGTTTTCATGAAATTTGAAGGAGTTTGTTTATCAAGTTGTTTATTTATTTTCATAATTTATTATGAATGTTAAATTGTAGTTTACTATGGATGATTGCACAAAATCAATTCCAAAAGGCTTCCATAAAGGTCAATATCCTTTATATGCTGGTCACGATTTTTGGGTCGTGATAGAAAAAGCACAAGTGGATGTTGTTGCTTCTTTGGAGTCTGTCTCATCACTTGGTCATGCAAGAAGCAAAATACCATTACACTTTCAACTGCTAAAGCTAGTATGTTGCTATTGCAAAATTGCTGCACACAAATGTTATGGATCAGAAATCAACTTGAAGACTACCACCTAAGGTACTAAGTACTCTAAAATCTCTATTGTAACACCCTCAAGTATAACATCATCCTTCAGTTGGTGAGATAAGGATTTCTTATAAAGAGTTGATTTGGGTACATCAAGAGATAGTGTGCAGTTTGTGTTAAAATTTATGGATCCTTGATGTTGTAGCTTAAGGTTTTTTTTTTTTTTGTGAGTTTATAATGTTTTGATGAAGAAGAGAATGGAGTGAGCTGAAAGGAATGCTTGGCTGAACATGGGAGGAAAGGAAATGGTGAGTTTTGGTTTTGTTTATGTTAAGATAATGCACACATAATTTCTATTATGAAAAAGTTTTTCATAAAGATAAATATTAAAATTTTTGTAATGCTCCAATTGGTTCTTTATAAAGGCTATGGTGTGGCTTCTTCTAAGCCACACACTTGTTACCCTAGGTGGCAAACTTGTACTACAAGACTCATATGATATAAGAAACTACACATCAATATCTTCCGAACGGGTAAAATACCGCACTTGTAAAATAGATATTACCTAAAATTAAATTTTGGGTCTAAAATTTTCATTTCTAACCTCCTAACCTTAATCCTATATTTTCTAGTCTCATGTATTTCAGATCCCAATTTTAGGGTTTTAGTGGTCCTAAAGGCCTTGCAAGGCCTACATGATCACTATTCACATTTTTTTTTCACTAAGTCGTTCTTATCAAGACTAATTTCATCCAATTCATGAAATTCTGATTAATAAAGTTCAAATAAAATTTTAGGGTGTTACAATACCATTCTCCTTAAAAAATTTTGCCCTTAAAATTCTAACTCAACATTCTCGTTCCTAGTACGTCTGTGGTTTGCCATTGGTTCCTGAACACACCGACAAAAGATATTGAGTTGATTAGGCTCAATACTATGCTAAGTGTGACAACAACCAACTACAACACCACTAGACTATTATGCACATCTAATCCTTATATCATATCATCCAGATAAGATTCAAGGCATGCCTTATCTACACATTGGAAGTATAGCAAGTCCATTCCTAAGGTCCTACTAGGATGAACTACTTTGATACCATAATGTAACACCCTCCCAAGCATAACATCATCCTTAAGCCATGACATTAGACTCAAGAGTTGTTACTTATAAATTAGTGAATATTTCTTAATTATCTCCAGCAAATTTGATTGATTGGTGCAATAACTAATTCATAATTCACTAAAATACATAAAAAAGAAACAACGTATTTACAAGAAGAGGCTCTTCTATGAGCCTTATAATACATCTATCTTCTCATATATTTACAATGATATATACACATAGCAAAATAGAATTAATCAGGGACTTCAAGTATTGAACTTTCGTAGCAACCACCTTATCATTTTCTTGAGAAATCTAGAGACGACATGGGAACACAAACAAACAAAGGGGTGAGAATCCTAAAATTCTTAGTAAGGCATCCCCAAAATGCATAATGAAAATCCATGTCATTGTCATTGTTCCAACCACTTCGGTTTATTAAGAAATTATGATTATACAAAACATATTAAAGGTTCATTTTAAAGTTCAAAAATCATCTTTCCGAAGTGGGTTCATTTTAGGATCCAATCACTTAATATACATATGGCATAATACTCAACATCATAGTAATTTATTCTAGACAAATAATTTAATGAAATATTCATATGCATATAATAAATGTAGTGATCTTTAGTGAAATTATCTTTATATGTCCTTGATGTGTCGAAGGGATCTCATATACATCATTCTCATCTTTGTATGCCCTTGGTACATCAAAAGGGATCTCTTATCTTTCCGTGCCCTTGATATACCGAAGGGATCTCATCTTTCCATGCCCTTGACATACCGAAGGGATATCTGATTCTTTTACTTAGCACATAATATAGAAGACTACTTAGGATAGTTGTTACTTTGACTTGTTTTGGCCCTTGACTATGGTGGCTTATTCCACTTCTAGCTAGTAGACTATTTTTAGAACTGAGTTCATTCCTGTACATGATCCTTGAATTTTCTCTCCAATTCACACACGGATCTTCTAGCTCATTCCTGTATATGATCCTTGGATTTTCTCCAATTCACATATAGATCTATTCTTAGCCAGGTTTTCTCCTTGACTCAATTCAAGAGTAGTTAGGTTTACTCTCGATTAACGGACAACCTTCCTCGGCCCAATAAGACATATTCATTCATGTAAGCAATTGTCAAAAGTATTCACAATTATATGCATATAACATCATCAATAGATTCCAATAGCATAATAAGATCAAATCATAGTCATTCCATCATATTTTTAGCTAGTTTAGTGTGCTATCCTGATTTTCAGTCTTAAAGAAAATTATGTATCAACTAATAAACATAATCAAAATAGAGCAAAATAAATTTTTAGAGTTAATTCATCATGTCTATGAGACCTATAAAAATTTCAAATCAAAATAAGGTCTCTAGCTATATTAACAAAATTCCACAAATTCAAAGGTCAATAACCTCATTTTCAACCATCAGTTAGAATTCCCAATTTTCTTACCCTATCAAATGAATTTATAAAATCCTACAAAAATTCAGAGTTGGATTTCATTATGTTATCAATACCTGTAAAATTTTGAACTCAAAATTTGATCATTTGATATAGTAACAAAATTAGACAAATTCAGTGCTTTAGAATTGACTAGGCAGAAACCTTGACCATCTTGGTTCTTCAATTTTAAAAAATAGTAGAAGTACTTAAAATGACTCAAGAAAAATAATGGAGATGGCTTCATATGTTAGCTTCATCAAATAAAATTTTTAGCTGAAGATAAGATCTCTAAATCAGTAAGAAAAATCGTGTAATTTGAGTTGCTTGCTTGTCGGCAATGTAATTCACAATATATTTTCAGAAAAAGCATTTTTTTAACATCATTCAAACACTCCACCAAATTAAACACATCAATACCTATGTCTAAAAATTCCATAAAATTGAAAACCTCAAGCCAAATCATTCAAATAAATTTCAGAATTAGTTTGAAGGAAAAGAGGTTAAAGAAAACCCTACTTGGCTTGTGGAAGCTCTTGTTCTTATTCTTGGCTTTCTTCAAGAGCTTTACACCCAATTTTTGATTTAAACCAATCAAATCTTCTCTTAACATTGCAAGAATGGAAGCTTCAATTGATGGTATGGTGCAATGAGGATTGCTTATAAAGAGTTGATTTGGGTATATCAAGAGATAGTGTGTAGTTTGTGTTAAAATCTATGGATGCTTGATGTTGTAGCTCAAGGTTTTTTGTGAGTTTATGATGTTTTGGTGATGAAGAGAATGGAGTGGACTGAAAGGAATGGTTGGTTGAACTTGGGAGGAAAAGAAATAGCTGAGTTTTGATTTTATTTATGTTAAGATAATGTACACATAATTTCTATTATGAAAAAGTTTTTATTAAAGATAAATATTGAAATTTTGGTAATGTTCCTATTGGTTCTTTATAAAGGCTATGGTGCGGCTTTTCTAAGCCACACACTTGTCACCTTAGGTGGTAAGCTTGTACTGCAAAACTCATATGGTGTAAGAAACTACACATCAATATTTTACCAAATAGGTAAAATACCATATCTATAAGGATATTAGACGAAATTAAATTATGGGTCTAAAATTTTCATTTCTAACCCTTCCAACCTTAATCCTGTATTTTCTCAATCTGGTATCTTTGGTTCAATTCTGGAGTTTCAGTGGTCCCAACGGCCTATGGGGCCAGCATGGTCACTATTCACTTTTTTTACTATGTCGTTCTTATCAGGACTAATTTTATCCAATTCATCAAATTCTAATTAATAAAGTTCAAATAAAATTTTTTAAATAAATTTCAGAGTGTTACACCTTTTCTTTGTGATAATACTAGCGCTATAAATCTTGCAAAGAATCCTATTTATCACTCTAGATCCAAACATATTGATATAAAACATCACTTCACTAGAGATCAAGTCAGAAAGGTGATGTTGAGCTAAAATTTGTGATTACAAAAGATCAAGTACTTAGCATATTCACCAAACAAATAGCTGAAAATCATTTTTCCTATTTGAAAAGGCTTTTGAAGTTAACAAGTTTTTGAAAACTTGCATTTCATGCATACATTGCACTTTCTAGAGTCCCTACCAAGCGACTCTAGAACTAAGGCTTTTCATGGAAGAATGCTTGACCAAACTTAGAAAGTAGTCTAAGAGTTTAGAAAGTACATATGAAGTTTAGAAACACATTCACAAAGTACTAGCTAGATGGGTTCAGAAACTGGTTGTGCTCACATGATGAAGTTCAAAAAATGGGTTTTGATCAGAAAGAATAGTTTAGAAAGCTCCAATGTCAAAAAGGGTTAGAAACTACATATAATTTTTGAAAGTTCAAAAATTCATGTTTAGGAAGTATTTTCTTTACTTTCTAATAGACTTTACTAGTGGGAGTTCTCGCAACCTTTACTTATCTCTCCCATGATATAACTATTATCAACCTACTCACCCCTCTAATCCTAAAACTTTCGCTACACTGTAACCTCCATTCTCACATTTATCCTCATTTAAAACCTTCCTCCTTTAACTTAAACACTTTTCCTTAACTTCTTCATCTTCAAACTTGCTCAAGTCTTTCTCATCTTCTTCTTCTAACCTACACTTGTTTCTCAAACCCTTCTTTTTTATTAGAATCCATGGTTGAAGGAAAACCATTGCTGCTCACAAGCTTGAGAATCAGATTCCACATGTACGATGATCCTAATGTGTAAGAGTTCTATATGGAGAACTTCTCGGAGAAAGATGGCACCTCAAAAAATGCTAAGATCAAATTTTCTAGATCAAGTTCCTATTTTGAAGGAGGTTTTCTCATTTCAAGGATGGGAGGACTTTCTAGTGACTTAAGAAAGGGTATTTCTAAGAATGGTCACAACTTTTTTATTCTCAATTGGAAAGGAACTCCAGAAACTACTCTCTTATCCATAATTAGAGGCTATGGCATTAACATTGTTCCTGTTAGGCTTGCAAAGATCACCAAAACTCCATATGATAGCAATGTATGTGTAGCCCATAATAGATGGAATCATGAGATAAAAGTCAGTAAATTTGATGTCTCAAGATACTTAACTGGCTTTATTATGCACAAGCCTAGAGAAATTCCTACTACTATGCTTAACTCTAAACCTAGAACAACATTTTTTGTGATTTAATTCTCTATACTACCTAAGCTAGGTAGCACTGATGTGATAATGGGGAAGGACTGCATCTTATTATTCTGTTTATTAACTAAGAGCAAAGTGAACTTGCCTTAGTTGATCATGGACTATATGTTAAGTGCCACTACAAAAGAAAAGAGAAAAACAACTATTGTTCCTTATGGTATGCTGTTAACCAAGATTTTCCAATACATTGGATATTCCTTGGCTAATAAGTGGTACGAATATATGGTAGGAATGGAATTTACCATTAATTCATTCAATCCCACAAAGAGGATTAAGAAATGAGCTAAGAAAGTTAGTCCAAAGGAGCCAAGTCCTAAGAAGAATGAAGAACCCAAGAAGACAAAAGGAAAAGGTTCAAGAGAAGAAAAGGCAAAAGGAAGAGAAAGCTTGTTCTTCCCTTACAAAGTGAAAAAGAGGATTCTGAAGGTACTCATTCTAATAATGGACCCATTAAAAACTTGGACAAAAGATCCAAGGCAAAAGAAGAAAGCGATAAAAGTTGGAACAAGAGGAAAGCTTAGAAACTTAACATGTAGTCCTCTAAAATTGAGAAACCAAAAGGGAGACCTAATAAACTTTCTATCAGAAGACAAGATAATGAGAAAAAGTTAAGAACCTTCCCAATGGGATGCCTAAAGATTCTCTAATTTTAAGAGTAACTTGCTATAAAAAGAGTTGGAATGGTGATTGAAGAATAATCTGCATTTTCTAAGGATGAGACATTGAAAACATTCTCAAGGAGGGCAATATTGTACAAGAGAAGAGAAATGGAAGAACTTCAAAATGCACAGCATACTAAAGGAATTCAGAGCTATAGCAAAAGCCAAGGTGTTGTGGTCTCTAAACCTTATGTGATGATAAATGATCAACTGATCACTCCCAAGAGGAAAGTGACACTAGTAAGTATACTAGGTCGTCAAGTAATAGAATAAAAGAGAGAGTTGTCATATCTATAAGGATAATTCAAATACCAATTCTAGCTAATTAGATAACAAGTTGAACAATTGAAAAGAGATGATATCAAAAGGAATAAAGGCTAAAGTGCTAAAACAATGCAAAAAGGGATTTGAGAATTGAAGAATAAAATACTAGGGTGATTTACTTCAACTATGTGTGAATAACATGCAACATGAACATCAATATGGTTTGTCCAAATTCAATTAAGTGATGGTAGGATCTTTGTGTTCATTAAAAGTCTTTCTCAAAGATCATCTAATGCTACTCAATTAGAGTTAAACACTTAATCTCTTAGCATGCTTAATTCCAACTATGTGATTTAATTCTCAAGTCCTTAAATACCACATTAATCATGTTTGCCTATCTCTAGGTGTCATTCAATTCATAGCATTGTATTCATAGGCATAGCTCTTACTCCTTTTCTCAAATTTTTAATAACCCTTATAGTCCTAAATTGGTGATCAAGCAATTCAAGATAAATAAATTCAATTGCAATACTCACCATCAAATGAGAACAAGACATAAATTCATTCACACTAGCATATTATTAAACACATAGCCTCCATAAATCACCCTAAGCAAAGAGGGTTTAGTTACAAGTCATTGAAGACAAAATAAAATCAACATCAATGAAAAAGAGATGAAAAGAAGCCATTAACAAGAAAATACTCAAAGAGTTGAAGAACAATCTCAAGAGAGGTCCTTTCTCTCCAAGCTCTAGCCTATTCTTTTCCCCATTTCATCTTTTTCTGCCCTCACTCACTGCTCCAATGCATTTTTGTATCAATTATGAGCTACCAGATTCAATTGTGAAGCCCAATCCACATGTCAAGTTCGTGCACCCACACTCAGCGTAGCTATGGCTATGCTAGAGCATAGCTTAAGTGTAAAGATCAGAACTATGATAGTAACTCATGCTGTAGTGTGGGTTTCCATGATGTAGCGTGGCTTTAGTTTAGGACCCATGCTCCACCATGGATTTCTATGCTGAGAACAGATTTCTGACATCCCTTTAGCTCCAATTCTTGCTCATTTGCATGCATAGCTCAAATGCTTCCCTAATTCTTCTTCCAAAAAGCTATAACCCAATGGAAAACACAACTAGAATGCAAGGTTAACGTGAGTATAATCATACAAGAATTTGAGCTAAATGATGTAAAAGAGGCACCTATGAAAACTCAAACTAATTATCAACAAACTCAAAGTTCCAAGAAAACTAAAGAAAAACATAACTCATAAGGAGTTATCATCAACCATCCAAACTAATCACTAAGCATTTTGGCTACACTTCATTCCCAATCTCTACTGCTCCAAGCTCTAAACCAATTTTAGAAACCCCTTCAGAAGTTAGCTTAGAAATTGCTTTAGAACCTGCACTTGACCTTAGTGCAATCGTTGAGTAAGCAATTTGACAATCAAAGGAGAAGTTTCTGAAGATGTTAAGGACCACATATCCTTAAGTCAAATCCTCAAAACTATCTCAAAGGATATGGAGGAAGATAATTCTTATGCTGAAGGGTGGCACAGAGGAACTCAACCTCTACATGAATGAGCTCTCCATAGCTTTAGAGCCTATCATAAAAAAGCCTAGGGAGAATAAACAGCTAAAAAATCAAAATTTCTCTTGTTTTAAGGGAAATGCCTTAGCCACAACCTTCTATCAAGATCTTTTCTTTCGATGAAGAAGATGAAGCTTCAGAAACTGATGCATAACCTTAGAAATTGAGGTAAAATCTATTGTTGCAATTGAACAAGAGCCATATTAGAGACCTCAAGGTTCTGGTGACACAATTCCCTTGAATATATCTAATGAAGAAGTTGAACTAGAAGCTACTCCAACAAACAATCCTACCAATGCTCCTACTCAACCAAAACCTTACCTAAATGTTCCAGAGTCCAACTTTTTTTGCATAATCAAAGAGACTTGACTTCCAAACTTTAGAGTTGAAACAACCAACAGAGAACTTAGAGCTTAGATGAGAAAACATAAAGATTTATTACAACAAATCCTT
Organism: Dalbergia oliveri; assembly: GCA_030441495.1. Lineage (NCBI taxonomy): Eukaryota > Viridiplantae > Streptophyta > Magnoliopsida > Fabales > Fabaceae > Dalbergia > Dalbergia oliveri. Next base: position 7,949,915 of record JAMLFY010000009.1, read on the forward strand.
CATGAACTCAAAAATAGTGGCTAGTAATGGTTTGACTATGTGCAAACTCCTTTTACTAATAACCAAAAGGGGAGAAATATGAAGAAAAAAAAATCTTTTGCACCTAGTTAAGGAGTCATGAGTTGAGGGGGAGCTTCAAAGAGCTTCTTATCAAGCATATCATATTTTGTTCTGCATTTTGATATTTTGTTTCTGGTCATAAACCTTTTTATGCTACTTATATATATCAGTTTCATTGTACAATCCTTTCTATATTATCTTGAAATGAAAACAGATGTTTCTCTAATCAAGTGTTGTTATGTTTATTGTGAATACAATGTGCTGAGTATGGTCTATCCTAAGATTGTATCACCAAATGCTGTCATATTTGATATTCTTTACACTTATTAGTTTTTGATATAGCATTGCATCATAAGACACTTTAAAAGTTTTGGTTCACAATAAGAAACCTTAAGAAAGTTCTCTTTTTGAAAAGGCTAATTTGTAAGCAAAATTTTTACTAAGTTTTTGAAAGAAAATTTCCTTAAGTCTCTAACTTTAAAGAAAGATTCTATCAAGCATTTCTCCAAAATATTTTCTCAAAATTTGGTTTGTCATCATTAAAAATGGGGAATTGCTAGCTTCAGAACCCTTGAAAAAGCAATTATAGCTTATGTTTGGAATAACAATAAAGCAAATTTTGTTAAAATATTTAAAGAAAGAACAAATGGTTTGCTTTAGTTTCTGGAGCACTTAACAGGTCAATTCTCATATACATATAATTCAATTCATGATATATTTTCACACATCATGATTTAACATGATCAAAATCTCATTCAAAGAGATTTGTTTTCTATGTAAAAAAATTTTTAGAAAGTGAATTAGAATATATAAGAAGCATTAGAAAGTAAGTCTGGGCCTTCAGAAATTTGCTTATTACTTTAGAAAGTAGCATAACAACTTGAGAAAGTGTTTTCTCATAATTAAATCAAGCATCATCATCAATCTCAATTGTAATCATCTTTGAAGAATATCAACATTATCTAAAGATCATCATTCACCTAGAAAAAGGTTCATATGCAACATAAAAGACTTAGAAAGTGTAGAAGTACATTAGAAAGCATGGCATGCATCATAAACCATTGCTTACATCATAAACTACTTTGGGTCATAAAAAACTGAAAGATATTTGAAATTCAAATAAGTCAAAACCTCAAAAAGTGATGATAGTGACATATCAACTTTATACTTGGATATTTATCATCTTTTAGAAGGTCTTCACATATAGTGAAGCTCAAAAACTATGCTAAAATTGAAGATTTAGTTTTTGAAGTATTGTTAGAAAAATTGTCAATGGTTTCTATACTATATAGCTATTTCTAACACAACTCAGCACATATTTCTAGAAGATAAATCCTAGGACACACAAAAATTGATCAACACATGTCAAGAGGAGAAAACTTGAAGGAACTTTTGCACTCTCAATGTTTAAGCTATAAATATACTCTCTAAAGTTCATTTTTATTTTGAATTTAGTTTCTAAAAAGAAAATTTTATCTTAGCAAACATTCTTCTTTGGAAGATTAGAAAAAATCTCTCAAGTTGTTTCCTTATACACTTTTATTATCTTAGGAAACTTGAGAGCTTTTCTTGTAGTGTTAAATACCAAAACCTTATATCTTTTATTCCTTGGTCCATTAGTGATCAATGCGAGATTAGCTTAGAAAGGCCAAGCTAAAACTACTTGTGACTAATGGATAATTGTACAAACTGCTCATTAGAGATAGTTTGAGAAATGTATTAAAAAGAGTATCTTTCTTTCTAGAGTTAAGTAAGTGGTTGATAGTGGAACTCAACAGGATGGTTGAGAACTGGATGTAGGTTGTGTTTTGGCCAAACCTATAAAATCCTTTGTGTGATATTCTCTCCTCCTTATCTATTTTATTTGTTGTGTGTTATTCAATTATTTGTGTGAATCTTAATCTTTGCTTAAACCACTTTTTGAAAAGTCATTTGGTTTCTAACAAAAACTTCTGAAGCATACCATTTTGTTTTTCCCTGCATTCATGTTTAAATACTTGATAGACTTTGTTTAAGTTTCTTAGAAAATAAAAGATTTGAATGCCCAATTCAACCCCTTTTTCATGCTACACCTTCACTTACAATAGACAAGTGGGTTGCTTTGCTATCTTTACTAGGGTGGAACATACTACTATTGTTGCTATGTGTAACCCCCTAATGTATAATGAAGTATGCTGAAGTTGTATTTGATTTTAACATTAAAGGATCACTTCTTAGGACCTTAGCTTAACCTTGACTTTTTAGAAATACTTAGTGAAAAATACATGTCATTTGTTTTTTTTTTTATTTGAAAAGACATTAGCTTAAAAAATAGAAGCCTTTGCGCATAAATAGTATTCTACACTAAACCACATAAATATAAGTGAACATGCAACATAATATTATCATCTAAACACCAAGACGATCTCAACACATCACATGAAATACCTCAATATATATAATATGTATAATCTAGCAGAAGAGCCTCAATAGCTCACAAGATATCCGAGTATGTATAATAGTGCCTTAGTGCACAACCATCTAACCCGTAAACCGAGATACATAGCGATAAAAAGCATAATAGACAAGCATGTCAATGGCCATATGGGTCCAGCATACAGTAACTTAAACCAAAATGATAGTCATATGTCAAGAGATATAAGTAGGGCAAATATCTAGTAATCCTAATGATGTCTCCAGTATAGCTATCCCTATCCGTTCGGTAACCTCAAACATCACTCCGGTAGGTACTGCTCATTCAGAGACGTACATGGAAATTTAAACGAGGTGAGAATCCTAATGAATCTCAGTAATAGCAAAACATACATGGTGTCATCATTGTACATCTCTAGCCCACTTGGTTTATTATAGAAATGGTGTACATGCCATAATGTAGTCCAATTTTAGAGTTTTCAAAAATGTTATTATCAAGTGGACATTTCATTTTAATATGGTCTTGATCATGAATGCATCAAGTTAGTTATATGTATGTATTTATATATGCATGAGAAGAGCTTCGCATTAGAGTATACATTTTGTAAAGGCATGCATGCAAGGGAAGAACAAACATATCACCTAGGCCACATCATGCATGAAAGAATGAAACATAATCTCATAAGTACATGCATGCATGAAAGATACAAACATAATCCTGTACACGTACAGGTATGAATGAAAGAAGCAAACATATATAGTGAGCAGACACAAGACTTTCAACTTTTCTTTGAACATAGTTCATTTTCACTTATTTGTTAACCTCTCAGGAACCCTAAGCTATGAGCTCATACCTAATATATATAGTGTGATCAAGTCATTAAACCTCGATCAATATCAAACCTTGACTAGACAAATATAATAGTCATCAATATGATGTATAAATGCGATCAGTCATCACTGAACCTTTAATCCTGAACCTAGTGTTTATATAATGCGATCAGCCGTCATTGAACCTCGATAAATCCTGAACCTAGTGTTTATATAATGGGATCAGCCGTTCCTAAACCTCAATCGGTATTGAACCTAGTGTAAGGGGGTGTGAGTTTTCTTTTAGATACATAGACATTCATAACTTTTTTTTTCCATGGTTCGTGTCATGGTATAACACTTAGCATATCCGCAACCCTTACTTGCTCTACTTTCCTTAGTTTGCAAGTAGGCCCGCAAATGCACTATGGGGTACACCACAATAGTGTCCCAAGCTCATGATTTTCCTTATTCATGTTTTATTGAATACTTGACTCAACACATTCTATTAATGAGACTCATTGAAAATCAATCGTGAACAATGCTCAAAATAAATGCACATGCAACCAGTCTAGCCAACAATATCCAGGATGACAATTAATATCACATATGTTATCAATGCATCTTAGTCAAACATGCCATAATAGGTATTCAGAATCCAATCAAATATAACAATCAACTGCAATAAATAATCATATTTGCCTAATAGATATTCAAGAGTTATCAGTGCAATTGAAATCACAATTATAAGTCTCATTCACTAAACTGGTTTAGTTCTGATCATAAGAGTATTTTGAAAGATACATTTTTCCTCTTCCCAAGATATATGATCACCATAGCCCACCTTCCTTTATGGTACAAGTTCTAGAAATTTACTATTAAGGACTTTATAACTTCTAATTTATAATGTAGTGCCAAACGTTATAAAATTTTCATCCAAAAACATATTTTCTACCCTAGATCTCCTGAAATTATAGCCTGCACTTGAAATTTCAGAATTTACACAAAAACCCTAAACTTTTGAAAAATTACATTTTGACCCATAAGTTTTACTAAAATTATGAAATAACCCCAAAACTCATTTTTTTCCTTTCAAACACATACATTACTATTCCAAAACCCATTTTTACAACTTTATACCCAAAAACATAGTTTTCTACATAAAAACTCCTAAACATTGTAAAATTGTACTTTGACCTCTAAACTTTACTAAAATTGCAAAACAACCCCAAAACTCATTTTTTTCAGTTAAACTCATACTTTACTGTTCCAAAGTCTATTCTTATAGATTTTCACCCTAAAAATCTAGCTTTTTACATAAAAGCCCCTAAACTTTGTAAAATTGCACTTTTAGTCCAAAATCTCTACATAATCACAAAAATATCCAAATCACATGTACCAACTCCATTTTTCATGTAGATTCTAAATATGTGGTTAGTTTTAAAAACAAAATTTTCCTTCTATGAGAACAAGCCTTGGCTGAACCTATATACCCAAAACCCATGCTTTTGCAAAACTTTAAAACATGCATGAATGTTCTCCTTTTTATGTGTAAATTCTAAATATAAATATGGTTTTTGAAGCAAACATTACTAACATAATAAACCCTCTAAAACAGTGACCTAACTAAAAAAATACTAAAGTTTACTAAAAATTTGACGAAATACATAAAAGTGACTCTTTTTTAAGTGTAGAATCAAAATATGGTGTTGAGTTTTAAAACAAAAATCTCTACCCATACCAAATGAAGGAGGCCAAAACTTGATAGAGAGGAAATAATCGCTCTTCAAATATTTTAAAAAGAAAGGAAGAGTTTTGAGCAAAACTGTAACATCCTCCAAGTACAACCTCATCCTTAAGCCATGACATCGTACTTGAGAGTCGTTACTTATTAATTAGCGGACCTTTCTTAAATATCTATAGCAATCTTGATTAACATGCGTAATAATTAAGCTTAATTCTATAAAAACATATTACAAAGAAACACAACATTTATTGAATACATAGCTAAGTACAAAAGGAAGCTCTTTTACGAGCTTTAATACATATATGTCCCCTATTAAATTTATATACATTTAACTCCAACTATGTATGGTAAAGTAAAAATATTAACTACAAAACTTATGCAATCCCGTATTCTTTCACATAGCAACGGCATCGTTCTCTGGATCAACCTAGAAGCGCACGTGAACACAAAAACACATAGGGGTGAGAATTATACAATTCTCAGGGCAACTCCCTAATTACATAATCACAATGTCATCATCATCGCCCCCAGCCACTTCGATTTATTAAGAAAATGTGATCATGTAATACATATTAAAGATTCATTTTAAAGTTCTAAAATCATCCATCCGAGGTGGGTAGCTTTTAATAATCAACCACTTAGTGCACATATATCAAAATGTTTCAACAAATAGTAAATCATCCTAGGCAGCCAATTCAGAATAAGATGAGTATGCATATAATATATGCAGTGAACTTATCTCAACATGACATGGTTTCACTTCTGCCATAGAAATCAAATCAGTGCATTTTTCTCTTTTTATCGACATGGGAAAGACTTAATTTATACCCAATGAGTATTTGTCACTGACAACTCCACAATAGATAGTTTATACCAAAAGGTATTTATAGTAGATCACACCACACAAGGAAATAGACGCTTATCAAGACTCATTCCTATACATGATCATCGGACTTCATTTTTTTCCATTTTCAAATCACACACAGATCATTTCTGAAGTTCCTCTTTTTGCTTTCCCCTATAATATCTCAAGGGAATTTTTTCTTTTTGCCTTCCCCTCATTCAATCTAAGTCTTGTTTCTGTTTTGTCCATATGTTAGAATATGTATGATTGTAATTTATACATTCTCTTTTCTTTCTCCAAATGCATGCATAAAGCACATGTGGGTATTCATTCACAATACAATTTCAATCACGCCTCATAAACCACTCTTTACTTCCTCTAGCATCCATTTATATGTCATAAGTCACATGGCCAAGTAGTTAACATCAAGTATTCATGTCATACTAGAATCCAAAATGCCATTATTTCATCAATTCAAAGCATTAATTCATTTTCAACACAATGGCAGATTTCACATATTCGTAGCACAATTTATTCTGCATTTCAAACCATCAAATCCAAGGCTATAAAAATTCTCAGTGACACTTCAATGTGTCCACAAGGTTGCATAAAAATTTCAGAGCAAAAAGAGTTCTCTAACTAGGTTAACAAAATTATACAAATTTAGTAGTCAGAGACCACTTATTCACAGCTTAGGCTAGGGTTCTCATAATTTTTAACCCTAGCAAATGATAGAATCAACTCAAAAAAAAATTTACAGTCCACTTCTTGTAAAAATTTCAAAGTGTAGTTCAATCATTTTCAATGGTAATAAAATCAAACAATCTTATTGCTTCAGTTTCAACAATTAAGACAGCATCAGTCTCATTTCAATGTCCAATTTATTTAAGGTAGTATACCTTAAAACCAATGTCCAAGAAAATTCATGTAGTTAGTTTAAGATATTAGCTTCCACATATATTTTTTTCAGTTCATAAACATGACCACAAATAGGTCTAAAAATTCACAAAATTTTCCTGCTAGTAAACGAAAATCCAATAGCCTAGTCAAAACTTCTTTTGACAAAAATGATTTTCTAACCTCATCCAAACACCCCACAAAAATTAACACATCAATATCAACATAATAACAACCAATATAACTAGAAATTTCGAATGAAAACCTATCAGAAATTCTCAGAAAAAATTTGAGGAAAAGGGCCAAAGAAAACCCTACTTTTAGTAACTTAGTGGATCTTTAGCTCCAAGGTGATCCAAGCTTAATTCCTTCTACTCCAAAACTCTCAAATCAACCTCAAATCCTTCCTAAATCAGTAAGGGGTGAGATAGCAAGGTAAGGATTAGTGAGGAATATAGATTTTAACTGGTTAGATCTGTAAGGATTGATATGTAGAATAAGTTTTGTGAAGAGAGTTTGAGGTTTTATCAAATATAGGCTAAGGTTTTGGATCAAGTTTTCATGGCTTCTTGGTGAAACAACAATGGAGGTGGCTGGTTCAATGTTTGGCCGAGAATGATGCTTCAAGGATAAGGTTTGGTAGGTTTTAAATGAAATTAAATTAGGTTGTAAGAATTATGTAGTATAAAGTCTAATTCTTTAAAAAGAAAATATGATGAATGGCTAGGATTTAATCTTGTAAAGCAAGATTAAATCTTAGCCTTACGCTTTACAAGATTAAATCCTAGCCTTACGCTTAGCATATAAAGGATAGACATTATCCAATTGTAAGAACTAAACTATCTTTCGTGTTAAACCGCATACCGAAATTTTACCGAATAGGTGAAACACCATGCCCGGTAATCGAACATTGCCCAAAAATTAAATTCAAGTATAAAATTTTTTTTCTAACCATTTTTAACCTCAACCCTCTCTTTTCTAAGTCCTGGTATTTCCTGTTCCAAATCTGGGGTTTTGGTTGTCCAATAAGCCGTGGGGCCCGCAAGGTAGCTATTCACCTCGACCAGAATTTTTTTTTAAGGTCTATGGCCATTCTCATCATTGCTAAACTGCAGATTTTTGAAATTATGACTAATAAAACTCAAATTAAATTTTTAAATAATTTTCAAAGTGTTACAGGTTAGATTAGGTTTAGGGGTATTTTAGGGTTTAGGTGAAAAAGGTGGGGTAGTTTAGGTAGAAAGTGTACTAATTAGGGATAGTCTAGTAAAAGGAATGGTCAAAGTAGGATTAATTTTCTAACCAAGATTAATTTGAATTAATCATTTTAAGGTGTCATTAGTCATAATAAAGTAGTACTTTGTCTTTAAACATGTAGCCACTACAAGACAAGTGTAGTGGGTGGTGATATCATCATGTCCCCCTTTGTCTTTAAGAATGAGATTAATTTTTCTTAATCATTCTTAGGCCCTAATTAACTCAAAATAATTATTTTGACTCAAAATTAATTAGTAAAAATGAATTATCTTTAATTGGAGCCTAGTATTGCCTATATGCCCTTAATTACTTTAATTAAGCTTAATTACTAACTAGAGGTAAAATGGTAATTTTACACAAAAACTCCCTAGGACTCACCCAAACATCAAATATCCCCTCAAATTAATATATCCAATTCCCAAATGATGAGGTTTGTCATCATTTAATCTCATGTTAAATTATCTCAGGGCATTTTAATAATTTTTATGCATAGGAAAAACTAGGAATTGTGATTTTCACACTGATTGCTATATAAAACACATATAGTCCCCTTCAAACATTAAACTAACCTTTTGAAGATGGCCAAGACCTGGTGTCCTCAATTCTCGTGCGATCTCAAGGGCATTTTGGTCATTTTACATAAAAGGAAAATCGAGGCATTACACTATGATGAGTTGTTCCACCTCAAGTTGGGTTAATCTCCAGCCGAGGTTGTATATGTTGTTGTCACTACAACATTTTAGGCCTAAGGCAACACTTTTTAAAGGCAATACTTTAAAACCGTTGCATTTGGTCAGTATAGGCAACGCTTTTCCAGATATATAGCTTTGGCAAGGGTTTTAACGCAACACTTAGAAAATGTTGTCTTAAAACAAAAAGATAACATGTTGAAACCGTTGCTGTATCTTGTACAAAGAGATAACGATTTTTAATCAATTGCTAACGTTTTGAAAGTGTTGTCTTTTAATTTCTAATAGGCACCTTAATTAAATCATTGCCTAAACTAATTGCTGCCACTCTAAATGTGATTTCCCACTAAAATTTCTTTTCCTACTAGAAATTTATCAACTCTATCAAAACCAAATGAAAAACTAATTTTACACTCTACTTCCATCAAATCCTTAGATTTTTCATATCTTCCCAACTAACTTCATCCTGCTTAGAACATCTGATCCCTTAATTTCATCCTTTTCAGCCACGACTCAAATCCTTTCATCCTTGGCCTTCTAAACCCATCACCTAGCCCTAGCCCCAGCCCAGCCCCCTAGCCCCAGCCCAGCCCGTCACTTTCTTTCTTTCCCTCTCATGTAAACAGAAACCCATTCCCCTTCCCTCTCTAACGCCTCATTCATCACGCTGCCTCATTCTCGTCACCGTTGTAGTAAGACCCGTCACCATCGTAACCTTATTCGTATCAACCTATCACAGTGAGACCGTCGTCCACGCCTCAGCCACGCTGCATGAAAGTCCACCTTGGCTACTATACTTCGCGCCTCAGCCATGTCGCGGACACACCCGAAGCTACCTCATTCTTCGAGAGAGCTTCCTGGTTGAAGTTGCTTTCCTTGGGTCTCCTTGAGTTTGCTCGAAGGTTCCTCCCAGCTTCCATTGGTTTGCTCCGATTCACCATCACCACGCTCCGCTCCACTCCGAAGGTTTCTCTGAACACGCGCCTCAGCTTCCTCAATCCACTCAACCCTGCAACTAGAGGTAGTCACTTATCTAATTTTGAACAAAAAATTAAACTGCCTTTAGGGTAAATCTATGAATTGGGATACTAGGATTTTGTTCATTGTGTTGTTGGGGTTAATCCTAGAATAAATGGCAAAAAAATACTTTGAAGACTAAATTACTAAACTAAATTCTACAGAAGTATGATCAATTTTTAATCACCCTTAAATTACAATTCATTTTTATGTGTCAACTTGACTCGTTAACTTCTAGGAAATTGCATATTTCTTGTTTTGTTTTGTTTTGGTGTGAAAGTACGTAGTATTATAATGGAGTATGTATTTTCAAATTTTTGGGTTATGATTTATACATTGTCTTGAAATTTTTGTCTTGTAGTTTATAGCAGTTATTGTGTATGTGTTTTTATTTTGATCTTGTTTTTACATATGTCAGTTTTTTTTCTAAAGGCAAAACTCCGCATTTTGCATTTGTTCCTGTAATTTAGCAATTATGACCCATTACCTGTATACTACTTGTATTTCTTCTGGTTTGGGTGGATCAAGAGCAACAATAAAACCAAAAGTATCCCTCCAATTAGGCTTGGTCACTATAGTAGTTAATGTTGGAATAATATAAAACTTTCTTCTTAAATCCCTAGACTAAAACTCTTTTCTTACCACCGCATCTTGTTCTTGAAATCTATGATTTCCATCAATCATATCATCCAGACACTAACTAGAATTCCATGATTAATCAACTGGAAAAATCCAGCAACAGAGAAAATTATGTGAGATTTTTATTGGAACAGAATTACTAAGTTAGCATTGCTTGTTAATTGGGGATTAATTGATGTATTACATTGGCTAAGTTTTGATTTCATTATGGAAAGAGAAATAATAAAGCATCAATCTGTTGTGAGCATGTGTTCTTTGCTTTTGAATTTTTAGTTTTGAGATGAGATTCAATTAAGCTCTCTCCTCACCTATGCTATGATTTTGGTCACATCCCTGCACAAGAATGGTTGTTAATACTTTGCTAAGAATGGTTTACACCTCTAAATGAGATGTGTGTTGCTGAGTTTAAATTTGTAGTTTTGATGTATTGGAAAGCAACTACTCTTATATTGCTTAGTATAAAGTTGCATTAACATTGTCCTTATTCTCTATTCAAAGGGGATTGATCAAGAACTTGAGAATCTTTGGTGAATCCTAAGTAGAGTTGCGGATCACAAATAGCGCCATGACTTTGTAAGAAATTTCTATAATTTTCCTTTTTATGTGCTTCCATTATATGTGCTATGCCCTTTTGCATTTCTACTTCATATTTGTGCCCTTTCTATGTTTCCTTTATCTCTGGATTATCAATGCCATCCATTTATAATTAACTCAAATGAGTTGACTAAAGGACTCTTCTCACCAATTTATACAATTTTTAAAATCCCTTTCTTTTTCTTCTATGTCATATGCTTGTGAGGGATTAAGAAGTATTCACTTCTTTTAGAGTTAAGTCGTTTTATTTAAATGTTGATATTTACATGTAGCATAAAAATAAAATCTTGATCTTTATGCATACATATATTAGTGGATCAAACTATATCTTTCTAAATTAAATCTTAAAGATAATGAAGTTACTTCTACAGTTTGAAACCATTATTCTACCTTTTACTTTTTTTTCTTATGAGAAGACATGCTACTAGAAGTTTAGAATCAAGGAGGATGTTAGTTGCCTATAATAATGGGGCTGTGGATTAGTTGTACTCGTAGAGTTTTGTAAAAAGTGAAAATTAGTGATTCCATTAATTTTTTTAGGTATTTATTGATAGTATTTGTTTGGGGATTAGTTACTAATACTATTTAAGTATGAAGTTAAAGTGTTAATAATGTTATTTGAATAAATAGGTTTTCTCAAGATATATCCAAGATTTGGATGAGTTTACCAAGGCATAGCAAAGAGTTTATTGATGGCGTTAAGAGCTTCTTAGACTTTGCTTATTCTATTAGAAATCCTCAAGGAGAGGAAATCCAATGTCCATGTGCAAAGTACTGTAACATTTATTGGTATCGAAGAAACAAAATTTATGATCATTTGATATGCTTTGGATTTGTTAAAGGTTATACAAGATAGGTTAACCATGGGGAAAGTGTAATAGGCATGGATGTTGACATCGATGATGAAACTAATTTCCATGATGACATTGAGGGCTTGCTAAATGATAGATTTAGAGGTACAAGTTGAAAGAATTCATGAAGGTTTGAATAAAGATGCAAAGAAGTTTTATAACTTGGTTGAAGAGGCCAGGAAAGAACTATATCCTGGTTGTTAAGGATTCTCTACATTATCTTTCACTATTAGATTATACTTGTTGAAATGTCTGCATAGGTAAAGCAATGCCTCATTCACTTCCCTCTTGGAGTTATTAAAAGAGGGTATTCCTAACTTAAATATTCCTTCTTCTTTCAATAAAGCCAAGACTATGATTAAAGACTTAGGTCTTGACTATAAAAAGATTTATGTATGTCCAAATAATTGTATGTTGTACTGAAAGAGCATGAGAAAGACACATCTTGCCATGATTGTGGAGCTTCTCATTGGATTCAACATCCTGAAGTGGACAATGATGTTGTGCCTCCCAAGAAAGCTCACAACATTCTTGCTAAAACCTTGAGACACTTCCCCTTAATTCCAAGGCTCCAAAAACTTTTTATGTTTTCAAAGACAGCTAATACCTTGACGTGGCATGATGAAGAGCATTCTAAAGATGGGAAGTTGAGGCATTCTGCTGATGGGAAGTCATGGAAGGACTTTGATAACTTTCATCCAGATTTTGTTGCTGACTCTCGTAACTTAAGACTTGGCTTAGCAAGTGATGCATTCAATCCATTTTGAACTATGAGCATATCTTATAGCAAAAGGCTTGTTGCCTTGATGGCATATAATATGCCACCTTGGATGTGCATGAAACCAGCATATTGTATGCTTTCTTTGCTAATCCCTGGACCCCAATTACCTGGAAATGATATTGATATTTATCTGCAACCATTGATAGAAAATTTGAAGGAGTTATGGGAGCTTAGGGTAGAACATATGATGCATATATCAAGAGATCAAACCTTTCAAATGCGAGTAGCCCTATTATGGACAATTAGTGATTTCCCCACATATGCAATGTTATATGGTTGGAGTACAAAAGGAAAGTTTGCTTGCCCTTGTTATAGTTATGGGACTTGTTCAACATGTCTCAGATATAGTCAAAAGATGTGTTATATGGATCATCGTGTCTTTTTCCTGAAGATCATCCTTGGAGAGCTAACAAAAGGTCATTTAATGGAACCTCAGAACATAGGCCTCCTCCGTAGTTTCTAAAGGGTACTAAAGTTTTCAATCAGTTAAAAAATATGAATAATTCATTTGCAAAAAAGAAGAAAAAATCAAATGATGGCCCATGGAAGAAAAGGTGAATTTTTTTTTACTTGCCTTATTGGAAACACAACACATCACGACATAACCTTGATGTCATGCACATAGAAAAGAACATAGTTGACAACATAATTGGAACGCTCTTGGACATTTATGGCAAGTCAAAAAGCCATGTGAATGCTCGATATGACTTACAAGATATGGGCATTCAAAAGAACCTTCATCCAAAAGAAACAAAGGATGGAAAGAAAGCTAAGTTAGCAAAAGCATATTTCTCCAATGCAAATGTAAAGAAATCTATTTTGTGGTGTCTTGAAAACAACAAAGCTACCTGATAATAGTGCCTCTAACATTTCTCGATGAGTGTAACTTGCTGAAAGAAAAATATCTGGTTACAAGACCTATGATGCCTATTTCATGTTACATTATTTGATAGAAATACCGATCAAAAGCATACTTCCTGATCAAGTTGTTGTCCCTTTGATTCGACTTGGATCTTTCTTTCATCGATTATGTCAAAAAGTTATCATCCTTGGAAGAGATAGATCGTTTAGAAGAGAGATTGTTGAAACACTATGCCAGTTGGAAAGCATCTTTCCTCCTTTTTTGACATCATGATTCATTTGCCTATTCATTTAGCCAATGAGGTGAGATTAGGTGGCCTAGTTCAATTATGATGGATGTGCCCTCCAGAAAAATATATGTGCACTTTGAAGTCATATGTTCACAACAAAAGTCGTCCAGAAGGATCTATTGCAGAGGCTTATTTAGTCAAAGAATGTTTGACCTTTTGCTCACATTATTTACGTGAAGGGGTTCAAACAAGATTTAATAGAAGACCTCGAAACAATGATGACATTAGTCTTAATGGAATAGAAACTTCAAATTCATTTCTAGATTTATTTCCTAACAAAGGTTGTCCTTTAAGAGGGAAGAAAGGTGATCCTTTCCTTTGGATGCCAAGTCTCGAAGCTAAATCCATGGTTACATATTAAATACTTGTGATGAAGTTCAAGAATTTATTAGGTACATTATTATATCAATCGTGGTATGTCTTCTTTCTCAGCTTATTTGAAATTAGTGTAAATTTTTCCTTCACTAAGAACTAACAATATTTTTCCATTTAGAGAGCATGAAACTGAAGTTAGTAATCAATGACAAGGATCCAAATGGAGCAAAGCTAAAAGCCATAGCCAAAACTTTCCCTAATGGTTTGAAACTCGTGCTATGCAAGATGATGTTCCACATTGGATGAAGGAGTTGTCTAGAGGGCCAAACACAATTGCAAAAAGATATTCTGGGTATTTCATAAATGGATATAGATTCCATACCACGCAACGTGAAGTAAGAAGCAAAATGTAGAATAGTGGTGTCACTTTAGTTGCTTTCACAACAAGCTTTGCAAGCTCAAAGGATGCAAATCCAGTCCATGCAAATCTAACTTATTATGGCAGGCTAACAGATATAATTGAGTTACTATAGCAATTTTAAGGTTATGGTGTTTAAGTGTGATTGGTATGAGGCTAAGGAAGATAGTTATGGTGACACATGTGTTTACTTTAACAAAAAAAGCTATGAGGATGAGCTTTTTGTGCTAGCATCTCAAGCACACCAATGTTTTTGTGTACGAGATCCATTTAATCAAAATAAATACTATGCTAGGAAGAATGTTCCAAGGGACTTGTTTAGCATAGGTGATGCACTTGACAATGATGTCCAAGTCATTTATGAAAATGAGCCATTTGATCATTCAGTGGGTCCTTCTGTAACACCCTAATATTTAACATAACACTCCTAGGATGTATTAAGATTAATTATTAGTTATTACTTCCCTTTAAAACTCATTTGTATAATTACTTAGTGAAAATACGGATAAATTTTTTTTTTGAAATATGTAAAACAAAGTGCGAGCCATCGCGTACAACATAAGCGAAACGTAAAGTCGAAGAGAAAATAAACTATGCAATATAAAAGCAAATAAGAACACCTCAACCATAGAAACAACCATCATAATATTAAATATCATAGTTTAGTACATCAACTGAAATATAAGAAAGCATAAAGTCATACCCATATAAAGGGAGAGCTTGGAGTGAAAAAAAAATACAAGGAAAGAAACAGGAAACATAAACAACAAATACATGGAAGTCCCAAAAGATTGATCCCAAGCCATGGCTATCCCCTCCCTTGCACTATTGATGACACTGCTCCTCGTCCCTTGAAGGTATAACAGAAAGGTGGACAGACATGACCTCCTCGACGTGGGCGCATCTCTGGATATTGAGCTAGCCTCCGCTCATCACCGTATCCTCACCACCCTTCCCGATGTCCATGGGAACTATAGGGGTAGATTCCTTCGAAAAGACATGAGTAGGGTATCCTCCGACGGATCAATCTCTAAATGCCTCGAGCGAGGAACGTACTCGGGTAGGCGCGCATCGCCGAAGCCGAAGGCGGGCGCGACGAGTCTACTCATCGCGAGGGCATGTCTCTCGAAGATCAAATCATCGCCATAGGGAGAGGTCGAGGTAAAATGAAAGCTGGAGACGGGAATGCAAATGGACGTCCCATGTATGCTAAAAATGCGCACAACACAACGACCCTCAAAATGGTAAGACTGATGATCTGGATCGTAGTGCACCTCCCATATCGGTGTGTCAACGAAGATCACAAGCGACGCCATCGGAATCTGAAGACGTAACGGGAAAAGAAGAAGAGGGGGCGAGAATCTTGCTAAAGAATCTCAATAGGGAATCCTCTATCCTAGTGTCATCGTTTACGTCCCAGGAACCTTGGGTTTACTATGAGAAGGTTAAACATGCAAAGTTTCATTATGAGGTTTTCATAAAAGTAATTATCCAAGGTCCATGTCTTTTATGATGAATCTTAATGCATGTATGCAGCATAGCAGAACATGAATGCATGGCAATACTTTATGTAGCAAACCAATAAAACATCTTATCAATAACTAATTCACATATAAGTGGCATGTACTTTCTCATAAGCAACTTCTCTCTTTCATAAGCAAAATGCTTCACATCTTTTCTCGTTTCTCAAACTTGTGACATCATTGTATGTAAAAATAGTAACCGACCCTGATACTAGGCTATGAGCTATACCTTAACTAGTCGTCACTAGTTCTTACTTATCCTCTTGATAAGCATATCATAATCATAAAAATAATAATCCCGACTCCAAGAGTATGGGCAGGGGACCTAAGGAATCACCCATCATGAGATTTTTTTCCTTCTCGAAACGCATCAACTAGTTAAGACCAATGACTTTGTCCGCTTTGGCAGGCTAATGTCGATGCCTTCACGGTTTTACCTCTCACTTGGAGCAGGAGAAGTACGTCTCCGTCCGAAACACATCATCTGGTTAAGGCCAGTGACATTGTCCGCTTCGATATGGCTCCACGACCATACCCCCACGAGTTTCCTTTCTCCTCACTGGAGCAGGAGAAATACGTCTCATGTCACATACAAAATCTTTCTTTTCAAACTTTCTTTTTAGTCCCTCAAATTTGATGGAAATTCGGTAACGACAGAATTTCCTCAAATTTGAGTCATGCCACATAACTCAAATAACACATGTTGTCCTCATGAAATTCTCAATCAAATAAATCTCTTAATCATAGGAGCATACCCTCCTAATTCATTCATATTTTGCATTCTCATACATCTTAAGCATAGCATACCACATCATCACAACAACATGTCACAAATACACATAGAGTCTCATATTCATGGTATTAACATATTCACATTCATCTCAAGTATGCCCACTCGGTTTCATTCTCACATCACACCTCCTATCTCATGGTGTCTTATGCTTTGGCCCTTACGGGTCTTAAGCTTATGTTCTAATTATCCTAACTTTCATTATGGATCTTTATTTCACCTAAGGGATCATTACCTATAATTTTTGCTAATGTTTATGTTTACTAACATAACCAAACAACACTACATCTTTTGGGCAGAAAATTATCATATGATTATGGGGTCCTAGAATCTCCGTCTTTGACCCTTTCTAAGTTCCGTCTTCGCCTAAGGCTCTATAATCAACTCCTAAACCAATTATGAGGGATTCCTACACATATCCACTAATTATAAACCATTTTTTTAAGTCCATTTATGCTGGAACAGAATTTACAATTTGTGCCCCTAAGTGTTCTAGAATTCTCATTTTAAGTCCTTTTTAGTTACTTGTTCTTTCCTAACTTCTCTAAATCGATCCTTACTTCACTCAAACATAATTTTACACATTTTAACACCATAAAACAGGTTCAATACAGTGGCCAAAACATGTCAAGGCAGAACCGAAAAGCAAGCCTCATGTGATCACATAAATCCATGATTCAAAAGCATATAAGTTACTAGTTTTCTCTTGGAATCATTTTAGGAACTCAAAACTCTTTTAGAACCAACTAATCTCAGTAGCTAAAAAAATTTGTTCATGAATTAGATTTAAAACATCAAATCTTGCTCATGATATTCCTTAAGTTTACCTAAACTTGGAAAAATTCCAAGACATAGGCTATTGGCACTTATGATTAGGTGAACTCACATCAAGTCCTTCATCATCATCATAAGGCCGAAATGGCATTTCATGGAATGCTTCCATTTTCTAAAACTTTACTTGTGATACTTGGGCAAGTCTTTGAGCTCTAGGATATTTAGGTGATGGCATAAACTTAAACATGTTATGCACTTGTTTTACTCTTCATTATAAAATAAAGTGAGAGCATAAAATAAATATGAGATGCAACATCATTATTATCTTTAAAGATTAAGTGAGAACTTGAAATATAAACATGAAATGCAAGCTTGGAAATTTAAACATGATAATGCAAGTTCATTTAGTTATTCTTGAGAGCTTAGTGATGGCATCAAAATAAACATGCTATGTAAGGCATAAACATAAACATGTATGCAATTCATTTTATCTTAACTAGAGCTCTTACAAGACTTTAGAGGAACATTATAACCTTAACCCAATATGTATCTTAACAACATAAAGTGAGCTTTAGAGTTCTTAGCACCAAGTCTTCAAAGAAGCCTTTGGTTTTGAACTTCATCATCAAGCTCAAGAAAATGGACACAAAACTCAACACTTTAACTAAACAAGCATACAAGAACTAGTCATATTCTTTATTTTATTGCTCATGGGCTTCAATCTAGAGTAAACTCTTAGAACGGCTAACCAACTTTAAGGTTGGCAAGGGTAAGCTTAGAGCTCTTTGAAAACATAGGATTAATTTTCTTAACAAAACTTTTAGTGATCTACTTAACATTTTTAACAAACTTTGTTCAAATAAAGAAAGAGGAAACCGAAACCATTAAAGGGAAAAAGGAAGAGAAACCGAAAACTTTGAGGAGGAAAAGAAAGGAAAAACCGAAAGCATAAGCAAGAAAGGAAAGAAACCAAAAGCATATATGGTCCAAGACCAAGTTTTTCAAGCTTTAGAGGTTTCTCACATGACAACAACAAAGCCATTATCTTGAAACCTCATCATCAAGCCAAAGTTTTTCCCATGAAAAGGCTCCAAGGCTGAAAAGGAAAGGAAGAAGAAAAAGAGTTTTGAACCAAGAGAAAACTAGAACTTTCTTAAGAAAACAAGTAAAACTTTGAAAATAAACCCCTACCTAAGGAAGTCTTGAAAGAAATGAAGAAAAGTTTGGATGAGAATATAGGTTCGGCCAAGGGGAGAACACAAGGAGGATGAATTTTCCTTGAGGTTGTAAGCTTGGAAATGAAAAGTTTGAGTGTTTAAGAGGTGGTTTGAGGTGAGGGAGTGGTGGTCTAAGGTTGTTTGTGGTGGATTGTGATGGTGGAAAGGTTTCTTTGAGGGAGGAAGAAGAAGAGCAAGATGAAGAGAAATTGAGAGCAAATAAAAGAAAATGCAAGAAAGCTTAAACTTGGCTAGGCTTCTAAAGTGTAACCAAGTTCTTCAAGGCTTGGTATTTATAGAAAATTGACACAATGGGGGCTGATTGGAGGAGGAGTGGCTGCGGTTCTTCAAGGCCAAAGGGGAGGAAAATATCTCTTGATTGATATGGTTGTGAGTATGGGCAAGGCATGGTGAGGTATGGCTTCAAGTATGGTCCAAAGCATGGCTCAAGGCATGGTATTTGGAGTGAAACAAAATCAACATGTGACACATCTTCAAGGGTATGTATTCTGAGATTTATAGCCCAAGGGAGGAAGAGAAATTGTTCATGTAATTGTAGTTTAGTGATGTGTTTAGGTGTTTCTTTGATTAAAGTTTTGATTAGGAGTTTGTAAGAAAGTGTTTAGGTGAGGTAATGGTTAATTAAGGTTACCAAGACTTGATTAGGGGAGTGATCTTGCTAGATTAACAAATTAAAATCATTCTTTTAGTCAAATGAAGGTATGGGCACAATTCTTTAATTTAAGGAATTGGAGAGAGAAAACACTATTCAAGATTTCATGACTAGGAATCTTGAATCAAAGAATGTAATTAGAGTTTAACTAAGCAATCTTAGGTTCTAATTAACCTTAATAAATTATTTTGACTCTAGATTAATTATTTTGCTTAATTACATCATTAGGCTCACTATACACTATTCTAGGAAAATGGTAATTTTTCACTAAACTTGCTAAGACCTTTCTGCTTACTGAACATCAAAAACCACTCATAAACATCATTCTGAACTTCCTAGAAAAGTTCCGAGCTCAAACGGCACCTTTACCCGCGTGAAACACTGTAAGGATATTTTAGTCATTTTCAGCTAAAAATTTGGAAATCAAGATTTTCACCTCGGATTATCAAACATAACAGATATAATTCCCTTCAAACATTGAGTTGACCCATTCGAGAATTATCGGGTCGGCTATCCTCAATTTCTAAAAATGACCTTAGGGGCATTTCGGTCATTTATACAAAAGAGAAAATCCTGGTTACACCTTCTATACCCAATGATAATGGTGAAGTTAAATTGGTGACGAATGATTTACCTACAGTTCTTGTTGATGTGACTAAAGAAGTGCTTCTTTCCTAAGAATATGAAA
Source organism: Dalbergia oliveri (assembly GCA_030441495.1). Classification (NCBI taxonomy): domain Eukaryota; kingdom Viridiplantae; phylum Streptophyta; class Magnoliopsida; order Fabales; family Fabaceae; genus Dalbergia; species Dalbergia oliveri. Next base: position 7,970,062 of record JAMLFY010000009.1, read on the forward strand.
TAGAATCGAAAGAAGATTGTGATTTAGAAGATTCTGAATTTTGAAATACTCTTAATGATTTATTTCTTCATTGATTGGTACAACTTTAATATTTCTTATTTGCTTTAGGATTCAAAAAATTTTGCATGAACGATTCTTGTTAGCATTGCATTGTGCTGTTCTTATGATCATAATTGAATTTATATTTGTAATTTTTATGTAGGAGCTTATTTTGAACTTCTAGTGGTAGGACCTACATTGTAAAGAGGTCTCTAGATTAAGATATTGATGGTGTATCACTTGAAGAACTCAAAAAAGAGGTACAAGTGATTTACTATCTAGTGCTTCCTCTTAGTATATGGTATATAATTCAATAAGTGATAATTGACACTAACTTTACTATAGTACTGTTTTATGATTCAAAAAATATATTATAAATTGCTTATGTACCAACAAAGAAAAGCTTAACCCTATACATTGCTATCTTCATTTTTTTCCCTATCCAATTTTCTCTCACACAGCACAACACAACACACACAAAACAAAACAACAGAGAACGAAAACAAAGAACAGAACATTAAAAAACAAAGAACAAAACAAAGCTAAATGGATAATTGTCTCTCTTTCTCTTTATGTAATGATGCACTATTATGGACCTTCACATTGTGTATCTTCAATTTTTTTATCTTGTTTCAAATTTATTTATATTATTTTCAGGAACAAGAATGGATCAAGGAGCTGCTCACAAAAAAAGAAGATTGATAAAGCAATTTCAAAGTCCTATAAAGAGTAAAGAAGTTAGTTCAAATCTCAATTTTCGATCAAGCAATGCACTAGTTCAAAAGTATCTGGATGCAAGCAACAAAAAGGCTAAAGCAATTCAAAAGGAGTTGAATGAAAGCAACAAGAAAGAATCTATGCAAAATAAAGCAATGGAGACTTATAAAAGGAAGCAACCTGTGCCTTTTATAGATGCTTGTCAAGGACAAAGCAATTTGAATTCCATGCATGCTAATAAATAGTTCACTCAAAAGGAAGGCAAGAATAGCCAACCCGTGGAAAAAGTTGTAACTCAATCTACAAGATCTTCTTGAACCAAGAGCACAACAATGATAAAAAGGAAGTCAGTCTACCTAGCAAATTAAATAGGACAAGGAATGTGACTGCACTTAATGCATCTATTCAAGAGCGGAAAGACCCTAAAAAGATAAAAAAGAAGTCAGCAACCCAGCAATGAGTCTTGATGAATTTCTAACAAAACAAAGGATACATGTTGAAAGGAGAAGAGCAACTGTTCCTCAACCAATGGTTGATGGTGTTGGATCCATACCATCCCCTAATGTTAGAGAAAAGAATCACTTGTTAGAGGATGACGGTCTTGATGATGAAGATGAGCTTGGTATTTTTATTGTGATATAGATCAAGTTATGGAGACTAGCCTGGTTGAAGGTGGTGTAACCTTATAATCTTCACTTCATTCTTTTTCCAGTTTCATATATCTCTATGCTTTAGTTAGCTATTATAATACCCATTAATGTGCTGAATTTGCTGACATTATAGGTTCTCTGATACATGAACTTTTAAATGGTTTGGTAGATACCCCAAGAAAAGAAAGACTAGAGGAAAAACTACATGCAAACACATCCATTCAAGAACTTTGGAAGAAAGAAAGGTGGTGACCTTTGATAATGGACAAGTTGTAGGGCCAACTACAAAAATAGTCAATGACTTAACCTACTTTTGGGGAACACTAGGAAGAAATCAAGAGTTCATCAAGTTGATATACACCAATTGGCTTGATGTGCCAAAAAAAATCAAAAAATGCTTGTGGACACATGTTTGCATAAGAATATATTATTTTTTAGTTTAATTTTTATTCAATCTTTCTTACTAGTTGTAATGTGTATTATGTACTTTTGGTTAGTCCAATTTCATCATTCCAAAAGAAGGAAAGAAATGGGTGGTGGATGGCATTCAAGAAGCTTGGAAGTGACACAAGATTCATATCAAGAAGAATCATTTCGACATTTATGACAAAGTACAAGATATGTTGAAAAATCATCCTCCAGATATTCCAGGAGTCCAGTTCAAAAAGTTGATTGCATATTGGAGTGTTTCGAGTGCCAAAGTGAGTGGTAGATCATTTTTTCAAGTATTCATTGCATTTGTCTTTTTTTTAAAAGAATTCATTGAATTTATTACATTTGATTCTGACTATTTTGTTGGAGCATAGTCCATGTATGATGCGAATTTTGAAAATCGCAAAAAATAAAAATGGAGGCATTGAATGGGGCCTATTAATTTTGGAAGAATGGTGCTGGATTGGTAATATCACATGAACTTCTATGAATTTTATACCTTTAATTTCATTCCTATTAATAATTATCTAGAGTTAAATCATGTTTTATGCTTTCTATTTTCATTTTGTTAGCGTGAAATCAGTGAGAACAAGGAAGAACCAACACAATCTGATGTGTTTGTTGCAACTCTCATGAGACGAAAAAGGAAGGAACTTGATTCAGAAAAACAAGTTGTAGTTGTAAGTAAATCTAATGTTTATCACAATATTTGTTATTTTAATGTTGTGTTATCATGAAATGTGTCTTTCATGACATTTAGGAGTTGACTAGGACACATACCTGCAAAATGATTGAGTTGCTTAGTTTAAGAATTATGAATAAGCTACATTTTTTTCATTATTTGCAATGGGAAAATAGAGTTAATCAAGTTAGATGATCGCAACATTACATACCAAACAATAACTTGGATCGCAATACAAATTTTAGGTGAAAAAAAAAGAAATGACTGAGAAAATGTGAATCTTGGAAATTTTCCATTTTAATTAACTAATTAGCTTTCAGTGTCTTATTACAACATTGTAGTATTACCACTTTGATTAACATATTTTATTATGATGACCGATATGATATTTTAATAGGAAAACACAAGTTGTAGTTGTAATCTAATGTTTATGCCAATATTTGTTATTTTAATGTTGTGCTATCATCAAATGTGTTTTTTGTTAATGGACGAAACTCAAAGATCGCCAAAATGTTGGTGAAACTCCTAATGCATTCCAAGCATGTTTGGCAAGGAAAGAGAGTTCAAGTTCTTTGGGAGAATAGTTACAAAATGTTCTTTGAAAAAGAATAAAGAAATTAACAAGCATAAAGAACAACACGCCATGGAAAAGGAATCATGGGAAAGTAAACTTAAAGAAATAAATGACAAGGTTAAAGACAAGGTGTAAGGATTACAGGATCTTATTCATGTTTTGCTGCAACAAAGCAACTCAAATTTGAATATTGAAGAAGCACTAGCTGTATTGCAAGCAAAGCAATCCTCTCCACCTAATGGGAATTGGCTTTCCTCTACATCAACTCATATTCCAAATCATGACTAGGTATGGTGAATAAAGTTGCAATAAAAAGACACAATAAATATTTGTCTTTCTTTGCGTTTCCTTTTTTTCCTTATTTTGGCTGCACTATTCTTAGAGTCTTGATTTTTTGGGCATGGACACATGTCCATCTCACCTTAGCACCGAACGTCATAGAGGAAAAAGTGAAAATGAGTAATGTTTTATTCCTATACACTACAAAAATAGCCAAAGGTATGTTCATGTCAATGTGTTTGATGAGTATTAGAATTTTTTGGTTGTTTCTTAGCGATGTTGATCTTTATATAGTGTGTTTGGTATATTGAAAGAATTGTTATAGTTCAATCCACTTCTATCATCCAGCCTTCAATATTAGTTGTAAAGTTGTTTTGGGATGTACAATTTTTAGAGGTTAACATATCATTTTTACAAATTCAAAGATGTGTTAGATTATTGCTTCTTAATTTAAGTTTGTTGGTTCTCGGTTGCAAGTGGAGGATTAGATGGTTATGGATTTAAGCTTGTAGATTCCCATCGCTGCATGATATGGTTAAGTTGTAGACGGTCATCCTTGTTTGGTTACTTTCTTATTTAATTTGTGCTTTCTTTTTTTATACCTATTGCATTTTTGTGGTTTTGCTTTGAGACTTGGACCCGGTTGTATTTGTTTGCTAGTTATTTTGTGAACTCTTGGTAAACTTGTTGATGGATTGTAATATTTTGTTTTGCTCCCTTCCTCCTTCAAGTGGTTGAGCATTTGCTTGTGCTAGACTATAGAATCAAATTGATAGTTCTGTATATAATGCTTTTCAAAAGTCAAGATCTAGGTGATCATTATGATTTGTTGTTCTGCTAAGCTATTGTAAGTCATTTTCATTATTTTTGTTGTAACATGTGTAGGAACTTTAGGAGTTGGTGAGTTGGTATTTGAGATATTACAGTTTTATGTAGATATAGTTATTCAATAAATTAAGCTTGATAATATCTTGGTTTATAATTTGGGTTTATGCAGCACATTGAGCTTAATGCATGTGCAACTGGTAGCTTAGAGGAGGACTAATACAAAGGATATAAAACATGCAATGGATGTGATTATGATAGACTATATTATAGAGATTTTGTTTTGTGTCAAGTTCTTATAACTAATGTCCTTTAATTTTGTGAACTACATGTAATCACTTTATCTATTTTGGTTTAAAGTTTAGACTTGTTTGTATTTAGACCTATGTGTTTTAAGCTTGTTTTTATTTAGACCTTTGTGTATCAACCAATATTATGGACTACCATATATGCTTAAGATGATTTAGTTTGCTTTGTTGATTATTTAATTATGGTTTATTTTATTTATGAATTTCAATTGGTTAATTAATTTTTTGTTCAACATTAATTTGATATTAAAAATAAAAATAAAAAATCATTTTGATCAGGATTGAGAAGAAGCAATGGCTTTTAATTAATGGCTAAAATATTAGAAAATGAAACATTTTGAATTAGTTGCCTAAAAGTTGGCTTTAACCAGAGAAAAGACAACATTTTTTATAAGTTGCCAAAACAATAACAAAAAGCAACGAGAAAACTTTGCCTTTAACCATAGAAAAGGCAACGCTTATAAACCATTGTCTTAAATTGAAATAAAATGCAATGCACAAAGGGAGCAAAAATTGTTGCCTTTATCGCATTAAAGGCAACACTTTATAATCGTTGCCTTAAATTGGAATAAAATACAATACATAAAGGGTGCAAAAACCGTTGCCTTTATCGCATCAAAGGCAACACTTTGTTGCCTAAAAAGTGTTGCCTTAAATTGGAATAAAATGCAATGAATAAAGGGTGCAAAAATCGTTGCCTTTCATTGGAAAAAGTGTTGCCTTTGATACAATAAAGGCAACGCTTTTAAAAGATCATTGCCTTTTCTCTATTAACCTTGCCTTAGAAAAAAGGTAATGCCAGGATAAGCAACCCCTAGAAAACGTTGTCTTTGCTCGGAAAGTGTTGCCTTTGAGCTAATTTGTTGTAGTGTGTAAAGATCATACCCTCGGTAGTTGTTCTAATTATGAGGCCTAATAGGGAATACATTGCTAGCAGGACTGAAGTGGGATCTTCCTACATTGTGGGCACACATTAGTAGCATGGGTATCACAAGAGTAAATACCACAAGCTGTCTAGGGCAGAGGAGCCTATTTGAATTGATTCAAAGCAATTTGTTTCAAAAACTCAGTCATCTCCTGAAGCTTCTTTTCCACTTTGCTAGTCTCTGTGGATACCTCAAGCACACCCTCTAACATTTACACTAGCCTCATATCCAAATTGCTATGAATTTTCAACCATATTTTCAATCAATGTGCTAGTTACAGCTAGGATCTTGTCTACCAATGCACCCACTAGTGGCATCAAGCATACTCCGATCAAAAGCTAACAACCACTCATAAAAGTACTAAATGAGGAGTTGCTCACGAATCCGATGCTATGGACAACTCTCACAATGTCTCTTGAACTCCTAATACTCATATAGGGATTCTCCATGTGCTTGCCGAATGCCACAAATATCTTTCGGATGGTGGTTGCTTTAGAGGCTAGGAAGAACTTCTTAAGAAACAATCTCTTCATCCTAACCCAACCTCGGAAAACAATCTCTGCATTGCTCGTTGAAGAATGTAGAAGAATTAGTCCTTGGCCTCACCCTTAAGGGAAAACAAAAAGGCCCATAACTTAACTTGGTCTTCCATAACCCCTGGAAGCTTCACGTAGAACAGACAACATGGAATGTCTTCAAGTCTCTATACGAGTCTTTTCCAAGCAAGCCTTGAAATTTCGGCATATGATGGAGGAGCCCAAACTTCAACTCAATGTCCACCTCAAGATCGAGATAGGTGATCCCTAGCAGCTAGTATGTGAGAATCAAGAGGCCAGCTCTTTCAAAATCCTCTTCAAATTAGCCATATCACCTAAAACACTAACGAACAAATTAGAAACTATAAATTGTTCATTTTGTTTCTTCTTTTCTTCCCTAAGATGCCTTAAAGTCCTTTCAATCTCAAGATCTAAGGGAACTAAAGTAGTGTCAGGCAAGGATCGAGCCATACAAAGGAACCAATAATATAAGAATAAAATAAATAATAGAAATTTTAAAAAAAATAAATAGCATAATTTTTTGTGAATAGAAAACATAAATAAAAAAGAAACTAAAAATAAAAACAAAAATAAAAACAAAAAGGAAACTTAAAAAAATTAAAATTAATTACTAAAATTAACTAGCATCACTTTCCCAACAATGCCAAAATTTGATGCGAGCTATTGTAACTCACAAACAAATTAAATTTATAAAGTTACCCAGTTACATAAAAAATATAGTAAATGGCACAACTCAAGTCGTCACACACAAAAATGTTACTAGTTAATCAAGAGATTGAGGGTTTGGTATAGCAATTGCAAAATAAATTAAATGAGAAAATTCAATAAATAAAAATTACTTGCACAAGGAGTCCTATCGGATCGAGGTAGTTATTTTCACCAATTCACAATTGCACAATCAGTGATGTAATTTTGCTTGGAAATCACACAATTGCAATCCCTAAATGTTTGCATAAACTTAAATGTCAATTACAATAACATAATTCTTATCAAAATTAATTCAAATCATTTACCAATTAAACATACTTCAAACTATCAGTTAAATTATCCCAATTAGAACCCTAACCATGCATAACATTCACAATTGCAAACATACACATAATCAAAGCTAGCTCTCAAAAATATAATTGTATCAACCAACACAAAAATATAAGAAAGATAAGAAGAAGTAAGATTGGAAAGTAAACGTAAATTGCATTAAAATAATGGGAATCTCCATATAATTCTTGGGTCCTTAGAATCCTTACACTAGGTAGAAACACTACTCCTCCATGGATAAAGGATTACCACAAAAGATAATGAAAAACATAATCAAATTCCCAAACGGGTACAAAAATGGAGATTGAAATCACTAAAAATCCTAGAGAAAACAAATAAAAGGTAGAAAATGTGTAGAGGTAGCCCAAGAACAAGTATGAAAGATCCCCTATTAAGCTAGGCTAAGTAGTCGTATATAATGCATAATCAATGTAAAAAATGGGCCCCAAAATAATAAAAAGTGTTATTTTATGAACTAGTGTTATCATTGGGGGACCGCTATGCAGTCCAGGATCACTATAGACCACTATAGTAGTCTAAAACCACTTTTTGCTCATTTTTTCTCTTCAATGACCACTATAGTGGCCTAGGACAGCTAGCGGTCGATACTCATGCAAATACCACTCCGCACACTTCCTAGCCCAATTTGAGTGCAAATTCGAATTAACTCTTGGATTAGAAATAGACATTGTAGTTGTTTGATTAATCTTTCCAATGCCATAATAATTACCTCAATTAGATATCTATAGCTCCAAATATTAGCAAAATATGAACCAGAGGTAAGGCTGGATAGTATTAGAACATTAGGAAACTTTAACCTTGTAACTTAATTTTCACTAAGAGGCTTTTAGAACTAGGTTTTGAGCTAAACATAAAAGCTATAGATGACTTCTTAAGCTTTTCAAAATATCTTTATTTGTCTTAATCTAATCTCTGTTAATAGTGATATGAAATTTCCATTGCAATACCTCTTGTAAATATGCTCAAATGAGCTCTAAAACTCTTCTACTTAGCTTCCCAAATTCTCCCAAGTTGAATTCCGCTCCAAGCTTCAGGACCAATATGGAACGTCCCTGGAAGCGAATAACACTCACAAAAGAGGGTTAAAAGTACAAAAAACTCCAAAACATATTTATTCATTAAAATAGTGCAATTAACCATTACTGTATTCAATGATGCATAATGAGGATTAAACACAAATTAACTAAATATCAATCATTCTAGCATACAAAATGATGAAATATGCCTAGAGTTATAGAGGAAAAAAGGGTACATGAATACAACCCATCATCCCTCATGTGTCAGGAATGGCTAAGTGAGGGCATTATAAAATAATAGATATGATAAAATAAACATGTCCTGATTACATCACAAAATAAAATAAATGATAATATTATGAAAATGAAGTTAAATAAAGATGCATATGTTATGACTTGAACTCCCCTTTAGCATGAACATTTTCTCCATATGCTTTCCCCTTATTTTAGTCCCTTTAAAATTTCAAGCAGACAAATTAGTCACTATAAAAATAAAATAGAAGAAAAGATAAACTCCCAAATTAGTTCCTGCAAAATTGAATAATTAGACAAATTGGTCCTTGTACCAACACATTACCAATACTTAGCCATGATGATAGATAGGTATCAAATATATATAGATCCATGACTAGAGATTTCACATATTCTCTATCCATATAAATAACAGAACATAACAACATGAACATAAACATAAACACTACAAGTTTGATCCATGCCTATGATACAATGGAGCACATAACTTATAAGATCCAACACAAAAGTATAACACAAGGAAACCACAAAATAAAAGCTCATGCACCACAATTCGGCTTACAAAATAGTATGGACTCAAATCCTACTAAGCAGGAGGAGTTGAACTTAGATCTATACTTGAATCTAAATAGAGGGAAACACCACGAAGTGAATTATAAAACTCAAATGGGAATAATATGTTTATAGTTCAATGGGACAAATTCCAACAATAAAGTATTGTAAAGTAATATATCATAAGTGATTAATTGAGCTAAATAAGTATATAAATAAATATCAAATCTCTTTAAATGATGAAAATAGGAAATTTAAATATATGCATAAAGAGAAGTTTAAGGAGGTCTCTATGTCAGAACAATATCCAAAATCAATCCCACAACTAGATGGGCTTACAGTCATCCCTAATGTGTTCACACCACTTCTAGGCAGCCCTCACACCCATCCTTCACACCATGACTAGGTGGCCCTTACACTCGTCCCTAGCATGTTTATAAAGCATCTGGGTGGCCCTTACACCTGTCTTCATTCTCCAAATTACCAGGATGCTTGTCTAATATATTGGGCTAGCAATCCCCTACTAGTAGAGGTTTCTCTCAAGGTGCACCAAGGCTAACTCCACCATTATTAGCTATGGTTTCTGTCATATAAGGTCCTTATCAAAGTATAAAAAATCCCATGGCATCTCCAAGGACTCGCAATAGCTATTAAACCTCATTCCACTTTTGTAAAACATAACAATATTTAAAGGCACTTGAACTTGTAAATGCAACTTTCAAGACATAGTTGCATTAAGAAAACCATTTTATTTGCTATTCCAAAATAGATAATGAATGACCAAAATAGATATTTAAATACACAGAACTAAATACCAAATAACCACAGACATATCATTCACTCACTACAAAATTTTGAGAAAGCAATTCTCCAAGCCTATGTCATAGTAAAGCCAACATAATGCTTCTCCTGAATATCTAATGCCCACATAACACCCAACAACTACTAATTGCACTACAAAAAAATAGGCAAATTATGGCAGTTTTTTTTTGTAAATTGCGGTTATAACCGCCCTTTTTTCCAATAATAGGTCCTTAACGCGTAACTACTAATGTCATTCGGTAAATTACGACGTTCTCAAAAAATCGCCGTAATCACCCTTATAATGTAGGTAAATTATGGCAGTTTCAAACCGCTACAATCACCCTATATAATTGCCGCAATTTTCAGGAAAATATTTAAAAAATATTAATTATAGCGGTTTGAAACTACCGCAATTTGTGATAATTTTTTTAAAAGAATTAATTATGGCAGTTTGAAACCACCGCAATTTGCTATGAAATTGGAAAAAAATGGTTAATTAGGTGTGGAATAATTTGCCTACCAATTAAAAAAATATGTTATTTTCCAATATTAAATTCTAGCAATTGATGGAATTTCTTCATTCAACTAAAGGAAAATTTTGTCAATGCCAAAAAAAATAAAAAAGTACCCAAGTGGTATTGCTCCTTGGCAAAATATAAGATAGAAAACATAAAAGAGGAATGACTAAAGTAGTCAAATTATGATAAATATTTAATAAAGCTGTCTAAATCTATAAAGTTCCATTTGCATCCTGAAGATAAAGATGTCTAAATCCTATTTTCTCACTATACTTGACGAGGCAGCGAACACCATAGACAACCCATTAAAATTATCCTGTCCCAAATCAGATCCTAAGGCTGAAAAGAACTCCTAAAGAATGGCTACAGCCAAATTTACTTAATATTACCAAATTGAACAAAAAGGAATAATCATACTTCATACATGGCAAATAGGAATCACGCAAATAATCTTGATCAATATGTAACACAATATATTCGTAGGGAGGCTTCCTTGCCTTAGTAGCTATTCTGTTATATCAGAAACCCCAAGTGGCTGCCCTTTAAGGAAAAGCTCCGCAATAACACACCTGAAATAGTAAAATGTTGTGTGCATCTTAGAGAAGACATTACACACACAAGCAACAAGAAACTGGTAATTAAGAACATGGAATAACTAGTAACTACAACACATCAAAAGTTATTACTGATTCAACAAAATCAATTTGGACGGTTCAGGTCCAACATAAATTATATCAAAATCCACTCAATAGCAAAATAAGATATCATCAATACCAGATCATAATTACAGCAGTATAATGCCTTGCTGATCATATTCTTGCAAATAACAAATACACATAATTTTCTTCTTCATTGTTAAATCAGTTAATTAAATTTCATGCACATAAATATTCCTATTTGCAACCTGAAACATGAATACTTGAAAAACTAAATATTTCCTCTAGGGTTCAGATTCTTGCAGCAAAGAATGCTCACTCGATAGCAAATATATCCATAACTGGCTTCAAAGGGGAATTCTCGCTTCAAAATTGCTGGCAGCCAAAAGAAGTTAATGAGACAAAAAAGAAAGAGTGAGGTAGTAACATAATCATGTTAGGAAAGGACAAGTAGTGACCGATGAAAATAAGCACGGGTCATGGCGCACTAGTATGATTAATCTTCTGACTCACAAATTGTAATTTCTTTAAAAATTCAAAGAAACAACACAGAATAATCCCAGTGCATGCAATGATTTTGCAATCAAGGTCAAAAATGTTAATATACGAAATCAGGGTCAGGGAAGATCATGACAAGCTTTAGGTTACCAAATCACCTCAGTTTCAATTCTCAAGCATAGATCTGTATTATTTATAATCCTGTGATAGACAAAATCAAAACAGTAGGGTTGGTTAGTGGATAAAGGTCAAAACTCAAAACACAATTTTCACTGCCAACAATTTCGATCCTCAACATTATTGTAAGTCCTCATTGAGGCTGATAGCATGTGTTACATCTTGATTCTGGAATGAAATAACCTCTCCTCAGTCCTCTCCCTATAGCGATGGCCAAATTTCTAATATCAACATATAAATTTCCCTAGAAGAATCCGGATATTGGTAATTTAAATAAAATAAAATCCTAATGCCTAAATTACTAAGCATACATATATAATACCCCATAAGTAAATTATATTACTAAGCATTCTAAATATAAAGAAAACAAACATGGACGGAGATGAATATAAGAATTAAAATAAACATAGATATATATATATATATATATATATATATATATATATATATATATATTTAAAACAAAACAATAAAGGAAGTAATATTAAAAGCAAAGGTCACTCACTTGATTGAAAATGTGATCATCCGTTGTGTTGTGAATGTGATTAGAGATAAAAGCAAATGCTAGCAGCCAAGTTGAGGGAGAAGCCAATCCCAGCGCATGAAGCTAAAAGCATTTTGATCAATCACAGGCAGTGCAGTGCGCCCACTTACAACCACAGTCATTTTCTACCCATCCAATAGTTTTCTGTGAAACAACCTCTTTATTTTACAAATCAGGAAATACTAACAACTAATAACAAAGTTGAAAATCAAACCATGTCGGACAACACATCACCATACAGCCAATGACCTATATCGTAGTAAAATCCCTGAAGTTGATCTTGAAATACTCAATGAATTAAGAGGGCACACCAAGCATTCTCAAGCACATCAAATAGTCTTATATCAGATGGATGTCATCTATGGTCCTCTCAACAGAGCTAAGTCTTTGAAAGAGATAGGAAGTAGCGAAAAGACAACCTAAGTAACAAATCAATCACCTGATACATAACAATTTTGCAATCAAAACCAAAACCAAACCACGAACAAGAATAAGAAATGAGCACAAATCAAAACTTAGAAGAATCAACCATTTCTCATACAAAATCAAAATGACTTTGGCAGCATCAGCATCAGCATTTCTCATGGTGCATTCAGTGAACTTCATATTGGAAAGCAGGGCAGAAATGGTGAGTGAGGGTTTTGGTGAGCAGGGAAAAAAAGCCCTAAAGATTGAGAGAAAATGAATTTAACTCACATTCAAAAGTTGAGGTGAAGCCCTCGCTAGTCACCAGAAAAAGAGGCCGCTGCGAGCCGCTATCGCCGTTGAAGATGCCGAACCGACATTAGGGAGCAGAAAGCACCGCAACCATGGCATGAAGCCAAAGTATCGTGCAGAAGCTTCCGGAAAAGAAGATACCTTCGACAAATGCAAAGGCAACGAGGTGCTCCACGAAGGATTCTGAGCCGTCAATCCAGGTAGGGCCCAATTGGCCTTCTTGGCGATGTAAGGGACGGTCTCGATGGCATGGAAGAGGTGATTCTTTTCTGCTGAGTCTTCGATGTAGGTTTTGAGGAGGAGGCTGTACATCTCGAAGTGGATGTTCTCGATGGCGATCTGGAAGCCATAGAAGGTGCGTGCCTCCGAAACTTGGACCTCTTTCATGAACCATCCAGCGGGGTTCTTGAGGATGATGCCATCAGAGGTGGTGAAGAAGGCAAGGACCTAGGTGATGAAGTGGCGCTCACCGTATGTGAAGGTGTCCTTGTGGGGAGATCGGCGGAGAGGTCGACCTCTCCTTAGCGGTCCAGAAGGAGGCTTCAGCTTCAATTGAAAGAGAAAAGTTAGGGTGAAATAGAGTAATGAGATTTTGATACCTAAAAAGTGGTGTCTATTTTTATAATCATTAGATGTGATGGATATTAAGAACAGTGAAGACCACCATCATATCCAATAATTATAAGTGAGTGTTTGAATAGGCACCCATTTTTTGGGTGTCAAAATATCATTACCAGGTGAAATAAGGGGAATGAGTGCATGAGATAACAAGCAAAATTAAAGTAAAATAAGGCAGTTATATTTACTTGACCCGCCATTCTTATTATTGAAAATATGGTGGTTATAAAACTCGCTATAATTCACCAAATATTATGGTGGTTTTCAAGAACCATCATAAATAAATTGTCATAATTCACATGATTTTTTGTAGTGTTGGTAATGTGACTAGAATTTGTGTACATTTAATCCAAAGACTGAAATTCCCAATTCAAACCCTAGGCTTTATGCATTTGAGCTCTAATCCCAAACCTATGACAAAATCTTGTTAGACTATGAAATTAGGAGTAAGTTTGAGCTCCATTATATGTTAGATAACAAATGGAAGGAAGAAGGAGGAGTGGGTGTGACTATCTTCTTGAATCTAGAGGTTTCAACTTCCAACACCACCAAAGAGAAAGACAACATGATTGCTGAGTTCTCAGGAAGGAGGAAGTCGTTCTAACAGCTGAGATGATGGCTGACGCAGAGGAAGGAAGAAGTTGAAGGTTGTGGTTATTGATGATGGCCGAGAAGGAGGGAAAGGGCGACTTGACAAGGTAGAGAGAAATAGTACCATTTTAAGTTTTGGTAATGAAGGTCCGCAAGGGTGTTTGGGTATGAATTAGGGTGGTGCAATCTCAATGCTCACTTATTTACATTTTTTAATGTCTACATTAACTTTAAAATATAAATATAAATAAGGAAGTATCCCTTTTGGATTCAAACAAAATATCAAAAAAAATCAAAATCCCAACAAATCAAAATCTAAAATTTGGGTTTTAGTTTAAATTCGAGAATTTTTAAGATTCTATAAACTTAGAGTTAAAAAGGCTTATGGTTCCTAAAATTTGTTAAAAATTGTCCTTTAACTCATTTTCATCTAGGGAACAATTATTGAGACATTTGATCTCAAAAAAGTGGTTCTATCATATGGCCTTCTAAGGATGTGTAGGGTCCAAAATTAAGAACCAGAATAACAAATAAGGATAGCTGCGCTATTATTCTAGTTTATAGTAAATTTTCTATGCTTTTTATCTAAAACCAAGGTATTACATATTCAATTTTGCAAGGATTAATTTTCTGGCTATTCAATTTTATAGGGACCAATTTAATTTTTTTCATAGAAACTAATTTAAGGATTCTTTTTTCATGGACCAATCTATTCTACTTGAAATTTTAGAGGAACTAAAATAGGGGGCTTTGTCAATCTTATTTGTTCTCTCCCTTTTGACATCATCAAAAGATACATGAGGGAGACATAAGAACATCACTAAATGCCTTCAAGAGTTTTTCTTCTAGAGAGCCTTCAACACTTGTAGTAGAAGATCTTCAATACTGGAAATTCTTTTCTCTAGGGGCTATTGATTTGTCATCAACTGTTGCTAGTTGGCGATAGATTCCTTTGATTGGCAAGAAGAAGATCTATCTGAACTTGCTTAAGTTACCATATTTTGGACATTGTAGGTGTAGGAGCTCGTGGAGAGTTATCTTCATGTAAAAGGCTAAGGATGTAACACCCTAGTAGTTCTAGTTCATGCTTAAGTCGTTATTGGATTCTAATAGATGTTACGTTATAGTTTTACAAAAATGTAACCCTTTGTCAAATTACCTTTTAGGGAAAATATGGTCAAATATTTAAAAAAAAAAACAAACATTTTTTAAAGCTTGAGCCTTAGGCGCGAAAAACATTAATATGTAGTAAACATAGCAGTCTGCGAACGAGTGCATATTAGGCGAGCAATGAGAAATGACAAGAAAGTAAATCCTGAATTATAATAGTAATAATGTAGCAAATATAACTCATTACAATGGAATGAGTTCCAGGGTTAGTTTAAACCATTACAATCCCAGCCAGAATCCTCAACCAAAACATGAATTCAAAACAACCAATATCTAAATTTAGCTACAAGTGTAAATGAGAAGAAAAAAAATGAAGAGTCTAGAGATGTGATCCCAAGCTTTTGGCTTTGGATCACCAACCAAAAATGTCACTTGTCAGTGAAACTTGGGATGTAAAGGGGTACCATGACCTCGAGCCCAGACATAAAATGGAGCGTATAAGTCACATTGGGATATCCAAATCCTGATCACCCGCAACTTGGCCATACTAGGGTCACAAGGCACGTAGACAATGCACAGGCTTCTAAAGGGCTTAACCGAATGACTCGTGCCTGTGGACTCATGGGAACCTCCCTCCTCTATAGGGCTCTTTGGGTTTTACTCAAGGTCGCTATCGTTAGAGGATAAGGAGATAGTGATCATAAGGAGATTGAGGAGAGTCTCCTGACTAGGTCCTTGGATCCTTGCATTTCCCACCATTTCCTTTCTTGGCCATTAGTAGCAATCATGAGTATTATCACTCGATAGGAAGAATTCACCCTCTAGGATTTTCACTTGGCCTTAACTTTGATATCCTCTAAGATTTTACAGAAAGTAGGGGTGAGAAATATTACATTTCTCAATAGGATTCTAACTACTATCTAGGTGTTAACGTTAATGTCTCAGTCACTTTGGGTTTTCTTTTATAAGACAATGGGAAGTAGTAGCATCAATTTGAGATTTTCAAAATCATGATTCGCTAAAGTGAATAACTTTTAAGACACAATTTGATTAATGCAACATGAGAAAGGTTTAGAAAGTTTGTCAAAAAGTGCTACTTTGTACATTTTCTATTATGAGAAGGATCACCTTCCTAATAAATGTCATTTGCTAAAAACGACAAAGAAAGGAAGACTCCAACCCTAAAAAGATCACTAACTCTAAAGGACCCCAAAAGATATGCGTATATAATGTGAAAATGGATTCTGACCCAAGTGTCTTAAGGCACATGTTTAGAGGGATGGAAGGTGATATATGAACAATGGCTATTCTAGACATGTGGTAAGGAATAGAAAGTGTTTCAAAAAGCTAAGACCAAAGAATAGTGGCTCAAAAAAGTTTGCAAATGGAGTTCAAGTCAAAGTTACTAGTATAGGTAATGTTGGTAAGGATGACTCTCATTTAATTTCTGATGTTATTTTGGTGGATGGTTTAGCTCACAACCTTCTTAGCATAAGTCAATTTTATAACCAAGGCTACAAGGTTAAGTTTGAAGCCAAAGATTGCAAAGTGTTGAATCCCAACTCAAGCAAAACCATTCTTTCTGTAGAAGGCATGACAACACTTATGTGTTGTAATTTAAATGCTTAACATCCTTGTTGGATGAGAAGTAACTATGGCACAAGAAGCTTGGTCATGCTCACATGACTTAATCTCTAATGTATCTTAGAAAGAGTTGGTTAGGGGTTTGTCCAAGATCAGTGATGACAAGGATTCAACTTGTGATTTTTATAAGAAAGGAAAAAACCGAAAGCTACTTTTACTATAAAAATGTAGTTTCAACTGTTAGCTCCAGAACCCTTCAAAAACTATTAATGCAAAATGTTGTGAGTGATAACACAACCAATTGAGAGAAAATATTTTGAAGAATGACTAATGTTTCACTTGAGTTTCATGATGAAGCAAACAAGTTCTTCATTTGCGTAACACATTTACTGAAATAAAAATAATTTCACTATACATGTTTAAACATGATTTATCTTGTTTAAAGATATAGGAATCAAATGGAAATGCAAATTATATCATGAAATAAATGTATACATGCTTAACGGATTGAAGAAAATCATCGATACAAGAAACCAAGGCTCGATCTTCGGAAAGTAGCATATATAAGACTTCAAAAGTATGCTTCAAATGAAGATTTCAAACCAAACTTCTGAAGAAAATGTGTTCTACAATCTTCAATCATCATGATCACAATCAAATCATCATCAACAAGCTCTGATTTATCTCTAGAAGATCAAAGATATATCAAGGAACTGATAACGCATATCATAAAGTCACTTCACAGTGAAGCAGTGCACTTTACATGAAAATAAGGGAAATTTGAAATTTAAATTTAAAGTCAAACTCAGTTGCAACTGGCATGTCATCTCTTCTGCTAACTTGGTTAACTACCCTAGATTCTAGAAAGAAGAGTTTAGAAACCTCGTTAGAAAGTAAAACGAGTTTGAAGGTGACCTCAAAAACCTCTATCCCACAATGGCTTCTAGAATAGCTTTGACAAGCAACGAGCTAATTCTCTATATTTCTTTTCTAAGACACAAACAAATGATCAACATGTGTCATTTGGACAACTAATTAAAGGAAACGGTCATAAATGTAGACCATCTATAAATAGAGATGTTGTGCCTATAAAGAAAAAAGAGAGACGTTGCATAAGTGTTGAAACGTTAGAACATTTCTCCTTATCTCTTGTAAAGTTCATTACATTTTGTAATCAAATTCCTTGTCTATAAAAATCTTCTTCCTACATTCTTAGTAGATCATACGTTCTTCTTGGAAGAATTTTAGAAAGAAGTCATTCAAGTTTTTCCCAGATCTGTTATTCATCTTACAAAAAATTGAGTGTAGGTTAGTTTGAGTGGCAAACCCAAACACAAACATTTGTATCCTCAATCCAATAGCAATCGATGTGAGTTAGCTCGGAGAGCTAGTCAAAGACTACTTGCAACAAGATGGTAGAAGTGAACTCCTGGTCACAGTTTAGCTTGGAGAGGCTAGTTAAAGACTACTCAGGTTGTGACGCAAAGTGTACTTGCTAGTTACTAGTTCAGCTTGAGAGGTTGGTCAAAAACTACTTGATTTGTGCAGGAGAGTTTGCTACTAGTCACAGGTAAGAGCTTAGAAAGGCTACTACAAAGAATATCCAACTTTCTCGGGTTGAAAAGGTTTTAAATGGAACTCAATGGTTATTAAGAACTGGATATAGGTAGGCTGGTAAAACCATATAAAAATATCTCCGCAATATCTTCTTCTCTCTTGACTTCTTTATATTCATTGTTCTTGTGCACATCAAACTGTGCTATCTGAATAACTATCTTTACCATGTTTTTATAATATACGATGTAGTATAGAAAGTAGCTTTCTAAAGTAACTAACGGTTTTCACTACACTTCAACTCGAAGCTTGATTGTATTTTGTTTAAGTTTTTTAGAAGCTAAGAAGGAAAGAAAAAGCGAAGCACAATTTAACCCCCATTCTCATGCGTTTTCTATTTACAAGTGGCATCAAGCTCAGGCCTCTAAGGGATTGAGCACTCTAACAACTTGGAGAGGACAAAGATCCTAAAGGAAGATGGCACAGAATATCTACATCACAATCGATACTTCATTAATAGACTATCATTCTTTGATGGTGGGGACTATGCACATTAAAGAGATCATGATAAACACTCATTTTGTAAATATTTTCCCTCTTACACTTGATGTTTTTGCATTCTTTTTGAGCTTAATTTCCATAAGTTTATTAGTTTTTGAATCTAACCTTCCCAGCACTCAATTTTGCTTTGTGACTTTAATTTTGTGACTTTTACACAATTTTGGTTCTTGTCTTCAGAGATCTCTTTTTTCTTAGAGAATTAAGCATGGTCATCTAAAGGGTCACCTTTGAGAGTACATTGTGGAGGGGAGCATTGGAGCGTGTACTAGAGAGAAAGAAAGAGCTAGATGGAAGTAATTGCCCAGGATAGCTTCTGCATTGAGCCAGGAAGACAAAGCATGATCAGGAATAAGGCTTTGCTCCAGCGACCTAAAAAGTGGTGCCAGGAAAATATTTAAGTCCACTCGTGGCAAGTTTGCAAGCCGAGTCTCAAAGTTTTATTTTTCAATTTTTACCCACTTAGGCCCTTTTTTAGCAAATTGCATGATGATGTAATACTCTAAACATGAAGTCTGAGGCATTCCTTGCCATTTTGGGAAATAGAACTAGGTTTTGAGAGAGATCCTTTGCTTCTCCTTCTTCCTCTCCTCTTTCAAGAACACATTGAAATACACACCTTTGGTTATTTTTATGCAAATTTCCATCTTCGATTTCTTTAGTTTTCATCTTTCTCTATTTGCAACCTCCTTCATGGAGGAGTAGCTCTCTTGCTGGCTTAAGGGATTCAAGAGCTACGGTTATGTTTTAAAACATTTTAATCTTAATGCAAATCCTTGGTGTTGTTCTCTTTCTCTTTGTGTTTCCCTCTCTTTTCTTGTTTATTGATTGATATGCATGTTGAGTGACATGTTGTTATGTGTATGTGAGCATGATTTGTGAGCATATATGTCTTAGCTTGTTGATTGAATACATGCTAATTTATTGATTACTAAGCATTTAATTAACTAAGATAATAGAGTTAATTCTTGATTGAGAATTAGGCTATGGCAATTGGCATTTAATTTTGTTTGTACATTTGGGTGTTGTGATTTCAATTATCTAAGTGCATGTGCTTGGTTTTATCCTTTAGTTGATTGACTTTAAGGAGAATTGCTAGTTAATTGTGTGATTACATAATTAACACATAGTTCCTCACCAAGTGTTTGATCAATTGTTTTTGTTAATGATTAACACTTTCTAGCTTGAGAATCCCTTGGCTAGCTCTCTTTTATTATTGTTGATTTCAATTACTTGTTATTTTATTTTCTCATGCAACAAAACCCCCTTAAGCTCTAACTAATTAGTTCAACTTCCTTGTGAGCCGACCCAATTGCACACCACTATCTAGGTGCCTTGTGCAACTCGTTTGGGAATCTAAATTCCTTTTTAAACTTGGTGTCAACGGCTAGCTACCAATCACATGAAGTTGTTCACAAAATACACAAGTCTTGACTTGTGGGAAATCATATAGGAAGGTGACTATGTTCCAACTGAAGAGGTTCCTTAAACCGATGATGCACCTTCAATGTCAAGAGAGTCCCCAGGAGCAAGTGGATAGAGCAACAAAAGCTAGAGTTCAGTTGAACTCCAAAGCTAAGTACCTCTCACATGTGCACTAAGTAAGGCTGAATATGATAAAATCATTGCTTGTGACACGAAGGAGATATGGGAAAACTGCACATGTTGTACGAAGGCATTGATCAAGTTAAAGAAACTAATATCAACATGCTAGTTCATCAATATGAAATGCTTAAAATGAAAGATCAAGAAAGTATTGATAAATGACAATAAGGTTTATGCACATCATAAACCAGCTATAGGGACTAGGCAAAAGATAAACTAACTTTGAAATGGTTCAAAAATTTTGACAAGCCTCCCTCCAAATGGCTACCTAAGGTCACAGCCATTATAGAAGCTAAAGACCTTTAAACTCTCAATCTAGCACTCATTAGGTCTCTCAAAATCCATGATATTGTGCTCTCTGAAATGCATGGTGAATCCATGAAAAAGAGCAAGTTCATGGCCTTGAAATCATCTCATCAAAAGCAGAATAAAGCCAAGGAAATGAAAGTTTCGAGAACCTCAATGAAGAAGAAGAATCTGATGATGAGATAGAAGAAAAGATAAAGATGATATGTCCATGCTGGTGAGGAAGATGTCCAAAGCTTAGAGAGGTAAGACAAAGAGAATAAGAGACATCAACCTCAAGAAAAATAGAAAGGGTAAGGGAAAGCTAAAAAGCATCACTTGCTATAATTGTGGTGAGGAGGGACACTTTAAACCTGATGTCCCAAGCTTAAGGGTCCACAAAACAAGTTTGTCTCCAAAAAGAAAGGTATGTTGGCTATTTGGAGTGACTCAAAAGAAGAGAAGGATGGATCAAAAGGCCAAGAAGAGCTAGACATTACTAACCTATACTTCATGGCAAGCTACACTTTAGAAAGTGAACCTGAAGGTGTGTCTGAGATGCATGTTGAACTAGATAATAAGTGGTACATGGAGAGTGATTTCTCCATATACATGTTCGGATCTAGAAGGTGATTTAGAAACTGGAAGCCTAAGAACTCTGGATTAATAAAGTTTACTGATGGAGGTACGGCCAAGGTCACAGGCATAGGAAATATTGGTAAGGATGATTCCTACCAAATTTCTAATGTGTTATTTGTTGATGTTCTGGCTCACAATCTATTGAGTATTAGCTAGTTCTATGACCAATGCTTTAATATTTTATTAAATGCTTATGCATGCAAGATAATAAATCCCACTTCGGGATAAGTCATCTTATCTGGAAAAATGCATGATAACACCTATGTGTTATTCTTGGATGACCTTTTAGATCAAGATGTAAAAGTCTCGCATCCTTCATGAATGATAAGTGGCTATGGCATAAGAAATTTGGACATAGTCATATGAAGCTTAGTTTTTAGCTTCTCAGGAAGAGCTTGTTAAAGGCCTGCCAAATATTAGATTTGACAAGGATTCAACTTGTGATTTCTGTGAAAAAGGCAAGTAAACTAAGGCTTCCTTCCATAACAAGAATGTGGTTTCAACCACTAGACCACTTGAGCTTTTACATATGGATTCTTTGGACTAACCAAGACAACAAGTCTTGCTGGGAAAAGATATTGTCTTATCATAGTGGACGATTACTCAAGATTTACCTGGATTATCTTCCTAGCTTTTAAGGACTAGGTGGTTGAAAGATTCAAAGTTTTTGCAAAATGTATTTGTATTAAAAAAGATTCTGAAATCACCTCTATCAGATCTGATCATGGAGGAGAATTTGAAAATTATGATTTTAAGAGTTTTGTGAAAAACATGGCATCCTTCATGAGTTTTCTACACCTAGAACTCCCTCATAAAATGGGGTTGCTGAAAGGAAAAATAGAAGCTTGCAAGAGATGGCCAGAACAATACTTTTAGAAAGTGATTTATCAAAAGGTTTTTGGGCAAAGGCTGTAAATACCTTTTGCTACATCCAAAACAAAATCTTTCTAAGGCAAGTTCTCAATAAGACTATCTATGAGCTATGGAAGGGTAGAAAACCTAATATATCATATTTTCATATCTTTGGCTCATCATGTTTTATTCTTAACACCAAGTACAAACTCGCAAAGTTTGATCTTAAGTTTGATGATTGAGTTTCTAGGATATCCCTCGATCTCTAAAGCTCCAGGGTATACAACAAGAGAACACTATGCATTAAGGAAACCATCCACATCAAGTTCAAGGAGCTCAAGAAAGACTTTGTGATGATCTTGAAGAGTGAATGAGAATCATGAAAACTGAACCTCAAGGATTCTTCAGAAAGCAAGAGATGAAAGCTTAACCTTTAGAAAGTAAACTCCAGAACATGGATAATTTAGAAAGCTTGCTTAAGACTCCAAAGCCATCAGAAAATGACATTTCTGAGCATGAAGAAGAGTAGTTTGAAGATGAGAGAGAAAATGAAGAACTTCAAGGCTCCAGAAACTACAAAAGAGTTTTTGATCTAAAAGTAGTTTCTCATAACAAAGGTCTTGAAGAAATTTCCAAGGGTCTGAGAACCAAATCATCCCTTAGAAATATGTCAAACTTCTTTCATCTCCACCATTGAACCTGAATGCATTGAAGAAGCTTTGAGTGATCAAAGTTGGGTGGATACTATGCAAGAAGAACTTGACTAGTTTGAGAAAGCAAAGTTGGACGCTCATGGAAAACCTAAAAAGAAGACCATCATTGGAACTAAATGGGTGTTCAGAACAAGCTTGATAAAGATGGAAAAGTCATCTGAACAAAGCAAGATTGGTTACACAAGGTTATAATCAACAAGAAGGAATTGATTATGATGAAACCTTTGCACCAGGAGCTAGGCTTGGAAGCCAAAAGAATGCAACTTGCTTTTGCGCCTTCAAGGTATTCACTCTTTACCGAATGGATGTCAAGTCTATCTTCTTAAATGGATTCCTCTTAAGGAAGTTTATGTGAAGCAGCCTCCTGGTTTTGAGAGTGAAAACCTTCCCAACCATGTCTTCAAGCTAACAAAGGCACTGATGTTCTAAACAAGCTCTCGAGCTTGGTATGAAAGACTAAATACTTTCTTGCTGAAGAATGGGTTCAAGAGAGGTAATGTTGATACTACTCTTTATACTCTTAAATAAAATAATCACTTTTGATTGTCCAAATATATGTTGATGATATTATATTTGGAGCCTCTTGACCATTTCTCTGAAAGGTTTTCAAAATTAACACAGAGATTTGAGATGCATGAGGTGAACTCAAGTTTTTTCTCATTCTTCAAATGAAACAACAAAAGGAAGGAACCTTGAATCTATCTAGAAAAATATACAAAAGAGCTTTTGAAGAAGTTTAATATGGATCAAGCCAAACCTATGAGTACCCTATGCATGCATCTCAAATCATTGATGCTGATAGAAATGGAGAAAATGTATCTGAAAGAATTACAGAGGAATGATTGGTTCACTTCTGTATCTTACAGTAGACTAAACATTCAATTAAGTGTAGGAATTTGTGCTAGATTTCAATCTAACCCAAAGCAATCACACTTAAATGCTGTTAAAAGAATCTTTAGATATTTATCCAATGCTACTAATCTTGGCTTATAGTATGAGAAAGGTACATCTTGCGAGATTGTAGGCTATTGTGATGCCAACTTTTAGAGATGGAGTAGAAAGGAAAAGTACCAGTGTATGTTGTTGTTTATTCGGAAATAGTTTCATCACTTTGGCAAGAAGCAGAATACCATTGCATTCTCTAGACTAAGCTCGAATATGTAGCCTTGGAGTTACACCTAGATACTATGGATAAAGAACTAGCTAGAAGATTATCACTTGAGCTATTCCAAAATCCTTACCTCTGTGATAATACTAGTGCTATTAATCTTGCTAAGAATCCTATCCACTTAGATTCAAGCATATCGATGTAAAACATCATTTTATTCAGGATCATGTTCAAAAAAAGATGTTGAGTTAATATTTGTGAAATCCTGAAGACTAAGTGTCTGATATATTCACAAAACCACTAACTGAAGATTGCTTTTGTATTTTGAAAAAGCTTTAGAACTTAAAGGTTTTTAAATCTGATAAGCATTCTTGCACAAACATCTCAGGTATCCCCCTTTATTGCTCTAAACTAAAGCCCTTATGAAGACATCAATTTCAAAGAGTAGATATTCAGTTTACAATATCAGAAAATCATATTGAAGATTAGAAAATCAGCTGAAGCCTTAAAAAGAAGGTCAGAAGATCAAAATAGGGTACATATGGTCTCACGAGGTTCAAAATCAGAAAATGGATGAATTGTGAATAAGCAGTGACACTTATATGGGTCAGAAAGTAGAAATAGAGCTCAAAAAGCAAACAAATTCAGAAAGTGATTTCAAGCGTTAGAAACTCTTTTTGAACTAATGAAAAAGGCGGGATAATTCTCACTCTTTTAAGTTTCTCTATCCCATGTCACTCACCTTCAGTCATTTACGTCCCATCACTTAAATAACTCCCCACTCTTACACGTCAACACTTTTACCTTCATCTTCAACCTCACACAATTGAGAGCCTTAACCATTCCATCTCCTTTCCACAAACCTTCTCTATAACCACATCTCTTTCTCAAACCATCCTTCAAACCTTCATTTTTTTCGTCAACCCTCACACATAATCCTACAATGGCTGAAGGAAAGGAACTAACTGATCCATTGACAAAATGGCAACCTTCCACATGTATGATGATCTAGAGATGCAAGATTTACATGAAAAGAAATTCTCTTTAAGGAAGATGGCGCAAGGAAGGCGTTAAAGAAAAACTTTGGGAAAGTGTAACTATTCTCAACGAAGTTTTCTCTTTTCAAGGATAGGAAGAATATATGAATATTAATGACAAAATCTTTCCAGGGCTTGTAGCGGCACTGCAAACTTAATGCTAAAGATGGTGATCCATGATTATACCATAGAGGTCAGTCCTATAAATTGTTAAGGATTATGAAGGCATCCTGCGAAGCTATCATTTGTTTCTTCCTCACCCAGCTTAGACTCGCTCCCTAGGGATAAATGAAGGTGATGTGTCAAGGTATCTAACGACTCCATCCTTTACAGACCTAGTGAGATTACTATTGCCATGCTCAGTGCAAGGGAAAGAAAAGTATATACAGTGGTGCATTCTCCATCCGCCTCCAATATGGAGCACAAATGCATTGATAAGCATGGATTGCATGCTCCTATACGTCTCTTATGGTCAAAAGAAAGGTGAATCTACCAAGACTCATAATGGATTACATGCTTAGACCAATCACCAAAGATAAAAGGAAGACAGCCATGTATCGTATGGTATGTTACTGACAAAACTATTCTAGCACATATGCCTTCTTCTCACGGAGGAATGGTATGAGTTCATGGAAGGTACCGTATACTTAGTTTCCTCCTTTAGAACCTCAAAGAAAAGTTTATGACGTTAGGGTCTGAGGCAACAAGATAGAGTCCTATAACAAGAGGAGAGCAAGTTAGGAGGACTTCTAGAAAGGATAAGTCTAAAAAGACAAAGGAAAAGGGCAAAAGGAAGTTGATCTTTCTGGAAATGAGACTAAGAACTCAAAGGAAGAAGAGAAATTTCTGTAAAGAAATTAGAAATCTCTGAATAAAGAAAGGTAAATGAAGATAAGGTAAGAGATAATGGAACATCAAGAACCCCAAAAATCATAGTTATTAAAACAGAAGCTCACTTTCGGAAAGCGGAAACCCCACTTATCTGGTTCATACATGGACCGGTCAAGTCATTTGACTCGGTGAACCTGGTCAATCCGCTGAGGGTCCCAGGCTTCCGAACGAACTAGCCAATCGACTGTACTGGAGCTAACCGCGCACACCCAAGCATGTACACGTGGCACTCCATGAAAAATCCGTGGCAACCAAAATCATCAAAGCGGTGGACGCAACCTGTGACCGTTGTGAAGAGAGCGCCTACACCACGCGCATCGTGCCTTTGTTATATATTATGCATTTAGCTATATATATAGTATATTTGGCCCGTTAGACTTTTTTCAAAATATTGATCCAAAATGTCTTTCACAAGACTCAAACTTGGGACAAGCACTCCAAGATTAAGCTGGACAAGCATGGCTGCCACTAGGCCATGTGCCTATTTGTTTATTAGTGCATCATTAAATATATATATTACATATTAAATTGCCTTTAACTATCATTTTATATATTTATTTAATTAAGTCCAAGTTAACCTTGAACCATGACCCAAGTAACCGGTGCCTTGACTTGAGTCGATGATTCCTTCGCTATAACTATGCCGAAAACCACCACCTTCTTCAGAAACCAACAATAATTTTCTAATTCAACAATGGGTTGCAAAAGGATCAGAAAGATGCCGAGTAAACCCAAAGTATTAAAAACTAGCTCGATCGGTTCTATAATGACCCAATTTTTTGTATTATTGTGATAAAATGATTAATTGTGAATAATCTATAGGGATTTTGAAAATTTTGCAGACATGATTATGATCACAACAATATAAGGAGTTTGTAAAAAAAAATTAATTTAATATTATTAAAAATTAATATAATAATATTTTAATTAAGGATATAGAATGACACCTATAATTGATATAATTACATAGATAAAATAAGGATAAGGGTAAATAGATGTCTTAAACGGTCAGTTTCTTTTATGTCAATAGTACCAAATGGTAATAACCGGACACCAAAGCACTGAATCTGGTATAAATAATCGATATTATCAAATCTCATATAATTTTTACTTAGGACAATCATATATATATATATATATATCTAGTACAAATATAAGGCAAATTGATCAATAAACATACAACTTACTTTCTCTCCAAGTAAGTTTTTCTATATAAAGAAAAAATGGAAAAAGGTGGCATTTCTTTCCTTCCTGGAGCACTTCACATTGTTCTCCTTTCCTTCACCATCTTCATGTTTCACTTCTTGAAACTCCATGAAAGCTTCCAAATCTTGAAGGTTTTGCTTAGGAAAACACTTAAGCTAGTTCAAGAACACTTCCTCTACATCATAGTCATGCCAAAACCTTGTTTTCCCCTCTAATCTACCCAAACAACATCATATGTAGAGGCTGGAAAGTGGGTTTGAGGATTGGATTAGCGAAGAAAAAAGCTAGAAAAGTTTAGTAAAAAGCTTGGAAGAAAGGTAGGAAAGATTCTAGTCTATTGCTTTGTGATTGTTTGGCTATTTTTGCTAATATAAACTCTTGAAAATGTTCAAAATTGTGTTTATGAAATCTAAAATTTATTTTCAAGATTTATATATATGAGTTTTATAGAGGTAATTGATACAATAGATATGTGTTTTGTAGTTCAAGAACACTTGTAGATAGATTGAATTACTATAAAAGATTTATTAAGCAAATGAAGAGATTTTTTATTCCTAGAAGAAAATGTTTGAAGCTCACCTAAGATACTTGGTTTGTTTTCCTTGAAATTTATAAGAATTTCATCATGAAGAGTTTTACAAGTTATGATAATATAAGATCTCGTAAAAGTTTACTAGACTTTGTAGAAAATCTCATACAGCTAACAGCTTTTATAGAAAAGTCTCATCACAATTTACAGATTTTATAGAAAAATCTCGTAATTCTTCTAGAAAAATCTCATAAAAAATTTAGTAGATTTTAGTGATAAATCTCATAAAAATTTAATAGAAGTTTCATAAGAAGTTAGGAGATTTTGAACAGAAATCTCATAAGACCTCAAGACATTTTTAGCAGAATTATGTCATAAGAAATTCAAGAGATTTTCAAGAAAAAGTCATACGTAATTTAGGAAACTTAAGAGAAAATCTCATAAGAGTTAAGGAGATTTCAAGGAAATTTCAAAGCAAAAGCATGAGAAGTAGAACTATTAAGAAGAGATTTCTCTTAAGAATCATAAGATTTCCTAAACAACTATTAAAGATCCCTATGAAAAGAGAAAACTTAAAAAATAAGCTTTATGTAATATTAATTACTTAATGGTAAGCTCATGGATTCACGGGTAGTAATAGACGTGCTATGCCCTTAGAACTATATCAGGTTGTAATTGCAACGGCATTACATCTTTATGAGACAAGGGATGTCCTAGAATAGCGAGGCTATTCAGATAGATGTAGTAGACGTACTCCATCTAGTGAACTATATCAAGTTGTAACGCTGAGAACGTTACATCGTTGACAGTACAATCACGAGAAGTATATTAGAGAGTCTTATGAGTTCTACCATTAAGTTTAAAATTATCTAATAAAATTAAATCACAGAAAAAATGATCCTAACTAGATATCAATTGCTTGATTATAAACTCATGGATTCACAGTATGACTATATCAAATTGTAGTACGAGGTACTACAACAAGTGAACTATATCAGGATGTAACACGAGGAGTACATCACTAGCAATACATCAGATGAGAAGTATATCAGGAATCCTATGAATTATATTCTCAAGCCTAAAGTTTACTAATAAGATTATGTCAAAGAAATAACAAAGCAAACAAATAAACTGTTATACAAATAATCAAGAAAACTAAAGTGATTATTTATTTAATTCTATGATTTTATTCTCAAGCATAAGTGCACTCATAATACTATATTTAATGAGTAAAGGAATAAGCAAGTTGATTATTTCAAAAGAAATCGAAGATACTTTAATGATTTTAGTACTATATCAGATATCAATGTGTAGTAGACTAGTATTTTCCTACTGGGAATCTTTGATTCTCATTCCTGATGTTATCATATTTTTACATAGATTGCAATGATGGTGATTATGTTGTGGGAGTCTTAGCTAGTATTGGCATCATGGTCCAGAGCTTTTGATAAACTGATGATAGAGAATTTAGTCAATCTTTTTATTTTCTTTCTAGTTAATGTTGAGAGTACCCTACCTAGACTAAAGGGTTCTCTGTGAAACAGGGTAAGGGTTGATATAGCTATGTATATGATTGTTTGCCATTGTATAATATGATTAAGTTGTATTGCTATTTTATTACGAGCTATAATTTAGGTTCAAATTTAGCGACTTAGAGAACACGTTTTATGTTTGTCAAAAAAGCAAGCTAATATTTATATATATATATATATATATATATATATATATATATACAGTACACACACCTATAAAACCAAGCAAAGTTAGAAAGTAACAACCACTCACTATAAGGTTATGACTTAAGCATAGCTTTATGGTAGGAAGGATGTTACATTATGATATCAAGGCTCATCCTATTAGAGCTTGAGGATGGTCCAGCTTGCTTCTAAAGCATACTCTAAATCTTAGTGTCATGCAGGAGGATTTTATCTGTTAAGATAAAGAGTAGAATTCTTATACATGACTGCTTACTTTTGAAGTAGTTAGTAACTATCATGTTTAGCATTGTATTAAGCCCTGATCAACTCAATGCCTTTTGCTTGGTGTGATAGGAAACTAATAACATCGGTAGGCGTAGTAGAACTAGCAATAGCAATGATGATAGGGTGCCTACGGAGGAAGTTGCAAACGTTATGAGGGATTTTTGGAATATGACCTAGACAATCAAGGAGCAAGCTATTGTTGCAAGCTAATGATGAGCACTATTGACAGGAAGTCATTTGAAAATATAGAAAAGGCCTATTGTTTGTGGCATTGCAAGGAGCAAAAACCCACCCAAAATTTAAGGAACCTAAACCCAAATAAGGCTGAAAAAGGGATTAAGTAGTGGAGGTTAATCTTTGAAGTATCAAGTGATCTGAACTCTTAGAAAGTGGGTTATGTTGCCTAGGTGTTGCAATGTGGATGCCAAGTCTTACTAGTAGATAGATACTAGAACGATAGTTAAGGAGGCGATATTGAAATGACTTAGGATTTTGGTTAAGGATGTTTTCTATGAGGAGTATTTTCCTTCTTTCAAATGATAAGGAATTGGAAATTCCTAAAGCTCTGCACTGCAGGGGAACATGACGGTGCTAGAGTGCAATGCAAAGTTTGGTGAGCTTTCCACAACTTAGTAATGTAAGCGTAATGAAAAGTTGGAAATGTGTTAAGTATGAATGAGGCTTTAGAGATTACCTGTTGACAATGGCTGGACTAATGAAAATTATGAACTTCACCGCATTGGTTAACAAGAGTGCTTAGTGGAGGAG